>JAWWEQ010000010.1:18556156-18579286 GCA_035583055.1 Torymus tubicola | reverse complement strand
GCAAGAAATGTAAGATATAAGACGCATCGGTTCAAAGTTAGACAATGAAATTGCAATAGATATTA
This sequence comes from Torymus tubicola, assembly GCA_035583055.1. Taxonomy (NCBI): domain Eukaryota; kingdom Metazoa; phylum Arthropoda; class Insecta; order Hymenoptera; family Torymidae; genus Torymus; species Torymus tubicola. Next base: position 18,579,221 of record JAWWEQ010000010.1, on the reverse strand, counting down.
ATATCTTTGTTTAAAAAAAAAAGAAACAAGTTTTATTATTTAAGTTTGTTAGCATTTTTTTTGTGAAACATTTATTCTTAGAGTTTCAATTGATCCAAAGGAATCGAAAAATTATTTTGAGGAAGCTAAGTGCCAAAGAATTGGCAGCGGTTTTTTTCTTTAATCCTAGGAATAACGCGCTCGACGTTTTCCTCCGTAAAGCGGACCAACGGCACGCCTGCTGAGCTTCGCGTAAGCTCGGCGTCGCCGACTACTCGATGGGCCGCACTCTGGACTTGAGGAGAGGGGAGCGAGAGTCTCGCGACACACGCGAATAAGCAACCACACCTGCTATCTTTGGCGGCTGGCCTATGCGACGGCCAATCAGCGTGCGAGAACGATCGCCTCTCTCTCTCTCTCTCTCTTTCTCTCAAGCCAAGGTGTTTTGTTGTGCTCCGAAATTTCGGAGCGACTCTCGTTCGCCGCGACGCGAAGGAGCCGGACCTCCTATCCTGAAGGAGTCGTGCCGGATTTTCCTCGGAGAGGAACTCTCCACGTCTTGGCTTTCGCTGAGGGCGCACACTCGCCCAACGGCATAAAAATCCCCCTGCTCCCTCGCTCTCTGCAGAACGTTCTGCTAAAAGAGCGTAAAGAGGTGGTACACTGCCACAGGGAAAAAGGGCACCTGAGTACCTGCCTCAACAGAGAATTATTATTTACTTATCACATATTTCAATAGTATTAAAAAAATTGATTATGTTTTTGCAAAAAACCCTCCTTAAAAATTAAAGTATATTTACAAAAACAATATATTTTTCCATATTTACAATGAAAGATGTAAAGTATTTAAGATTGTCTTGATAATATTTATATATAAATTATACATTAATTCTATCAGCTACAAAGTTTATTATGAAAATTGTATTACAACGAATAATTTAATTATAATTTAAAACTTCAATATAGTGAAGATATTGATTGAATAAGCTTATACTGATTACTTTAAAAATTTTCTAAAGTTTTCCCTGTAATCATAAGTTTTTTGTGAACATGTAATCCAGGAAACGTTTGCGCTTACAAATATTGAAATCATAAAATAATGGATGAATAATAATAGGCGATTTGTATACTTATGTACTGTGGTTTCGCCGCGCTATGCGGTAGCAAGGGTAGACCACTCGAAAGCCGATGATGGGAACGTCGCGGGCCGCAGCAGCGGCTGCGGGTCTCTCTCGTTATCTTCGAGACGAATGTGGGCGCGCGATACAAGTGTGGCGACGGGCGCAAAGCACTCGAGGATCCGTCACTGTGGTGGCGGCAATGTAAGAGACAGAAGAGAAAGAGAGAGAGAAGATGCAAGCGTAAAAGTGCAGGGAGACACAACGTCCGAACTTGTACTCACTCGAAACTTACTTGCGCGCTGCAAATTGGACGCGACTCGCTCTTGGTTTCCTCCCTACCTTCCTCTTCTCTACAGAACCTATTCTCGCTACTCTTTCTCTACCACGAGCTTTGCAAGCTTACAATATATAATTGGCATTTGCGAGCGCTCGCGGACGTCGGGTAACGGAGCTCAGTGTGCTGGAAGAAAAAATCTCGTTAAATTTAAAAGCGCTCCTCAAATATGTATAATAACATCAATTTAGCATGGCCGCTGCTTGGATATGCGCCTTGTGCGACAAACTTTTGTCGTATTATATTCGCCACATTTTTTTATCTGAGTTCTCGTACGACGAAAACAGTTTCGGCGTGCGGGTAGCTAGTACTCACTTTGTATTGGATCTGTCGCGAGAAATGTCACGTATGATTTATTTATATTAATCAATACCATTTCTATCTGTGTCTCTTTATTGTTTTTCATCTCAAAACAGATTGGTATGCAGTACATTCTATATAATTCACAAAAGATTTCCCTATGTAATATGTAGAATTCTTTCAAGATTATTACATCTCAGCCCCCTCCCCGTCCCGCCCCGTAGTGTCCCGCCCGTCTATTCAATCTGCATCAATAAACCAATTATAGTCATTTATTTAATCTTAAGTATTATTCAAAGAAACTACAATTATAATCATCATATTTCGCGCAAAAATTGTAAGTATGGGCAATATATTTCATGTATATTAGGTATACATATGAGGAATATGTTGGCATTATATTGGCTATGCGATTTCCACACATTAGTAATATAGCTATCATTGCACATTCTCCAATATATTTCTTATATATTGGCAATGTAAAATGTATAAAGATAATTTCAAAACATTGCCAATATATTGAAAACATGTTGCCACTATCAAGCTATTTTTCATTTTATTAATTTTTACTAAAACGACTACATGTACGACTTTTTTTTAAAAATTATGACACGAATGAATTTTTTTAGGTCTAAAAACGATCTTTAATCATTACAGGATTCATACGGACATTTTTGGACAATCAAAAGGTATCTCCATGAATTTTTTGGTAGAGAAAGTCCTGATCGAACTTCCAATTTTTTTAATTTATATGTTTCATTTGCACATATGTAAGGGAAAGCATAAACATACGGCATTCAAAGTACTTTTATTGAAAAGCTGAGAGTTCTACAAAAAAACTATTCTTGTGTTTATCGTGAAAATGCGTCGCTGAAGAGTTAGAAATTAATGAAAATCGGTCAAAAATGCAAAAAATCATCAAAAATTAGTTTTTAACCTTTTATATCTCCAAAACTATGGGTCAAAAAAATCTAAAAGAATTCAGGGATATCCAGAATGAGTAGCAGAATATTTTCTGAGAGTTTCAAGAAAATCTGTTTCTTGATCTCTCGATTTGACAGAGACTTGGCTATATATATAACTGTTATTTCTGGGATCTTAGTACCTAACTCTCAGAGTTAGACACTTGACTAAAGAAATAATACCCCTCATGTGGCCGAATTCTTAAAATCCTGAAACTTTTTGTATAGAACATTGATTGAGAAAAAGTTTGGATTTTACTTCTAGAATGTAGTCATATTTTTTATGACCCTTTTTGAAAGTCTCTGATTAGCTGCTTTTCAGTGTACCTTTATAAAAAAAAATACAGTGCTACGTATGAATAGTTTTTGTTCGACAAATTTTTTTCTGATTCTGTATTGTAAACCCTTCAACCCTAACCAAGATGGGAAACATATTCAGAAAAAAAGCTATGAATTTTTAAAAGATGTAAAAATAGTGAAAAACCCCTCTTTTTGACATGACTAGCGGAGTCAAGTTTACTTATTCCTGACTTTCATGTGTTTATTCCACAGAATTTTGTTTTTATGCTGCTTCTTCAATAGAGTATCATTATATTTTACACCACAGCTGTAAAATATGATCATAAAAACTATTCATTGCATTAATAATATCAAACTATTGCAGGTAGCACGTACAACACATTGCAAGAACTTGTTTCTCGACAAATTCATTCTCTATATGTGTGTCAACTCCAACTATTCTCATTTTAGGTGATTCAATTTTTTCAACTAGTGTTTTATAGTTCTTTGATAATTTACTTGAGAGTAACTCAATCGTTGCTTTGGCACTTTTTTCGTTCATACTACATATTTCAATGTCACGATTATTCACTACTTTCACACGTTTTATTTATGTATCTTTTTCTTTAATTAAAATATCACATACTTTTTTTCAAAGTCCATAGGGTTTTTAATGTCTTTTTTAATATTTTGCACTAATATTTTTGGGATTCTTTTGCTTTTTTTCACTAGGTGGTAATTGTTATTTCAGCGTATGTTTTCTGGTTATGTTGTTTTATTTCAAGCTCGTCTTCATTTTTCTCTTTTTTTAATAATTGTTTTTGTAATGCGTTTTTTTCTGTTAGTTTATGAATTAACTGTTTTAGTAATTGAATTTTGACTTATTGATTTTCGAGTTCTGTATTCTCAGTTAGTATCGTAACATTATGTTTATCAGTATCCATTGATTTATGTGTATTTTCGGAGATAATAGAAATTTCATTCAGAATCGTATGCTTTATTTGTTCTTCCTTTTCACTTTTTATTTGTGCGATAAGAATTTTAGCTGCTTCATTAAGTTTAAGTTCATTGTTCTTTAAGGTTAGGTTTAATTCCACGTGGTTGGGACATATTACCAATACGTTACTGATATATTTTTTGTCGTTGATTTTTAACTTCTCATAATCACTTTTATGGTATATATTTTCACAAATAAGGCAGATAACAACTTGAACTTTACTTTTGGGTGGCATTTAAAAGCTATTTCTACATTTTTATCAGGCTCCTCGGAATTTCCCGGCGCCATCTTGGACTAATTAATGCGCTAACACAATAAAGTAATAATACGTACCTTTATCCAAGAAATTTTTACATTGCACCAGCCCGGCTACGGCTTCCCGTACATGTGTTTATCCAACGCAGAAACTCGAGTACTTTACATATACCATCCGGACTGTGCGGTACCTACGATACACCGTATTTCACATAACCTCAACGTCATATACACTTGCACTTTACTATTTTCAGTATACACCGTCGGCTGCAAAAATACGTATCTCGTTGTAGAGAAGCGATAAGTCATTAAAATCATTTTAAAGAAAGACATTTTTTAATCGTATACAGAAGGTAATAATTTCTACGAGTATCTCTTGAGTAAATCTTTAATTTTAGTATTTCTCCTTACCATACGAAATATATACGATTCTAAATCAAGTTTTGGAATCAAGATGATGTTCTTTTAATTCCATTTAAACACATAGAACCTTTGCAAAATTCTATGTAGTAAGTAGAATTATTAAAAAGTAACTCGAATTTGAAAAGTATCGCGAAATGACTGATATACACGTACATATATTCCAATTGATTGTGATAAAATATTATCTTTGAGGGTTCCGTGGTTAGTTTTAGTAGAATCAATATTGCGTCGTTATGATTTTGAAAAATAGTTCTATACAGAGATAATTTAATATAATTTTTGTATTTATGGAAATTATAATAAATGTTATATATTTGAATATTTCGTATAGTAATGCAATGTATGCATAGGTAGTATCGAGCAAACGTATAGTACCAAATTAGTGTAAGTAGTGACTAGTGAGGGTATATTGTATTTATTACTTTCACGTAGTTCACTTTTTATAGCTTTTATGTATTATATAGATTTTACACATTAATAATATACTCTTAATTTTATAACTAAAGCTTAACAAGACATAATTATAAAGCTTCTAAAATTTATTTTAATATTTATCAATAAAAAAGTAAGAAACGAAATATATATAAAATTAATGATAGTATCAAAATAATTTGATTTAAAATATTATAACATAACATCTCCAATCCAGATTTAGCATATTTTACTTGTATTTTTAAATTGAAAAAATAGGTGACAATATAGGCATATTTTGAATAATTAGAAGCATTGTACTTGACATTATTCAATCTATGTAATTATTTTTAGTACACTACCTATTCAAATTATCAGAGTATCCGCAAATCTATTTAGAATTTCGATATAATACACGCATAGAATTTTCCGTCTAGAGGTAAAATTACCGTAAAATTTACGCCAATCAGGGACCAACCGAAGTCTCTGGAAATTTGTACTAACCTGTTCTACAATTTTTCTCTGTATTTAGAGGTAAAATTACCGTGAGAACGGTAAAAAATTTCAGAGACTTCGGTAGATCACTGATTGTTCTGAATTGATGGTAATTTTTCCCGGAAAATTCTATCCCTGTATTAATAATTAATTATAGTATATAATATGATATAATTAATGTAGCATTTTAATACAACAAAAAATATGATCATCACGTAAAGAGATACAAATTAGTGCTTCCATTCTCAAAACACTTAATTCCACAAATAAAAACTCTGATTTACTTTATTTTTGTCAAATTTACGTGTAGTAAATCACGATAAATTTTCAATGAGTAACCCATCCTCTTTCTTGATAAGACACCTGCATAATGTAGCCAGAAAATTAGAACAATCCCATTTCGGAAAACCCAGCTTTTCTATTCACGTAAGAAATCTCGTAAACAAGCAGTCATTACTAGTTAAGAAAAACGTCTGACAGAGCAAACGAAGCGTGCGAGAGAAACCAGGTCGATACAGGCCTTCGAAAGCAAACCGTCGTAAAGATGTGTGAGGTTTGATATCTCTCTCTCTTTCTCTTTCTCTCTGTCATGTCCCTCTTAAAGAAAAATAGAACAAACGAAACTAAGCGCAGGAACAAGAAGTAGAAGACTAGTAAAGCTACCACCTCGTGTAAAGAAATTTTTCTGTGTACACACATACACACACACATACACACACAGAACTACTCGTATATCCTGTGCGGCGGACAAGTAAGAGCGAGTCGAGCAAGTAAGCACAGCCGAGGGGAGCGAAAGCTTCGGAGAAACGGCTCTGACTGGCAGGTTCCTTCATCGGGGAAGCCACCGGAAATGATGCCCGCGGCCTGCGTGGCTGGCCAGCTCTTGTCCCCGCGCGTGGATCCCCGCAGTCGCTGCCATGAGGCAATAGATTTCCAGCCTGCGAAAATATACTTTAAATATGAAACAGTCAGATGCAGGGGCTGCCTCTACTAGCGCGCAGCCCCGATCCCACTCGAGATGACTCTCGACAGCGACGTGCGCGCTTCTATATACTCCTGCTGCGGAAGATTCAACCAGTATTGCTATACCTCGCCTGCTGATTCTCCAGTTCTTCTTCTTTTTCTTCTTCTTCTTGATTCTTCTTCGTTGAACTGTCTTCGTCCTTTAAAACTTTCGAACTGACGAGGATAACATGATGAACGCGGATGCCTGCGAGCATTAGACGCCAGCGGATTCCCGGAGAATCTTTCGCTGTCTATGGTCAACTGCGTATCTACCTAGTAAATCGAAGTGTAACGGGAATCTGAGTTTCCCCGATAGTTGTCGTCTTACAGCCTCCAACCTTTATTATTTCGTTTAAACTATATTATATTATTTAGTTATTTATCTGGTAGTATTGCCTTTAATCGCACGTTAACTGCACTAGCCCTCATTACTTTTCTGATAGAAACTTTCAACGTTGAAGCGTTAAAAATCTTGCGGTCTGTGTAATTAAAAATAAGTCATGTGTTCAATAAAAAATTCATGTAGGTGAAAATAAATTTCAAAGCACATTCAAATTTAATTTCTTGACATGTATGAGGCTATACTACTTTTAATTCTATTTTTAAATTGTTAACTATAACGTTTGAACCGTTTATTTTTTTTAAGTATTTTCGAATTATTCTGAGCTTACAAATTTTTGTTGAGCTTTTGAACTTTTTTAAACGATTTCAATATATCATATTATAATTTTTACTAGGGTAATGATCCCTATTTATGAATATCCTACTTTATGAAATATTTGAGGTACCAGAAAGTTTTAACTTTGAAGATTAGAAAATGTCCTTACTAGAACTACTAAAAAACGGTTGATACTATCAAGCACATGGTTTAATCCATTCCTTTTCACAATTGTTAGTTAAAGAGACGCACTAATATGGATACATCATCTGTTTCATGACACACTAATCCAGTCTTTTATCCTCTAACATACAAGCTTATTTAGAAAGGTAAAAGAAAATTTTCAACTACTTGATTCATTTCTAAAGTGTGGAGTTATAACGTCTCCCATGTACTTTACATTAATACCACATAATTTTTGCGTGCTTTTTACTCACTTCATAATTATATAATCACAAGCCATAATTAGACAGACAAGCATGAAACTAATGATAAGGTAAAATACAAAATTTTATAACTTAATAATAAAAAGTGACTACAGCAACAATTGCGAACTATTTTTAAAAGAAATTTAATTATAAAACGATGAAGTTTAAAAAACTCCATTATGCTCCGACTTTTTCTCCGTAAAACAAACTATTAATGCATCTCGAGAGCTTCGGAAAAGCTCCGCGTTGCTACCTTTTCGATGGGCCGCATCTTCGTCCTCCAGAAAAAGAGGGTCAGCAGTCTCGCAGCGCAAGCAGCCACCGCCCGCGTGCGTGCAGGAAAACCTGACCACAGCGGTTACAGGGAAAAAGGTATTGTGCTACCACAAGACGAGGTTCTCGCATGCGTTTATTTCTTTTTTTCTACTTTATATTTATTTCTTAATTATTATATATTGAGTTTTGAACTTGATTGTTTTATTACAACTTTATTTTTTAATTTAATTTCATTATTTTCTATTCTGCCATATTTCTTTGTCTCATTATTTATTTTACATAAATCAAATACGCTTGTATTTTATCTTATTAATTTATTTCCTTTGGCATGCTCTCCACTACCACTAGCCCTCATAAAATTATACTAATTTTGAACATCTATATATCAAATTCTAGAAAATAAGTCTTTTATATCGATGGATTATTTCAATTTTATTTTAGTAAAATTAAAATATAAGAAACACTTACCATATTGAAAAAGAAATACTAATTAGAAGCATGTATCTGCGGAACGTGAATACGCATATTTAATCATTTTTATTATAAAAAATAAAGAAAAACTCTAATTTAGACAGAGTAGACAACCGAGAGATCGCTGGCTCAGCAAAAGACAACTGACTCTTAATGGTTTGGTTATGGTATCGCGACATTAGCTTCGTAGTTGAGAACAAAACTTCAAACTGCGTAGAATAATGAAATACAGAATACTTACCTTCCCAGACAAAAATATCCAGCCGGGAAATCTAACTGGATTTTCTACATGGGAAGAGTGGATTCCAGCTGGATTTTAATGGGTTTCGTAGTTGGATTTCCATAATCTGTAACGGAAGTCCAGATAGATTTCCTTCTATGGTTAGATGGATTTTTAGGTAGATTTCGACTACCGAGAATCCATGTAATTGCTTGGGAATCTACCTATTTTTACGTAGATTTCCATCGAATAGAAGCGGAAATCGAGACGATTTTCTTCTATTTTTAGATGGATTTTTAAGTGGAATTCCACTATCGGGATTCCACCTATTTTTACGTAGATTTCCATCGAATATTATGTGATTTTCCACATATTATTGAATGGATTTTCTCGTAAATTTCCATACCTGGCAATACAAACATTTGCTTGGATTTCCACGTATTTTTACGTAAATAATTTGGATTTTATCAGATTTCTTTGTACATGGTATATTTGCGTACACTAAAGATTATAAATTGCTTAGTCAAATATGAAAACAAAATAATCATTCATAAGTTACTTTGGCACTGACATTTTAACGTTCGTTTAGCAATAGTCATTTAGTTTTTGTACATATTTGTTTTCAGATCTGTTACACAGGATAAGTGATAACTGGTTTGTAAATGAAAAAATATTATTTTGAAATTAAAATTCATGAAATTAAAATTCACTGTTACGTGTGATATCATTACGGACATAGTCGAAGCACGAAAACGAAGTGGCGCGTCGCGGCAGTAGCCGCTAATCAGCAATAAGTACTGATTATACTAAAAGCCAAAGCACAACATGAGACTATATGATTAGCTAAAGAGTGACAACGAGGCCAGGACACTTCTCGTCAGACGAGAGGAAGCATCGACGATCGACCTTGTCGTCAAGAGGACCACCCAAGCCACCAAGTCCGCTGTCACTATACAAAACTACCGCGCCACGTTTAGAAGCGTTTCTCACTCTCACTCGCTTATATACTTTTACATCATAATAAAATACGTACTTCCAATTAAATCTCGAATACTTCATTGTGCACCTTTCTGAGCTGATCACTCAGACTGGCCACGAGAAACAAAACCCCTTCACACGTAACAACACTTATACTACTATAATTTTAGAACTCCTAAATCCAATACATCCTATACAGCACCAACAAGATCGATCAAGAGCAACCATTTCAGAGGAAAATCCTGCAAGTAATGATAGTTTTAGGTTCTTTCTAGAGGGAAGCAATAATATTAATGGTACGAATTTTGTTTATTTAAATTTGAATATTAATAAGATGCTATAATTTACTATATAATTATTGCTTATTATGATAAATTATTGCATTAAGAAGTCTTTTATACCGATATTTTATGAGGAATTTTTTCTTCATACTTCTCTTGACAGACTTACTAAATAATATTAATCGCAAAAAAATTATTGTTTTTTTAGATAACTAATGAAATCATTTTGTTTGTGTATGCAACATGTCTTTAAAATTTGTGTATGTAAATTGTGTATGCAAATTAGTCTTTAAATGATTATAATATTAACTGAATTTGAAAGAACTGTAATAGATAAGAACTTTTAGATAAGTCTAAATTATTTTAATTAATTTAAAATGATTTTAAAGTTATGTTTCAAAACTGCCAATAGATATTTTTAATTAGGTTAACTGTCATGAAATATTCTTTACTGTAACACTGCATTGAAAAAATTCATGTTTGTAACCATTTTTAATTATGATTGTTTGTAATGTTTCAGATTCTCAAAGTGATATTAAAAGAACCGTTGAAGTACAAGAAAATGAATTAGAAGTATTTGTAAATGTGTCTAAGAAATTATTACACACAATAAATAAAAACTTTTAAACTTTTAAACATTTAAAGAGTGGATATGTTCAAAAAATCTTAAGAACTAAAATATATTTACTTTGTATATTATATTGTGACGAGGATATTCTCGTTGAGGCTAGCCTCGCAACGCCTGCCTTGGCCGTGGCTCGTGTGTGTTTACAAACACACGTATGGCTTAACACCGCTGTCTATGTTTTAATTTTGAGGATTCGGCCACGCAGCGGAAAGTAATCGACGAATATTATCATCGATGATGATCAATCAACCATAGAGAGAGAGAGCGAGAGAGAGAGAGGTTCAGCCAGAGCAGCGGCTGAGTCAAGTCAAGTCAAGTCGAGTCGTCAGTAAAATCGCTAGCGTCGACCAGATGGCCGAGCTGGGGCAACGGAACGAGCAGGGCCTCACCGTCACCATCCACAACGCCAGCGGCCACGTCGACCAGTCGCCATTGCCATCGCGCCCGACCATCAGCCAGCCGCCAACACCAGCGAACTCGGGGAACGCCCTAACGCCAGCGGCAGGCAGCGCTGAGGCCACCAACCGGCGACATCTCCGAGAGACGTAGGCAAGTAGCAGTGTTTGTCTGGCCATGAGGCCACCGCTGCGTGTAGAGAGAGAGAGAGCGAGAGGTGACGCGCTGTTGAGCGGCCGAGAAATCGGCTGGCCCCGGCGCTCCCTCTTGCCTCAGCGAGCGGGCTGTGTCGTCCGTTGAGCCACCGAGCAATCGGCTGGCGCATGAACGTGCACGCACGATTGTGAGCGGAGTCTCTAAGCTCTGATAGTGAGGCCGCGAGCAGCATAGAGCCACACGTCACGTTGTTTATTGTCGAGATATTATGTGATTTTATGTGAATAATATTGAGAGATAGTGATTAAGAATTCGTAAGTATGATTGTATGTGTGAAACCTTGCCCCCACCTTCCTCAGCGTAGGAGTCAGCCTCCCACCGCTCCGTGGCGATCGATCAGCCTCCGGATCCTGCCCAATAAATAAGTTGTAGGGTTGCACAGGAATGCGAAAAAGTGCAACGTTACTATATATATGAGCAAGATTTTTCCTTTTCCCCAAATTTTGTTTGGGGTGGGACTTGGATTTTCCCCAAATTTTAGTATGTTATAGAACTACCAAAAATAAGACTTTTTGTAAATTATTAAGCCCGTTCACCCCATGGGGCCCGCGAAAGACCCTATAATAGGTGCAGAACTGGGCCTTTTTAGCCCTATTTTCAAGATTTTTTTGTTCGGAGCTCTGTGAACCAATTTTAACGTACCCCATCTCTTTTTTTTTGTTTTCTTCTCAGCTACCTAAAAAAAATATATTATCAAATATCAAATTTATCAAATTTATATATGGACATATTTTTTTCTTAAAGTTAAATAGTTATAGATTAAATTTCTGCAATAAAAAAAGACGAATTTTTGATCATTTTCGACTGTACCCTTAATTATATTTTCGTTGATTGTTTGAGATAAACGTCATCATAATTTTAAGTGAATACACGCAACATAGGTGGGACACAAATATAGAAAACGTGTACGCCCTCTATGGACGGTAGTTGTCGTTTCTCATATGGTCCGCCGTCCGACTAAACTAAATTTGTGAAAGAAAAATATTCATCGACATATTAATTAAGTGTGCATGTTTTCTCAGAATGGAGAAATTCAGTTTCAATCATATAAAAATTCAAAAAAATTTTGCTTGAATTATTTTTAGCTAATATAATTTTTATCACTTTTAAAATCTCTAAAAGTAAGCATGTATAACTTCATTGAATGTTGAAACAGTTCTAATTACTTACAGCATATGAATAAAATTGTGATATTACAACATGTAATATACATCAAAATCTCTAGTAAATTTTAGACTAAAACATTTTTAGATCCATACTTTTTTCGGTTATGAGGCTTACTTTGGATTCCTCCTATCTCAGCTCCAAATGGCCGAAAAAACTTTTCTTTAAAAAAATTCTACTTTCACTATTTCAAAAAAAAAAATAAAAAAATGCTGTTGAATTCCAGTTGATCTATTAGCGCTAATAGCAAGTTATCGAAAATGTGCAAAAACGTGTAATTGCAATTTCTTTACTTATTGCGCATTAAACACAATAAAAATGGAACCGAGAGTAAAAATCATAATTGATCATAAAAGTAGAAACGAAGAGCTTCATTTTGGTTCTTGAAAGAGGTTCCTAGGTGCTCTAGGATCGAAGTAACAACGTTGTTACGTAAGACATGCAAAATCGCGTAAAATCAGCGTTCACGGATTTGATACCAAGAAAATAAAAAAATCTTTAAAAACTCAGAGCTCCGGTTCCATAGCACCTAGAGACTTCGATAATGGCTCATTTTGAAGGTTTTGATATCTATTTTCATTACATGGAAAATATGAGACTATGTTCGAACCCTGAGTTGACTTGTACAACGTACAAGTGTAACGTACGTTAGCTGACGAAGAAGCGAAAATAGCGAAAATGGCCGATTTTTGAGAGCTTTGAAAGGGTATTTAAAGGCTAAAAAGCAAACCAATTTTATATGGAGGTTATTGCACATACATAGAACTACCTTCAGGTAAATTTTTAGCCAATTTGAAGTTTACAGATTTTCGTGGTATCAGTTTGAAAATTCGAAAAAATGCGATTTTTTCGAAAATGGCCCTTTTAAGACATTTGTATAGACAAGCTAAGTCAACCAATTACAATTGCGTTTGGGGCATTTTGAAGGTGATTAAAAAACCTATCAAACAAGACCTGCTAAATGCATTTCCTTCCACTGCAGCAATGGTGGCAGCTGTTCAAATATGGCTAAATTTTCAAAAAAATTTTATCGCACTAAATCAGATCCCGTACATGGGCCTTTTTTTAGGTAGCTGAGAAGAAAACAAAAAAAAGAGATGTGGTACGTTAAAATTGGTTCACAGAGCTCCGCACAAAAAGATCTTGAAAATAGGGCTAAAAAGGCCCAGTTCTGCACCTATTATAGGGCCTTTCGCGGGCCCTATGGGGTCAACGGGCCTAATAATTTACATACAGCAGCTAATCAGAGACTTTCAAAAAGGGTCATAAAAAATATGACTACATTCTAAAAGTAAAATGCTAACTATGTTCCAATCAATCTGCTATACAAAAAGTTTCTGGATTTGCTTGCTATTTTAACGTTCGTGAAAAAAAATTTTCTATGCCAATTGATGCTGCAGTACAGTACTGTAAAATGTTTAATTCCTTTTTTAATGACTCCATTGTGCCATATACACGTTATTTTATCGACAAATTATTTTATCCTAAGGAAGACATTGTCTATCATGCAGTTTGCCCTCAATGAAAAAGTTAAATAGATAGATTCTCTAGAGATAAGCGTTCACTTCCATGCAAAGTATGTCAATTAAATAATAATTTAAAATCCCCATCATATCATGATTATTCTGCAGTTTTGGACGTAGGAATGGAGATTATGAAATTGATATTAGTACATTACTACTCGCTTCAGTCGGGTGTAATCATCACACGAGACGAAAATCTACTTTCCCGCACTTGTATCGTATAGTATTATTTGATACGACGTGTGGAAAGTCAGATTTTGAACACACCTTTTTTGCCGAGCGTGTGGAAAAACTAACTTTCCGTACGGAGTGTCGAAAAAAATAATTCTATTTATTACGATGCTATTTTACTTGAAAATCCGTAGAAAGAGACGAATACTTTGAAGATATCTATGATGAATTGTGCTACAAAAAATTTATTGCATCATTGCCAAATCACGAAAAGAATAGTTACGTAAAAATATGTCGATTTCCAAGCAATTATGTGGATGCTGGATAATGGAAATCCACCTAAAAAATCCATCTTAACATAGAAGGAAATCTAGCTGGACTTCCGTTACAGATTATGGAAATCCAACTACGAAACCCATTAAAATCCAGCTGGAATCCACTTTTTGCCAGCAGGATTTCCCATGTAGTAAATCCAGTCAGATTTCCCAGCTGGATATTTTTGTCTGGGTTGCGTAAAATTTGGCTCTGGTAACATATGTGTATTTTCTGTGTAATCGCCGAATGAACGGTAGTTCATATCAGTACCATTGCATGAACATTTAGAGAGCTTTAAGTGCCTAAAAGTGGTTTCGTTTAGCTGCATAACTTAAAAAGATTAATCCGGATAAAACGTAATACATCATTACTGTAAAATCGTATAAATAGACTAGAAAAATAGAAATTGAGGCACCTGATCAAAATAGTACTATAAACGGACCCGATACAGATGAGGCTACAGCAGCCAGATATATCCCGAGTATGTGTCGTGGATTCATTTCTATTCGGGAAAGAACGATTTCAATGGATCCCGTCTCGGGCTCGTTACATTATTTTCATGTTTTATTATTGAATTTCTATATACGTATGTAACACTATAGATACGTTATAAATACTTTAGGATATGCGTGATACACGAAGAAAATTTATACGTTATCTTTGTATTTATAACAACAAAAGTAACGTTTCTGTCATTGTCAAAGCTGCGTAGTCAATATTGCTGTATTATTGCTCGGCCAAATTCATAGCGTAATAACTTTACATGAACTTCAAATGTTTGCTGTCCCGTTAATCTTAACAACCGCGCACAGTTTTTTTCAACACATTAACATAGGTGACAAGAAAAAAATCAGTGCACTGTTTAAAGCTAAGATAACACACAACCACGTAAAAATTATACATAGGCAACGAAATATGCGTTTTCTAGAAAATAAATTTAAACCTAAAAAATGTGATTAACAAGTCAACGAGTTGATAATAAGGCATATGAGTCATTAATATACAAATCGAGTGATGTGTGCTTGTCTTCCAAAACAAACATTGATCAAGACTTGGGTTCAACTCTTCTAGGTTGAAGTTTTCAAAAGAATTAAAAAAAAAATACTGTTCCGAAAAAACGATTCTACCGCAGGTTTTGCTCCAGAGCTTTGAACAACTTAGAGGTCGAGATCTAACAGTAGCTCGATCGATAAGACGGACTAATTACTCCTCAAGCCGGGGTTGAGTCCCGATTGATACAATCACCACGGTATTTGGTACCGACACAAACTGACTTCCATTACTGTATAGCACTGTATATATGGGAGCACAAATAGGACAATGTTAAACATGATAAAAAAAAATTATGTACAAATCATCATCTAAAACCGCATGTATGACCATATACATTTATTATTGTTGTACACAAGAGATGTTTTCGTGTTTTTCTTTATTATTATTATTATTTGCTTAGTCAGATAAAACCATATATCTAAATGCACAATTGAAGCATAAAAAATTTGCAACATCTATATATAAATATATATTAATGATAACGTAATATTTGTCATATAAGTAAAAAATGTGCTGAATTTTTTATGTCAAAGATGACAGTATAAACTTTTTATGTCCTCCGAATTGATGTAGTAAAATTATTTCCTGCCTGAGAAAAGAAGGAGTCATATCTGTGAAAAATGATTTTTCTCAACTTCGTATTTTGTAATAAAATAAATTTAATGATTTCATTTAACATTTTGTTATCTTATTGACTAATAATTTGGAAAAAAAAGAATAAATAATTGGCGAACTTTCCAAATGAATATTTATTTTCATTATTACTGAATATACTCCGTAAAATTTATACGAAAACGGCGTAATTCATGAATATGATAAAAAAGTCATATACAGTGGAATATGATAAAAGAAAAATGTTCATGCATAAGATAAGAAGAGAGAAGAGCTCTCAAAAGCGTATCTTTCGCCTATCTTTTCAATTAACTTCATAGAGGGCTCGCCAATTTGTTTATAATCGTATACCGCGTTAAAATTGCAAGTATTAAAATTCACGGGCTAGTAAGCAAAAGAAGCCGTTTCACGCATGAATAAACGTCGTCATTAAATTTCAAATTCGGGCAATAACAACGAAACTATACTTATACATGCAAGAGAGAGAAGAAAATAAAACATTTTTCTCGAATAAAAAGCAGGCGGCGAGTAGGTTCTCGAGAAAGAAGAGTAAGAGCGACAGGCCGGCAGGTGATGTAGCGGAGAAGTGGCTCCTCGAGAGGCGAAAGGAGTCATGGCTGCGCTCGTAAATACCTGCTCGCGTCCCCCCGTTGATTGGGACGTGAATCTTCCGACTTACGGCGGTCGCAACCCGCGACGTCGTCGCCGACGACAGGGGATACGAGCAAGAGAGGAGAGGGCGGAGGAAAGAAGGCGAGGGCCGAGCCGATACTCTGATTACGCCACCGCACTTAATTGATTCCCAACCAATTTGGAAGCCCTCGAGGGGCAACCGTTCTACTTTTCCACTTCCCTTTCTGCAGCTACGCCCCCGCGCCCAACTCTCCCTCTCCCGCTGGCTCTCATTTTTCCGAGAGTGGAGCTTTTTTCTTTCTTTGCAATAAAGTTACCCCAAGTACCTACCGCCCGCGCTGCTCGATATATACACAGGTATAGATTTTACGCCATTCTATCCTACTACTTATTCTTCATCACTTTTTTCCTTCATCCCTACTATTTTAACAACTTTTTTCTTCTTTAATTTTCGCTCGCCAAAGTTTACTGTACGCTCAGCAAGCCTCACGGGCATATTGTGTTTTGACATTCTGCGGTTAAAAAAGTCTTGATTTTAAATTCAATTTGTTATATGCTCCCTTTTCTTTCCCCTAAACAGCTCTATAACGGTGAATTTCTTGGATTCGAGTTTCGTTTATCTCCGATATTTTAGAAATCACTTAGTCGGATATCTATCTTTTGACAAATATCTGTGTGGTTTGTTTTGAACTACTGTAACTAGTATAAAAGAGAAAACAACTCGGGCTACATTTTTGCTGCTACTTCAACAACAATTCAAATACAACTGAATTTTCTTTATAATTTATCATTATAAGTCTTTGTAAAAATTAACTTTTTTTATTTTTTTAAAATAACTTATATTATGGTGGTTCTATCGCTGCCAATTCATTGGCGTGAAAATACAAATATGAAAGATGTATCCATTGTCCATACTACGAATTCTAAAGGAGATCCATATTCAGAACTTTGACTTTTTAAGTACTTTTATAGAATCTTAGAAAATGCGCTAATTCTATTTTACTGTTTGAAAAATTATGAACAATTTGAAACGGACAGTCATCTCACTTGGTCGAGAATACATACAATATTTATATATGACAATAAAATATCTTTATCTAAAACAAAGCGTGTTTTGTTATAAAAAATTATTATGTTTCAATTAAACATAAATCTGCCTCCTGTATTTCACAATTAAAGTGTTTTAAAATAAAGATTTCATAAATATACTGATAATTTTAAGAAACGTTTCTATTACCGTCTTAAAAATGTTATTTTGTACACTGTGACATAAAAACGAACCGTGTCATTCAAATTCACTGTACAGTATATGAAAAAATTATATTTACTACCTTAAAGAATGCTATCACGGTTTGGCTTTGCCAGACCTTATATGCAGAATCTAATCATGAAATTCGATTTTGTATCTGAGTGATAAGAAATGCTATTCGTTTTTTAGTTACAGATTTTTCGTAAATAAAACATAAAAAAAGTCATATTTGATTCTTTAAAATGGCTATCATCTAACCATCAATTATTTTAATAAAACCTCAATATCTTTTTGCAACATGTGTGCTTCTTTGTAGAAAAGCTTTGTAATAATAAAAATTTAAGATTTATTTGAAGTTGAAATACATGTTTTTTGACAAATTTTGGTATGGCTTGTGTATACACTATGTATATGTTTATGTATGTGTTTATGTACGTGTTTATGTATGTGTTTAGTACGTGTTTATGTATGTGTGTGTATTGTGTGTCAATGTTTTAATGAGAATAATGAATATGCGTGTGTGTGACTATGGCTATGTGTTTGAGCTTCGAAATCTCAGCTTTTACTGAACTGATTTGAATCAAACAAGGCCTGTTTTGTTACCGTTTTTCAAAACCACAAAATTTTCCTTTTCTACTTTTAATTTTTCTTATTACTTTTATAATATTTTTAAAGCAAAAACTTATATTTGTGTTCCGTCATTTAGTGACAGCCATCCATGATAACGAAAACTGTCAAAAGTTGCTACGTGTTGGAAAAAATACAGCCCCGTAGAAGGAATATGGCGACATAGCCCAACCTCGAATTTTCATTAGTGAAAGTCGAAATAACAAAATTAAAAAAATGAAAAAAGCATCAACGCAACCGCAGTTGATGGCCCTCGCGGTCCGATCGATCGCATGCGCGTACGGCCGTGTGCGTGTGTACGCGTCAACGGTGGCGAAATCGCAATAAAAATTTCCCTGCCGCGCCACTCTCGCACTCTCTATCTCCCCCACCCTTTCACTTTCTCTCTCTCTCTCTCTTTATTCGCCACGTCATTTTCGATTAATCGACTTTGAAGCATCCTCTTAAAATCACAGCAGCCTAGCGGCCGTTTCGAAAAAAGCGGATTCGTCAAATCCCCCGTCGACGGGCGTCCGCGTACGGGCCTCTCCCTCTCGCCCCCTTTCCCTCCTCCTCTACTCTCATCCCTCTCGCCCCACGGAATGAAAACACTGTCGAAACTGTGCGTGCATGTACGCCAACAGCCGGAATGTAAGCCCGTCGATTTTGTTGTTTTTGCAAACTCGCGTCCGGGGCTCGCGCCAGGCACGATTACACGGGCGGCGGGGCGACTGATGGCCCGGACACTCGGACGATCGTCAGTCGCGGGAATATCAGCATCAAACAGTCGACGTGTCGATCGCAAGTGTGATTTTTCGGGCAAAGAAATACGTGTTGAACTATCGGATTTGTTTATATACTTTTTAATTTAACTATATCTTAAACACTTGCTGTCTCAAAATTTATTTACACTAATTGGCCCTTTCGTCATTATTTATAATAACACAATATTGTTATGATTAAAATTAAATGATAATAAGTAACAATAATTGTGAATATTCTTCTAGCATTTATTAACTAGTACTTTATGTACTAGTAGCTGTCCGTTTATTTTTATATATGAATATGCTTCTGCTATTTGTACGTCAGATTTATGTATACAAAGTATATGGGTGGTTCTGTAGGGAAGCGAGAGATTAAAAAATTCTTTTGTTTTACAATCACCTAAATCGCTTTGTAACCATCCCATAAGTTACTTAAATTTTTTCAGATTTTTTTCATTTATAGTTTTTTAGTGGCAGAAGATCAAAGTTGGTAGTTTTAGCATTTTCTGCATTTTTTACCCATTTTGATTAATTTATAACTCCTCAGGGAAGCATTTTTCACGATAAACACAAAAGACCTTTTTTTGTAAAATTTTCTCAGTTTTTCAATAAAAATATTTTCAAAACTTTACGAGTACACTGTCACTCACATATCTCCAAATTAAACATTAAAATTCATACAGAAAAAAACCAATCCAAGGTACCTCCACCGAAAAATTCATGGAGATACCTTTTTATTGTACGAAGTATCTGTATAAGTCTCAGAATGGGCCGCGATCATTTTATAACCTAAAAAAATTCATTTAGGTTTTGATTTTTAAAAAAATCTCTCATATGGGTCTGAAAAAAATATAGTTAAATTCTACGAAAAATTATAAGAAAAAAGGCTATGTAAGATATTTCGAAATTTGGTTTCGTTTTTGTGCAAAAAAATCCTTTAATATTGATAAAATTTCATCATTAAATGCAGAATTTTGATTAATTTTTAGCTCAAAAACGAAGCCAAATTTCGAAATATCTTACATAGCCTTTTTTTCTTGTAATTTTTCATAGAATTTAACTATATTTTTTTCAGACCCATATGAGAGATTTTTTTAAAAGTCAAAACCTCAATGAATTTTTTTAGGTTATAAAATGATCACAGCCCATTCTGGAATTGATACAGATACTTCGTACAATAAAAAGGTATCTCCATGAATTTTTCGGTGGAGGTACCTTGGATTGGTTTTTTTCTGTATAAATTTTAATGTTTAATTTGGAGATATGTGAGTGACAGTGTACTCGTACAGTTTTGAAAATATTTTTATTGAAAAACTAAGAAAATTTTACAAAAAAAGGTCTTTTGTGTTTATCGTGAAAAATGCTTCCCTGAGGAGTTATAAATTAATCAAAATGGGTAAAAAATGCAGAAAATGCTAAAACTACCAACTTTGATCTTCTGCCACTAAAAAACTATAAATGAAAAAAATCTGAAAAAATTTAAGTAACTTATGGGATGGTTACAAAGCGATTTAGGTGATTGTAAAACAAAAAAATGTTTTAATCTCTCGATTCCCTACAGAACCACCCATATACTTTGTATAGATAAATCTGACGTACAAATAGCAGAAGCATACTCATATATAAAAATAAACAGATAGCTATTAGTACATAAAGTACTAGAAAACAAATATCACAACGACGTCTTTTGAAACTTATTCTCTGAATCAATGTACTTTACATCTGACGTACGAATAGCAAGAGCCACATGAATATTATAATGTTTTCAGCTATTGAGTTGTTCCTTACGTATTATGAAAAAGTTTTCTATCTTTGTCCGTAGAGCCCAATGAACAATATCCTAAAAAAGTGTTTATTTTTTATCAGAAAGTATTGTTTTTGCCCAGAGGTTGAAAAAAGATGCGCTAAAGCATATAAAAACTTCAGTTGCTTTAGTCACAGGAGAATGTGCAGTAAGTAAAGAGTAAAGACTTCAGCCAAAAGACAATGGATAGATTGTTTGATTAAATTATACTAGAATAATAATATATCTACAAGTATGTTAATTAGTAAAATTCATTTATTTTTATAACAAAACTTGCGTATTTATTCCTAATAAATATAAAATTGGTTTTATTTAAGATTAGTTACAGCTGAGCACAGGGAATTAACGGATGTTCGACATCACAGGTTTTGATACTTGAAATATAATCAAGATGACATGAGTAACCACTTTGTACTGCCCGCATCGTCTTCGTAATCAATATGTATTCTCCTCACTCTCCGTCGATAACGCAATAATCTTGTAATGTATCCTCTCTTAGAAGCGCGATAACAGGATGCTGTGAAACATTGGAGGAAGCAAAATGAATGGTTAAGAATTAAATATCCGGTCTGAATGAGACCAAAATTTCAATATATTCTTTATTACAAAATGAATATTCTGAAAATAAATTGTATGTGCATTTAAATAGATCAGTAAAGTCATTATTCAGTTATTTAATACACTAATTAATTAATATTTTGTATTTAATAATTTTATTACAAAATAAATGCTGTTGTGACTAGCTACCAAACTTTAAAAATTAAAATTCATTATAATCTCTTACTAAGGTTAAATACAAATATTCTTTTTGAAATAGAATGTAAATAAGAAAATGTATTCATAAAATCGAAAGTGTTTGATAAGAAATTCTGTTGTATAAAAAACTTGAGTGCGCGCATCATGGTTATGACTAATATAAAAAAGAAAAAACAGCGTTTAGCTCATGAGGTGTAAAGTGGGTGATAATGTAGTTATAACTAGTCATTTATTTAGTTAATACATATAAAAACTCGAAAAAAGTAATTTAATAAGAAACTTTAAGAAACTAATAATTCATTTTATTCATCATATATATTTTTGCTATTTTCACAGATGATTTTCCTAGAAATGTTTAACGGATTTTTAAATGCCAGTTTATTATTGCAATATAGTGACCTCTGTAACAATCACTGAGGAATAAGTTACTGTACAATTGGAAAGAAATATTAAAGAGCTCTTGTACCATCTTTTCATTTGAAAATTGCTATGTGCTGGAACGGTTTATGCAAAAAGGACTTTCACAAGAAGACAAACAACTGTTGATTAAAAAATATCGATTACCAGAAAATTGCATCTCCAACAAGCCGTTAGAAATTAACTAAGAACTCAAAATGGTTATTAATAGAGACGCGCGAATTATATTTATACATCAAAAATAAGACTAGCCCCGTTTGTGATCACTAAACTTATCACTATAATTACAAAGGATGCTGTAAAAAAGGAAAGCCAAATTTGCCTTTCTTTTATCACATGTTAAAAAATCGATGAGAAGTAGAATATTTCATCATGAATTAGAAATGTACAAAAACTTCTCTGATATTTATAATTTTGAAATTTATTTATAGATATTGTCTTTATTTTTTATATACTTTCAATGAATATCACTAAATATAATATTAGTTGTTACATCAAGCTATAACAATATATGATTAATAACTAATTTACTATAAAAGGTGTACTTTAATTTCAATATTTTAGGGCAATTTCTCGTCAAATGATAAATGTTTGTTTTAATATCATTCATTTGAAGTAACTACTAGCTTTATCCGAATAACTGAAATTATTGTTTAATAAAATTAAGTGAAAATCACATTTAACATCTCGTATTGTACAGTATTTAAGAATGAATAGATATAAACTATTCAATTTCCCGGTTGAAAATCATCGCATTCACTACACAACTCTATCTATTTCGATACTGTATTGATATTTTATTTATTTATTTAATTGGTTATTTAGCGTCGCATCCCCCGTTAGGGTATTAGCGACGTGTTATAACTATTAAAACTCGTATTTGGT
>JAWWEQ010000010.1:18538853-18556056 GCA_035583055.1 Torymus tubicola | reverse complement strand
TCAATGATACCCAAGAAAGCTTTAGAAATTATAGATAAAACTCTTAAAGATTTATGTTCAAATAATTTACCTTTTGGGTGAAAATTAATAATTTTAGGTGGAGATTTTAGACAAATTCTACCAGTAATCAGAAATGGATATAGAAGCGCAATAATTGAAGAAATAATAAAATTTTCTACGTTTTCTTTAATTCCCACCTCACTTTCATCTCTCAAGAGGGGGGCTAGCTTCTTCGATTGTCCCAAAATGGTCGTTCCGGCATTAATGGGCGTAATTAAGCTATACAAGGTGTCCCATTTTAATCGCCCACCCTCAAAAATTAGCAGAAGATGTACTCGGAGAAAAAAAAATGATAAATACAAAAGTTTTAGGGGTCAAAGGGAGCCACCTAATGGTACCAACGAGTTGTACCTTGAACGCAATTTTCAAGGTTCTTTCAAGGTTAGAGTGTTTTTTTTTTGACCCCGGAAATGGGAAAAGCAGATAATTTGTGAGAGTAGTTATCTGAAAGTAAAATTTTCTGCTCTTTCCATTTCTGGGGTCAAAAATAGCGGTTTCCATTAAAAAAAATCACTTCGACCTTGAAATAACCTTGAAAATCGCGTTCAAGGTGTTCGTAGGTACCATTAGATGGCCCCCTTTGAACCCTAAAATTTTTGTATTTATCATTTTTTTCTCCGAGTACATCTTCTGCCAATTTTTGGGGGTTGGCGATTAAAATGGGACACCTTGTATTTAAATGTAAAAATATCAATTACAACATGAATATTGACTCGAATTTTCATAGTACATACCAAAACTTTAAGCCCAGACTCACAAAAAATGAAAGGGTGTTCCATAAGAAAGGTGCACTGAAAAAAATTTGGCACTCCAGGTGACTTGATACCTATATGTGGAATTCTTCGAAAACTTTTTCCTAAACTGGTTCCAAAAACGACCAAAATTAAATTCGGAGGCAAACCTCTGAAGTAATTTTTTTCTTGTTCTGTAGGTCATATAAGAGACGATAAGAACTTGGGGCCAAAGAAAACGGCTTTGTGACACCCTTTTATCACCAAATCAATTTTTCTTATGAGAATTTAACATGGGAAAAATTGACGAAAAGTAGTCATCAATCATCAACTAATATTAACATTCCAAATATGTCAACGAATTTGTACATTTTACTAGTTATAGTACAAGGATAGAACTTTAATTTAAGCTAAAGATGGTTAAAGTCGGACAATTCAGTGCAAAGTTACGTGTATTTGAAAATCGTCAAAAATTAAATCAAAACTACTTTTCGTCAATTTTTCCCATGTTAAATTCCCATAAGAAAAATTGATTTGGCGATAAAAGGGTGTCACAAAGCCGTTTTCTTTGGCCCCAAGTTCTTATCGTCTCTTATATGACCTATAGAACAAGAAAAAAATTACTTCAGAGGTTTGCCTCCGAATTTAATTTTGGTCGTTTTTGGAACCAGTTTAGGGCAGTCTCCAAAAAATTTCACATATACGCCGTGCCGAAAGTGGAGACAAATCTTATACCGTGATTCTGCACATCTCCTACCCTGTACTGGCACAGCTGCTGTCTCGTAAACGCGTCACGTATGGCCCTCTATGGGCAAAAGCTAATTATAGCGGGACAAGCGCTGTGCCAAAAATGAATGGTCCGACGCACGTAGCAAAGAGGGCGCTGACGAATTGTGATGAAAACAAACGACGTGCTAATTTTTTTTCAGCGTACTTGATGAAATAATTGAAATAATTTTGAAATATTTCATTTCTTTTATGTAAAATACAATAATTTTTTAAATAATGTTTTCCGGCACTCTGGATGGTTACTAGGTCTTCATAAGTATGTATTAATTAACTGGAATATTGAATTTAATTTTAAAAGCTATGCAAGCTTACAAAACTCAGTATATGATTAGATCTCTGAGAAAATTGTAAAAGCATAGAGGGACATGGAAATAAAAAAAATTAACAAAATCGATAAATAAAAATGCTAAACTTTGTTTTCTATAATATATGGAAAATAAGTGAACGTGACACCATGGTGCTCAGAAATCTATGTAATTCAATTGCTATTAATAAAGCATAACAAAAACCAAATAGAATATATTTTTTATGTACCTTTCTTATTTTATCTCTATCACTGTCAAGCTCTTTTTAATGTTTACGTAATTAAAATAACAGAAATTTTGTTACTCAGGATTAATTTTTTCTCAGTACGTACATATCGTTCTCCTTATACTTGCTGTACGCAATATGAGACAACAAAATCAAAACTCGATGCGGGTGGCGAATTCCAATCTTGTGAAGTAAATCAAGACGAGACTGCGAGGGATCGAGAGTTACAAGTTGTGAGTTACAACGCATGTTGGGAAGATTGCGCAGGAGGAAAGAGTGGGTATGAGTGAGAGCGAGAGCTGGAGTACAAGAGAGAAGCAGGGAGAGCCTATATACGAAGAGAAAGAGAGAGACAAAGTTAAGGAGATAGAAAAGGATAGGGAGAAAGCGAAGCCACGCTTGTACAAGCTGTTCTAATGAGATAAGTTAGCTGAGCGTACTTTACTTTTAATATCCCTCCCATCCTGCTAGCCCTAAACGAGCCAACTTACGCGGTTCGACGTCTCTTCCTGATATTTTATCCTGCCCGCCGCATTACCCCTGCGATCGATCGCACAAGCATCGTTCCTCTCTTTCCTTCTCTTTTACCAGAGACATCTGCGTTTGCTGACTCTTCTTTCCGTCTCTTTTGCTCTCGCTATTTATTATCGGAATCTTTGGCTCTGCTTTTACTTCTTCTTCGACCTACGCTTTTGCAACCTTAATTCTGACCGGTCTCGCAGTGTCGACATATTTATAATGAAGTAAATGTTTCTAAACATGTTAATCAGCTATTCTTTTTTATTTGTTTTTTGTATAGGATCTTTGATCATTTTAAATGCTTGCTCATTTAATAACTCATCATAGAATCTAGATTTATAATTACAAGTGATTTTGAATTTCTAAATATTTGAAAATATTACTAAAAGGGTCTTTTCATTTGCCACAGCTAGTAGCAATTGTGTCCAGAAAGAACATTTTTTATTTATTTTCCGTTAGGTGATAGAAACTAATCTAACAAGGAGAGTGCACACCCTCCGGGAAACGGATTTTCGCAGGCATTGGAGAGTCGATTTCTGGTACCTAAAAATGAAGCCCAGTGTGCCTAATTCTATCTCATAGGCCCTTTTTCTTGCAATATAAGCAATCTTATCTCAAATATCCTCTATTTCGCTAAAAAATTATGTTTCTTCTATTGACTCTCACATTGCAAGTATTTAAGATACGAAAACGAGGGAAAAAAATTATAAAAGTAGACCGTAAAAGCTAAAATTTGAGCCCTGAGCCGTTAAAAAATATTAATTTTTCAGAAGTTTACAAGCAATCAAAGATAGCGTACGAAAATGGTTAAAAATTTGTCTTGTTTTTACCGATTAAATGGATCGTATTTTTAACCATTTTCGTACGCTATCTTTGATTGCTTGTAACTTTCTGAAAAATCAATATTTTTTAACGGCTCAAATTTTAGCTTTTACTATCTACTTTTATAATTTTTTTCCCTCGTTTTCGTATGTTAAATACTTGCAATGTGAAAGTCAATAGAAGAGACATCATTTTTTAGCGAAATAGAGGATATTTGTAATGAGATTACCAATATCTCAAAAAAAAGGGCCTATGAGATGGAATTAGGCACGCTGGGCTTCCTTTTTCGAGCTTCATCGACTCTCCAATGCCTGCGAAAATCCGTTTCCCGGAAGGTGTGCATTCTCTTTGTTAGTATGTTGTAAGTATGTTGTAAGTAGTTTGTAAGTATGTTTCTCTTTGTAAGTAATGTCTCGTAAATATTTATATCTGAAGCTTCTGCTAACTGCATCTAATACGAATTGGTCCTTTCTGAGTTTTCATTCATCACAGGTGTCGCATACATGTAAAGATATATCACGTGTATCTGAAAATTTACGACAAAAAACTTCTCTCTCATATGATCAACTATAGATAGTTGAAAAATTTCGAATAATTGAAAAGGTTGTGCGACACATTTAAAAACTTAAAGTCAGTACAGACTGAAGATCTTTCCTAATTTTTGAGGATTGAAAAATTTTAATTCATTCAATCATTATTATTGTTTTAAATTGAGCGTTCAAAAAGTTTAAAATATATGTGGAATTCTAAGGAAATTTTGCCCTAAACTGGTTCGACAGCACGTCTCTCAAGTTATTATTTTCTTGTTCTATGAGTCATAGAAGAGATGATAAAAACTTTGAACCAAAGAAAACGGCCTTGTTACACCCTTTTATCGTCAAATAATATGGGAATTCAATATGGGAAAAAAATAATGAAAAGTAATCACGAATCATTAATTAAAATTAACAATCCAATATATTACTTAAAGTATAAGGATAGATTAACTTTTATTTAAACTAAAGATGGTTAAAATTGGTCAATTCAGTGCAAAGTTACATGCATTTGGAAATCGTAAACATCAACGAAAATAAGCGTTTTTTTCTGAATTCACGAAATTCTTAAGATTTTCATTGTTTTTCGTCATATATAGTGTTGAAATGTGCATAGAAAATGCATTCAAAAATAGCAGCACCTCCCTCCTCCCCATTTTCACAATATTTTCACAGTAAGCTGAGCTCCTAATGTTTCACTAAAGCGTCACTCAAATCTCAACAACAGATCTATGCCCAGAAGACCCTAGCTCTTACCAAAATCTTTTTTCAATGTTACATGAAAATGCTAACAGCCTGATGGAACTTCGGTTTGGTACTCTTACACTGGTGGAAACGTTTGCGATGCAATTGGTTTCTATGATTCGTACCATGAATAGCAATGCAAGAAAAACTAAGCAGACTTTTCTATGGTTTCATTTCAGGTGAGGGATAGGTGCATTTCCAACCAGACTCAGAACCAGAACAAGGAGGCATGGCGATTGTCGCTGCGGTACAAGATGCGATCTATTAGAAACCAATAACTATGATGAAGTAGCTATTGCTTCCTCCTAGAGGAAGCTTTGTGATAGTAAAAAAAAAAGTTTAGGAGATAATGTGTTGGAAATGTTATTTAGAAAATTCAGAATCGAAATACACTATTTTTAGAAAATAGCTTTGTGATAGTAAAAAAAAAGTTTAGGAGATAATGTGTTGGAAATGTTATTTAGAAAATTCAGAATCGAAATACACTATTTTTAGAAAATGTCCGTATGGATGTGTGTGTGCGTGTGCTTGTGTGTGTGCGTGTGTGTGTGTCCGTATACGCTGATACCTCATGATCTACTCGATCGATTTTAACGATTCAGTGATCATTTTTTAAAATTTTGCTTCCACAATTCGGGCCAATATTCTATTTTTGTAAAATTAATTTTTATTCTTTTTTATAGCCATTTTTCAATATTCAAAATTGTTATTATCCATTTTTTTAATATTTAGACCAAGTATTGTTTATATATCATGAATCCTCTGTATGCAGGATAAAATTCTCTACAATTTAAAAAAAAAGAAGTTGATAGCTATATTTCGTTATAAGTTATTGATGAAAACGTAATTTTTGTAAATAGGTTATATTTCAAAATTAAAAAAATGATATTAATATGAATATTTTTTTGGTTATAAAGAATATTAAGTACTGTAACTTACTAAATTTTTTAGGTTTTTTATTCATTATTTTAGGAGAAAAAAAAATAATTTATGAAAAAAAGTGATTTTCTTTGTCGTTCAATAATTAGAGTAAAATTGTTTTAATCACTTTGAAATTTTTTCTCGAGGTAGATTTTGTATACTAATTGGGTGAGTTCTTTGGGCAAAAGGATAGATCCATAAATTTCGGATATATTTGAGGCTAAAATTTTTTTCATTTTTTTTTTAAATCGTAATTTTTCAAGAACGGCTCTATGTATCTGAATGTGATGTATAACATTCGAAAGAGAATTAAATTAACTATATTTTCTAAAAAAAATTAATTTTCTAGCTATTACGGTTCTTTTGTTATTAACGAAAACGTAAAAATTGAAAAATGAAAAAAATGAGTTTTGTATGTTGAACCATTACGAGAAATTGTCTTATTCGCTTCAAAATTCATTGTAGAGGTATAGTTTTCTGCCGACTTCATTTGTAAAAATGATTGGTTCATAAATTTCAGAAATATTTGAGGTTAAAATTTTTCCAGCCCTGTTTATCACGTAATATTTTGTAAATAGGTTATATTTCGAAATTAAAAAAGATATTAACCTGAATATTTTTTTGGTTATAAACGATATTGAGTACTATAACTTAATAAATTATTACTAAATGATTGGTTCATAAATGTCAGAGATATTTGATGTTCAAATTTTTCTAGACATTTTTTGAAATTTATTTCTTGAGAATGATATGTATCTGAATGGGATGGGTATCATTTGAAAGAGAATTGAAATATTTTTTTTTTTTTTAAGAAACAATCACAAATTAATATTTTCCATAAAATATTATTTTCAATCAATTTTTTTTAATTTTCATCATATATTTATTATAAAATATACGAACAGTGAATTTAATGTTATAATATATGTTGGAATTTTTTGAATTTTTTTAATTTTATTTAAGTATTATTATAAAAAATTACAAAACATGTTTTTGTAGAAGATTTAGAAAATGATATGATATAGATCAAAGACTCAATCTTAAACACACAAGTTTCCCTTTCTCGACGTGATATCGTTGTTTTACATTAAAAAAAATTTCAAAGTATTATGATAGACATATGTTTATAACATCAAAAATCGAAATATGTTATAAAAGTAATATCTAAGCATAGTATCTAGTGCCTAGTTTCTTTTAGTTTAGAAATCCTCTTAGATTAAAACATACAATTTTTTCTCAATGCTTGCATGATTTTTTTCTGCATCTTTCTTTTGTCAAATTATATTGTGGCAGTCTTTCAGTATGCATATCTAACAATAAGGTAAATAATCCATTTATTCTTCTATAGCCAAATAATTTATTATACAGCTTTCGTAAATCTACGAATACAAGTATAAGATTAACTAAGGAGATTCTTTTAAATGTAAAAGAAATTTTTCTTGGTTGGATATAGCAATTGAAACGAAATCAATCTCAATTATAACAGCTGAACAATGTTAAATAGATCCACACTCCCGTTGATATCATACTTAATTCAAGGTTCCCTCTCATCAATAATAATATAGCTAGCAAACAGCCATACAATGATCGCGAATGGGGAGTACCTTAACGAGCGATGCTTAATCACCAACGCACAGCAGCTTCTTTCCGCGATTATTGATAAATCGTGGCGCAGGATAATCGCGGCTTTCACGCGAATTAGAGCAATTTTCCGCTGGTGGCCTGTGTCGGAACAGTTTATAAGGTCGACGTCTTCCACGCTCAGCTAAATTATCCTTCGTCAGTTAGCCGGCGCATCAGCGGCACCGTCCGCCGGTCCGAGGGCCAACAATGCCGCGCTCCCGTTGGCTAATTCAAGCGCGTAATGGCTCGCGCCCGTTTCTATATAGCCCCATGTTATATACGGACGGATGTGCTTTCGCAGGGGCGCGCATCTCGGACCATTTACTCGCATTAGCTGAAAGGCGCGTATATAGAGCTGCTGCTGACTTCTCGGGGACTCGCGAGGCCGCCACCGCCGATGCAATATTTCCTCCTAGATGTCATCTGTATAAGCACACGGTGTGTAGAACATAGAATTATTGAAAGATACAATGGATCTTATGAGAGAACCGCTTGAAATTCCACTTTTACTATAAAAACTGAATGATTTTGGTTATAGCCGATCCTACTTCAAAGCCACATCCAAACTATGCCTGCACGTTACCAGTCTTTGCGAAGTAGAGTATTTTCCATTTTTCTATTTTATAGTGAAAGGAAAGTTCAACGCGGGGGAACTGTAAGTGAAGGACGACTAAGATTCGATAAAATAGTGGTACGGGCCGATTCAGTCGCGAATGAAAACCCGTTTTGTTTTTTCGAATGATGTTCTTTCTCTTTTCGAAAGGTATTCTTGATGAAGAATTAGTATGTTTGTTGTGAAAGAAAATAAATAAGCTTTGTCCGCTCCAAATCGGTCAAATAGTTTAAATAAATACGAACTTCCTGTCTAACACACACACACACACACACTCACACGCACGCATACACATGCAGATGCACGTGCAGCCACATAAAAAATATACATACAAAATAAACCTACAAAATATACTTCGACGCAAAAAACTGAAAAAATGCACAAATCATTTTCATTTATATACAAAGATATTAATCTGAAAATTTTATTTTTCGAAATGTCGGAAATATTGTTTTCTCGTAGAAGATAGATTACAGTTTTAAGAATGTTTCTATAGTTTCATTGATTGTGCATAAAAAAAATATATGAAAACCTTTTTGATTCGTCAGATTCAATATATGCAATATCAAACCGAGGATCCCTTTCACTGTTTTTTTGTAAAAGTTCTAATATAATTGAAAACAAATAAAAACGCATTTGGATGTAATTATGTGCATCAAGTAACAAGGTTTAAAAAAAGGGAAAATTTTATCTATTATCCAATTCTTAATGATTGAATTTTGTATTATTTAAATCAATAAAAAATTTTTGAAATTATTTTATTTTTCATTATTCGTACTTTTATTTATTATGAAAAACTTTTATATTTACTTTTATATTATCTTTCAAAGTAGAACTTTAAACAATTTATCATTGATTTTTTTTAAATATAGACTCTGCTAGTTATGAGTATAAAATTTTATAACCATTTGAATCTATAATTTCAATAAATTTTCATTAAATGTTGAAAAAACTTTAAAATGAAAATCCAAAAGTAATTTATTTTTGCTAAATGTTATTATCTTATTGTCCGATATACACACCGCAGTAGTTTTACAAGCAAAATATATTGTCAGAGTATAATAAATGTCAGTAATAAAATGAAAAATGCTTTTCATTGTGGATGGGTTATAAGTGGTAGGAGATACAGAAGCGCAACCGCAGTTCGGGAATTCCAGCGCACATACAGCTTAAAACAAATTGCCGACGGCTGAATAGTGCCGAGAGCCATCGATTGTCGCGAATTGAAAAACAATTAGTAAATTGCGGTTCGCATCGCTGCTGCTACATCGCTTCATTGAAAGGCTCAACGCTTTCGCTTCAATTTCACTTTTGATGAAATTTCGTTCTGCAGCCACTGCGGCAGAAGTATAATACAGCTCGAAACCAAAAATTTATGCAATATCTTTATGAGATAAAAGAAGAATATAGAACATAGATTGTAGTTATACCGTTACTTTATATAAGTAAAATAAAAAATTAATAATTGTGAACAATACGGAGAAATATATTTTTAGTTTTACGTATGTTAAGAGTTACAGAAAGAAACAATTTAAAAATTATATTCTATTTTAGATCTAATCTAAAATTTGTATATAAATGTGAATATTTAAACTGGCGTAACACAAGAAATGGTCCAAAAAATAGTATGTTTTACATCCAATAGAGAAAGTATTAACTTTTGTGATAGAATGCAAATTAACATATGTTATACTTTTCATAGCAAAACGTGTTTTTTTTTTAAAATTAGTTTTTTCATAAGGTTTTCTAATTTCCGCCATTTATCATTAACAAGTATGAACTTATAACATGAAAAATTATGCTATTTTTGATAATTCACTGAATTATTTCGTCATTTCAAATATTTAGTTATGGTATAGCCACGCTAAAAATTGCACATATCCTCTTCAAATTTTAGAAGCACTATAATAAATAGTTTTTATAATTTATTTAACGTATAATTTTTATAATTGTTTTATGAATAATTTTTACGATTATTTCATAAATACTTTTTATAAATTTTTCCACAAAATTTTTTATAAATTTCTCTATAAAAAATTACAGTTTTTTTATATTTCTGTGCATTCGGATTGTAGATAAGGTTTTAAGTATTCAGCCTGTTCAATATCTAAATGTTATGTGGATTAAAATACATATGTTTTTTTTTAATTTAGTTTACACTATTAAAGAATGAACGGTTACGTAAGACTTATGGCTAGAGTAAACATGTGATAACGTTATCAATCGATATAAACGACAGTAAATATTTTTTTCTCTTTTTTGGTATTTTCAATTCATTACATACCGCAGTTGAATTAGTGTTTTTCTAAACTAATTAACAATTGTAATTAATCACACTTTTTCTTTTTCTCCCTCTAAGACTAGACGCTGCTTTCACTTCCCGATAAACGTGGTAGTGCAGTCACTATAACCTGCTCCAGACGTGAAGTTAGTCTATTCGCGAGTATTTGAAAACAGATCACTTCAAAGTGAACAGTTATTCGCTAGTTATTATCGGTTTCGATTTTAGTCAATTACATTGGTGTTCGACAGCAATAATGAAGTATTTATATTTTATATTAATTAATATACTTATATCTTTTATTATACTTTATTTTAATGAAAACATAATATTTGTAAATTAAACATATATCATTAAATTCTTTAAATTTAATTTTAATCTCGTATCGGTAGTGCCTGAAAAATACAATAAAAGTACAAGTTTATTGATACATTCAAAATTATCAACTAAATAATACTGATTTGATGATAGTTTCAAGTATATCTTAAGTACGAATTTTAAAGCAAAAATCTTATTACGGTTTATTCAAAATATTTAAAAAATTTTTGTGGGTTTTTTTAACGTTGTAAACCACTATTGCAATCTTACTATTAACCTTTAGACTGCCGGGATTTCAAGGGGCATATCGCCCTCAGAAAACTTGTATAAAAGGTATCTTATATCATTGATTGATCATAGGGAAAGTCTCGATCGGGGGTAGCGTCAATATATTGATTCTCCGGCAGTCTAGAGGTTAAGTTGTCTTAAAATTCGATAACTCATTGAAAATACCGTATGATTCAGTTACAATATTATCAGTCTCTCAATATCGGCTCAATATGTCTAGATTTTTTCTTAATTTCTCTATATGAAAATGAAAATTTTCTACAAATAGATTCCTGGTAATTTTGATAACAATGGTTGGACTGGCTTCTTCGCAGACAGTGCAATATCAATGGAACTACCTAAATTTTACTTGGCCATCGTCTGCTTATCACAATGAAGCATTGCATGACGGCTCTTATGTACCAGAAAATACCATAATAACAGGAATTAAGGTATGGAAATATCGATTATATCTTACGCTGTCTCGTTGGAAAACCGGTGTTCCAGTTACACTTGCGTCTACTTCAATTATTGAAAATATTGGCGACATCTCACCACTACTGGAACCATATCCCAGCTGGGAAATGCAGCAACTGAATGATTGTCGAGCTTTCCAGTTTGTACAAAGTATGGAGATTGATCCAAAAGGTCGCATGTGGGTACTGGATAATGGGCGTACGGAATTCCTAAGAAGGCCCAGGACAAAGTGCCCGGCGCGTCTCGTCATTTTAGATTTAGAAAGAAACGGTCAAGTGCTGTTGGACTATGTATTCCCTGCTCACGTAGTACATAAGGATTCGGTATTCATTAACGACATCGTACTAGACCATGAAGATGGAGGCTGGGCTTACATTACAGACGCGGATAACAACTTTCCCGGAATCATTGTATTCTCCTTGAAGGACAAAACTTCATGGAAAGTTACACACCCGTCCATGAACGCTATACCGGAAGCTAAGCCAATTACTATAAATGGGACGTTTTTTACGCCAAATAGTCCCGTTGATGGAATCGCTTTGTCACCAGCTTCTACCGACGGTAAGACAGTAAAAGTAACACTTTAAACTATAAGCTTATAAACTGAATAACTATATATAAATTAGTACTCAATTCAACAAAAATATAATTTTTGCCGACCAATGCATAGATAAAAATAAAATTATTTTAAAAAAGTGCTTTATAATGTGTATATCAGTATAAATTATATTTTAACATCTTTTTTACAAAGATTATATTGTTCATGTAACCTTGTTGGTGCTCATAAAGTCAACTAAACGAAATAACGACCCCAATAATAACTT
This sequence comes from Torymus tubicola, assembly GCA_035583055.1. Taxonomy (NCBI): domain Eukaryota; kingdom Metazoa; phylum Arthropoda; class Insecta; order Hymenoptera; family Torymidae; genus Torymus; species Torymus tubicola. The sequence continues at coordinate 18,544,003 of JAWWEQ010000010.1, read as the reverse complement.
TTACAATATTACTTTTGTTTAAAGTCTTAGTATTTCCTTGTTGATCGTAAATTTCAAATTATTGCGTAGTTTTTTACACCTCTTTTAATGACACTAGCTGGACGTATGTATAGTAATAAAAATGTTTTTTTCTCCAGGCAATCGTGTTCTCTACTACTCACCTCTAACTTCCTATGAAATCTTTACCGTACCTGTACAAGTACTAAAATATCCGGCTCGTTACCCCATTGATGCTTACGTGCAATTACTTGGTCGCAAACCTTCACAAACAGATGGCATGATGGTCAGCGCTAGTGGCACATTATACCTCGGCTTTCTCGCTACAGATGCTATTGCCTCGCTTACAGAGTGTTCGGAAAACTTTCAAGTTATTGTTCAAAACTCGGAGATTAATCAGTGGCCGGATACCTTTGCAATGGACGAGCTTGGGCAGCTGTGGTGGACAAGCAATCGCATACAAAACTTCATGACCGATAAGGTGAACCTTAATGAGGTCAATTACAGAGTGATTGTTATTCCCACACCCACTCGAAGTTATCAGTATTATGCAGATGGTACCTATCCCGAACAACCAGCAATCCATTTATTCTAACTATAAAAGCAATATTTATTAATAAATACAAACTCCCGCCGTTGTTATACTTGTTAAACAAATATTCTAGACTTTCTACTTGTAAAATGTTAATTTTCCATTGTTACTATCAACTTGTATATATATATATATATATAAAATACTCTTCTTGTGCAAATAGCATTAAGTACTTGACGATAATAATGTATTTCATGCTAAGAATAAATAAATCTAAAAACTTATTCAAAAGTTCCAAGTTTATGGTGAATGGTGAAAGTAGTCGAGGGCGTTGAAAGCAATGATGGGGTAGAAAGTGGAATAAGTGAGTGTCACACTCACATATCGTCATGAATAATTTTTGCCCGAAGAATTCTGAGCATCCGGCGGACTGTTAATTTTCGTGCAGCCTGAGCGGCTGACATTTTTCGTGTGCAAATTCCATGCGAAAGCAAAGCTCGGATCAGGATAACCACGTTCATCCAGCGGCTAGAGGACGGCGAGCAGAAAAGCGCGACGGAAACTATGTTTGAGGGGATGACTCGGCGCCCGCGCGCGCCCATCGCGTTCGGGAGACAGAACGAAAGCTGGCAGAGCCGAGCGCGACCAGATGTGCGATAGGGGGGAGGGCCTGGCCGGCCGGGAGAAGGATTGCCGCGCGTACACCGATGGCTATAGCTACTTGCAATCGGGAAATTCCGAACAATGCCAATCCATCATTGGATGATTAACATTCCGAAATATCATTTTTCTTTGCCAAATATTTTGCACCTCAAAATAATTATCCACTTCCTAAAAGTCTCCTCTCTACGAAATAGTTGCTTTTTTCAAATTTATATTATATCCAACTTTCCGAGGACTTATTCGCGCGCGAAAGAGAAATAATTTCAAAATGAATGTCCGTACAATGAACAAGTTTTAATTCTAATTCCAATAAATCAATGGCCATATGAAATTCCACTTCAAATTTAATATGTCCTAGAAATAATTGTTATATAAATTATTGCGATAGTAAAGAATGTATATTTTTAGTGACATTTTTTGTACATTTTTTAGGACAGTAAGTCTGTGCATCGTCTAAAAAACCAGTATTGTTTTTCTCATATTGAACTTCATTTCGCATAAAGTGTAGAGCATATATATAGAGGCACAATAACGGCATGCATTTTTAACCAAGTCGGTATTTTTGTAACTTTAGTAAAGCGTTAAGTTAAATAAAAAAATAAAATATTCGATGATCGAATGATCGCTATTATATCCAGTTAGTTAAACAGCTGGAAACAAAACCAGAAGCTAAGAATGTTATAGTTTTCCACAATGATATACACAACAAGAGGGGCGATCGGTCCCACAGCGTGTGCAGTAGCGATTCCTTCCGAATGAAGTTCGCATGCGGCGATGCGCAGGCTAATTACAACATACCTGCAGTGCGCCGCATAACTCGCGCCACTAGAATTCCATCGCGCGGCTGAATCTACGCGTCGTTCCTTCTCTCTCCTCGAGCCCCCGCCTCTCCGACCCTCTCTCTCTCTCTCTCTCTCTCTCTCTCGCTCTCTCTCTCGCTCATTCCTTACTTCAGTATTTGCTCTGCCCTCCTCGCTCCCCATTTTTATCCTGTATTTTATTTTCCTCTCATTTCCTGATTCTTTGAATGGGAATTTCGTTCAATTATTAATTATTCGAAGATTTAATAAATAATAAATCCATCATTTTTTATAGTTGATCGTAGAAGCAACGTAAATCATTTTACTGATTGCCAATAGTCATAAGGACATTTTAAGCACTTATGAAACGTTCTATCATAAACTTTATATCTTCCTATTTGCAGCAACTCGCTTTCAAAAACGTATTGCTTATGTTTTATTCATGAAGTAAATTCATATATTTAGTTACTAGCATGGCTTATTTCAACTTTCTATTTCGCACGTAAAAAGTCAATACAAAACAACAAATAAATCTAACAAAATTATAATATATAACTTATGCAACGTATTAAATATTTAAAAAAAAATATAAAACATTATCGAAGTTATATAAAAAAATCTTTAACATGAGCCAGTTAATATGTACATGTAGCGATGTGATCTGAATTTTGAAGCAGCGCGCACAGCACTGTTGAAAACTGTACACTCCAGCGCGATCATTCGCACAGTGGGCGTCCGTATCTGTGCCGTTTGCACCCTATAATTATTGCAAGTAATTGAGGACGTGGTCGCGCGAACCATATAATTTGCGCGTGACTCGGCACAATTAAAATAGGCGTTTAGATTGTATAGAACATTTGGCGCCATATTAAGCGACAAGTGCACGCGTCTTTCAACATTTGATAGCAGCGCGCGCAAGCATCTGGCTTTGAATTACGAGGCAAGTTTGCTGCGTTCAAGGCGCTTTTTCGGGGTCGCTTCTAATTATCTTCGAATTGCTGTCTAGTTTTTGCTAAACAAACTTCCGGGAGAGCGGCAGAGGAGGAAAAACTCGAAAGTCGACAGGCTGCGGAGAATATGCAAAGTTGTAACGCTATGAGCGGATTCAACCCCCAATGTTTGTACTGCTTTTTTCAGGAGTTTCATAACGCTGTAGAACTTGCATAAAGAAAACTTTATGAAGAGCTTCATTTTCTTCGCGTTCTTTTTGTAAACTCATACAGCTTATTGCATCCGTTAAATTAAATCAGAATTTTACAAGAATCTATACATAAGAATTTTTACAATTTACTTTAATAACTTCAAAATCATCTTCTAATCAAAAGAACCTTAAATTTCTTAAATTTCCTCTTTATTGTATCATTTTCTTGTTTATTTAGCAATTTTATTAAACACAAAATTTTATTTTTTCAAAATATGTTCTATGCAATTATAAAAGTATATAGGAGAGATTGAGGCAAACACAGCTTTTTCAATTTCTTGGTTATTATACTACTAAGCCATTTATAAAATAACTATATGTGTGAATAATCTTGGAGTAAATATCGAAAAAGCAAATAGTCACTTCATTTTGCAGCAAAATTTTGAATTAACTTTTTACATACATTTACAGTTATACGAAGTTCTCTTACGAGTCTTATATAGCTCTGAATGTTCGCGCTATTACGCAGATGCCATTTTTCTTACTTGACAACAGATGGTTCGTAAGGGCAAAAAGAAGTATAGTAGTTAATATAATCTAAATATTTACTGTTTTTTTTTGTATTTAAGAGCTTACTATTTAATCATTTGACAAATTTATGTTTCGAATGCAGCTATGTCGATTATGAAAAAGTCATGAGTCAATAGGGGAAGTCGGAGTTACGAAATTTGATATTTTGCTGCAAATGCGAAGTGAAAATTCATCTTTCTCATACCCACCCAAAAGTTTTTTAATTTTACTTGTAATAGCAAAATTTTAGAAAGACTTTCTTTTCTTATGGTAAAACCAAATATTTTACTTTCCTTTTTATTTTAATATAATACTAAAATAAAATAGTATTGGACAATTAGTGCGCTACTTATGCATTGTACATGTTAAGTTTTTTTACTTTTGATATAGAAATGCGGAAATATATTAGAAAATCTCCATGACAAAGCTGCGGAAATAATATGGCTTCATACTAAAACGTTGATCTACAATTATTAATAAAATATTTCTTTATTAAACAACGTTTTTATATTTTTATATTTATTTTAGAATGTTTAAAATCTTTTAAAATTAATTTTGAAAAAAATAAGGCAAGTACTTTGACTTTTGTTTAGGTGAAATTGGATATGTCGGAGATCTTGAATATCAATTCTTGCAAATATTTTTTTATGACTAACAATATTTTTAATCACCTTAATGCAAAATGAAAACAATACCAGTATTAAATGTTATTGTTATTTTTAAATATATTTATAATAACAATTTCTAAAAAGTATCTGGTTTTATGGTTTGTTTTAATGACAGTTTTTATATATATATGTATTCAGCGTGTTCAGCAATTATTGGCCATGTTCGCATACGCGCACATACGACCCACATACCTGGATATTTTCTAAAAATAATGTGTCCGATCTTAAGTGTATAATATTACATTTCTAGTATTCTCGATTTTTTTAATAACAATAAACCTTCTCTAGGAGAAAGCATATAGAAGTATTTGAATTACTGTTTTCAAAATTTTTGTAATTCTGAAATGATTATTCGAAAAATAAACAAGAATTTCTCAGATTCAAACAATTCTGCTTATAAGTTTGGAAACTTACAAGTTATAAAGCAATATCGAATTTTTGGATCACATCAATGACTTTGTAAACTTATATTAACTCCATGTCAAACATTAACTAAAATGTAAAGAAAAAAAAAATTTATGAAACTTCTAAATCTTGTGTATGTTTAGCGGATTATGAAAATACTAATGTACTTAAAGATCAACCGAAAATAAAAATTTATTTATATACGTATCAGTATTTAGTTACCTATAAAGATTGTGAATTTCCCGCGAAGTTACACATGCGCCGCTAGCAGAAAGCTCTTTTACCTTTTCATATTGGAAATCAATTACTTAAACAACTAAATAATGAATTACAAGACAAAAACAGAATCTTGAACGAACTATTAACAAAAGAGA
>JAWWEQ010000010.1:18455412-18538753 GCA_035583055.1 Torymus tubicola | reverse complement strand
TTCAAAATTCTCACGTTTATGCACTTAACGTTTGTAAAATTATAAATTTTATCTAGTTATTGTATATATTTTATATAGTAGTATATTACGCATCGTGGGAGGAAAAAACTTGGACAGTCTATATCTCGTGTAAATTGCCACCCGAGCCGAAGGGGAGGGTGTCAAACACGAGATGTGGGCCGTCCGATTTTACTCCCGTGGAGCGTACATATTATGTTTCCTCCCACCGAGGTCGAAAATGCCATATTCCCGTTTTTGCGGGAGGAAAAATAATTTTTACATTCAATTTGGTTGGATAAAATAAATCAGTGCTGGACTTAAATGAATGTTGTTATTCCGAGCACTAAATTTGAAAAATGGACTTATGTTGTTACGATTTCCGTAAGACGCATTTAAAGACACAAAATCCAAGATTTTCCCGATTTTCAAAAACAAAATTTAAAAAAATGCGCGGACTTATGTCGTTATGCCTCCGAGCCACAGAATTGTTTCTCAAAAAGATGATAGATATATTTGTAATATTATAATAATTTGTAATAGTATAATACTATTTGCAAATAAATTTATTTTTTATAATGCTTGCAATTTGTAGACTTTTCTAAAATATTCTAGAAAATTAAACCATTTTCTAGAATATTCTAGAAAATCAAAACATTTTCTAGAACATTCTAGAAAAATATAGAACATTCTAGAAAAATATAGCTCTTGAATAATTAAGAGAAATTTTAAAATGTTCGAGAAAGATCTAGAAAAATTTTAAAATGTTCTAAATACTTTTAAGAATTTACAAAACTTTTATTTACTTACAACAGTTTTCAAGTATTAAAGTTAAAATTACATACATCAGATAGGAGAGTTTACTTGTTTTTACTTACTCACAATACAAATACAAATATTTTAAAAGTGTAGTGGTTCAAAAACAATTTAAAAAATTTGTATGCAAAGTAACGACGGTTGTTATTGCGTATAGCTTCGCGAAAGTATATTATGCAATATTCTATCACTGACTGTTCAAATTTTCTCCCTCTAAGATTTTGACCTATATTTAGCTAAATTGTGGCCGTTACCGTAGACCCCACTGCAGTTAAGCTCCCTTTCGGGGGGCTGCAAATTGTATAGAATTTATTTTGAAGAGCAGCTGGTGAATACAAAGAACATATACATATTTGCACGCACTATAGCTGCCTCTAGAGACTTCGTGAAGATTCGCGACGTTTACTAACGTAGATACATCATTTTTATAAGCTTCATAATTTTTTAAAAATACTTTACGTTTTTCGTTTCTTTTAGTAGGTACTGAATTATTTTTGAAAACTTAATTACGTAGATTTTGAATAAAATGTTTATGTACGTTTTTCAAAAATTTTATATTAGAAATTTAGAATAGAGATTCAGTGTAATTACTATCAAAAAACCTTCAAAGTTTGAATGTAAATAGACCGATAATGTTTTTATATGCCAGAAAATCTAGAATGTTTTTGGTTGATTGATTTCAGTGTTGATCATTATATTATTTAAGAGCAAGGTGAGATAATGTCGATAATGCATGAATCATGTTTTTCATAGTTTCTACAGACTGATACAATAACATATATTAAAATATCCACTACAATTTCCGTAATATTTTTCATAATGTTCCATAGGTATAATGAAAATAAATCAATTATAATAAAAAATAATATTGAAATTGTTATCTTTTCAAATAAAAAAATGTTATTTCTAGAATTTTCTAGAATTTTCTTTCAGTTCAAATACAAGTAATATTAACAAATGCGCATAGAGTTTTTTTAGTACTAATGTGCGAAAATATAATAAATAAGAATTTAAATAAATAAAAATAATATTTTATAAAAATTCTCATCAATGCAAAATGACATTCAACAGCAGTTTTAAAAAAAAAATATATATATATATATATTATACATAAATACATATAATTTGAATTTTTATAAAAATTAAGTGATGAATTCTCCTGAAAAACATTAAGTCTTTCCATACGACCGAACTAATACTTAATATAGAAACTACAGCTCGTGACCATGAGCCTGTCCTCTCAAGATTGCAAATCCCACCAGTGACCAGCATATAGTAAAAAGGCCCTACGCGCATTCACTATCTAACCGGTTTCCCCGAGAAAAGCCTATATACTTTAGCATCTTTCTCCCCATTGAAAAAAAAAATCTAAAAATACACGTCGCCGAATCGCTTAGCATTACGTGGCCCATGCGATAGTGGTAGCACGCATATACGTGTCTTATAAACAAGCTTTTTGGAGGGTAGTACCATATATACATGTACCAGACTCATTGTGCGCATGCAGCGGAGTCGGTTGCCATAGGATACGTGTCGCTTCTGGAAAGCTCCCCGTGGCTCTCGCAACTGCTGCCACTAGCATATCTATATTCTCCATCCTATACTACCTTCCGTGGCCGCGTATGAGTGCATCCCCACCAAGAGCGCGGATAACTACGTACGAGTGGCAACAGCCTCCACCGGTCTCACGGCACGAGGCGCGCGCCGGGTATATAGGGCTGCGCGTCAGCGCTCTGCGCCAGTAGTACAACACGCGACATCGAAGAGAATATATTGTCCATTGCTAAGCAACTGTTCACAGCTGTTTATTATAAACTTATACACAAATTGTCGTGTAACGTTTCAACGTATTATAAGTATATACCAGTCTATATCTTCTAGTCACATCGGACGTAATAATTTATTGAAGAGCGAAGAATAGAACGATGGTTTCACCGTTGCTACCTTTGCTGCTCTCAGCTGCCTACTTCAATGATTTGGAGAGGCCAAGCTCACGTCTACTCCTTGACCAGGACTTCGGCATCGGGCTTCGTCCGGAGCAACTAATGCTTTCACGTTATGGTTACTCCGTGCCGTCTATACAGTATTATCGCCCGTGGGCTGATTTGCTTCGCCAAGACGGCGGTGGTATCTCCAGCATCAACCTCGACAAAGACGGCTTCAAGGTCATCCTCGACGTTCAGCAATTTAAGCCCGAGGAGATTGAGCTGAAGGTTGTAGACAAGTACCTTGTCGTAACAGCCAAGCACGAGGAGAAGAAAGACGAACATGGTCTCATCTCAAGGCAGTTCGTACGCCGCTACATCATCCCCGAGAACGTTGAGGCGGATAAAATCACGTCCGAGATCTCGTCGGATGGTGTGTTGACGATCCAAGCGCCTGTCAAAGAAATCGCTGAGGATGACAAGAACGTAAGGAAGATCAAGATCGAGTATACGGGCAAGCCGGCACTCAAGCAGAACAAAGAGGAAGAAAAGAAGGACGACGGTGCCGCATCGACTACGGAGTCGGCCTCGACGTCGAGTTCGACCACTACTGAGAGTTCGAAGACAACTCCGGAAAAATGACTCAAAGCTGATTTTTAATCGAAACTGTATTGATTTAGTTATTTATTTCAATTTTCTGAGGCATTTTATATTGTTAAGTACGTATGGTTAATACTCACGACTGAAGCTATTTAATCGTATTAAATTTATGATAAATATATGTATAATACATATGACAGCAGTGAGAGAGTATGTAACGTGAATAAGATGTTCCGTACGAGTGTTCTAAACACATTATTGCATTTTTTGTTGTGTGTATGGTGATTGAATGAAAGAAATTTTTTTTACAAAACTTGTTCCTCATAATAGAATTGTATAGTATGAATCTTCTTGTGCCACTATATTCATTATGAACTATATTGAATGAAATGTCTAAGTGTATCTGTTTCACTTTGTACGCTTTGATAAAAAAATAAGTTAAAATAAATAAAAACGAAAAATAATTTGTAGAACATTAAAAGGTGAGTTTTAATTTTATGTTATATGCCTTCCCATACCTGTTCCTAATAATCTCCTATACTAACACGTTTTTATAAACTTTTTTCTAATTTAATAAAAAAATTTGAGTTACTTAACCCTTTGAAAGATTAAAAAAAAATTATTTATTTTAAAATTTAAAGCAATAAATTTTTATGCAAATAACTGGTGATTTTATATAAGTATAGCATTTTGAAAAGATCAATTAATTCGTAATAAAATGTTCTCGCTGTCAAAATACTTTTAAAATAAAATTTGTTTTTTATCTCAATTTTCTCTTGCATATAATTAGTATTCTAAGAATATCTATTCATTCGTTGTAAAACGTTTGCACTCTCAAAGTACTGTTGAAATAAAATCGGCTTTTAATGATTCCATTTCGTATATTGGTGCTAAAAAACAGTTCCCAATTTTATGCAGCTAATTAATAATTGCTTATAATTAACATTTCTAAAAAAATCTATACATACGTAGTAAAACGTTTGCACTATTAAAATGCTGTTAAAATTAAAATCTGTTTTGTATGACTTTTCATTTTGTATATTGATACCAAAAAATAGTTCTAAATTTTATGCAGCTAATTAATAATTGCTTATAATTAACATTTCTAAAAAATCTATACATACGTAGTAAAACGTTTGCACTATTAAAATGCTGTTAAAATTAAAATCTGCTTTTTATGACTTCATTTTGTATATTGGTACCAAAAAACAGTTCTAAATTTTATGCAGCTAATTAATAATTGCTTATAATTAACATTTCTAAAAAATCTATTCATACGTAGTAAAACGTTTGCACTATTAAAATGCTGTTAAAATAAAATCTGCTTTTTATGACTCCATTTTGTATATTGGTACCAAAAAACAGTTCTAAATTTTATGCAGCTAACTAATAATTGCATATAATTAACATTACTAAAAAACCAATACATTTGTAGTAAAACGTTTGCACTATCAAAATGCCTTTTAAGTAAAATCTGCTTTTTATGACTCCGTTTCCTGTATATGTACCAAAACACGATTCTAAAAATAAACTTGTTCAGTCTAAATTACGGTTGAGTGAGTCACACATCGGCGTCGAGCAGTCCCCGCTCACAAAAATAAGCTAAAACATAACATCTGCATTGCATAAGCCAAAAAACATCAATATGTATTTTACGGAGAAATCGACAGGGTTGCCGCGTCAATCGGTCGCTCTCTGATACAATACACCGGATAGGTGTATACACGGCTTGTACCTATGTGCACGTATACATACGCAGTGTAACGCACCGCATATACAATACCTATAGCACTTTCTCGTTCACTCTCGCATATTCCGGAGTGTTCTTCTATGTTCTTCTCTCCTTCTCTGACCTCCGCGCTCTATCCCTTCCCCCTGCGCGCGAGCGCGCTTCTGCGAATGGCAGCCGGCGAGGAACCACCCGAATTCGCGCATGTACATTGCGTGTGCTTATATGTATGAAAGCCGGCCGGCGTCTCGCACGAACAGTTGACTACCGTGCATGTGTGTCAGCCCTACGAGTGTATATATAGATAAGCTCGGTTGCTAAGCTCCACAGTCGCTTCGTAGACACCGAAGAGTAATCAACGTTCACGTACCTTACGTTTTCTTATATCAGTAGTCAAAGCTCTTTTTATCTAGAGACTAGAGAAATATGTCTCTCTTACCAATGCTGTTCTCCAACTGGTGGGAGGAGCTGGATCGGCCGCACCACGTCCATGACCAGCACTTCGGACTGGGCTTGCACCCGGAGCACCTGAACATCCTCCCCACGGACATCTTCGAGCCACGGCCACCGCATCCTGCTGCGCTTATACGCCATGCTCCTGCTCATCGGGCAGCCACCACTCATAGCCACTATTATCGGCCCTGGGGTGAGCTGATGCGCCATAAGTCTGGCGGTGGCCTGTCCACGGTCAAGAGCGACAAGGATAACTTCCAGGTCGTCCTCGACGTCCAGCAGTTTTCACCAGAGGAAATCAATGTCAAGGTCAGTATATATGCGATTACATTTGTGTATTGGTTGAGGGTGAGACGTGCGCGGCCATTGCCACCGTCAACGCTTCCTTTGTTCGCAACGCATGGGCGGACATTTTTCAAAATATACGTCGCGAATGCTTTTGTCAATCGTACTCTTGTCGGTTAAAATTTTCATTTTATTTTGTGGCTTAAAGTTGTAAAATTTTGTACATAAAAAATTTGAGTGTTAACGATTGTATAATGGAATAAATATCATTGTTCTTTTAAATCGTAATACTAAATAAAATTCTGAAAGTAATTCTGTTGTAAATTTTTAAAACAAAATAAATTATTAAATTTTCAAAAAGAGATTAAGTTCTACAGAAAATTACTGTTAGTATTCCAAGTAAGCCATAGCTTCGTTGCAAAATGGCGACGAAACGAACGTCTTGTAGTTTTCCTTATTAAACAGTGTTGAAAGCTTACAAATATTGTGGAATTTAAGTTAACAGCTAAATTTTTCGTTATCCGAATATCTAAACTTAATTTTATTAAAATTTTCATTGTTGTGAAAACTTTTTACAAATTTAATTCAAAACTGTTTTTAAAAATTTTAATATTAAAATATACTCAGTTTACTGTTTATTACTGTAACCATATATACTGTTTATTTTACTAAAAAAAAAATCAAAATGTTACAGGTCGTTGACAAATATGTTGTGGTTGAAGGAAACCACGAAGAAAAGCAAGATGAACATGGCTGGATCACCAGGAAGTTTACTCGTCGTTACCTGATTCCGGATCAGTGTGACCTTGACAAGGTTGATTCCAAATTGTCATCTGATGGAGTTCTGACCATCTCCGTTGCTCGCAAAGAACAACCAAAAATTGAAGGCAACGAACGTGTCGTCAGTATCCAACATACTGGTAAACCAGCCATTCGTGCAAAGTCCGAGGAGGAAAAGAAGCCAGTTGAAGAGAAGAAGTAAACAGTTGAACTGCACTTCAGATTTTTTTTTTACATCATTCAATGCATTTAACGCCATTATTTAATAAATAAACAAAACTAGAAGCTTTAAAAAATTAGTAGATTAAGTTTTTTTCTTAAAAGCTAATTGAGATTACATCTCAAATAGTATTAATGTACGTCTAAATGTTAGTCCACAAAAAATCATAACAATTTAATGTATTGTGTACACTATGACTGATATTTGTCTGTATGGAAAACTAATTTAAAAAATTTTTAATAAACTTTTCTTTTTTTAATTTTGTATTTATATTTCTCATACCTCCCACTATAGAAAATAAACATTCATTTTAATTTATTAAAATATTTATAAAAAAAAAAATTAAGTTTTCGAATGTACACAAATTTTTAAAAATCTTTCATTTTTGTATAATAATTTTGTGCGATTGTAGTCACTTCTATAGATAACGGTATACAATATAAATGTTATTTATTTTAATTTATTGAATAACTAATATAAAAAAAGTTTATAAGTTTGCCTCGAATGAATTCAAATTTTCAAAAATTTTATTTTCGTAAATTAGTTCTTATTGCAGTTGTAAACAGTTGTCTATATAAATATAAGTAAATTGTAACAGAATAAACAATAAAGAAGAATTTGCAAAGTAGTTTTATCATTGTAACATTAAATTTATTACAATAAAAGCGTTACGTAATTCGTAAAAAATTAGAGCATCAATCTATCCTGCATCATCAGTTTATCGAATCAACAAAATCCGCGTCGGTATATAGAAAAGCATAACAATTCCGGGCAACACTGTGTTGTGTATATGCGCGTAGTATCTTTGACCGCGGCGCTGACCTTGTGAGCCAGACGCCCAACTAGACACTCCTCGGTGTTGCTGGAGTGTTCTCTCTCACTCTCGACGTTTCCACATCTCGCTCTTTCTCGCTCTCCCTCGATTTCGCGAGACGCTTCGCGCTTGCGCTCCATGTCAGTGCATCTCGCTTTCCAGCCGGCAAGCACACGCGACAGCAGCGCCGAATGTGCCGGTTCTTCCTAGAATTTTCTGTATAACCGGCTGTATCAATCCCCACCCTGCGCCTCCATATAAAAGCAAAGGGCACTGCCGGCAGCGCAGTCTATTTCGAATTCAGATCTGTTACAGTGAACAACTACCCTTCTCGCGGAGCGAGACTTAACTGTATACGCTATAGATATACACCTTGTTTTTGCGAACAGATAAGAGTGAGAGAGCAAGCAAGCGACGCTTCCAGTAATTTCGCGCATAGTAACAGTTAACAAAGCCAGTACTTATACGATTGACGCTTCTTTTGGAAGTTACCAGTGTCATTGCTGTACGATAACAAAGTAAATATTACGTTATTTAAACGAAAGTATAACTTTTTTTAAATTAATCATTAGTTGTTTATATTAATAAGGTACAATTGTTTTAATTTCATCAAGGGACATTTATATGTTAATTTGTCATTTATTTATTTGAAAATAACTTCTTTCTAAATAATTAAAGTTTATGAACAAATTATAAGTAATTTTCGCTAAAAAAAATATTTTTCAAAATAGATTATTGTACTATTTTACTGTTTAATTAAAGGAACAATTTAAAATATTTACAGAAACTGCAAAAGAAGAAAAATGTCTCTAGTACCACTATTGTTCTCTGACTGGTGGGAGGATTTGGACAGACCACATCAACTTTTTGATCAACACTTTGGCTTATCAGTGGATCCGGATGATCTGATTGGACGTATAACGCCACGAACTGAAATGCTTCTCTACAAACCAGGCAGATTTCGACATAGATCTACTTCTCGCTACCATCCATACAGCCTTCTTAGAAGAGGACACAGAGGAGCTTCAACAGTTTCTGCTGACAAAGACAAATTTTGTGTGACATTAGATGTCCAGCAATTCCTTCCAGAGGAGATCAATGTAAAAGTTGTAGATAATCATGTCATTGTAGATGCTAAACATGAAGAGAAGGAAGATGAACATGGATGGATTACAAGGCAATTCACTCGCAAGTACTTGATTCCCAATCAATGTGATATTGAAAATGTTGAGTCACATCTATCATCTGATGGTATTTTAACCATCACAGCACCAAAGAAGGAACTCCCAAAACCAGATTCTAATGAGAAGATTATCAAAATCCAATTAACTGGAGAACCAGCTATTACAGCACAGCCAAACACTTCTGCTATTGCAGAAGGATCTCAATCGAGAGAAGCTAATCAGCAGCGTCAAGCAGGTCAACGAGGAAAGAAATCTACTGTAAAAGCTGCTTAAATGTTTATTGACTTAAAATATTCCTTTAACTACTGTATTAATTTTCTTCATTTTAAAAATATAGACTCAAAGTCAATCATTTTGTTCATCCACACTTAAATTTCTTATGTTTAATTAACATTTTGTTTATAAGTTCATTACACATTGTGATCATATTTATTTTGTAAACTAGTTGTATTTCAGTTATTGTAAGATTTCATTAGTTCATTCATGTGACTTACCATGTATCTCAAAGACAAGAAGATATTTGTATCTTGGAGAAAGTTGTTTATCTGAATACAAATGTTAGTTCTTAAGTTTTATATGCTGATGGATGTCTCTGTATACATGAGAAAAATGTGTAATTTGTGAGAATAATGAATAAACGAGTGTTTTAATAGAAAAAGTAAAATTTTCGTTTTCTATTATTTTAGTTACCAATCACCTAATCCCTTAAACAAATATGAAAAAGATGAATTTAGAAAAATCAATAAAATTTTTTAAATTACGATTCATTTGATAGTTATTTGTCAAAATTTACTAATCTGGATTTTAATGTATTATAAATAATTTTTAAATAATGACAACTATTATTTACCTTTTATTTCATTTTGAAATTTTTAATTTTTGTCAAATTACAATTAAAAATTTAGTTACAATAATGAGAATGCTACATAATTTTTTAGTTTTTTTTATAATAATATCATTTGAAAATATTCATATAAGTATTGTAAAATCGTAAATATTCAGAAAAATATAGGGAATTTTTTGTTATACTACGTAAAAATTTTTATTTAAATTTATTTATTTAAAATAACTTTAATCGTTGTTAATTAATCGAGTTATTACTCGATTGTTGTATTCAACAATCAGTTCTTTTTTTCCTTACCTATATGGATCTAAATTAAATAAAATAATTTTTATTACAAAGAAAATTATATAATTTATGCTCAACATAAAAAAGAAGATTTAGAAAAAATTAATCGGATTTGGTAAATTCTATTTCGCTACTTATTGAACTCGGACGTTTTATCAGTCCCTAGGTTTGCAGAACCACTAAAATCCATAAATGAATTTATAAAAATATAATTTAATATATTGTTCATAGAGATTTTAATCATATATTGCTAATCATTAAGCTAATCAAACTTAGAAAAACATACCAATCAACCCGATACTTTGGTTTAAAATAAAATCTGTACAAAATTGAATAGAATTAATAAAATTGCATGTTTTACTATTCTTCGAGACACATATTCGCGCGCGCACACATTTATTTTCAATGATTTTTTAGTAACAAAGTTGAATGTAATTAATTAAAGGCTAATTTCAAGTTGTATAAGAATTCACAATCTATATAAATGATTAAATAATAATGATTAAATATAGACTAATTAAGGGAGATTGTACATAAGCGCTGAGCTACGCTGTGCTGCGTTATACACTGCGCTACGCTGCGCGCGTCGTGCTATAATATCTGTGTATAATTTAGGGTAGCTATAAGTTACACTAAAACAGGCTGTCGCGTCGCGCAGCGTAGCGCAGCGCTTATGTACAATCTCTCTGGTATATATTTTTAGTTAACATATATTAGTTGTATTTTAACAAAAAACTAGGTATTTTTAAAATTATAGTCAAAGATGGAAATATAAATTTATAAAATTAGAAAAAAGCACCAAAATAAATTAGCGCATTATGATTTGAAGTCATATATTTATTTCGTAAAGTTTTGAAAAATAATGTTGTTTACTATTCTAAAAAAGTATAAATTTATTTTCTAAAAATTTCGAGAACCTAATAGAATATTCGGTCTTTTTCTAGTAGTTTCTAGAACGACGTGCTTACTATTTACGTATCGACCATCCCTGTACGAAACCATTTTTTCAAGCTATAGGAAATATTCTAAGCACATTATAATAGAAAAATCTATATAGGCCTAATCGTCTTCTTTAACCTGTTGTCTGTCCTCTTTATTTCCCACATTAAAGAGCGCATCAACTATATCAAACACATTTCATTATTTTATACCCCCCCGCGCACTTTAACAGAATTACGCCTTTATATGATCGCTGCGGGATAGAAATATAAATGCTGTAATAGAAGTGTGACATCGTAGCGGTGGTGTATATAGCGAGAAGCTTGGCGAAACGCGAAGTTCTTTCCGGCAAGTAATTCTTTGCTGCACGCTTGGGGTGCACCGCGCGCAATGACCTCAGGTTGACGCTTTGCACATCGAGCATTGCACTTATAGTGCGCTATATATACGCACGAGTATATATATATACCTACACGGTACGCGCGCATAGTGTATATACTTACATGCTAGATGCGATGTGCGCAAGTCTAGAGGTTTCGGCGTGCCGACATGGCAGATAATGTTCCTTCGCCTGCGTGCAGTATTCGTGCTGGTAAAAAATAAACATTTTATATGCCATGTGTATTCCACGGACCACACTATAGCATCTGGTTCGTTTTTTACTGGTCTGCTTGTGTGTCAGGTTATGTATGAGCGCACGTACATATATATAGCTACACAGTTGTTACGACGACAGGCGTCTATCTATGTTCGCGAACGTTTCGCGATTTTTCTATTTATTTCTGTTGTCTCGATGTAGTTTTTAACGTAGTTTTCAATGATTTCCTGAATTGAAAAATTAACTGTAATACATGATTCAATGAGGGTTCAGACTTTTACTTGTTTACTCATAAAAATAACAGTTTTGCTGATAAAAATAAGATTTCATATTTTTATCAAACAAAATGTTATTTCATTATATTTAATCAAGTATCTACTTCATTTATTCATTTTCTTTAAGATTTATCAAATGATTTATTAAGCTGATGTTTATTATATTATAAATGCTCGATATGTCAAACAACAAAGTTATATCAATGAAACAAACAATTTACAGAAATTGCCAGATCATTTTATTCATTGACCATTGCTCCAAAACGCAATATACTCAATTGGTGGACGAAGTAAATATACGACGAAATTTAAGACCTTCTTATTTTCGTTACTAAAGGGGATATGACATTCGCGCGGTGTTGATATTTGTTGTATGTACATACACGTAGGCATGTCGTCTGGCAATTTCGAGAAAACGTTCCTTGACATTTTTTTATGTTAATAGGTACGTACACGAATGGTAGCTATTAATGGAATTTCTTATTTTGTTTTATTTTTTTTTCTATTTATTGTTCAGGAAAGTAACTTATACATTATAAAATATTCTCGTTTTATTTAAATGAATGTAAATTATGTTTACTTCGATGGAAATGTAAGATATACAGCTCTGCTATTTTAAAAACAGATCGGACGAATTTCGATTGAATTTTCGAGCAAAAATATCCTCCTGTGTAAAAAAAAAAACGTTTCCCAACGTCTGGTACGTTAAGATATAAACTTTTGTTTACATACATATTTAAAATCTGTATACAAGTGTGCATTCTTTTTATTTTATAGTATTTACAAACACAGAAAAAACTTTTATTTTTAAAATGAAGACTAGTTTATTTACAGTAAAGATTAGCAGTCATAATACAGAATTTAAAAGAATTAAGATCCAGTTATAGTCAGAATTGAGTACCGTATCGCGTGTTGACATTGCAGAAACTGTACAATGAAATGATGATGTGTAGCTGCTGTAGGTATATATATATACATACAAATATACATATATTTTGCAAAAAATAAAGTATACTGCCTCTGCTGGGTGTGGCTGAATAAAAGCGAAAACGAATGGTGCGTATATATATCTTATATCTTATCTCCACCGCTATTGAGTTCGCATAATAACAAAACGAATGAACCAGAACCCATCACCGCCAACCTTCAGTAAAGAATATAAATGCAACCTTTTGATGAATAACTTTTACATACGTATCTGTTATAACGTACAAAAAGAAATGTACACTATTTTCTCGCCACGAAACAAATTTAAGGTCTTTACTCTCTATTTTCAATCTCAAAATATAAACTACTTGCATGTTTAAATTTGTAATTGCCTATCAACAAGTACGGTCCTCAAAAACGAGGAAAAAAAGCAAATCGTCCAAAAACGTTTATAGACCGTTTTAGCTGAAGCGCGCACGCGCGTCAAAGCAGTGCGTCCTCTATACTCGTATATAGTATCTATATCTATATCGCCGCTGTTCTACTGTTTTGACAGTTACGTTGTGGAATCGTTTCCAAAAATTTATATACTACGATCGAAATAGGTCTTTGGAATACTTATTAGTGAGAAAAGTACGAGATTTCAACATTAGAAATATTTTTCAACAATTAAAACTTCGCGAAACTTCGAGCAGTTTCCAGCGCAGAAGAGACGAGAAACAAACGGCTGCAAGTTGCGTAGAGGTTTCTCGAAACCGGCCGGCGAGCGCCTATAAATACGAGACCGCGCGAGCGCTTGGCAACAGTTGATTCTGAGCAAGCGAAGCAAAAGCATCGAGTGCGAATATACTCTACAGTCTACAAAACACTTCTATAGTGTTTATCGTGTTTTTCATTGTCTTCAAGTGATATAAAAAGGTAAGCGACTTGTTTATTGGTTTTATTAATTAATTCCATGTAATTTGTATTGCAGTTTTAATTTTAGTATACTTAAAATATTTTTCGCGTTTCTTTTGTTTTTAATGTCGCTATTTGTGATTCAATTTCTATTGTAGTTTTTCAATTTTCTTTGTATTGTGTACCAACATTTTTAAACGATTTTTTATTTTTCTGTTTATTAAAATTATGATATTAAAAAATTTCTTTTTTCAGACTAATAAATCCAAGATGAGCCTTATCCCATTGGTATTCAATGACTGGTGGCAGGATCTTGACCGTCCTCACCGCCTCCTGGACCAGGACTTCGGCCTTGGCTTGACACCTGACCAACTAATCGCACCAAGCCTTATCGATCCGTACTTCGTACCTACTCCGAGAAGACGCAACCCTCTGTTGTACTACAGACCATGGGGCGAACTTATGCGCCAAGCCGAGGGTGGCGGCACTTCTACCGTCAAGGCCGATAAGGATAAGTTCCAGGTCATCCTTGATGTACAGCAATTCAAACCTGAGGAGATCAACGTTAAAGTCGTCGACAAATTTGTCGTCGTTGAAGGTAATTTTAAGGATTTTATAAATTCATATAAAATAAGTAGTTTTCACAATGATTAGTACTTTTTTTTTTTTTTTTTTTTTAAATTTTATAAGTTTAGTTCATTGTCGAGTTTGAAGTAAATATATTTCTTTTTTTTAAACTCCAGTTTCAATCTATTATTCTTTCTTAGATAATAAATTGTTAAAATAATTTTAAATTAATACTTGAGTACTAAATGAGAACTGTTTTTCTTTTATTACAGGCAAACATGAAGAGAAGAAGGATGAGCATGGAACCATTTCTCGTCATTTTGTCAGAAAATACATGATTCCAGAACAATGTGACGTCGACCAAGTTACATCTAGTCTCTCCTCAGATGGAGTCTTAAGTATTACAGCTCCAAGAAAGGAATTGCCAAAGGTCACAGGCGAGAAGGTTGTCAAAATTGAACAAACTGGGAAGCCTGCCATCAGAGAATCAGGGGCGGAGAAAAAGATTGAACAGAAAGAAGAACAGAAGTGCGAGAAGAAGAAATAAGTTAATTTAAGTTTTATCCTAAGTTCAAGTCATATATTTTAAGTGTTTTCTTCTTTAAGTCCCTTCATAAATGTGTTCCTTTTTCATCTTTCAACCGTACATTAACCTCTATTAAAGACTGTAAATTATAAAAGTTAATTATTTGTAATAGTTATCTTTTTATAATAAAATTTAAAAAAATTTCGTTGATCGAATACAATTTGATTTTTATTTCAAAGACCTTTATTCCTTATTCCAAATATTGACTAATTTAAAGAAATATTTTAATAAAATAGTTTGATTTAAATTTTCAAAAGAAAGTTTTGTTGATGAATAATTAAAATGTATCAACATTTAATTACACAATTTTTTTTGTCTTAAATGCAAAATATTTTCATCTTGATTCAATTTAATAAAGTGATTTGTCAACATGATTGTATAATATTTTAAGAAAATTTATTTCTCGAGATTGTTGATCGGCTTACATAATTATAATACAATTTAGTTTCCAAATGCTTCTATTTACAAGTGTCAATTACAGTAATTATTTATATCGTACAGCGAGCACTGTTAAAATTATACCTTTTGAAACAGGATAAAATAATATATTTAACAAAAAAAAAAGAAAAAATGTTACAATGTAATAGTTTAATATCAGCTATCTTTGAGAACTTCCTTTAATATTGATCCTGTATTTCGCGCTGGAACAAAATCTGGGAATGTTGGAAGTGTCACATTTGTTAACAAAAGTGTTGATTGCGTTGAAGAAGATGAATGCTGCCTACTATGACCAGGTCTGCTGATTGACTAAAAATATATTTATACGTATGAATTATAAATGCTTATTTAGATTTATATTAAAAATAATATTTTATGTAAATAAATTTATATTAAATTACTCACTGAATTTGATATTGGTAAAGCTGGCAATTGTGGTTTTGGTTGAGACTCGTTCTCCAAAAATTTGATAAATGCTGTTGATAATGAAGTCTCCTGGTCCTAGAATTGAAATATTAAAATAGTTTTATTAATTTATTTCATAAAAATTATCCTGTTACCTTATTTGAAATATAATAATTTTACGTTAAAAAATTTTGAATAAAAACAAAATTGACCGAAATTTTATGGAAAATTGATACAGATGAATTTAATTGAGAATTACAAGTTTTTCTTAAATAAATTGTATAAAAAATGACCTTGTTTGGTGCAGCACCACTGCTAGCCAATGACGAGAACCAGCTGTTTTTAGCGGAAGAACTATTAAGGCCAGATTTCTCACGTTCCACCTCGTTGAAATCGAGAACATTGGCAAAAACTCGAAGTACCGATGGTTTGTCGTTAGCAGGAGACGATATGTAACCTAGTAGTAAATTTTTGACGAGAGATCTGCAAAAAACAAAACGAAAAAAGAATAAAAATATGTTTTTACATAAATAGTACGTTTGAAGTAGACTAAGTATTACCGATCGACTTTTCCTTCGCCGCTCTTATTGGCTTCTAAAATCCTTTGATCAGCTGTGTTCACTAGATCCGTCAGTCTGCTCACTATAAATTAAAAATACTAATAAATTTTCATTTGAATTTAAAAGTTAAGAAACAGCATCAAACATGATATAATTATAAAATAATTTTAGAATAGATAGTATGAGTATCTGAAATTAAAAGTTATTTTCGAATACAAATATACAATACATAATAACGTTATAAAAATACAATATTTTACTTAAAAACTACACAATACAGATAGTATAGTTCTACAAATTTTTTAAGAGATAGTTTCGGCAAACGCAGAATAATGTTTTTTTTTTTTAAATAAAGGTGCTTAACATGATATTTTGAGCAAAGTAAAAATTGGTAGGAAGTGGATTTGCATAAACTTTCTCCTATAACATACTGTATTTATAGCTAATAATTGATGAGAATTACTCAAATTTATTGCACATATAAAAATAAGTCGCTACATAATATTGATATGATAAATTATGCTATTAATAGATGCAAAGGTTCTTAGAACAATACATATGCATTCCGGCGTCGTGGATTTGCGTTCTCATTCGGCACAACAGGCGAGCAGATTGTAAAGAGGCAAACGCAAGTATAACACAAGTACTGGTCGCTAAAAACGATGACACCAGTACCTGATGTAATACTCACACCCACCCCTTGATTATGCTTTGATTTAAGTTTTGGCATACTTTTTGGCTCATGCTGCATTCCTCGCGATTAACTTTCATGCCGTATATAAAGATCAAAATATCTATTTTCTCTTAATGATCTGATTGGTCTAACATCATATCATGCAGCTAATAGCGTAGTAAAAGATGAATGATTTGTTTCAAGAATACAAAATTACATAATATGACAATTATTTTTAAAAAATTATTCCACAGATGATAGAAATTTTAAAAAACATACAATAAATTTTACAATAGATTTTACAAGCGATACAAGTTTTCTTACTTGTCATGCATTACGTTTTTACATTTTTTTTTCAATAAATTTCTATGAGTCAGCTTCTATGAGATTCTAGATAAAATCATATGGTTATATCTAGAACATTACAATTAGGATTCATTGTTAAAAATGTGAAGACGCCTCAATAAATTGAATCAGTCATACAAAAATTAGTTAAATTTAAAAATATTTGAAAGATTCTACATAATAACCTTAATTGCAAAATATAAGGCGTTTTTACATTATATATGCATAAATATATTAAAAAAAGGAAATACCGCATTCAATAGCAAATTAATTCAATACAATATTCGAGCTATCAAATCAGTTGTAAGTTAAGTCAGTAAAGCCTACATTATTAAATGTCGCAACTACATGTGTGGAAATTACAATCCAAATTAGTATACTGGTAAATAAATAAGGTTTACATAACTATTAGTACATAAGTGGGTACAAAACTATATTACGTGAGTTGCGCATTATAACACTTTTTTATTTTAATCTCGCAGAATAGCGGTAGTGGGTGGGAAACCCCACGAGGTAATATGAGCTAAAACTTTTCACACGCTCACAGTTACCGCATGAGATTACCTACTCCAACACTACCAAAATCATCTTACTACTTGTTTAATTGTGTTATTCTTTCATCTACGAGGTGTCACTCTGTGGCCAAGGAAACGTCATGCTCGTTTTAATCCTCCTTTCATCTCGTGTTCTCTCGTTTTTATCCAGAACAGCGTATAATATTAGAGAAGATATTAATATTGAAAAAACTAGTTTTTAAATTCCCGAGTATTAAAGCAAATTGTTACAAAAAACCAGAAACAATAAAGGTAAACCCAATGACTACAATATGTCTCATTGTTAAAGGTGCAATCTTTGCTTTAAAAACGCCAAGAAAATTAAATAAATTAAGAAGAATGTGAATAATTGGACAATTCTTATTATTAAAATGAAGGTGAAAATTTAATTTCAAATATGAAAGTGACACACAAAGCATAAAAAATTAATTTTCCATCATCATATGAACATTCCTAATGGTAAATATTTAAAAGTCATGTGCAATAATGAATTAGTTAAAATGCTTAAGAAGTAAACGTACAATCACCGATAGGATTAAAATTTTATAATTGTAATTGAAAGAATTAATAAAATCATCAGTTACATAACGATAATGATATCATTTAATACGACGTTTTTAAGCCAAAGATTATACAGTAAAAATTGCTCTAAAATTTTGATTAGTTTGCCTTCAATATAAAAAATATAAACCCATAAAATTAGAAAATAAACCACATGGCGTTTGAGTGCCCCGGCGTATTCTGTGCTCCGCATCAAAAAGAGTCGAAAATCCAAAGGTTGGAGGAGAACCAGCACCGACGAAATGGCAGAATGGGTGAATATGCGTTTTAATAATTGTTTTTATTCATTTTTTTAGCGATGTGCAATAAGGCAGGCGACGAGCCAGTTCGTAACCGGATACCAGCAAGAATCCTGGGCTGCATAATGAGAATCCCAGAATTACCAGCTGATATTTGACTACATAACTGGACAGCAGTGTGTGTTTGTGTTTGTGCTCTCGCATATTTTTTTTTTCTTTGGATCATCTAACGTGGTGTTGTTTTTAATAATCACAGCTTTTGAATATACCTCTGCGGATTAGTCACAGAACGCAGTCGCAAAAAGATATGGCTTAATCCAAAAATAGCGTGGCCAGTCCGAGTGCGTGTGTCGAATTTCGCTGTTCTCAAATAACTAGTATTTTTTTTCTTTAAAGTGCAATTAATAGAAAAGAGTCATAGTTTTGAAGAAAAGAATCAAGGAGGAAAGACTTTTTAGCACAGAGAATGTTTTAACACGTACTTAAAATTTATGTTTTTATCAATATGCAAAATAAAACAATTCAAAATATTTCTTTTAAAAACATTTAGAACTAATTATCGAAATTTAAAATGAGACTGTGTTATATGTGCATGTTGATCGATGCATGTTACTCTAGTAAAAATGTAGTAACAGGCCAAGTTAAAAGCAATAACGCCTCGAAGTATCCAAATACTGAATATATAGATGCCCCAAATGATCATTAATGAAAATGTAGAGATAAAATAAGGTAAAGAGTGAGAAACTTTTAAAAAAGCACCAAAATAAAAGCTGTTACATAAAATAGACCATGCAAATAGTTAGAAACAAGATGCGACCAAGAATCAACGTAAAAAATTGCAATCCCCACCTTCTTGATTAAGTTGCTCAATGCGCTCCGACTTCTTTTCTAATTGCTCTGTCAACCTTGAAGCTGCTATTAAGCATTCCTTAGCTTCTGCCAATTGATCCTTGAAAGTAAAACATTAAATTAATTTCTTTCGCAAAGAAATTAGTTTGAACTATCTATATTATAAACTATGCTATTTAAACAAAAACAAACTTTTAGATGCACTATCTCGTTGGTAAGGTCGTCTTGTTTTTTATATGATTCTTGAAGCTGAGTGTTCAGTTTTTGTGTCGCAACTTGAATGTCCTTTTCTTTATCTGAAATATGAAATGTGGTAATTTAATGGAGTTACTGGAGTTAATATTATAAATCTATGTTTATTTACCTCTTTGGAATTGTTCCAAAACCAACTGTAAATTGGTAAGCGAAGCAGTGTAGGAGAGAACCTTGTCTTCTGCCGCAGAAATTTTATTTTGCAAATCGTCTCTTTGCTGCATGATGAGAGCAAGTTGCTGCTGCAGCGTCTCAACCTGTTGATTTGCTCTGACACTTGCCGATGTGTACATAGTCGAACTGTTTTTCAGCTTCTCTTCTGCCTGCATAAGTCGTGCCTCTAGCGTCTTTTGGATCTCTTCGGATTGCAAGGCTTCTTCATTGTGACTTGTCTCAATCTCAACAAGATGGTTTCTTAATCTTTCGACCTCTCTAACCATGGAAGCCTCTTTACTTTGAGTTTCCATAAGTTGCTCTTGCAAATAGCGAATATTCGATTGATTCTGAAGAATCACGGCTTCCATCGCTTTATTTTTCTCTTCGAGCGTTGAAGCTTGTTTAGCTAAAAGCGTGTGTTCGGCTATGCCGCATTTTTCGCCATGATTATTCGTTTCCTCAATGTTTGTGAGCCTTTGTTTAATTACTTGAAGCTCATTCTGTGTCCACAGTAGCTGTGCTTCCTTCTCTTGTAATGCTGCTGAATTGACATCTCTTTCGGCAATTGCCTTTTGTAGATTGGTCGTTTGGTCGCTGATTAATTGCGTTAATCTTTGAATCTCAGAGTGATACTGAAGGCTTTCATTGTGCTTTTCTTGCACAAGTTTGATAAGCTCATCTTTCTCGTTTTTCAGTGTGTCGAAAGCTGAGTTCATTTTAATTAAGTCATTATCTTTAGAACTTATTAGCTGTGATAAATTTTCAACGGTTTCTCGAGCCATTAATGCTGATTCTTTATCTTTTATAATAGTTGCTTTTAAAGTTTCTATTTCTTTCGATTTCTCAATTACCTGATTGACTAATTGAGTCCGCTCACTTTCAGATAATGGAGTTTCTTTAGATGAGTTATCATTAATTGTCAAAGTCTCCGTATTGACTTCGGCATCTCGTTTTGCTACTAATAACTTATCTAATTCCACTTTTAGTTTCTGATTTTCATTTTCAAGTGTTCTCAATTTTTCAACTTCGTTTTGATATCTTACATTCCATTCCTTCTGTACACTATTTTCAATTTCTTTTTGCCTTCTTTCCAACTCTTGCCGATGAAGTTCTTCAATTTCTTTTGTATATTTTTCCTTTTCTTGCTGTAAAGCTTCTAATTGTGTCACTTTACTTTCAAGAAGAGAATTTTCGTTCTTCAAAGCGGAAATATAGTTTTCAGTATACTTCATTTTCGTCATAATACTAGACATATCTTCTTCATTTTTGAGTATCTGCTTTTGCTTTTCTTTAATTTCTTCTATAAGCTTTTGATTGTCACTATTTACATTTCCAGTTTCTAGTAACTTAGATTGTAATTTTTTATTTTCATCCTCAACAATCGATAATTTTTCTTCAAGCTCCCTCATCTTACTTAGAGCAATATCGAGCTTTGCCTTGATGCTATCGACACTTTCTTGTACCAACATTTTTTCTACTTGGCTCTTTAACCTTTGATTTTCATTTTCAACGTCGTTCACTCGCATCGCTGTCTCGTTTAATTGCTTATTTTCATTCTCCAACGTTAGCGTTCTCTCCTCCATTTCACTCATCTTCCTCATCGCATTCTCAAGTTCCTCTTTGCATCCTTCCAGCTCTTGTTGCAGCAACGTCATCTCCGTGTTCAAAAGCTCGATTTTATCCATGCTTTCATTTTGCGTTTCGGAAAACTGATCCGTCAGCTTGTTGTTTTCTTTGACCAGCCTCTCATTCTCTCCTGACAATTTTTCATTCTGCGCCTTGTGTTCTTCCAAATCTTCGAAACTTCGATCTAATTCGTTCCTCATATTCCTTATATCGTACTCCAAATCATCTTTTTCCTCTTTCGTTCTCTTCAACTCCTCACGAAGTTCTGCCAAAGCTTCGCCATCTTTTTTCGTCAAGTCTGACTCTCTGAGCAACTTTATGTCGTTTTCGAGCTGCTCCTTTTCTCGAGACAGCGCCTCGTTATCGGCGTCCACCTCGTTCTTGGCCTCTTGTAGCATGGCTAGTGAGTTCTCCAATCGCTTGTTGTTCGACAAAGCGATCTTCAGCTCACGTCTTGCATTGTCCATGTCCAACTTCAGCTCTTCGATCAATTCAATGTTTTCATCTAGACCCTTGCATCTCTCGGCAGATACTCTGAGCTCGCTTTCTAATATATCGATCCTACGCCTCAATGCCATGGTCTCTTCAAGGGCTGCTGGTGGGACTTCAGCACTGTCTTGGGACCTTGCCGGCAATGTTTTCTTTTCCAGTAGTTCGTCGATCTTCGCCAAGTCTATATTGATGCCTTGTTCTTTGATCGTGTCCTTGATGGCCTTCAGCTCAGCCGACATTGCCGCATTCGCGACTCCCAAAAAACGGATTTCCTCCTGTTGAAACTCGGTCTCTGTTTCTAAGGAAGCGACACGCTCCTCACTTGCCTCAGGTATGGAGGGTAGGCTCGACTTGAGGTGTTGAATCTGCAGGAGTAACGATTCGATGTTCGTTTGCATTTCCTCGCAGTCAACCTGCAGTGATTCACGGAGTTCCTGGCTTTCCTTCAACTCACGGCTTTGTTCCGTTAACTTGCGCTCCAGCATATCCTTCTTCCATTTCATCTCTGCGTACTGCTTTGCAACCGCTACGAAAAGGGATACGCTTTCATCGGTTGTTTCGAGAGGAGTATTTTTCAGGACTTCCTTGACCGCTTCAATTTCTGCCGTTAATTCGGATTTTTGGTCCTCTATCAACTCAGCTTGAATCTCCTTATCATCTTTAGCTGGAATGTCTTTCAGTTCGTTATCTATCTTATCTAAAGTAACTTCAGTTTCTTTGTCCACCTTAGCAAAAGTGGACGTCTGGACGGCAGAGTCTAAGGATTTCTTGGCGGTTCGTTTTGGAAGCTCAGTTTGCTGTTGTTGTTGCTGCTGTTGGAGATTGTCGATTTTGGATAAGGCCTGGTTGTATTCGACATAAATTTGCTCATAGGCGCTTTGGAGTGATTGGTGTTTTTTCTGTAGCTCTTCCTTCAATAATAGAACGCGTTCTAAAAATGAAAAAAATTTTATCAAAAGAGTGAAACAACTGCATATTATTTGAGATATATTGCCCATTAACTATAATATGTTATTATTTTGACTTGAGGAACGCTCGGAGAATTGAAACTTTTGACTAACTATCAAGGAAATCTAATGAAAAAACGTTCGCGAGAAGAAAAACCGCGACCACAATTGATTTATCGCGGAAAAAAAATCCATCGAGCCTCACCTATAGACTCGGCATTCTGTCGATCGAGCTCCTCCATGCTTGCCGTGAGGCCTTGATTTTCCGCCTCGAGTTCTTCAATCCTCTTGCGCAGCAGTTCCTTTTCATTTTCGTCCTCGGCCTTGACATGTCGCGATTTGCCCTCCGCGTCGAAGCCTCCTGAGTCCGACTTTTCTTTCTCGCTGCTACTCTGTTCAGCCTTCTCGTTCTCGAGAGCAAGTAGGGCTGATCTGACAAGGTCGTGTTGCTCTGTTGAGGCTAGTTTGGAGATGGCCGTGCGAAAATCGTTGACGAGGGTCAGCTCATCCTGTTGCAGGCGTTTTGCGTTTCTCTCCACCTCACGACTCTGCATCAATTGTTTGACCATTAGTGTGGGCATTTTTTATTATTACGAAGATGTCATGTTAGAAAGTACAAGTTGATTGGTTTATTGGATAAGTATTGAATAAAAAACATTATTGTTCTGCAATAATATGTCCTTTAAACAGTTATAAAATTGATAAAGTATACTGACTCAAGTAATTAAATACGCTATTGGTTATTGTAAATAAATAGAAATAAAAGGGATACATAATTTTATTTTAATATCCGAATAAAAATTGTTATGATGTTTGAATAAAGTACAAGACATCTAATTAAAGAGGAATTGAAAATTCTCGGTATCCCGTTGAGTGTAAAATTGTTACGTGACGACTCAATTTACGGAGTTTTCAACTCCCATGCATCCAGCAATTTACAGTCTCCGCTAAGGATGTTGAGAAAATCCGTAATGAAACCGAGTAACAGCGTAACTAAACACTGGACTTTACAGTCAGCGTCCAGTAGGAAGTTAATAGAATGAAATGGAGCAGACGCGCGTCGTTCGAAACCTGTTATGCAGAGCGACTTGAAAACGTTTTCAAACAAGAACGACACATGATATGATTTTGAATTAGTCTCTCGCAAATAATGACAGTTTTTTTTTCATTGAAGCAAAAAAACCAAACGCAGCGTTTTTGTCGAATGCGACTGTGCGATAAAAACGTATATAGCTACCTTTTCTCCGATTTGGATTATGCGATTCATTACATCCTGCTTTGCACGTAAGAGTTCCGCCTTCTGCGAAGGTCCGTCTTCTTTGAAATTTGCATTATCCTTCACGTTTGATGAGTTCAACTGCAATCATGCAATTTCAATCAATAACAAGAGAAGCCACATTTGTTCAAATAATCATTAGACCATTAAAATTGCGGTATAAATATAAAGGACAACAAAGTTAACTTTCTGTTTGAACTGCAATTCCGTAAGAATCCTCATCGTAAAATTACATAAGTTTTTACTGTGCCGTTGCATTAATTTCTACAATATTTTTCAAGGTTCCAGAATTACATGCCTTTCTCAATCATTTTTATGAAAGAAAAATTATTTTTTTTTATACACGTGCAATAATACCACAGACCTGTGTGTTAAACGGAATTACTAAATTTCTGAGACTCGAATAACTACTTAAAAATTACTTGTCAACATTTTCCAGAGGAATATAATTAATATTATTCTCTTATTAATTAAATTCAAATATCAAATGAATATTTTGTAAAATTTCAAACGCCCTATAATAAATTATACATTCGTATAACTTATATCTGTATCAACAATTACCGTTTGTACACGATTAAGTTCCTGCTCCAAATCGCGTATTCTCACGGTGGCTTGGTCGAGTTGGTCCTGCAACAATTTCGTCTGCTGGCTCTGAATTTTGTTGGTCTTCGAGGCAGGCGGCGGGTCCCAGAAGAAGCCACCCGAATCTTCCTCCTGTGCTCCATTGCTCCTCTGCAATTACAAAAAAAAAAGAACAAATCTCATCAGTCAAAGCTCATTATACACGTCGCTTTAGAAATTCATATAGTCGCTGAATGAAAATGAAAACTGCTCAAAGTCATTAGTTCGAACGGCAAAAAGTAGGAGCGCGCGCGCGAGCGTGAGGGGCTCGGCAAAAAGAAAAAGGCGCGCGCGCACGCGCTTGACGACGGTATATAGAAAAAACGCACGCGCGCGTAAGAGAGAGAGAGAGAGAGACGGAGAGAGAAAGACAGAAAAAAAAGGAAAAACCGTCAAGGTCCGGCCAGAAAAACGCGAATGTGCACAATTGCATAAACGTTATTCTTAGTTTTAAGGACTTTGCGCGAGTGGCGATCGAGGTGGCAGCGCGCAGGATGCATCTGCCGGGCTGTGTGATTAGCGTGTATATATATACATGCACCTATATATATTGTTACGAGGCCTTTACATAAGAATCCCGTGCGCGCATGCTGTGAACAATGCACCCGCGTGCATAAAGTGCTGCTGCTGCTGCTCATATCACGCACACGAGACGACGCTGCGTCAGGCTGCGATATGTGGGAGGAGAGAAGGTGTGCGACGACAAGGAGAAATATGATTTTGATTTTTCTGCCTCTTTTTCTATCTCGCTCCCTCTCTGTATATCGTAGTAGTATGTGTGTGTGTGTGGACATGCGCGCTGTTATTACGTGGGACAATTGCAACGCTGGAGAACGCGATTGGTGGCCTTTTGTGTACAAGGCGTTCGATTGATGTTGTTGCACGTTATGCTGGCATTATGCGCTATGTGATAATGAAAGGAGCGACCTTCGATTGCAATTTGGTTGAATATCGCTGCTTTTATGTAATTGTCGATAAACGTTACGGTATGGGATGAGTTCATTGAATGAAATCAGCGTCTTACGAATCATGAAATTGTTAAACTTTAAAGTGAAATATATCTTCATTGCTAAATACTAAACAATAATTAGACTGAGGAAAAAATTATTAAAGGCACGTGTTATGTATAATTATAATTTTATTACTTTTCTAACTTTGAATTTTATTGAAAGAATAGAAGTGGATTATAAATATTATGAAACGTCGCTAAATTGAATGTAATTTTTTAAATAAATTTATTAAGATTACTGCAAATTGTACACACCTACTTATATATTTATACAATTTCAAAGAAGTTTGATTAGTCTATTATTAAATATTTTTTACATTTAATCAAGACTTTCGCAAATATTAATTATAATATTTAAAAAAATGAATTTAAATAAAAGTCATAGGAACTGCAAATACTAATTTCAATGCAATACAGTCACTGTGTATTTTTCAACACAATGGATTTTTTTTATTGACTTTTTAACCCTTCAAGACTAAAGAAATACGGCGTTTTATAAATTAGAATTTAAAAAAATAAAATAATTCACTAAACTACACTCGTACAACCAATTATTTCTTAAGAAAGATAGATACATATCCAAGTAGATCCATAAATGTATTACAAGTTCCGAAATAAATGATTTATACGGATTGCATTGGAAATTAAATATACATTGCACACTATATCCCATAGATAATAACATTACTTCCCCATAACGAGTAAAAAATTCAAATCCTCTTTTCAAAATGCGATCGATAAACTAAGCCTACATCCTCCGATCAATTTGAGCATCGCTTTCGAAAAAAATTACAATAACAAATTTGATGGGGCAGTTTTCTTGCACTTCCGATCTCATGCGCACATAAGACGGACGCTAAATTCGAAGAAAAGAAAAGAACATTTATGTATCGGACTTGTCAAGCGGAGCATTGATTGCTTGCGCCGATAAAACCGACGTCTCGGCGTGCCATCGGCCGATCGGATCGTTTAAAAAACTACTATGTAGTACTCGCTCACTCGGTTCATTGTAATATCCGTGCGCTATGCAAACGCGGGTCGAACTCATAGAAAGTCGACGAATAGAGTGAAAAAGGGAGGAAACGAGAGAGAAATAGAGGGAAAGAATGAGAGTGAGGAAAGAGATAAAAGAGCTGAGAGAGAGAGAGAGAGAGAGAGAGAGAACGAGGGAGCGATTTAAACGTGTGGTTCAAGGTAGGCATATACTCATAGGTATATATACTCACAGACACCTACATAGAAGCGCGTGTGCACACATACGTACGACAATGCTAATGAATATGAAAGGGGGCAGCTCCGTTGGGTCAGGTCGAGGAATAATGCGCCGTTTGACTTGCATGCGCTGCTGCGAAGAGAGCGACAACGAGAAAGAGCCTGACAAAAGAGAGACGCACGCACGCGTGGCATTTGGACTTTTCGTCTAGGCGTCCAAAAAAAGGGGGAATTTTTAAGGACACGACGTAATGTGGCTGAACGTCGTGTATATATATATATATATCTATGCGCATGAGAGTTGCTGCCCAGTGCGACGAACGATTTTACTTTTTAATGCATACGGCGTGCGCCGCGTGATTACGATCATTTCGACGATACCGTGGTGGATGCATGCATATGTTTTTAGTTTTCTTTTTTTTATCTTTCGTGTCTGCCTCATAGTGTCCCGCGATGTTTGTACGCGATAGCGTCTTGTTTCTAGATATCCATAGGAATTTATCTAAATTGGAATATTTATAAGAATCGGAATGATTGTTAATTTCTGTATTATAATAGCAATGGTAATTGTCAATGATACATAAAAATGCTAATTTGAGGAGACCTATAAGTCTGCAGGTCAATGTTGAATGTGCATCGGTATATACACAGCCTGATGTATTTTTAATATTATCATTCCAAATGGATGAGCCAGATATGCTAGATGACGCTTATAGATTGATCTCCGAATGACTTATTTTTAACTATATGATTTATTACGGGATTGCTATACTTGAATTCCAACAACCCCGTATAAAATATGAAAACGGTTTAACTGTACGTGTGTGTGTATCTGAAAAAATTATCATGCGATTCAACTCTAGGGGGGTAGAAAGGGACATACGACAACTCGGTCATTCCTCCGCTATATTATCTCCCGCGTGGAAAAAAGTACTGATGTGCGCACGCATTTCAACCGGCGAACTCGTGACGTCTTTTGATTAGTGTTGCAGGTAGTACAACAACGATAACGGACGTGGGAACGGAAGCTTTTATCAAAACGAGGTGGAAACGGAGACATAGTAGAGTGCGAGTATATCGGGCGCTTCTTCAACTGCGCGTACTGTTAATTTGCTTCCAGACGACAAGTATAATATATAATAGTAATACGTAAGGCTGGCAATTAGTGCGCGTTTCCTCGTGGGACAAAAATTTATCGGCTTATGGAATTGTGCTTTGTCGCGTTCATATAACGTATGAATATAGTTGTTATTGAGGAGTAGAAAGAATATTTTGTTGTGATTAACAAAACTTCGATGGGGTTTTCAAATACATGTTATATTGTTCTTCCATGCAATAGAATTACAATAGAATAAAAATAAAAAATGAGTATATTAAATAATGGTGTTTATTAACTTATAATATAAATTAAAATCAGTCGTTCTATCACTCACACCTATTTTCCTCTGACAATGAGTCGTCTTCTTATTAATGTAATTATATATTTTCTTTCTTCTATTTAATTTCTTTTCAAAAAATATGTATATCAGATACTTATAATTATGTTAATCACCGAGAAAAAGAATTAGGCTTCTGCCTTGTGTGATGAATCGTAACTCTATGAGTCTAACGTTCCTGAACATTCATTCTCTTCTTCCATTTTGACTACTCATCTTTGTTCTTATGTGAGTTAGCTTAGTAATCGTTATAGTGTTAGTTGACGAAGTACTATAGTCAAATGTATATCGAACTAATTACAATGTGGTTCGGTTTTGTAGAAAAAAGGCTAATTTTCAAAACTATGATAATAAACATATTTCAGAATTACAGCCTTTAATTATTATATGGAAATGTTTATCCAGACATCTAATAATACATCATAAGTTAACAAGTAGTAATTTTTAGAGTCAGCTTTTCGTCGATCAATCTTCGCACTAGATTTTATGAGGTCACAGCCTTCGCTCAAGCGACACAGCTATTTGGTTGGAAACTTTTTCGCAACTTTATAATCGTTTGGACAATTCTCCGATTGCAGCATTGTACTGAACGCTTTAATTTCGCGAATATTTGTCACGGAAAATTGTTAGTTGTTGCCTTTTATTTTGTTTTCATTATATAAATATCTATAAATATATGAATGTAATGTCCAGTTTGTCACTGCATTATACCTTTGTACAATATCGGATATATATTTTTAATCTTCCACTTTTCTTAATTGCTATATGGATTGTTCATGTTTCTCTAAATTGCCGTGGATTTTTGATGTTTCGTTAGATTTCTATGAATTTTTCATATAAAACATCTCTAGATTGTTATTGACTTTTAATTATACGTTTTTATTTGTTATATAACTTTAACAAACTGAATCATCTAAATTTATCAAGTTTTTGAAAGGACGGAATTGCACCATAGCATATACCGCATAAAAATTAATACGGAATTTCCATTAAAATGAACAATTTCTCTTTCAAGAACGCCAATCCGCGCATGGGACGCGCACAAACGAATATCCATTCATACGCGACATTGCGAATAAAACTAGCCAATCCCATTGAGAGCATATATATATATATATATATATATATATATATACACATCGCTTGCGCGCGAGTGCTCGCAGTATAACGTCGACAATTGTGAAAACACACGACGAACAAAAGTCTTCCTGTCATCCTGTCGAGTTTTATATATATATATATATGTATGTGTCTATGTCTCTCTGTGTGTATATGTGCACCCCGCATTTCTCGCCGACGTTTTCGCCATTATAAACGGCTACCGCGCGCATATAGGCTACGAGGAGGAGAGGCGATTGAACCGCTTTGCGCAGATGCACGCGTGTGTTATACAGGCGACGCGGGTATATAGCAGCACTCGATATCTTGCGAGCGTGCGCGAGGTCTGTGTCAACATAGACTGCAATAAAACGCGCGAAAGCGACGGGACGCACGCGTAAAATGTGCCGAGAAGATGGCTGAAAATTATTCTGCGGAGTTTCGGAGCGCGTATATGTGTATATAAATGGGCGTTGGTATATAACGAGATGTTTAGCTGAATGATAGGAAGAGAAGGGAAGATAATTTTTGTTCCAGAAGATGTTTTTGCTGTTCTTGTTTTGCTTGTGAATTTTGACGAACAATAAATTCATCAGAAAAGATTATGTACTTTTGTCTTTAGAATGAAATTGATGGTGATGCGACTACACTTATACCGTTTTCGTAATTGCATTTTACGTAAAAGTCTTAATAGCTATATGTACATAAAATACTTGTTTGCAAAATTTACATTCCAATATTATAATTTTGCAATTCTGAATCAAGTAATGAAAACTTATCAAAAATTTTATACAAGTTTAAATATTGTTAATTTATTTTTAAAATCTTACTTATTGCAGTGTCATATCAACATTGGAAAAAAGCATTATATCATTTCCATAACCTATTCCTACTCCTCGTCATATAAAAAGAACTATAAAAAAAATCATTTCTAAAACATAGAAAGATTCAACCACTCCGTGTGTTCTCTATACACAGCACTTTACCGTGGCGACTCAGCTTTTCCACTCTCACTCTCCATTACACATACACACATACATACATATATATATACACACTCGTCACAAAAGCCAAAGGCACCTGCGCGTCCAATCGCGAGATGCCAAAACGCCCGACTATAATGCTTTTGCTTCGAGAGAAAAGTTCTCTCTCTTGCGTTACTACACTTAAATATATACATACACTCCACGCGCATATATATACACATACCATCACGGTGAGCATAATACTCTCTTTGCACGTTGCAACCAGCAGCAGCAGCAGCAGCATTCGATGCGCCCGTAAAGGCGCCCGCGCGCCATATACATACTCGCATTGTCGCCGTATCAATTCAGAGCCACGAGTTGCGTTGCGAGCGCGCGCGCGGACAGCGGTCAAAGGAGGTCGCGCGATAAGGAACACGGGCCCTCCTTCCGTCCCCGCCTTATACGTGTATGTGTAGATATATATATACCTGTGCATACAGGTGGGAGAGTAGAGGAGGGGAGTATACGCGTACTGGCTGTATATAGCAGTGGCCGCGGAAATAACGCGAGAAAACGAGAGCGCGCGCTTATTGTTTCCAGCGCGTAATATCGCCGATATCTCGCGTACGTGTGCGTGCAAACGACTCGTGCTGCCTGATGTGTGTTTCTGCTGCAGTAACTTTTTTTCCCCCCTGCGTATATATACAACCAAGCGCGCGAGCTATACGAGCAAATATATATACATATATACAGACGCGTGTGCATATTCTATGCGGGTAATAAAACGGCGACGACGACGAGTTCCTTGGCTTCGATTTCGCACTCGACGTCGTTCGCGCGCGCATATAGGGAGAAACCTGCCGACGTTAGCTTTTAAATTGACTTTTTATCATTTTTTTGCGGGCCGAGTGAAAGAAAGAGAGAAGTTATATGCTTTGCGATTGTCGTGTGTGTGTCGGTTGCACAAGATGCGATTTTAATTTCTTAAAATATGAATAACTGCATGTGTATATGTACTTATACGCGTTTAACGCCGCGTGTTATACCGCAAAGTGAATCACCGGGCGCGAACTCTATACTCTCTTTGCAGTAATCGTATTGTTTGCTTTTAATGATAAGTACGCGCAAAAGTGTTAAAAGTAACCGGGCAATTTCGCGAAGAGAGGCGTATTTGCACGCCGGTATGAGTAATAGTGTACAAAAGTATATATACATAAAGTTTCGTTATACGCATAGCCGTTATTATTAACTGTATTAATAACGTTACAACACTATAAGTATATATAAAGAAATTCTGAATGTTTATATATCGATAAATTCCGATATACACACACACCTTCTGCGTCGGCGTTGACAGTCACCATTACTCACCACATTATCATTACGTATTTATAATCGGGTTATATAAATATACATATTCCATGAAAGCGTTTTTCTCAACTTGCGGTCGCTCAAACTATATTATGCGCACGTGTATGTATATATATATCCGTTCCCCCCGCCGAAGTTTTCAGCGTGCGAGAGCCAGCGCATATATATAGTGTATGTCACAGGCACATACATACATATATACATATATATATATATTATACACACACGGTCGCTCGAAATTATTCCGTGACATGATTTTTGCAGTCGCGCGCGCGCGCGCGGGAACTCGCTATGTACTACTGTTACTACCACTGCTGTTACTGCTGTGTGTCGTGCGCGCTTGGTTTGCCGATAGTTTACGAAAGTTGCAAGTTTTGTTCGATGTTCCCATTCAGCCCGTATATAGATATGCCAGCACACAGAGAGAACGCAGTCGCGTAAGCAAAGTTTGCGCTTGGTGCCGTGCTGACCGACTGCAGCTTTGTTTTTAGTTTGTTTTATTTGCCGCGGCGAATCATTAATGTTATGCATCAACGATTGGCATTCAGCTGCGCCGTTCGAAGGGAATATTTAGGTGTAATTTCAATTGTCTTTATTATATAGTATAGATCCTATATATACATGCATTATATATGTACAATATATAGTCTGGTATATAACGTTGGAAGTTTGTTTAAATAAGTCAAGAGTACGTAAGTAAGTAAATTGTTTAAGTGACTATTCGTAGAGCTTTGCAAAATTGTTTGTTGATTAATGAATCATATCGTATTATTAATTAATTATATGCTTTTAAATAACAGTCACGGCGTTGAATCAGATACAAAAACAGAAATGCATATTAATAATATATGTATAAATATGTACAATTTAAATTTTTAAAAAAAATTTCTTCTTGTTTTGAATCATTAATGGTTATTTATATCGTACCAAGATTCATCAATGGATGACACATATTCGTCAAGAATTATGAATGTTACTCAGGATAACAAATGCATAAAATAAATGACGCATATATATAGATAATGAAAATGCATCGTCAAGGTTTTTAAATAATTCACATTGAAATAATAAAGCACGTTATTCGGTTTGTACTTTGGTGCCATCACGCGACTCTTTTCACATACGTCTAGGTATATAAAAAAAAAGTAGGCCGGCAATTGCAATCCACATGGCATCAATAAAATTTTCCTATGCATAATTAAATATTCGTTCCCATTAACTTGAGCGTGTGCACGACGTCGTCACTTTTTACCCCATCTCGTGAAATTAGCGTATGTCTTTTTTCTTAAAAAAAAAGAAGAAAAAAAAAGTAAATTACACCTAGAACGTATATCGCTTGCTTACGCGGCGTTGACCGCTGTCGTACACTTATACCATGCGACATCGCCTGTTTATCATAATTCTCTTCGACGAAAAAAATAAAAGTGTGTGCGTTTCTATATTGTGTATATATATATAAATGTACGCGTGTATACACTATAGGGGTATCATCAGGTCGCGCGGAAATCATCGACGTTTATCCACCCGTGTGGGTTTACCCAACGTTCCTCCTTATTTTCGTCACTTCCTGACCTACTCCCTGCCCGACTATTCGCTCACTCTTGTAGCTGCGACGGTGTTTCGCAAAAGCGCGTCGTCACATAGCGACTACTCGTCGTCGTTGTCTTCGGTTTTCGTGTTAACAGAGGAAAAAAAGAAGAGGTAAACGAGCGTATAGACGCGCGCAGCAAATTTTTGCATAATACACATTAATATAGAGAAGCCTTCTTGTCGTTGAGCTGAGCCGTGTATAGGCTCTATCTGCATATTTGCTTGCGTGTAGGACTATAATATAGTATATAGTAGGAAAGGGAGAAGGAGAGAGAAAGAATAAGCTCTTATAAGGCATCAATTTATTTCGCGATCGTGCGCCTTGGGGAGGTTGTATGAAATTTGGCGCGCACACGTGACGCAACTCGTACATGTTTGCTCGTATATACGCTAACGCGAGTCATCTCTTCCGCTTTTTTCTTCTTCTTTTGGGAGTGGATGTATGTATATGTATGTATGTTATCGGACGCCGTTGTCTGCGTTATATACCCGTGTATGTGTATATACGAGGAGAAAGTCTCTATGACGGAGATGACGATTATTTTTCGAAGGAAATCCGTGACAAAAATTAAAACCAAGAGCATTGTATGAACATGCCAGGGTCTTTATCTAGTCGCGCATACACGGAGAGGAGGAGAAAGAGAAAGAGAGAAGATTGAGCGTGTATAGACGTTCGTCGTTTACTTCGACACGGCGTATGATGGAATTAAAAAAATGTTATCTAAACGAAGCAAACGCGTGTACCGGCCGGTCAAATAAGAGATTTTTTTTATCTTCTCAGTTTGCTCGCGGCCAGTCGCAGTTAAGAATCCAAGAGAGGCGTTTTCACGTTTGCACAAACGTGCGCGCGCGCGTCTCACCGGGAGAGAAAGTTTCCCTCTCGTGTATAGACGCGTGCGCGCGCGGACGTGCATTTCGAAACCGAAAGCTCGAAATGTCACTTTGCTATATAGCGAACGCGGTATTGTCAGGAAATTGCTCAATTTTTGTGTATACATATGATGGAAAAAAAAATTGAAATTACTTTGATCATACCTGTTATACCATACGCCATATATAATTTCAATTGAATATTCTATGCGCGTGTTTAATTTCTTTTAATTTATGGTAAAATGCCGTACGCTCGGGAATCCCGAAGAAATGGGGGATTTTGGTTGCTTAACACACGACAAAGATCCATATCACACACGCTATATTGTTGTATAGACCTTGAAATTTACGAGCTACTTTCGTACAATATATATGTACATATTACTACTCTCAGGAATATATTTGTAAAAGATTATAACGAACGAAGTAATAAGTATACATTAGCGTGAAATTAAAGAATTCGCGGCGTACAACAGCCATAACAACCGATTTTCCATTCACGCGTAAAGAAAACCTATGTGCACATAAAATACATTTGAAATTGAATACCTTCAACTTTTCACAGTTTTCTATACTAATATTCTTCCGACCTATTGAAACTTTTCAGTCAAAGTAATTCAAGAAAAGGCGAAAAAAAAAGGAAACAATATATATTCAGTACGCGCGACAATCGCTTATCGCGTGAAACTCTCGCACTTGCAATATACCTATTACCTGGAAGATCGACTTCCATTCACCGACAACCGCCCATCTCTCTTTCTCTGTCTTTCAGCTTCGTAACGGATTCCTAATTCTCTTAAAACAAAAGCGACTTTCAAACTCGGTACAAAAGAGCGAAACGTGCCTGTGACTTCTTTTCCGTGCGCACACGCGGCCGCGATGCGCGAGCGTATATATACATATACACGTACGCACACATATAAATATATAAGTACACGCACGAGTGTTTCGCCATCGACGTCATTTCCAGCGCTAGTTATGAAACGGCACATTACTATACCCATACCGATATACATATATATATATATATATACTGCGCTCACGGGGGAAACGCGCGCTCGTCGTTCCAATAATCCGCGAGCGAGCGCAAGTGCACAAACATGCAAGTACGCGCATTATATACGTGACATAATGACATGGGCATGAGCATGTACATGCAGGTGGAGGATATTGTACTGAAGAGATATAGGGCTTATGAGTGTAGGCGGCTACTGCTGGACGGTGTATATTATAGGGTTATTATAGGCGGGAGTAGAAGAATGAGAGACGGTAGGAGTAGCAGTGGTTATGATTATAGGGCTTCTGTAATTTATGTATAGATATATGTATATTTGATTGATAATTACGGTTAATCCATGGTAGTCGAATGATCGTGTTTAGTTCGTTAGCTGATTAGCCTACATTAGTTTGGTGTTGAGAAGAGTGGAAAGATATTTTACTTTGCTATATATTTATTGAAGCACTCGACTTTGACTAGGTTCTGAGAATCTATATATAATACGAACAATAGTGATGGTATTCGTGGAGCTTCGGGTAAATGTTAGTTCAGTGGAAATTTATAGTGAGCATTGACTTTTTTATTGAACTAAAGTACGTCATTAAAGTTGAGTGAATGCCAGAGAAAGAGGGCTTTTAACATCGAAATTATATGTTGGAAATGAATATTTCTATATACAATATTTCTTAATAGACTTCGAAATATATTTCGTTAAAATACCACAATATCTTAAAAGCGACATGCTCTAAAAGTTTTGGTGATAAAAAATACTGCAATGGTGATGTCATCAAGTGACATTTATGTAAAACCATAGCTATCGTGCATATCGCTTGACCTTAGACGAAAATATAATTAAATACTCAATTTTTAGTTATGTATGCAAAAATTTTGTCGATCTCGAATCTCATTGTCTTCCAATTTGTTCTCCCGTAAGAATTCCAACGATTGTTTTAATAAGCACTTTTGAATAACTTGACCCCGTAAATTCTCTTCGTTTTTATAGTATTCATGAATTTTTTTTTTCAAAACTCTCATGTTTTATATATTTGATCTCATACAAAAATATCTAATTACTTTTGTAATATCATTTTTTTAAATATTAGTCGAGAAATTATTTACACTAGGAGCAATTTTCAATTTTAAATTCAATCAAAATCAAAAAAATTAATGTTTTCAATTAAGGTAATTTAATTACATGCTATCAAGGAATTAATTGATTTCAATTGAGAAATGAAAAGTGTATCGATTTATGAAATGTCGTTCAAAGATTAGATTGTAAGTAACTTGAGTATGTGAAGTAGGTTTACGCGCAGCTAAAACGGTTTAGTGTCGCGGAAGAAACGATAGCTTTTCGATTGGATTTGCGCATACATTGACCTTTGGCTCGCACGTGTGTTTAGCATTTTACTCGCAGCGGCTGTACGTTTAGAGAAAAACATTTCCAAGCCTCCGTTCTCGCGCGTTTTACTTTATTTACACAACCTTTTCACCGTACGTGTCTGTTATTATATATATACATATATACAAGTTTGATTTATGCAATTCCTTTTCACATTTATAAAATATAACAAGCTTGTAAATAAATAAATTAATAGATGATTAATTCATTACAGTAGAAACCAATCAGAATTATTTAAAATTTTATGCAAATATCAAAGTCGTTACATATATTAATTTATGAAACTTTTACCGGATTTTCATCGCAGAAAAAGTAGTAGCCTGATGAAATCCACGCTTGCAAGGTTATCGGCAAAAACTAAAGGTATATACGATCGTCTTTCTTTTTCTTTTATCACCGCACAGCAAAAACGCTAATTATATATATATATAGTAATTACTGTTTATTCCGATACATTAACAGCTCTTCATTTCCCGTGCGCAATCGACAGTGATGGCAAAGTATCAAGTTATCATCCAGCAATGTTTACTCAAAAAATTTATTACCGTACTATTCATTTTCCACAAGCTTACATATCCTACAATTTCTATCCTCGTGTATAGTCGTGTACAAGTTACGCAGCTGCTTTGAAATGCGCTTACGTCGCGAAACGATAGAGAGAGAGAGAAAGAGAGAGAGAGAAAAAAAAGCGTATTTCTTGGAAAAGACGACAACGAAAAGGTTCACGCGCAAAGTTCTGTGCCAGCTTAGATTGCAACTTTGATTTCGTCTCGAAAAAAAGGCGCAAGCGCGACTTCAAATATCGCGAACTAGACGACGACGACGACGGCGAAGGCGACGACTCCGAAAGTCTCTCACACTCGCGCGCTCGCCTCGACGATAATAAGAACATGGCGTGTATCGTGTGTAATACCAAGAATTCAATAGTCAGCGCGTTCCGGCAGATAAGCTACCGAGACGCAGACATCAACGCGAGTCCGTGCGCGCGGCTGCGGGGAGTCCTTTTCGAGGGTCTCCTTACGCTATGCGCTCACGCTTTCTCTCTCCCACATCCTGCGAGAGCAAAATTCAAAGCCTATATATATACGTGTGCATTCGAGGTGCTCGTGCACTTTTTTTTTAACTTCGGGTATATGCGAAATTTTACAGATTTTCCAGACTTACAGAGGATTAAAAAAATAATAAATAAAAAATTTTAAGGCGCACCCCGAGAATAAATTTTTTTCATTCTATAGATCATACAGACGAAAATATTTTCGAATATTCGAAAACGGTCTTGTGTCACTGTTTTCACCGTATAAATTTTTCTCAAAATTGACTAAAAACAATAAAAATTTTAGAATTACCAGAATTAAAATAAAATTGCATATTTGTCATTATTTTACATATATGATTGACAGGTTTTAATCATTTTTAGTTTAAATTAAAATTCTTATCTTCTACTTTCTTTTATGGAAGAAAATTGGTTGTCATTAATGGAAGCTTAACAGTGGCTAGTCATAATTAAGTGACCTTTTTTGTCATATTTCTATTTTAAATTTCTATAAGAAGAATCTATGCACAGAATAGCAACATCGTTTTTGAGTGTTTTCTCGTCTATTATATGATCTATAGAACGAGGACAAAAATTATTTCGGAGGTATACTTTTTCTTGAAGTTTCTAAGTATGGATATACTGTAGAATTCCTCATATATTTTATATTATTTGCGTATGCATGTGTTGTAGAGATAACTTCGTAGCGAGCAATTTATCTATGAGTGTGTATTTTATTTTAGAAAAACAAATTAAACGTTTATTACGATGATAATTGAGCGT
This sequence comes from Torymus tubicola, assembly GCA_035583055.1. Classification (NCBI taxonomy): domain Eukaryota; kingdom Metazoa; phylum Arthropoda; class Insecta; order Hymenoptera; family Torymidae; genus Torymus; species Torymus tubicola. Next base: position 18,500,272 of record JAWWEQ010000010.1, on the reverse strand, counting down.
AATTATATGCTTATCAATAATTGGTATGGCAAAAGGTGATAGCAAAAAGTACGGCTTAATAATTTATTTTTTACATATATGCGTATGGCAAAACTATATATCCTTAGCAATATAACAGCTCAGAAAGAAAAGTATTGAGTAAATATTTTTAAAAAATATTGAACTTCTTTCAATTAGTTTCAAATTTTAGAACTTTTTTTACATGCATCGAACTGATAAAATCAACTGTAAATGCATAAACAAAATGTTTAATCTCTATGATTATATTCAGTCACGATGAGCTACGCAAACATTTACATCGGAGCTCGAGCATCCATCAACTCACGCTGAAAATAAGCATAATCAAATGCTCTATACGTGATTTACTCGTGCTCTCAATCGCATTACAGTCGCCGTTTGTTTGATCTACGAAATGATATATATATGTATTCACACACACATATACGTATATACATATAATCACCTCTTAAGTCACTCGCCGCGATGTAATAGGCTGGCGCCATTTGGAGAAATCGATCATTCGTCAACGCTCGCGCGATCTCTCGAGTGCGCGCCCATAATTTTCTGCTCTACTAATGATGTCATTGACTCACGATCTCTTTCTCTCTCTCTCTCCCTCTTATGCGTGTACATACAAAAAATCCACATTTGGATATATATACACACACACACGTGCACTACACACGCGTTATGTATATAATACTAACGAGCGCGTGCGCCATTGCACTAGTGGCGCGTTTCGTTCTTTGGCCGAGACACGCGAGCGAATCCTGTACGATGAGCCGGAAATGCACTTTGCGCACATATACATACATATATATGATGTGTTGCAAAATAGCTGACTTCTAGTTGAAACCGTACTCGTATATATACAATGACGTTCATTTCGACGTTATTGTCATCGAATCTTTTTATAAGTATCGAAATACAAGAGAAAACACGACACAGTTGCACAGGAACGAGCGATGGTTGTTACTCGGATGCCAATTAATTCGGTCATCAACGTGTAATAGAGGATGATTTATTTTATATTCTTACCTCATGTATATAGCTTGAATTCGTCTATAACCCGTATTCATGAAATATAGTAACTGCATTAAAAAATAAAAAATACCAGAAAAAAAAACAATAGTTGGAAGCGATGGATAAATATTTTTTAAATAGTTTCTCCTTGAAAATTAATTACAAAATACCTTACGAAATTGAGATATACACTGTTGCTTTCAACTGAGCGCTATTTCCTTTTTTTCTACATAAAAAATAAAAATAAAAACTGTAAACTATCAACAGCGATTCACTTCGCGACCTTGGCAACTTCAACTTTAACCCATTTCTCTAATTACCCCGTTACAATGCAACTCTTTTATAGAGAAATTGCTTGCATCGCAACTTTACCCTTCGATATCAATAAAAATCAAGTCGAAAAGTGCAAATTAGCGTATCGCTCCTCCTTCTCCTCCTCTTCCTCCCTCAGTTTACGCGCGATCGCGTTTTTGCCGCTCCGTGAGACGTTAAAACGGCACGCGCGCCTTATACTCGCTTGCAACTTTTCTCGACGCCTCTCGCCTTGTACCATTTAATACTTTCGCGCGAGAAAAGCGCCAACGAGGTTTTCCTTCGAGACGCGAAGGTGCGTGCAGGCAGATCGGATTTCGCGATGCGTGATACAGCACAAGTATACAACCCGATGTATATATTCAAGCGACAGAGTACTTGTATGTGTATATATATATATAAAATACATATTCACGCGTGCGCGCGATTTATTTTTGTATATGTACGTGCGTCGGCCGTGCGGAGAGCTTCCTCGCAACTCTCGACGAGGAAAGAGTTTGAATCGAATTCAGATTGAAATTGCATTAGACGTTTCTCGATTAGTTTTTTTTTGTGCTTCTCGCGCCGGCTCTCGGGCGTGATTTCTATTTGATTTGAATGACGTTTTAATTATCGTAAAGCGCGAGAATAGGGGATAGAATTACGCTTAGCCAGGCGTTTTTAATGGAGTTTTTTTCCTCAAATTTCTATTATTTTTTTCCAACGTGAAGAAACTCTGTAATATACCTGAAACTGAAGGTTTCTCGAGTATATTAACACGATAAGGTAATTTGAAAGTTTATCTAATCAATGTCATTTATAATATTTTAAGCCAATATAACGTTCTAAGAAAATACCAACTCAAATAGTGGTGATGACATTCAATCATTTTCAGGTAAATATATATTTAAACTAATACTAAATTATGCTTTGACTTATTTAAGAACTTTTTCCTGGTATATAAAGTGCACATAGTTTTACAAGTCAAATTTTTCGTATAAAAGAAATCTAGCCTTCTAATTTTTAAATTTACTCACTAACAAGGTTTAAAACTTTAAGCGAAAAAATAACTCAAGTAAATAAATAACTCAAGTCTTGAGAGTCATACGATGAAATAGGTATTATTTTCAAAACCTGAAATAACATACCAAAATGAAAAAATATCCTCCTTCAAAATTACCGTAAAAATTGCAATTCATTCAGTTTGACAAATACAAATGTAACAGAATAAAAACCATAACACGAATAAGTTATCGAAAAAGAATCGATTTCGATACAATTGAAATTCAAGATACGAAATAAATCCCGAGAAACCGTTCGACATAATTACTAAATAATAAGATTGCGGTAGCGTATAATACGAATGACAATTCATTAGCTCGAGACGTCCTCCCCCCTATAAGAAAACCACTCCCGACGAAATTTCCAATACACGCGCACGGCGCAACCTCGCGCCGCATGCAGCAGCGTGAAAGTCCGTCTCTCGCGACCATATCCTTTTCCATCCTATTAATCGCTGCTAAGGCCGCGTAAACTTTTCGACTCCTCCATATAACGACAACGCCGAGAAAAAAGTGTAATGCAAATCTAGAAACCGAAACCGATTCGTCGTGTGTGTATATATATATATATATATAATTTCTCATTTTCTAGCGTACGTGTAAACAATACGAGCGCGATATTTATAATATATATGTATATACGTACACTGAGCGACAGGCCGTGTGCACCGGAATTACTTAACCAATTTCGCGACCTCGAATTGTCGCTATATATACCGCGCGCGGCGCCTTAACGCGTGCGCGCGCACGTATATAACGACGCAACTCTCCGCGCGACTATTGATACGCGAGGTGGGCTCCTTGGTTCTCGCATTATGCAGCGTTATTATGCGAGATAAGGAAAAACCGCGACGCTCTTGTGCTCTTTATCGGTGCGCCAATTGACAGGCCGCGCGACTATTGCAAGGAAAGGAGCGATATCGCGAGTGAGTGTACACTACGTTGTATGACTCCTTTTCGTTTGAGTATACAATTTTTTTCTGTTCTATGTTGTATTCAGGATTCTTCGTATTGGATTAACGAATTTCCGTGAACCTGACCGCAAATTCGTGGGGGAATAATTTTTTTAGCGAGATTCGAGTGATAATATATTTTATTGTGTGATTGCACGTAAGGTTGGTTTATCAAGATTAATCAGTTGCAGTGTTCAAACTGTTTTTTCCAACTATTAATGTAATTGAGCAGATACATTGTAGTACAATGAAGTGCCTGTCGCATTACTGAGTTACGAGAATTCAATCGCGAGGAAATAAACCTCATTGATAATGGATTGATCGTGACTTTATAATTTCCTCCAATTTGAAAATTATTTCACAAGTCCACGGGTTTCTTAAGAACGGGTAAATGAGTATAATGGATGCCACGCTCTCGAAAGGTTCAAATATATAGCCGTAGTCCAACGAGGTGTAACGGTCTTCGCGCTGTTGACAGTCCCCTATATCGACTTCTACCAAATGAAAATAATATTCTTTAATTCGCATTTATCGCATATTGTTGATGAACTTAAAAAATCGAAAAATAATTAATTAAGAAAATATCCGAGCCGCAAACTTTGCCACAGCTGCATCGAAAAGAGAAAGAATCACATTGTCATGCAGAAAGGCACAATATTGTTATCGCAAGTGAGATACAAGATCAACAATGATATCAGTTCAACAAACCGCATACAGGCGCGCGCGCGCGCGTGCTGACTTCATAATTTAGCTGCGAAAGTAAACAAACGCGAAAAAAGGAATGTTTCGAAGCAACAGCGTTCACACCTATATATATATATATATATATATAATACCACAGACGTATACGCGCTACAGGGAGATTCCGAAGAGGAACCATATATATATCCTCTGAAATTTTTAAACTTCAAAAGAGAGTGAGAGGGATAGTGATATTTTTCATTTGCACCGTCTAGGCGACGATTACTTACTCGCGGACACGATCGAGGCCGAGGCCTCGCGAAACGCTTCAATTAGAATCGCGACTTTTAAACGCGCATCGCGCGATGCGCTCGCGCGCGCGCATGCGGCTTGGTCGAGGCAAGCACACACAACACAGACACACACATATATATACACATACTCGAGAGTATATAGCGTGTGCAGTGCGTAAGAAGGACAACTCCTCTCGGGAGCGTTGTGTAAACGATCGTTGCAACACTACATATCGCCACCATGGTAATTGACTGGACTCGTCGTCGTCGTCGTCGTCGTCACGCTCTGGACTTGCCCCTCGTTCTCTCTTGCACGTTCGCGCGAGCGCGCTCGTGTGTATATATATGTTCTTTATAGGCACTGCCAATTCGTCATCTATCGTGACTTGCGCGTCTGTGTGTGTGTATATATATGTGCACACTCCGAAATGTCGCGTTGCATGCTGTCGTGCGAGAGGTTGTATAGGCAAAAAATTGGAAAGCGATCGGTCATGTGCGCGGATTGAAATAGTTTATTAACAAGCGATGTACATATATATGTGCACCTATATATGGAGGTTTTTTCAAATTCACTTTTATAAACATCATTACGACGTTGGTATCGCAATAAGTTGACATTTATTTATTTTTTCTAGATTATTTCAGAGGGAGAGCGAGAGAGAGGGGGAGAAAGAGAGTTATGTAAGCTACGCACAAATGACTAAGGATATTTTTAATTTTAATGGTAGAAGACGTGGGCAAAAAGAACATGTTTTCAATATTATATGCGCAAAATGTTATGTGTTAAGCAAGATAATATTTTCTTTTGCCGCTTAGAATATTTTTAAATAAATTCATCTTAAATATATTTATTACCGGTATAGATCTGAGCATGCGCTTGAGTTAATTTATTGAATTACCGTCGAATGAATCTTTCATATAAAATATATAGAACTTTGATGGAATGATATTAAATGACGTGATGTCGTACAAGGCTCTTATATATATATATAAAATAAAAAGTGTAAAATTGTCGTATAAAAAATTAACGTTTGATTTAAAATCTATTTACGACCAATATATTTAAAGACTGACGACGCAACTCGATTGTACATGTGTGCATTGTATCCGCGCAAAGCTGCTCTGTGTATATTGGTCATGCTTAATGGGTATAGGTTACATGTTTTTAAATAAATAATTATACTCCTCTACGCGACAGTACATTTTCTACTATGCATTTACATATATTATGCGGCTGTACTTTTTCCATAATTTAAAAATTCAAACGTTCGAATAATGAACGGAATAGTTTTTATTCTTTATAGCACTATAATTAGATAAAAATTAATGAGTGGAATAAATTGTTTTTCGCGATAAACTTCTTCGCTACTTAAAAAAATATAGCTAGCAATTAAATTCACTTAAAAAAAAGAGAGAATAAAAAGAATTTGGCTTACTTTATGCCTGAAGACTGCACAACCACAGACTCCTCGTGATTGCTTCGAAACACGATCATCCTAGCTCGTCCGGTCACGTGCATGGTTCGACGGGGTAAATGCGCGCGCGCGAATATCCACGATTCTGGTAACGCTTCACTCGGCTTCCCCATAAGAGACTGACGGCACTCCTCCCTCAGGACACTGTACAGGTCCTTTGAATCCCAAGTCTGAACTGTCCTGGCGGGAGCGAGCGCGGGCCCTTTTTTTTTGAAAAGCGGCGAACCGCGCGAACGCCGAGTGACGACTGCGCTTGCGAGCGGTCTCCGCGCAGGTACGACGTGCCTGCGACGGCAACGCCAACGTCGCGCTGACGCGATTATCTCTCTCTCTCTCGCTCTTTTCACCCCTCCACTTTGACCTGGCTGTATGCGCCGCCGTTACCGCCGCCGCCGTTGCTCTGACCAGCAGCGAAGCGAAGTTTCTCACGAACAACTCGAGTTTTATATATATATATATAATATGTGCGTGTGTATGTTATATTTCTCGGTCTTTTCCTTTACACTTGCGCTCTCTCCTCTCTCTTCTTTTCTCTCCCGTCTGCGCTTTTTTCAAGAACTTTTCGTCTCCCGTTTTGTATACGCGTAATCGCTGCACGAGAGCAAGGCTCATTGACACACGACACCTGTATGTTGGTCACGTTTGGTCTTAACGGACGGCTCGACTCTTTAATGAAGTTCAGTGCGACTGATGATACATTTTATTGACTATTTGTATCTCGCAATTTTACAAGTTCAGAAACAATTACAGTGTTTTAAGAGGGTTGTTTGAAGTATTGGATGAACTTTTTAACTAACAAAAATGAATATTAATAAATACTATATTTGTAATATTAATAATAATAATAGCATAACATTTTCAATGTTCTTACTCAAAATTTAAAGTAAAACAAACTTTTTGTCAGAAATAAATAAATTGAATGCGTACGATAAGCTATCATTTCAGAACGTCGAATAAACTGAACGCCATTATAGTTTTATCTAAAAATCGAATATTTGCTCACTGAATCACGACATGAATTTCTAATACATGTTGGCTATTTTATTAGTAAATTACAACTAATCACGTCGTTGTGACGAAATTATACATTTATCTCAAATATTCTATTTCTCTTATTAATTAAATTAAATAATATCAATTATTATCTTAAAGCTTATATATTTTTAAAGAAAAAGAATAGAATCAATTTGAAAAAATGAAGTTAATTTCAAATTAATTTCGTTCAGAATATGCAAGTCTTTTTTCGTATTTAAAGTTACATTTACCTGAAAAGTCATTGCGGGATATTATATATATAATACAAAATATTGGGATATATATTATACAAAAAGCTGAGTCCGTGACATTATATAACTGTTCGTATTGGGATAGGTCAGAAATAAAAATAATGTACAAGTCTACGAATCGTTTTAATTATTTTCGAAAAATTATTTTTTAACGTGATGCCCGTAAGGATTTGGCAGTACGTTATACATATTTATCTTTATAATTCAAAGTGTTTATGCCTATATGAAGATGTGTTTATCTTGATGACGAATGATCAGTCGCAATGTACGGACACGTGTGTTCTAAATAAAAACTATGTTTTTCAGAAAAATAATATGATAATTAATTCACGGACGTATATTTAAAAGTCCACAGTGTACTCTTAAATGTGAATTTCAATATGCATACAAGTGTTCACTGCCAAGTTTCGTTGAGAACGCGAGCGCGAGCGCGCAGGAAACCTTTATCGCTCCCACCTTGTCTTTGGCTTTTCCCGGTACATATGTGTATGTGTATGCGCGAGTGACAAAAGTCCCTTCCTCTCTCCCGCGCGTATATTTCATTCTTTCTCTCTCCTTTCTTTCACGCTCCTCTTTTCGATTAGTTTCAGTTTCGAGTTTTAAGCGGGTACTGCGGGTGGGCAGGTGAAGGAAACATTTAGCGGTAAAAAGGAACACATCCTGTGTCGCGCACGGGCTAAATGCTAATTTTCTACTTTCCTGTCCGAATTTTTTCTTCGGATTTCTGAAACTCGCACGACACACGACAGCAAAGTTTCTTCAAATGAGAAACAAATACTTTAATAACCGGTGAAAATGTCCTTAAGTTGGTCGCAACCATGCGCCATTCATTTTTACGAAAATATTTTTTTCCAAAACAAAGCTACCTTGTATAAAAACGTTGAATTTAAAACATAAAAAGTAATGAGATTATACCCGACTTCTCTTCACTCAATTGTGGGTCATTATCCAGTTTTATTTTTGTTGAACGCCATATGTTTACTCGAAAGAATGAAAACCTGAGTAATTGATATCAGTTATCTTAAGTATAAAGTAGTTTCTGTACAAAAAAAAACTTTATGATGCGATATTAAATGTAATGTCTTTTTAACGAGGCTAAACGAGCTGTTTATTTTGCAATATATTAGAATCAAATAGAATCTAACAGCTATAATTTTTATGTAAATGCCCCGTAAACGCGCGTTTGTCGCGGAATTTTAAAGTCTTCAAGCGTAATTTTAGAAATAAAGTGAATTTTATGTAGGTCGATTTTTCAAACAAGTCTAACGATAATTTTAAGTTGTTAGAGATAAGGATAAACATAATAGCGTGACGCCATATTGAGCCTTGGACACTATTCGATAATATTGTTACTTTTTCTATTATCGTGGAAGTAGTATTGTTTTATTTGATGGCTATGTTCACTTATGAAATTAGTTTGTAAAAAAATCAAATTGTTTATTTTGACAATAATTACATGTTATAACACCCATTGGATATTAAAATTCAATTGTTTATTACCAATTATTAAATACAAGATAATAGAATGTTTATAAAAGAATATGTAAATTATATGTTCGTATGTCTTACATTTTGTTAAGTTTTAATGAAAAATACACGCTAAATGCATTTTGGAACAAAGAAATAAGTACTGACCTTAACGCTCGTCAGCAAAAAATTCACAGCGTTGTGACACTAACGAAACTGACTCGACGGAAAAGAAATATTGAAAGTGACTAAGCATAGTTAGAATTGATCGGGCTGTATTTATACATTTACAGTTATCAGTTTTTCGCTGTAGTCATAGGCACTATCTATCGCCATAGTCCAGCGACTATACGCGTTTTCCCCTACATACATACACACCTTTTTCCGTGCACCTGCAGCTTTGAAGAGCGGCGAAAAAAAAGAAGAAAAAAAAATATCGTGTATAGACTTTTCCATTGGTGCGTTTTCTATTTCACCAACATGAGAATCGAGAAAAGTGTCTAAGCGCCTCTCGAAATTATTTACAATAGCGATATAAATCAACTCAATGCAAATTTCTATTCATCCCGCCGTCATAAAAGGTCGATACCCATAAACTTTCACCTCTCGGGGCAGTAGTCGAAGAAAGAAACATCGAGTAAAAGAATCCCCCGATCTCTTAGAGACTCGGATAAATAAAACATAGACGCAGGCCGAAATCCAGAAACTACATTGTGCTCTCGACAATAATTTGTGTACGCGTTAAATTCATGATATTCATGTTGTCGCGACGGTGATCCACACACATATACACACACACACACACACACATATGAACGCGTGCGTAATCGCGGGAACTGTCGCTCTAGACGTCGCCCTTAATTTTTCCATCTAGCGGCGAGGATCTCGTATCCGGCGTTTCTCAACTTAGGAGCGCGAGCGCGTGCGTGTCCACGTCTCGCGGGAGGACACACGCACGTGTATAATATGAGCGGTATATACTTTCCAAGAGACTCATCGACCGAGGATCGTTGAAGGGCCGATCCTTTGTTTGCTACCGCCGCCGCTCTGAAGGAGAGAGAGTCGCCACGCGAGTTGCTTTCAGCTTTTAAACTCTCGAGAACGGATGAATTTTTAAAGGTTCCTCGCCCGTTTGCTCCTTTCTTCTCTTTCTCTCTCTCTCTCCTCGTTTTGTTTCATTTGAATTTCTATATGCTCTCGGAATTTCATTTCGATGAGTTTTCGTGGATATGCCTTCCTTTCACAGACGATGCAATTTATTTGCATAAATGTAGTTTGAATATGAAGTTAATTTGTATGTGATCGTTCAGAAGAGGTGTATAATTAATATCGTTTCGATTCTAAATTATTTTCAGTAAGAGTGTCTATCTTTAGTTAATACAACATTATATATATATCGCATTATTATAAAAGTCATTATTATCAAGGGGTATTTTATAATAAAGTAGCATATCTATATACGTATTCAAGACATATTAAAAAAAATTAACATTTTAATCTTCTCATGCGGCCTACAATAAACTGATCATTTCAGAGAAATGTTTAACTTAAATAAATATAGATGTAATCACATTATATTGTTGCAACAGACACCCTTAACGTCAACAAATTGACTTTAAATTAAGTGATGACGTGTACAAGGGTGATAAAGTACTAACGAAAATGAGGTGAACGTAGAAACGAATGCTAATTTCGTAAGTTAAGTTAGTGTCACTGAAAAATTATGCACTCGGTAGGATAGCCGTGTAGCAGCGTTCAAATAACACTAAAAGTCAATATGGTGGTTTTCAGACTGCGCGTGTGAATGCCGAGTGAATAGGTTGTTCTGGAAGGTACCCGCATGAAAAATGACTTCGATGTTATGCTCCTTGCATTGCAAGTCGATACTTAATTGTGGTAACGGTGCGTTGCTTATAATGAATTCTATATAAGCTACCTACGGTTTATCGATCAATTCTTTGTTTCGAAATGATTAACATTGTAAATAATTCAGTGGGACAGGATATATTATTTACAGAGTAATTTATACATAGAAGAAGATGTCAAAGAAGTAAATCTGATGAAAACGAACAATCGCAAATTATAGTATTTGTAGTCTATCATAGTCTGTTATTAGCGAAAAGATTTGTTATATGATACGATAAATATATAAATTTCAGTAAATTTAGGAAACATTTCATAAAACTTTTTATGGTTAAAAAATTTGATTTTCTTTGATATTACGAAAACTATAAGTTTAAAAGGGGGATAAAACTATAGAAATATTCAAAAAAGACTTACTGATTCATTAGGTTTTGTACGAAATTCCACCACAGCCTTTTGCAACTCGCTATTCTGTCTCCTTAATATTGATATCTGAAAGTGAATGAAATATAAATGTAAATAAAAAGACTCGTACATTATATAGGTAAAGAACTATATTTTAATTTGAACATATAAAATTAACGCTCCGTTATGTTAAAAATAAAGAAATTAAGTTTTTCAAAAAAGAAGGATCTCATTCTCGAGATAATTGTAGCTACGGTTTATCGAGTCGAAAAAATCGTGTGCTCATACGTTAGAGTGTAAATAAACGACGAGTCCTGCGCCTCTCGGCAATCGTCGTCCACAAAGCTGCAACAGCGCTTGCTATACCCAGGCGATAAGGACTCCCACTGAACGTTATATGTTTTTCGAATTCCAAAAAATGCGATTTCAGGCCAACACTATAGCGCCTAGACGCACGCTGCATTAATCGTTCGCTTTCTCTTTCTCGCACCCTCACGTTCCCATATGAGACCAACTTCGTAGTGCTATATGAGCTCTTCGTGCACGCGCGCGCGCGATCTCCGTTGCTTTTCCCTCTGTTTGCTACCCTTATCTGAGTTTGCACTGTGATAAGATGCGCGTGGAGTGTGTCCCTCGAAAAAGGTGGAAAGAGAATGGGAGAAGAACGCGAAGTTTGTTAGTTTAGGGCCGAAATGTTACCGCACCTTTCTTACCTGGATATGGTTTAGGAGCGTTGTTTCAAGCGAATAGGGACATCATCTGCCCTACCGCACGCTCGTATATCCTTAGGTGAGAACGGAAAATGTGTAGAGTGATAATTATTTTGAATGTCGGTTTCCATCTTAGATCTTACATTTACAATACAAAGTTATAAACGAATAAAAATAATATATTCATTTTTGTTAAAGAGTTTGCTTGCTTAGTTAATTATTATCATAGTACAATATTTATAGTAACTGCACTAGAAAAATTACTTGTTAAGTTTGTAGTTTTTCAGTTTCTAAAATAAAACCGTTTTTTCCAAGTAATGAAATTGATTGTAAAATCGTTTATTATAACTTAAAATATATAAGCATTCAAATTTTGGACAAAACAATTACAATTTTTTAGTAAAGAATTTCGCTTTATTTTTGCAAGTTTCAAAAGTTTGTTTTATTAACTGTATTGCGAACATTTAACATCTATAACAACTTCATTCATTGTTTAGCAATATAATAATTAAAAAATATTTATATTTATAATTTAATTATTTGTTTCTATATACTATTTTAAAGCTAGTTTGTTAAGGATTATTGAGTAGAAATTTTTACCATTTCATTATACTAAAATTCTTTTTCGAATCTTCTGCACTTTGTTTTCTCCACAAAACTGCATGTTACTTTCATAAATAATTTATCAAAACACTTATACTTAAGAACTATTATTTTACAATAAAGTTGTCTAAATGACTGTTAAAGAAATCTCGAGAAAACAACTTGCTGTATAGAAAAATAATATGGTTAATATTAGACTCTCGCTATAATATAAATTATAAAAGTCGTATGTACAGGCATATCCACCAAGCACATGCATAACTAGGGACGAACAACCGGGAAAGGGTTCATGCATAGAATCAACATAGCAGTATTGACAGTCTGGGACCGTGCGGGGCCTGATGATATTGTTATCTAACGAGCGGTATAACAACCACTTTCGAAAAACTAGTCTTTTTCCCACCATCCCCCACCGTATGCTTGATGTTTATGTGCGCGTGAGCAGCTGATAGCACAACGAGGAAATAGGTATTGTGATAATGCGCACAACGCCGACAACATTATATTCGACGTCGATTACATTAACAAAGTTCTACTAATCATTTCCACGTATGGTTCCTTTTTCTATCAAATAATTTTATAAACTCTATGAGTTTCAAGTTTTTTCTAAATCTTGCTTAAAAATAGCCTTTGTATTTCTTTTTTTTAACTTATACTTAAAAAAAATGACTGGATGGAAAAACTACACTTTTTATCTGCGAAAGTTACGTTTGTAAAAAAGTAGGGCCCTATAGTGGTTGCGCTTGTCACATTTTCGACCATAGATTTGTTAAGGGTCAAAGTTGAAATTATACAAAATAAAAGGAAATGGCGTTTGGAAGATCCTCTATATAGCAATAAATTAATGTTTTTCAATTAATAATTTCTTTATTTTTAATGAAATTTTAAGTAATACAAGTCTTTAGATGATTTTCTGTGGCTAAATATAGATTTAAAATATAAAATACTTTCTAATTAACTGTTAATTGTTATATTGCATGATGAGAAACGATGTAGTATAGTAGACAAGTATTTTAAATAACGATAAATATTTTGTAAGAAAATTTTAGTACTTTTAAAATAGATATTTTTAATTTGAAAAGTGATTCAATAAATCATTGCTGTCATTTTCACTTTTGCTTCGATTTTAATTTAAGGTGGCTCCGGCGTTTTTTTTTAAAACATAAGAATCTAAAAACAAAAATCCTAATCAAAAGTTGAAATTCCAAGCTATTTAATGGAGTTTGTCCCGAATAGGATTACCGACTAAATGGAAAAGGAAAAAAATGTTGAAATTCGTTAAAATTCGTATTTTTAATACAGGCTCTTATGGGAGAAGAACAATTTTTAAGTTTTAATTTTCCTATTGTGAGTTGAAAACACATAAGTTCTTCAAAAATAAACGTGCAAATAATTGTTTATTATCTATAGTTTACAATGGCATGTTGAAATCTGCCGATCACCGACCAAATTTTCAAGAAATCTTTATGCATAAAAGAAAAAACCGTTCTTATTATGTATAACATACACTAGCAGGGCCGTAGCATTTGACTAGTATTAATGAATAACATTCTTATTTTTAACGTTGCAGGATGCTCAAATTGTTAAGAATACCTTACAACTTGTCATTAACTAAATTTTATTACAATTTCGTCGATTCTCTAAGTTAAAATGCAATGCATCCTAAAAGCCCCACCAATGATACGGCCCAGCACGCCGGAGCCACCTTAAAATGGCTCATTTCCATCTTTGTGAAATTTTATTATGAGGTATTGTGGAAAAAATGAAAACAAAATTTTAAACCTAGAAAGTTACAAGCAATTATTTATCAAGTTAAATGCAATTAAACAATCAATGCTAATTCTCTAGGATTAAAAAATTTTCTATTCGATAACATTGTAATAAAATTTTACAAAAATAAAAACTTTCCAAATTGCGAGACTTTTACGTGATTTGGATATATTATTTTTTTTTTTAATTTCAAGAATTCATATGTACATTTTAAATTTTCTTGTGAAATCTCAGTCAAATCTGTTAATTACTCACAGAGAAAATTTAATGAAAATAAATGAAATATGAATGATTTTTTAAACCATTTTCCAAATTAAGGATACCTATTGTAGAAGTACTAAAACTTTGGTAAAAGTGTCTTTCGTTACTTTAAATACTAGTTGTTTTATAACAAATTTTTTCATATTTTGCTGATTTTTGCGGTATGTAATTAATAAACACAGAATCGACATTGAACGTATACCCATATATAATACGCGACTAGTACTGGGCAACAATAAATAATCTGATGGGTAGGCCAGTTTATTCTTCACTAAGAAAAAGCATTATTTCATTTTAAATTTTCTGTTATCAAGAGGTTTTATTCTAGAAACATGTTGATTTCTTTTTAATATTTAAAGGAGAAATTATTATTAAAATATATTGTAAAAAAAAGACAAGAAAAAAAAATAATTTTTGTAACTATTATAATTCTCCGACACCCGGACAAAGGTCAATCTTAGGCGATGACCGTAAATATGCAAGCCTCTTTTATACGAGTTATTTCAGTCTTTGTAATATACTAATTATAGAATACAATTGCCAATGAGTTATTTCATATGAATATCTTTATTACCCACCAAACATAAATTATCATTTTGTCTGAGGTTATTATTTTAATGATTTTTTCATAAATAATATAGAATTTAAACGATGATACATCGATATTTTTATTTTTTCAGTAAGATATTGCACATTATACAAAGAATTTCCGTGAAGATAAATGTAATTATTATTAATAATCAAAAAATATTTGCGATTCACTATAACAAATAATGGATTGAGAAAGAAATTTGTTATTTATCTGTTTATACAAAGAAAAAAATCTGTTAAAAATTTTATTAATGTTACCATACTCTTAAAAATCATAATACAAATTTGACTTGTAATTTTATTTTGGTGGAAAAAAGCGTGAAGGTTGACGTGTTTAATGAATTTCAGTGAAAGCCGCGTGTTTGCTGTGCACTTCGACAAGCTTATTGGGGAAAATGGACATCTGTTAAAATATTGCAATTATCACAAAAAGAACCTTATCGCGGGTGCCGTTAAATACACATATGGCAAATGGTCTTTTATAAAGCCCCAGGATAGATACGCGTTGCCAGGAAATTTGATTTGAAGCGTTGAACACCTGACTATCAGGATACGCACAATATTGTAGAATATTGTTTTTATTTACCTCGGCTTCCTTCGAATTGAGAAGCTCCTGTAGTTGGTTACATCTTTCATTGGCTTCTTCTAAATCTTTTGTTCTAGGATCTTCCGCTAAAACATAAATGAAAGATTTTAGATATTAAACATGAATTTTATAAGAGTCGGTTTTAGTAAACTGAATTTAATCAAACACGAGAACTATTTTACGTAGTGCACAATGATAACCAAATGTTACAAACCATTCAAGCTAACATAAATTACAGTCTTTGTTTAAATTTTTTACTGAAAGATAAAGTTTATTTTGAAATTTGTTCTTTTCCGCATAATAATTTTCGTTGTAAATCAGTGTTCGAACTACAAATGTTATTTTACGTAATCAATATGTGAATAATTAAATATGAAATTCACATATGAATTGTAATACACTGAAAATGATCAAAATGTAATTTAAGACAAGAGTTCCCTTGAATAAAAAAATGCACGATAACAACATTATCTTATCAAATGATCAAAGAAAGCAAAACAAACAATAACAAAATTTGAATTCCGGCGCCTCCTGTGTCGCGCGCGTGTTATATGCGTATACAGCATCGCCGCGCAGTTGATAAAACAGATCAATGTTTTGACAGTGGTCAGTAACCTAACAGCTTTGCACACGTGACGTTTTCTCGTTTTCTCATCGCCACATCGCTCCACAAACGCTATTTTCCACTCACCGATCTCGTTGACAATGCCATCGGACAGCACCTCCTTGGTAAAGCTCGTAATCTGGCCCTTGAGGCTGGAGAGGCTGGAAAGTCCTTCACCTAGCCACGCCATTTCCCACGTCGACACTTCTCTCGGCAGCGCTTGGCGGCCGGACTTTAGCACAGACAGTGCTCACGGGGCGGCCGATCGTTCAATCTGGCAGCGGGGAATCGCACATTTTCGCCCGGAAGGATGGCGTCGAGGAGGTGGATGGAAAAAAATAAAACAACGATGTCGAGGCACTGTGAAGAGTAAGAGAGACGACAGATAGCAAACACACGCAGACAGCAGCACTGCAGACTGAAAGTCCGAGAGCTGAGGAAAATATTTAGCTATCTGGGGGATCCGCGGTAGCTGGCAATGAGCGCAACGAAAAGTCCCTAGGATGTTCAAGGACCACGCGTCAATTATGTTTCAGATTGATTTCTGATGCACAATATTGGTTGAATTATGTTTTCAGATATAAAGGTATGCACTTACGATTTGTTTTTGTATTTGAGTTTTGTAAATTAAATTTTTAGTGACTTTTGTGATGTAAGTGTTTTGTATGAGCATCAGATACGGTAGAGAAAAGCAGGTATCTGCAGATGATGCATGTGGGTAGAACTCTGCTTTACCATTAGTACGTATAATTTTACCAACACTGTTACGGGCGGTAAGAGTTCGTCGATCTCTCTCAAACACTCAGATACATGCATGCTATATCTGTTCGAGAGCAATCAAATTAGCCGTGCGGCTTACCGAGCAAGCACACTATCCGACTAAAATAAATGCTGTATCTATGATTTATCAAATTTAATCATTTATATTAAAAAAAAAAAAAAATAAATAAACAGATCCCGTACATGATTTTTTTTTATTTAAAAAACTGTTTTAGAATTGCGTAAATATTATTATTTTTAAAAATTATGTTTTACATTTATTACGTGTAATCCAAAATCAATCGACGTATTAATAGTATGTTTTATTTAATTAAACCAAGGAAATTATTATAAATTAATTGTACTAATTGACTTTGTTGTTAGAAACTTCATTGTTGTAATTATGTGTTATGTTAATGCCCATAATATGTAATAAATAATTTAGTTATCAATGCAGAGTATTAATTGTTTCAATTGATTTGTTCAATTTAATAACGAAACTAAATGAGATGAAATAATCTTCAATATGATTCTGTTTTTTATGCTATACGTAATATGTTATCGTTATTTTGATTGTATTTCAGAGCTCACGTAATATTATATAAGTAACGCGAAATATATATTGAAGCATTATTAGAGTAGTGTTTTTAGTTCAATTATAAAAAAAAAATCCATTCATTCCACAGATTTTTAAAAAGTTATAAAAAATGGATTGGCTGATTGGAACGCAGCATATGCAGAATTTCCATTGTACAGAGGTCCCTTTATGTATATATAAATCAATTCAAATGTACACGAGACGAAAACAGATTTCAAAAAGCATTTTTATTGATTGGACATTTCATCAAATGAATTTATAACTTTTGCTTTTAGTAGACTTTAATTGAAATGATAATTTTTAATGATTGTCATACATGATTATACGCGAATTGAAAAATATTTCGAAACATATACCAATGTTTTATTTTTTTATTAATTAACTTTTATGACTGTATATCGATGAATTTATATACATTAAATATTACGATATTCAGTGTTGTCAGTTGTCCATTTATCGAATCCTACAATTTTTTTCTCAGTATAGTTTCAAAGTAAAACGAAACTACTTTCCGACATGAAACATACTTTTTATCTCACATGCTAATCATATAGGTCAACCGCATACATAATAATCCATAAAAGTTCGCACCCCGTAATTCATTTTTCTACTCGAACGTGAAACCGCCCCGATCTCGCGTGCTCTCTTACGCGCGGGTCATCTCTCCTTCGAGTTTTACTATCCGCCTAATGCTACGCGATTACACGCTTCTCTCTCTCGCGAAATAAAGTATATAGGTATATATATATAAGCGAATGGTCGGCACGACGGGCAGTTATATACGTATACAGACGTATACATCGCTGAGCTCTCGAACCGATCCGCGAACTCTGGCGACGACGAGACAGCCAGGAGTAAAAAGTCTGCGGACGACGATGTAAAGAGACTGATTAAATTTTTACGACGCCCATAAACAAAGGGTTTATCGCCCTCTCTCTCTCTCCCTCCCTCCTGTAGATGTATACGCGTATGCCCATGCGTATATACAAAAGTACGAAAGCCCAGCCACGCAGCGAGCACGCGTTATATACACGCGCGAGGACAAAAGGAAGCCCAAAAAGAAAAGACCGCGCTCGCGACGACGACGATTCGCGTGAGTCATCCACGCGGACGGATATCCCTCTAAAGATGGCCGTGACGAGGGAGGATGAGTATAGTACTTACATACATACATATACTCACGCTCTCTCTCTCTTTCTCTCATTCGCATACCTGTGCGCACGCGGGGACCAAAATGGCGCCCGAAAGTTACGGCCCTGGCACATGGGGCACCCTGCTGCAGCACTGCACAGGCAACAGCAGCCGATCGCGATTAAACGCTCCGGCGTGCGCGCCGGCCGGGCGCATATGTATAAAGAAGCAAGAGAGAGAGAGAGAGAGAGAAGCAGCAGCAGCAGCAGCGGGGATATATAGTATAGAGAAGGCAAAGGCTGAAGAACGAGCGTGTGCGGTGCGCCGCGCGAGCGCAGGGAGAGGAGGCGCAAGAGGGAGGGAGAGAGAGCGCGCGAGCGCGGAGGCACGTCTGAATCCTTCTACGAAGCACTGCGCTCAGTCCGATCCAAGCCAGGCCAGTGCCCTGGTCGTGAGAGAGAGAGTGCGAGAGAGAGAGAGAGACGTCGAGGGAGAGAGAGCGCAGTCGCTCCGACAGCACTACCACTATACTCGCTCTCCCGCGTCCTTCGCGCGCCCGCACGAGCGAGAGTATATACTCGCGAGTAGCTCTCTCGCGCACATATACACAAGCCGGCGAAAGAGGGAGACCTTTGTATAATACCCATTCGCCGTTGTTGTCTCTCTCTCACACACACACGCGTACTTGTGCGGGACTACGTGTGATTTTCTATACGATATATACGCGCGTTTTTACATTTTTCTACTTACGCGGTTTTTTGGAGCGACTTTACAACATCGTACATATTTTGCAAACGAGAGTCGTCGGTGTATATTGTATACCACAGGGGGACAGTGTGAGTCTTCTTCTCTTCTTTGTACACGTATATATATATACAGTAACGTGAAGAGGCTTCGCGTGTTTTTTTCGCTCTCTCTCTCCCTCCGTGTTCACTTAAACTCTCCTCGTATTACCCGTGAGTAAGTTGGTATATCGATGATATGACTCGTTCGGTTTGAAAGAGAGAAAGAAAGAGAGAAGCCAGCAAAACACTATATAGCCGCGTGCTCGTCGCGATGTGCTGCTGCTGCTGCTATACGGGGTCTGCTCGTCTGTCACATGGCTCGTACTGACGACGATGCACCAGGCAGATAACCGACGTTGCCGTTGCTGTTATCAGTGAAAGTGAATCTGTCCGCTGCAGCCGCTGCTGGATTCATTGACGCGCGCGCAGAGAGGCTGCCGCTCGATCGCAGAGTCAGGGATTGTTGCTGTTGCTGTGGCTTGCTGTTACTCGTGCGTGTGCTCCGATTTCTATATAGGTAAGTAACTAGACTGGAGAACGGGAGCTTTTGTCTGCGCTGATTTAAAGATTATTGTATAAGACGTTACATATATAGGATACGTTGCGAGTGATGGGTCGGTGTATGGTACGTGGTAGCAGGTGTAAAAGTAAACTGCCGAGCGGTGAGGGTCGCTCGAGCTATCACGCAAACCGATTTCTGACTATCGACGATTTCTTTCATTTGCTCTGCTATTTAGACGTCGTCGATTATATACTTTTATTTAGATAGTAAAATGTTTTATTACGTTGTATATTGTGAAAGGGAAACTTTGCAAAATATTGTGGATATAACGATGGAAATTTCTAATAATGGTTCTTGTTACTTTCATTTGAAATGAAACACAAGGTATCGTGAGCTGAATTCGATTTCAATGTTTGAAGAACCTGTACGTATACTAACGTCTGCAATACGACGAAAGCTTATGAAAAGGCTAACAAGGCACACGGATTTTTTCGAGCGGCACGACCTTTTTTAGTTATAGTATATAGCCTATGCGCTCGGAACTTTTACTCGGGAAGAATATTACATAAAAATTTTCGTGCGATAATATCTTCACGGTCTGGTATCCTGAAAACGTAATAGAAATAGTAGTAGTGCACGATTTAATAAGCTCCTTGATGCATATGTATGAGCCATAAGTTTGAAATATAGTAAATATATACACTGTTTGAAATCATTTATGCATAATAATATATATAGATATATCCGAAAGATCATTGTTATTATAAAAAAATGTTTGTACTCAATCCATATAAGAAATATCTGAATTAATTATGGCAATAATTTGAAATAAAATGATTTCTGTTCAATGTTATATTATATCAATTAAATTTATCTAATATACATTAATACTGCAGTGCTGAATAAATATTGATTTAAATGCACACCCGCACCATGATCATAATTTAACACTTGAGCAGCTTTGGTTAAATTTTAATTCAATTGATTACAAATTATCTATATATATATTTTTTAAATTCGAATGAATTTTCAAGGTATTTTTAAAAAATAAAATTTTCAACATACAGGAAAATACAAGTGAAACCCCGGGGATATACTGCATATACACATATACAAATTTTCCTCAAAAGTCAATTTTTATTTCAGCAAATAAACGTTTTATTTCAAAGCGCGTATCGATAACTTCAACGCGAGGTAAAAATGTATTCGAAAGAGGGGAAAATTTTACTACGAAATAGAGTATATATACACTGCTATGGGCTGCGGCGCGTGTCTGTTATAACGATTCCACGTACAGGTGATCTATCCAGTCGTATCTAGTTTCACTCCAAAAACTTTAGAGTGCACAGAGGAGAGGAGCTCAAGCAAGTTTCTGTCATAATGTTTCATACATAGGTGTCGAGGGATTACGCGAGATTAACTTTTGACGCGCAACATAATCATCGAGAGTAATAGCACGAATACCTAATTAACGCCATATATATATATATATATATATATATATATATATATATACTTCTCGCACTGACAACTAATATACTTTTTTCCATATATATATACGCTGCGAAAGTTTGCAAAACCTTGAACGTCAATAAATTTCTCTTAAAATAATAGATTCATCTTGTTTACCTACGTATCAATCATGTTAACGTCGTTCAATCGGATATATAAAGAATATTACCGAAATTAAAAAGTATTTATATATCGGCGCGTTATTGATAGCCCCGGCGCTCTTTGATGGTTCATTATAAGTTACGCGAAAAACTCTGTACTATACCGCTATTTGAAAAAAAGTGTGTTTCTTTTAAAAATAGACTGGCAGTGCCCATTAGACGTATGGCTACGTTGTTTTTACTCTCGCGCAGGTACTTGAGAAGAGCGCGCCGCGCTAGTGCGACTGGTTCGAAAGCTTCGCGTAGGTCGGTCTCTCTCTCTTGCGAGTGCGCGCGTATATATACTCACTCTCTTTCCAGACTGCGCAAAAAATAGAATTTATTAGAGCCAGTAATCCCCATGTACATATTTACCTGCCGCGGGCTTCGTCAAGTGAATTATTTCGAGCAATTATTGATTTTTCACTATTCGTTCGAGAGCATTTAAATTATAGCAAATGAATATTCATTATAGATATATATCTTTCTATGTGTATACGATCGAATTACGCGTATCTTCTAAACCATATAGCGTACCGTTCGATGATGCATGTAATTTGCATTTCGTGCAATGCTTTCTTTTAAATATATATCTCTATATGTAAATAAATATTGCTAGTCGTACTACATGCGTTTTATTAAATAAATTCATTCATGGTATTTTCGTTTTCAGCCATTCTCTATATCTCAGTGTTCTCGACAGAATGAATAGAAATTTTGTATTCTATTATCTATACCTATATTAAACTGTCAAACAATAATATAAAGTAAAATGTTTATTATCAGAAGTTTTTTGTGCTACTCGCGCATACCAATCTCGTTTACATTGCTGTTCTATTTATTAGTTTATTTTTCATTAAAACTGGACTTACCTTGGTACAAGAGGAGAACCTTTCACATGCAAATTAGTGCTTCGTGGTAGAAAAAAAACCGCGCGCTTCAATGTCTATATATATTTTACATTTTGGAAGATAAATAATTGGATAGACCTACTATGTTTACCGAAACTTTTGTAAAACCAGCGAATCTGCGCTTTCTGCTCGATATTCATGCCGTCCAATTATTTACTTTGAAATATGTATAATAAACAAGCTATTCCTTTTGATCTATATATTACGAAACCCGGTAAGATTGCATCTGTAATTTCATCTTGAAAGCTATACAGACATCTTCTGAAAAATCATAATATTCATCAAACAAAAAAAATATATAAAAAGCCTTAGCAACTGCGAAAAAATTAATTAATATTTTTCTCAACTCACAGCATCGATGTATATATATATATATATAGCTGAACGCTAAGTAAAATCGAGCCACTCTCACAACGCGCTTTGGAGCTGGATATAAAGAAAAGGCTCGACGAATCAATTTGCCGAGCGCAATGGGAGAGCATATACCAGACACTGCAGTCTGTCATCGCGTCTTCATTCACGAGGCTCGTCCCGTTGAAAAGTCAGGGCGCGCGCGCGCTTCATTTACGCGCGTGCGCGCGGCTCGGCCGTCACTCCTCGAAACTCTAAATATTTGACTTTGGAATACACACCGAGAGCAGCAGGAGCGTCATTCCTCGCTTCATAAATTCTCTTTCAAGCCCCTCCCCTCTCCTCCCTTCTCTTCTCTCTCTCTCTCTTTCTCTCGTTGAAATTTCACTCCCCGAAACAAACGTCGAAAAAACATCCCGCGGCCGGAGAATCAAAGTAAAGCACGCGCGCGCCGCTCCGAAAAACCTTCTTCCCCCCCCCCCCCCCCCCCCGCGCGGACGCAGGGCGTACAATGGGCTCTGTCTCCACTCTCGCATCTCTGATAAAAGTCGCAGCTCAGCGCGCGACGAGAGAGAGAGAGGCAGCAGTCGTCGCCACGTTTCCATCGTGAAATTGAAGTGTTGAACGCTCTCCTCGTTGCAGAGAGCAGCGTAATATATATATATATATATATATATATATATATATATATACACATACACGTACAGTACAGTAGTACACTGCTGGCCGTACAGCGCGTGTACCACTGAGCGCGTGCGAGAGCAGCTCGCGTCGCGCGCTTCTTTGACTGTCAGCATTCGAGTGTATAAAGTTCTCCTACACAAAGAGACAATGACTCATTAAGTGCTGCCCTGCGAGCGAGCGCTCCCGACCTACACATTCATACATACATTTATACATACATACATACATACATAGGTACTTACATACATGTATATATATATATATGTAGACGCTGGCAGTCGACGTTGTGTGATGCCGGCGACGCCACTGCCGCTGCTCGAGCGCGATCGCACGCAAAAAGAGCCTGCGAACCGGAAGTGCACACTCGCACGCCCGCGCGTATAGATGTATGTATGTATATATACGTATATACATAGTACGTGCGTGTGTGTATATATACATACGCGGCGAGGGCAACGTGCAGCAGCTCAGCCAGCAGCTCGCGCAATGTATAAACACACGAGCTATACCCGCCGACGTGTACGAGAGAAAATTCGAGCGGTCTGCATTAGCGCGTTTGTTTTGCCGTTAAACGCTATGCTAGAAATGGATTAATTATGCAGCGGTAGCAGCAGCCGCAGTATAT
The DNA here is from genome assembly GCA_035583055.1 of Torymus tubicola. NCBI lineage: Eukaryota > Metazoa > Arthropoda > Insecta > Hymenoptera > Torymidae > Torymus > Torymus tubicola. The sequence continues at coordinate 18,476,351 of JAWWEQ010000010.1, read as the reverse complement.
ATACCGTGTGTATATACTGCACTCTAACGAGTCCGATTAATTCGTGGGTTCCGCTTTTTTTTTCTCTCTCCCGTATACGCGCGACTAAGAGAGCAGACGCGCGAGCGTGAGCGCTATTGACGCGCGGGAACATCCTGCGACTTACATGCTTTTTTCTCTCTCCCGGCTTCTCTTCTTCTTTCTACACGCGCTTACATGTATGCTTGTGTGTGTGTATGTACGCGTATATACTGAAGGATTGATTCTCTCCCGCGATACACATGCATACTCCGACGTTGAACCTCATGTATAACAGCTCGCACGAGCCCGCTTTTTTCTTAATTGCTAGGCGGATATTGAAGTTCGCTGGAGAGTATATATACGCGTACGGTTTACGTATATATAACGTTGGCTGAATTACGCGATGGTTGCGGCGTACGCGTATACGTACGGAGAGTTGTGGCTTCTAGTTTGTATATATACATATATGTACGTATATACGCATTCTTAAAATACCGGTGCCCACGCATATGAGCGAGCGAGTGTAGTATAGAGCTGTACCTTATATACTACTACTGTACACTTTATGATGGGGTGGACGCTATTTTTGGGCCCTTCGCGTATATGGCGTAGCGACGGACGCACATGTGAAACAAGACGAGCTCACTTTGATTCGTGTTCCTCGAAAAATAAGAGCCGGATTTTCTACGACGACGCCGGCGCGTATAAGCTCTATATACGCATTATATATATGCGCGAGGAGAGAGAGAGCGGCTATGTTTCTGCACGTGTCTCTGTTTGCTTTCGTTTAATATTAACAAATCATAATTTCCGTTTTATCGCGTAGGGGAGCGTGGATGTAATATACCGCCAAGCTTTATTAATGCGCTATACTCGCTATTATAGCTTCTATATACGAGTAGTCAATTTTCAGAAATTTACACAACGTAATTAGAACAAAGGTTGGGACCGTTACCCTTGAAGCTTCTTACCGTGTATAGATCAAAATGATGATACATTTCTTTTTTGCAAAGTAAAAGCGTCATTTACATTGTTACAACTTATACTTTGGTTACAAAAAAACGGAGTTTACAGTAATAATATTCGTAATTAGTCTTGCTATTCCATTCGGAGCAACATTTGCTACTTTCTACATAATTTCTTTGTACTTAACCAGTTCAGTGATGAGTACTTGCTGAATAAAGTGGCTACTTAAACTTAGACACTTACTACTCCAATTACTAACAGTAACAAATAAACTTGCGGCCTTCGTCCATATAGAAATACGCGAGATTTCGTTTACAGTACAAACATACCTTAATTATTAAATAATGATATATATTCTTTCACAGTAATCATATACCACTACGTATCTGAAATATAACTATACCATGCATTTACTTATCTCACCTTCAATTCAAACTGCGAATTGCGTTACATAGAATTAAAAAAAGCACTTCACGCTAACCAAAGCACTTGCTTGAAATAAAATCAAACCGATGGCTTTCCACGAAATTGCACAAGTCCACTTACAATAATGATTGAATGGATACGCGCGAGCTCAATCGTAATGCGGCCCATGCAAATCGATTGCACGTCGTCGCATATATATATATACACACACGGCGATTCTTAGAAGGGCATACCTATGCCATCAAGCGAGCATACGAGTTGCTGCTGCTGCCGGAACAACACGAATTGGCATTCAAACTTAACCGGCTAAGGTGTGCGAAGTGCGCGCTGGCGTGGTATATACCTCAGGCGTTAAATCCAAATACCGATTCGCGCTAGGGAATTGCGGTGTGCGAATTCGTGTCGTTGCCAGTCGAGTTTATATACGTACTTGTATAATGATCTGTATGGCTCTTTTTTTTCTTTTTTTTTTTAATGTATCATAAGTTCACATTGTACGTACTGTAATTAAGTTATCATCAAATGATTAAGATATAATACTAAAACTCGTTCTAGAATCATGTCAAATATATTCATAATGAGATTCAAATCTCACAAATGTTACCCGTAGTAATACAATCCCCTCGTTCATTACATTCCAATCAGGCTTGCTCGTATAATACAGTCGTCGAGTATCAAATACCCCAATTATGCGTAAAATAATCTCCGAACCCTCTCTTTCTCTCTCTCCCTCTCTCTTGAGATGCTCGAGACGAGAGGTGCATCGTCCCACCGTGACGCGTCACAACACACGCACACACGCGCGCGATCCCGTATCAAACTTTCCTCCTCTCTTTTTCTCATTCGCGTACTCGCGTGGGCACGTGCGAGACTGCTAATTGACAAGGGCCGTCAATTAGTCAATTAGACGACCGATTAATTGACAAATCACGTGCGCTTGTGTTTCTCGGTCTCCGAACGCTATATATATATATATAATGCAGCAATATAGCATAGCGATGCATCAAAATCTGCGCGGCCGATATTATTATCATCCGCGGCTGCGGTTCCTCTCACGGGACGGGCTACGATATCGTGTCGCGCGCGGGCCAGGCTATAAATTTTATTAGCGCCGTTGTGTACGTGTATATATATCTGTTGTGCAACGCGGAAACCAGTTTGGCTGTTGCTATACCCCTTTTTTTCTTTTTGTCTATATATATGCGCGTACGCACGCGAGTTGATTCGGCAGACGCAGAGAGAAAAAAAACGAGGATTAGGATCAAGTGGATTTATATACAAACATGTATGGATTTCGGAGAGTAAAGGATATTTTTTTTTTAAATTGGCAGTACCGCGATATAATATATACGTATATGAATATCGTAAATTCGATAAGATATAGGGTGGCGCGCACGCGGGCTTGAAAGTGATTCGAGGCGTATTATATTATACACACCGTTGCGTGGTGCGATGCGAATTAAATAATAATGAAACGTGTAGAATGCGGATTATTAGGGGAGTTATAAGTGCCGGTAGTTAAGAATATACGACGACGGGGTGGCGCACGATTGAGAGCTATCTTTTAATCATTATGAAATACGGTCTGATTGCGTAATATATATTTTATCGCGGAATAAATTAATGAGGGTTTTTTCTTTTCTTTCTTTCTTTCTTTTTTTCATTTCGTCTGATGATTCTTGCGCGTGGAACTGGAACATAAAAGTTAAAAAATACATATACAAGATACTTCATAATTTTGTTTTATCCTTAATAAATTTTACGCGATGCAAGAATTATATACATGAAAAAAAAATGTTTATAAAATTTTCTTACTATTAAATAAATAACTATTTAAAAAGTAACTATTATGACGAGAACTTTTACCACTTAATAAAAAATCCCTCGTGTATGCATATATGTACGTGGCAAAGATTAAAAAAAAAAAAAAACTCCATGCTAACTTGTACACGCACGTATATACGTATACACATTCAGCTTGCAAACCAATTCAAATCCTGTCCGCGCGCTCGCGCCGCCACTCTTCACTCCCGCAGCGAGCACATTTTTTTATTTTTTTTTTTTCAAAGCTTCGTTATATTTAATAAACCGAAACCGCGCGCGCGCAGGCGCTCGAGAGCGATTGCACGTTGCGAGTCATTAAACCCCGTGCGCGCGCGCGCAGTTGCGTAACCGGGCGAGTATGGAACGAGACGACGACTACTACTACTACTATACGACACAGAGGAGAAAAAACAAAAGCTCGCACTCGCGCACGCGCGAGCTGCAGGAGTGAGCGAGATTTCGTCGGGCAATGCTTTTTTTTCTCTCTCCCTCTCTCGCGCGCACGCCGTGCCGTAATAATTATCGATGCAGGACGCGATTCACTCGGTAGAGAGGGAGAGAGAGAAAGAGAGATTGCATCGCGAGAACGCGCGCATGCGCAAAACGACACATTCAGAGGCGACCAGTCGTGAATGAGGAAAAGCGCTCTTCCTCTCTCTCTCTCTCTTATATACCACTCCCGGGTATCTCGTTTGCCGGCTTAAATCAACGGTTATGTCTGATGCTTCTGTATAGATATATAGAGAGACTTTTCTTCGGTGCAATGTCTTTTCTGCAAGCAACTCTCGCGACGCTTAGGATCTGCATATATGATGCGCATGTTTGCTTCGTTGCACACGTGTTGTGTATATGTGAGCGCACGCGGTGTCATGGGTTTTCGCATTAAGGTCGAGTGCGACGAAATGATGAAGTTACGGGAGTCGGTGGGAGGTGAACTTAATTTGATCATTTCATTTTTCTCGGTGAGTTGTAATGATTTAGAGAAGGTATCTCCGCGATGGATGTTGAGATTTGTGACGTTTTTTCTTTTTCTTTTCATTTCAATCTTAATTGTAAAGGTTTTTGTAAGGAGCGTGTAACTTCAGCCACCGGGTGTTTTTTAATTGGAAGTAATTAGTGACATAATACACAGTTATTTCTGTCTTGCCAAATTGAAATATTGTCAAAGTTTTGTATATTATATGAAAAAAAAAAAAAAAATTTAATTCATTACGCAGAATCTCGAGAGCTTTTTATTACAATTTGTTTTGATAGAATACTATAGAGAATATTTGATTATTTTTTAAAGCTCGTTGTTAGTAGATTGTTTCAAGCGATAACCGATTTATATATTTCTGTTTTCTTTTAACGAAGTTAGTTATTTCTATATTCAATTAAAAAATATCAGCAGAAATTTAAAGATTTTTATCTTCTAAAACTTTTAAGTGAATGCACCCACATTAAAACTGACTCTTGCGCGAGGCAGCATCAAATATATAGATATATCAAATGCTAAAGTATTTCGTATTTTTTAAATTAAATTTTTAATTTTAGAATTTCCTAGTAACACGCGCGGAGTAATTAAACGGGGAATAAGGAACTATGTTCATCGTATGTCATTTTAATTTATAATTCCTACTAGTGCTTCAATTTCGTGAGAATTCCAATTTTACACGCAATAAGGGAATATTGAATTTGGTTATATTAGCTCGTAGGTAAGCATTATGCAGACTCAAAAGTCTTATTCAGAAACTACGTAAATTCTGGTCTTCAAATAGACTATTGCAGAAACTGTAGTTGTTCCTTATAGTCAAATGATTAATAGTGTCTATATCTTAATGAAGATATAATAACTTTAAAGCTATAAAAAAAATAAAAAATCTTAAAAACTTTATGAAAATTGAAGCAAAGGTTAGACAATCAATTTAATTGTAGTAAACGTTTATTATTCGACGTAAAAATAAAATAGATAATTTACTAAATGAAGTTTATTCTTCTCCCTCTTCTTCTTCTTCTTCTTATTTTTCAAATTAATCTTACGCAGGAAAGAAAATTTTCTAAATGTCTTCTGCTTTCGCAGTTCCAGCACGTGCGCCCTTCGTACACTAAAGTTCCAGCGAAAAAAAGGAATATCCACGCTAAAATGTCACGCTAAACGCACTCGCTTTAAAAGGCTAGCTTCCTCTCCTGTAGCTCCGGAAAATTCAACGCAAAATGCGCGTGTTAAACATCGCGTGGATTCTTAAGTATCCGGCGTAAAATATTTCGGGCTGCGAGCTGTGCTGCTGTATCTTTTATATATACACACATAGCAACGCACACGCTTACGCGTATATATAAAAAAAGAACTGAAAAATTATAAAAACTCCGCGCTCAGCCGCCTCATGCTTGCGTGCGAAGGGACAAAAACTAATATACCCGCACACTTGTGCGTTCTCGCACACATATATACATACTGCCATTGAAAAAAACAAGAGCGTCGACCGAGAAAGCAGCGAGCATATATATATATGTATACAAGAGTACATACGGAGAAGAAACTCGTCCGGAGCGACGACGACTCGCTCGCACGCACTTACCTCGAGATGTAAATGCAGACGCGAGGACGTCATCGTCGCCGCTGTGCTGCTGGCTGCTGCTGTTGCAACGCGTAACGGTAAAGACGAGTAGCGCGGAGAGTGTGCGAGAGCTGGCTGCTTAAAACTTTTATTCGTTGCACGCGCTATGAGTGATATGCGCGCCGGCTGCGAGGCGAGGCTAAACGCCTCCTCCCTCCCCACAGCTATTACGCCGCTCTCGTAGCGCGGACTTTCTTCCGAGGCCCTCGAAATGTCTCCATGCGACGCTGGATTAGTAGTGGCAGCCAGTAGCAACGACGGCAGTGGCAGCAGCAGGCCGATTGTAAGCGCGCCGCGCTCTCTTTTTTATGTGTGTGTGTGTGCGTTATATATATGTAGAAGGCTGGATCCAATTTGCGAAAAATCTTGTCGGTCGAGCGTAGTCGGTGCTCTTCTTCATCGCTCTCTTCGTCGTCGTCCTCGTCTTTTTCTCGTTTTGAGGAGGAGAAGGTGGGGATGTCTACTCAATTTGCGCGCTGAGAGAGAGAGAGAGAGGCGCTCTTTAAATTATTATTACGGTGATTTTTCACTTTTCGCAGCATGGATATAAAAGATTAAATTTTCGAGATGCTTGAGAGCTTTAATTGTTCCGGAAGGGCTCATCTTTTTTTTTTGGCTCTACAAAGTTCTTGTTTAATGTGTATATATATGGCTATTATGTAGAGATGAAAATGAGCCTTCCAGTCTTCGACTAATTGGCTGTAATCTTCTTACAACTATATTAAAGCACTAGATTTATTTTGTCTCGTAAGAATCCTGGGTATTTGACGTTGTACAAGTTAATAAAATACCCATAGTATGATAGGCATGAATATTCTGCTTGTTGTTGAAATAGATTCATCTGATGCAAATGAATTCTTGAAATAAATTCACGTATATGATTGATCGTGACAAACTGGTTTTGAAACTCCTGTGTCTAGCCGGCAATCATAATCTGTCAATTTGCAAATTTTCGGTCGACGAGAAAAATTATTTTACAATAATTAAAAAAAAATTAATAAAAGGAATAAAAGTTGAAACGTGTCGAAATCATATTAAATTAATTTTACTTTTTAATCTTTCAGGTGTAAACCAGCACACTCTTTCAAATGACTATTATTATTATTATTATTATTTTCCATATATTTTCAAGAATATATACTCTTTCAAAAAAATTATGTACGAGCATTTGTATATAAAAAAAAAGGTTTTTCTTTTCAACATTACTAGAAAATGTTACATAAAAAAAATATATAGTTCTTTTGAAGCTCGCATGAACCATATCATCACTCCCGCTTGCTCGCTCATCATTCAAAAGGCAGCAGCTCGGCGTAAAACCTCACTTCTCGCTCGGCGGCCGTCAATCTTTCGCGCCGATACTCCCGTCCGACTTCTTTATTACGACACGCTCGACGCCTTATACGCGCTCTTGCTTTCTTTCTCAGCTCCACCCACATAAAAATAAAATACGCCACGGTGCGGATATGTAGGCCACGTTTGACCAGCCCTACAGCTACACAGATGTATAGCATCCACTTCCACTATATATACTTCCTCGGTACATTTTCTCAGGGCGGCCCTTAGGAATCAATTTCCTCCTTCCTTTGGACGCCTCGAAAACTAATGAAAACACCCATGTTCTTTGATTTTCCAGAGGATGTCGTCCTCGTGGTTGTTGCCATCGGCCCGTCATGTGGCGTAGCTACAGCGCCGGTTCGCAGCAGTTGGAGCACCGAGAGGATTCGCCGGCGCTGCACATCACACGTGGAAAGGCAGTAGAAGATAGATAATGGTCGTCGATTGGCTGTGCCCGGGACTGAGGCCCTCCGGTAACCGCAGGCCGCGACTACTCCACTGCAAGGTCATCCTGCTCGATGAGCATGAGCTCCTTCAAGACGTTCTTGTGAGTATCAATATATACTTTTTTGCCTATATATCACCGTTCTTTTTATTTCATTCATCCCATGTGGTGTCCTTCTTTGTATATATATATATATATATGATCGCGTCGCATCTGTGGAAAAGAGTTTATGTTGGTAGAGGCCGTTTACGTGTAGCAGGAGAGCGGAACTAATTGGGCCGCGTTCTATCTATTATCCACTTCGAAATCAAAAAGCCCTCGTGCGGCTGTTGCGAGGGCGCGACAAAGGAGATCCACGAAAGCCTCGACTATTCGCGTGTCCGCTGTGTATATACACGGAGAGAGAGAGAAAGAGAGAGAGAAAGAGAGGAGGGGGGATGATCAAAAGACATTTATTCCGAAAGAGAATTTCCTTTAATTCGGCATGCAAAGTAGGAAAATCTTGGATGGTGAGTGGTAGGGAGAAGACCGCTTTTCCCCTCCTCCGCTTATTCAATTGCCCGTCTCTGCGATGAGGAATATCTCTCTTTCGCGTGGAGCGCGCTCGCCGTTCTTTTTCGTTTTCGGAGTGAGACGACGTTTAGGCGCTCCGCGACGTCGTCGGGGACGCTTGTTATTATTTAGTTAATGAAACGAGAGAAAAAGGAAGTGAAGGAGCTGAAGGAGGAAGAGGAGAGAGAGCGTGAGAGAGAGAGAGAGTGAAAGAGAGTGAGAGAGAGGGATGGAGTAATTGCTCTCCTCTGCCTCTAATGAATCTTTTCATCCGAGTTATAGGACGCCGTCATAACCGTTACTACTGAAATTCAGATTATTTTTATCAAGGAAGCATAAAGTAAGATGCGCGTTATGGGTTCATCGTTCGGAGAATGTGCCCATTCATGTCTTGTGTATAGCTATTTAGAAAAGGTTTTTTCTTTCTCGTCGCGATACCGCACGTCAACCGCATCATATGTGCTCTTCGTAAAATTAAATTTAACGGTTACGTCATCTAGAATTAATGAGAGCATAATCTTTGATACCGTATAATATAATATGGGCGAGTATAATAAATTTATTTCTGAATAAATTATCACTACGTTAGTTCAATATGAAAATTAACATACGGCTTGAAAAAGAAGGTTTGAACAATTTTAGTAAAAATTATAATCATCAGTAGTCACATAATTCAGCTAATAATTCTACGAGACCAATTACCTAGCTGCTATATAATCGTATACGTACGTATCACAGCAAAAACTTCCTATACATATACGAGTAAGCATAAGAGGAACGGTGCGCAAAACGAGGTCTAGCATCATAACCGATCATTTCCGTGAAATTTTCACGCGTCTACGAGGCATAATAATCATTCTTATCGGATGTATACGTCTATAAACGCTCGCGCGTAACGAGCACGCGCACCTACACATATGTATATCGTTATATCGGAAAAATCTCTCGCGTATATACGGAACGGCGTATATACTTATATATACATACGTCGACGCGAGAGTGCGTGTATAAACGATCTTAAAGCTTTCATTAGCGTACGCCAATCATAATAATCTGAGCCGTGTGCGCACGCCTTATCGAGCAACCTATAGCGGCGACACAATCGTATATATACGCGCGCAGCGCAGCCAACTCACTCGAAGCTGCCGCCACACCATCGCTCAGCGTGCACGCGCGGTTATAGCGCACTTATTCGCGCACGTGTACCATATATATATATATTTATGTATATAGATATTGCATATATACAACGAGTACGACATATACCCTACGTCGTGGTGCAGAACAAAGGTGTGTACGTGTGTAATACAAAAGCGTACGCTCACCGGTTCACGTGACGCGGCACATATACAGGCAATTTCGTACGCACGAGTAAGCATGTAAATGTATCGCTCGTCCGTACGAGAGAGTATGTACTTCACACGTGTGTGTGTGTATATCTGTATATATATATTTTATATATATACATGTATACGTTTGGCGACGCACGCACACATATAAGATGCTGTACCACAGTTGCGATAATCGATAAGTGTATACGCTTATATATATACACACACACACACACACACACTCGAGTATATATGTATATATACATATATTCATCGTCGACCAGTTTTTCCCCCCCGCGAGCGCCGCCGCTGTCGAGGTGCGTGTATATATATATATATATATATATATATATATATATATATATATATAACTATACTCCACACCACCCACTCTCGCTGCAATATCCGTCTCTTCACTCGCGCGTATATATGTACTCGCACACATACAGTTGGGAGAATCTCGAACTGTTGCACACACACACATACATGTACGCGCACAGTAATCGGCCTTGAGCTCCTAATGGGAGTCTGATGACCGGTGCCAGGAGCGCGGCAGCGGCAGCGCAGCCCCCCGCGATCCATACATCATCCAATATATATACTCGCATGCAGTATATACCGGCAGCGGCTTCCTAGAACTAGCGTATAAACAATTTTAAGGCTACGCCGCATGCTGAAGCGATCGACCTACCTGTACGAGCAGCGCTCGTTAAATCGCGCTCGGACCTTCATCGTTCGTTTATTTTCTTGAAGGGCTATATATACATATATAGGTAAGAGAGGGAGTAAAGAGAGATGGTGCATTAGGAAGAACGATTCCTAAGGCGAGCTTTTATAGAACTTGACGGAATCCGAGATCGTTTTCCGCACGAGGATTTTTTTTTCATGGATGCACTGCTGTAGGGCTGCTGATCTCGCCAGAACGCGACTGAATGGGCACGAGATCGTGGCTGAATGAGTAGTCGCGTGTTTTAAGGCTTTCTGTAAATAATTGCGAGTTTAACGCGGATGCGAAGAGAGAGAGAGAGAGAGAGTGAGCAACCAATGTAAGGGCGTCAGGATATTTTTCTGTGAGAGAAAATAGCGTAAAAGTTTAATGAAAGCTACGTTCGCGTGACGCTTTGTTTGTTTTGTAAGGGATTTTATTACAGCGCTAATTAAATTTTGACATTATATGCTAAAACGTTATACCGAGTTTTAATTTAAGCCCTCGTCGCGTGTTTGCTTTCTCATATGTTAATGAAACATTTGTATGATAACGTGCTATTTAATTTTGTATCTATATTTATATATGATAAGAGAGGGGCGCTTTATTTTGGTAGAATATAAAATTATGTAATCAACACTAATGTGACGTTAATTAAAAGAACTTTTACATTGTGTAATATATTTAATAATGAAAGTACAGGGTTGACGATTGGTCACTAAGTTTATTTTGTACGATCTATAAATAATACGTGATTGCATTGCAGGTATGCGTTTCTCACATTAAATTGGTAAATTAAGTTTTCGCGGTGAAAAAGAAACGTTGTATAACCTCTGTAATATAATTAAGAGCGCGTTTTCTTCATCTGCTTATCTCCGTGCTAAACGGCACTCGTAAGTCTTTATGAGTCAAGAGGTATCTTACCCTTTTAGAGCCGAGTAAAGTAAATACAGTTATATAGACGCAATGCACTTAAGAAATATAACTTACCGTAATCAAACAGAGTATAAAATATATGAATTCTCAGGATACGTACGTATTTTTATAGCAATATATACATCACAAGTCGAAGAAACCGTTTCGTTCAAATTTTCGAACGAAACGATCGAAAAAAAAGAAAACTTTTTTCAAGTATATTTAGGCTATATTATTTTGTTCTTCAGACATAATATATAAACTTGCTATTATATTTTGTAAATCATAAAGAGCTCCGCATTCACATAATTGACCGGTGCACGCTACAAAATATTTATTTTATTGCCACTATAATGCGAGCAATTTTATCTGTAGAAATAAGCAAGAAGCGCACGCGCACGCGTATTCCTTTATTTATGACGGAAGAAAGCACAACGGCGATAAATAACCCTTAAGAAAGTCTGTGCAAACAAAAGGAATATTGCGCTATTCCTCGCCGAAGGATCGACTTCCTCTCCGAGTATTGATTTATATAATAAAAGCGCGAAACGGCGTAAATCCGCCTACGATTGTCGGCAAAAAAAAGGGGGAGGAAAAAAAAGATAAATCGTCCGAAAAGCAATCGTTATTAAAAAGCCGTAAAACAGGCAACTTTTTTGCTTCCTCTACTCACGCGGCAATAATAAGTAGTATGCTCTACGCAACAAAAACAAAGGTATTACTCGTCGTCGCTCCGCCTCGGGCGCGCGTTGCACTCTCCGCCTTCCTGCTTGTCTCTCTCTCTCTCTCTCTCTCTCTTGAGAAGACATTGCCGCGCGAGACGGCGACGGCGGCTCGAAAATGCTTCTTGTAAATTTTGCGTGCGGTTAATAATTACATGGGTTGAAGGGCGCCGTGCGTGCGCGCACCAGCAACAGCCACCATAACGTTCCCGCGGCGTAGTGAGAGGAGTGCACTTTAGGCGCTTAAGAGTCGCGCGCTCGCTCGCTCGCGGAGTATACAGTATTATATAGAGAACCGAAGCAGCGACTCTAGGTACTCGCTGATGCACGTATAGCGCGCTCGGTGCGCAGGCCTGAGGCTCGAAATCGCGTGCTGTTGCTGCTGCGCGTGGATTTTTTTTCTCTCCCTCATATATACGCGCAACGAACGCACGATCCTTTCGACCGCTCGCTTCGCTGGAAATCAGAGCAGCAACAGCAGCAGCAGCAGCAGCACTGGCGGAAGGGATGTGGGGTTGGAGGGGTAAAAAAAATATGCGCGGCGTCGACGGCGGTTGCAGTGTGTACGGCGCGTCACGCCCTTGAAAAAAAAATATGACGGATTGGCGCGGGGGAGACAGAGAGGAGAGAGAGAGAGGGAGAGAGGGAGCATGAGAGGCGATCGTTAATTGAGCGTGTAATAACGATCGGAGGTGATTTAGGGTCGGCGCGATGTGTGTATATATATACTTTGTAATTGTGGTCGGTATGTTGGGCGGGCGCGTGTTCGCGATATGCTTTGTTTCGTGAAATATATATTGCGTGAGGAAGACGCGACGAAGAGGATAAGGCTTCTCGATCGAGGGATAATTGAAGTTCGGCTTTCTGCAGTGTGTGTGTGTGTGTGGATGCGGTCCGCGGAATTCCGATGTGAGGGATGGTGGTCCTGTGTATAAGCTAATTTTCCGGTAGACTGTAAATGTATATTAATCCTTCTCGATATTATATTTCAATGATGCGAGGTTGTTTATAAACGACTTTTCTTGATTATTTATTCAGCTGTGCCTGCAAGTTTTCACATTATTTTTAATTGTCTATGCAAAATTTGTGCAGTAAGTGCATTTTTATTACGCCATTGAATTAAATTTACAAACAAAAATTTTAGCACCACTTCACCTTGCATCATGTAATATATAACGAAATATTTCGAGTTTGAAAAATGGGAGAAAGTGTATGCGAGGAAGGTGAAACGAAAATAATGTGCAAGTTGCGAAAACATGAGCGCCTGTTCAAAGTTTAAGTAGATGCAGACTGTGGATAAGGAGCTGTATGTACGAAAACTGCACTAACGGTTTTACTCGTATCACACTTAAATTTAGATTTAAGTTTTAATTTGAAATTTAACGATAAATCTCGAGATAAATCTCATTGAAAATTAATTGATTATTTTAAGATAATAAATATTCACATTACAATGAATAGGAAAAAGACTTTCGAGCAATCATATTAATCTACTTAAAGAATTCAAAAGCCATCCACGCGATAATTATCGCTTCCAGCTAAAAAAAACCGACTGCCCATGTTATATTCCTCTATATGTACAAAGCAGCCCATCAGCTCGGAACAACCGTACCAGATGAGAATCATCCGATCGATCTCGCGACACAGGAGTTTTCCTTCCCAACACGAGCGCGTCTCCGGATTTGCATTTTAATCGGCAAGGTCGCCCTCTCTCTCTCTCTCTCACTCTGAACTCGCTTGGTCACTAATTTAGACGTCTCCGCGGCGACCTGCTCTTTCCTACCTCGTACATATATACCTATATAAGCATTCTCTCTGGCTTACTCCCTCTCTCTCTTTCTCTTCTACAACGGCATCACTACCTGCTTCGAAAACACCACGGTAGGAAATTTCGCCGCGGGCTGGTCTACTGCACATATACATGTGTATATATATATATACATTCTTGGCCCCCGTGGGTCCAAGAGAACTGACCCTGTTATTAGGCGATACGGGCGAAATTGCCGAAGTCGAGTGGCGGAGAGAGACGACGACGACGGCGGCGGCAACAGCGGCCCACTAATTCTCGTTCTGCTGCGCGCACTCTGGCCTCGCTCGCGTTTCTTCGCTTCTGCTCCTCTTTTTTTCCTCTCCCTCCCGAGTCAATTCTTGTTTAGCCCCGAAGCTGCGAAGGCGGAGGCTACGAGAATTATGGATCACGCGCGTTCTTTTTCGCCGTTGCACTTGTTCCCAGGTGTATATTCTATACGGGACGCGCGCACGCTCGCGTTTTCTTCATTATGTCTCATTTTTTGCCACTCTTTTTTTATACCCACCGCGTGTAGCCAGTGAATCGTTCCTCTTTTTGCATTGGTCGCCGCGCGCGCGCGCGTCTTTTTCGCCGAATATACACTCTTTCTCTCTCTTTCTCGCCATTGAGTAGCCCCGTGGGGGGAAGAATCGTCGGCTGCTTTTCTCTCTCTCACTGTGGTTATATACTCCCCCTTTCAATCGTTCCTTCTTCGCGTATATGTATATACGCCTCGTCAGTATGAGAATTCCTGCATAATTTACCGAAAACGGTTTTTCCCTGCGGCTGCGTATTTACCGACTGTTGGCCTGAGGCACCTGATACACAACGTATACGTGCGTATATATATACACATATAACGAGAGAGAACGTGAGAAAATTAGACTTTTTGCTCGAACGCTGTATCGGCCGCGTGCAACGTCAACGAGTGGATTGACGCCGCACGAATTACCGAGGACTTAGGCGTCCGTCAATCACTTTCGGTGCAGCGCAGGCTATACACTGTCGTCGAAACGTTTATGATATTGGAAAAGTGCGAGCTACTGCAGGTGTGCCGCCGCCGCCGCCACGATTTTTGAAGTAATCTCGCGCGAGCCCGAGTCGTAAATCTCGCGCTGACGCGCGCACCGGCGTTATATTGAAATCTAATCCGACTTAACGATTTTTGTATGTAACGACGGCGCGAGCGCGGCGCACTCCGAGGGAATGAGCGTTTTATTGAAGCGGTTGAAAGAAACGGAACGTGTGATTCGTCGAACCATTTGATTTCGAAATCTTTACGCGATAAAATTCTTTTAGAACGTATGATGGATATGTATGTATATATATATTGCAAGAACTGTAAGAACTGTACATACTGAAAATTAGCGTGGGAAGTACATTGTTTTACAATCACTCTGAGGCTAAACTCGCTTCGAATAAATAATAATATATACTTGACGATGATAATGCATGAGAAAATCATATTATGAGGAGGTGAATCTAATTGAGTAATTACTTCTGCAATCTTTCAATTAATTTATGGAAGAAAATATTTTATTCCACCCATGCGAATTGCTGGAATGTTTCAAATCATCCAGATAAGGTTATTTTGTGGCATATTAGACAACTTACTCAGGCGAGTTATTCGAAAACTCCGCGGGATAAGCATGAGCTGAACTGGTCTGCGTATATATAGCGGTGCTGTCTATTACCGCTGATTTATGTATGTTAAGATTTTCTCATCTTTATTTATGATATTCAGTAGCACTTTCTTCGTATTTCTCATGAAATATATCGGCTAACCACAATCAATACATCTATAAATTAGCATATAATATACAGAAATTGATTTGCATAAATAATGAGCAAATAACATCAATATATATACCTCGCTTCCGCTTGCAATATCATAATTAAATGCTACCTGTTCCAAAAATAAAAGCTCGCGCGAGATAAGAATGATTTAAGCAACGAGCGTGAAATGAATTCACCTACACCTACTTCTCACGATCCTGAAAAGAAAACAATCCGCTTTCCACTTGCCCAAATCAATGAGGGCGAAACCGGAAGCAGTAGATAAAAAGAAACGAAGAAGAAGAAGGAAGCTAACCAGAGCGCAATTGATGCCCGGCCACGAAAAAAGGGGTATTTACAGGTTCCCTCGTTCCTTATCGAGGCAAAAGCACAAGCTTGTGATGTAGCTTGCGCTCGCCTTATCTTGACGAATGGGGGTGGCGCACCTAGAAGTCCGTTCTCATTTCTCCTCTCTTCTCTCTCTCTCTCTTTCTCTCTCCCCGCGCTCGCGCTCACCGTTCTTTCCCTATATCTATTCTCCGCGTCGTGCGCGCGCGCTAACCAGTTGCGAGGGGGGCGCCCACAAGAAGCGCGCACGCCTTTCATTTGTAGCGTCTCGTGAACAGACAGAAAAGAAAAGGGGAGAGAGAAAGAGAGTATATAGGGAAGATACATACACACACACACACACATACACATACACTCGAGTACGGCGCGCCACTCGTAAATCACGATTTAATCGCGCACGCGCGCTCTCGAGCCTCATCGCGTTTTCATCTTTCGCGCGCGCACAGCGGCGACTGCGTGTGCGCGCGCGGACTCCCGCGAGATTCCGTGAGGGTGGGCGTCTGGTTGTATGTACGTCTGTATGGGTGCTATGTGTATACATGTATATGTAGAGAGAGAGAGAGTCGAGGTGTGGTGAGTAGGATAGGAAGCAGAGGGAGAAAGAAGCGTTAAAAAGGGAGGAGTTGATGCGGAAGAGCGTCGTGAAAATAGAGAATGATGAAGAAGCGAGAAGAGAGTTATATGCGCGGCGGCGGCGGCGGCGACGACGGCAGCAGCGACGGTGGCAGTGTGGAGTTATACGGAAAGGGGAATGAAGTGGAGAGAAAGTACGCGAAAAGGAAAGAATCCATATAGAAAGAAAGAGAGAACGAGAGCTTCCATAAAGTTGTTACACTCGTTCTGGCTTATTTATTATCGGATAAGAATTATGTTCTTAATCCGATACTCTTGTATATAGAGAGTTTTTCAGCTGGGCTGAAAGCCAATTATTAATTACTTCGTTTATCCACATTTCTTTTATCTTTTAATGTCTAAAATTTGTTCTTTGTTCTTGTCGAGCTTTATATATATAGTTGATTTCTAACATTTCAGCGTATAAAGAAGAGGATTGCATTTCTCTACAGTTATACTGTTATATATAGCGGGCATTCAGCGAAAGAACCGCGTCGCACGCTCGCTAAATAGAGCCGCTCGCGGAAAATAAGATAATGAAAGAGAAATATAAAGCGAGAGGGAGTAGCGTAGAAATGCATTATTCGAGTCGTTCCGTAATTAGATGCGAATGGACGAAGTGCGCGTGCGCGGCCGCGCTCATTCTCTCGTTTAAATTTCGAAGCGTGCGAGCGCGGAAAAGTTTGCGTAGCGCGCGCCCCGCCGCGACGCGCGAGTGAGCGAGCGACTTCCGAGATTGGCGGAATAAAAGTTTCAGGCTTTCGAGTTACAACGAGAGGGAAAATCGTTTTCTCTCTTTCTCTACCGACTAGCTTAATTCGCCTTCGTCTCTCGCGAAAGTTGCTACTGCTGGTGCGACGGTGGCGACGGCGATCGAAATTTTTTTTTTCCTCGAGACAATAAGGATTCGACTTTATACGGTATAGCGTGCTCGTTCGTACTTTTTTTTTGTAAGAGTATATAGCAAGGCCTGCGAGCGGACGCTTTGCTTTAATCATCGAGGATTGCCGCTCGTTAATGGCGCGTGGATTTGAGAGGGAGAAAAAGGTGAGGGAGGCAAGTGTTTAATGCTGCGGGTTTAGCGTCGAGTTTTATTGCCGTTTCTTCGCGCTGCGCGAGACGCTTTTCGTCTAGCTTCTTGTTTTTTGGGGAGGAGTATAGTGTCGGTGCTGTGTGTTAATGCTCGAGTTTCAATTAAAATCTCGTTACAATGTTCATATATAATTATTTGGAGGTGGGTATAACTTTTTGCCGGCTAGTTTGTTATGCAGTGGTGAATTGATAGCACTTTCTTTTTTTTATTTCAACGCTTTAGTTATTGACGCGCTATTGAATTCCGAACTTTATTTTACTGCGCTTATATAATATCGTTTTTTCGTAAAACTCATTCGCAAAAAACGTACTTCATATATAGCTTCTATTGAAGGAAGATGGAATTTAATAAATTCATGGCTGACAGAGGAAAGGAGAAATATCCTATGGCGATGAAAAATTGAGATCCATTTTTTGAAAAGAATCTTTTAATAATGTACACCTTTTGCCAGCAAAGGTCGAAAAAGGGAAACCGTACTTTTACATCCAAAGCTAAGCTTTATTCTTGGGAGCGCGCACACTTCCGGAAGAATAATAAATATAGGTAACGTAAAAAATCTACTGTTCTTCCGGAAAGGCCAATCTTGAATAAAGTATGAACCTCTAGAGTCTTCATCGGTATTGTATTATTATATATAGGGGTTTATATGAGAGAATTTGTAGACTGAAGTAACTTGATTTTTAATATAGATGGAAAGGTTGCAATCACTGTCAAACCTTGTTAGGATTAATATATGTATTACACGGCGGATATCGCACATTAAGAATAAATTTTTAACGCTTTATCCGACTCGTTCATTAATTTCATAAATATACCTACACAAGAGAAATTCACTTGCGGTTTTACGAATACTACGTTAATCATGCGGTAAAAACGTTTGATAGCTTCGTAACCGTATCATTATAGCCACACAAAAAGCTCGATCATCATGCAAAACTTCGCGCTTTCAAAGCAGCGGTAAAAAAATTTACTGCTCTTTCTAAAAAGGAATAAAGAAAATGACTTTAACCCTCCCCAAAACTCAACATTCAAAAGTCCTCGGAAAGCATGATGAGCAAATGCTGAGAGGCAGCTTGATGGGAGAGAAAGAGATAAAGGGCCAAGTAAGCGAGCACCGAAAAAGTCCAAAATGAGGGAGGCGTGCAAGGGGGAGCCATTCGAGGGATTCTTCTTATATATGAGTTACTCGCTGGTATCGGTTCCCACGGCTCACCGAGACTTTGCCTGCAGGGGGTGAATAAGAGCAGTCCTCCGGAGTTTTCATTCCTAAATAAACGGTTGCTAACTGCCGCCGCCGACGCCGTCGCGAACTACATATGAAAAATGAAAGAGAGAGAGAGGGAGAGCAGCAAAAATCTTGCTCCGCAGAAAAAAAAATCGGTCCGAGGATAAGAGCGAGAGAGAAAAAAGAACGTGAAGGAGAAGCGCGAGACCAAAGAGGTGGAGAGAGAGAGAGAGACAGAGAGAGCGCGCGATCGTTTGGTGCACGCGAGCGACCGAAAGATGATTGCCAGTCTCTACACTTCTGCGGCAGGGTTCACTTTTGCTCTCTCTCTCGCTCCAGGGCAAAAATACTCGCCCCCTTGACTTTTCGCTACCTTTCTTTCCTCGCGCGTATTATACCTCCCGCTTCGCTCTCCTTCTCTCCCTCTCTCTCTCTCTCTCTCTCTTGCACGAGTTATTCTTCCTCCCATTCGTAGGCTTCTCTTTGCATTTTTGCCTGATCGCCGTATGATCGCCGCGTGAGCACACTGGGCTCCTTTTTCTTGCCATTATTGCCCCGCTTTTTTCCCTTTCATTTTGTTTACGCGCGCCGCGTGCTAGAGGGGAAAGAGGGAGGACACGAGACACGAAGGTAAAAAAACGGTAAGTCACTAGCGCGAGCGCAAGAGAGCTGCAGTCAATGGGTGAATTATATATATATATATATCGCTTCTCTCGTTTTATTACCTATTATTTTTCTAGTACGATGGCTTCTTCGTTCTCGAGTCTTCGCTGCGGTATCTTCTCGCACGCTATAACAGACCACACGCGCATATAACAATGAGAGTCTACAATTTTGTATAGGGTGGCATTGGAAGGTAAATATTAATTTTGCAAGCGTTATGAAATTTGCCATGAGAAAGAACGTTTTAAAATATTGATATAGGCATAAATATTCGTTCGCACGTTAAAAATTGTGAAAAATTTTAAAAAACCTGCAGGTTTTATATATAATTTAATTTCAATTAAATTTTCTATCAGACTGATGATATCACGAATCGATATAGAAATATACGATTTTTCACTCTGAAATA
The DNA here is from genome assembly GCA_035583055.1 of Torymus tubicola. NCBI lineage: Eukaryota > Metazoa > Arthropoda > Insecta > Hymenoptera > Torymidae > Torymus > Torymus tubicola. The sequence goes on along the minus strand of JAWWEQ010000010.1, from coordinate 18,456,617 downwards.
TGAATATTTTCAATTTAGCGCCTGCTTTCCAGATAGGGTTTCCGCCCCATAATCAATAAGTACAAGATTGTTTTATTAAACTCGTGTTATATAGAAATCGATAGAGAGCCATAAAACCCCGGGGACGATAGCGCCCGTGCTGGAAATATATACGCATTGAAAAAGCATCAGTTTTCACAGAAGGCCGGAGGATGCCTTTCCCTTATTAAAAATACTTTAAAAAATTGTTGCATGAGCTCACGTGTCATCTTCCTAAAATTAAAATCATAAATCTGCACGAGATAAAGAGAGAGAGAGACTGCGAAGAGCCGATGCACAATTTTTATTCATTTCAAGATTAACGCACTCACTTCTGTACTCGCTCACCGGATGAAACTTAAAATCATCCGTCTTGATTAAAAACTCCCGTTTAATAATTTCCAGCCTCTCACTCTCTCTCTCTTCCCTCCTCTGCGATCCAATCGAATTCAAATATTACGATACGAAAAGAAGGGCGCGTATTCCGGTTGATTTGCTAGAGAGAGAGAGAGAAAGAGAAAGACAGAGAAGCAACCCCTCGAGTCGGTACGAGCATCAGTCAAAGCTCACTCACGAAATGAGGCCAAGCGACCGGGGGAAGACTATATATCTATATAAACATAGAGAGCCGCTCGTGCATAGTATATATATAGGCGCAGCGGCGTGTTCAGCTTAACTCGATTCTCAGCGAAGCGCAACACGTGTTAGCGACGCGTTCGCACCTCTTATTTGCCCTGCTAATCTCATTAATTCACTCGTAAATCTTCATTTTCTTCAACGCGGATTACGGGCTGCATGCGAGGCGCGCTTAATCATTGCAAACGGCAGTAAAATCCGCTCTCTCTCTCACTCGGGCGCTTTTATGACGCGCGGCCACGTGTTTTCACTTGCCCGCGGCCTCTATATACTATATACATGCTCGTACGTACACCTATATCATCCTTCATCCAGCTGTAAGCTAGAACACGCGAGAGCTTGCTGTTGTAACGTTTTCCTCGAGTTCACGATGGGCGCGCGAACACCGCGCGTGCGGGACTCGTCGTATCATTCATCTCTCGCGGTGCACCGACGATTTATATATATAGGCAAGTTCTCAGGTGAATCGAGAGGTCAAAATTTTTTTTCTTTTAAAATCACCTAAATCGCTTCGTAACTATCCCATATGTTACCCTGAATTTTTTCAGATT
>JAWWEQ010000010.1:18424574-18455312 GCA_035583055.1 Torymus tubicola | reverse complement strand
TTGTCATTAACTAAATTTTATTATAATTTCGTCGATTCTCTAAGTAAAAATGCAATGCACCCTAAAAGCCCCCCCAAATGATACGGCCCAGCGCGCCGGAGCCACCTTAATGGTTATCGCCGTAATACAGTCAAGAAAGAAAGCCGTATATTTATTTAACTCAATCACTGGTATCTAATAAGAAAGATTACACAAACGCCAAACCATAGTATACTGTTCGGAGTGCCGTAATAATTTTCTTTCCGTGTAAAGCATTTGTGTAAAAGTATAATCCAAAGTAACACGATGCTGCAAACAAATACCTGTAGGACGTTTCGTCACCTGCTGCACCTCCATGCTTTACCGCACATTTTTATATATCAACCACCCGCGTGAGATTTCATAAATTCTACCATGGCTTTCAAAAATTTCGTGTGTCAAGCGAGCTGGAAAATAAATAAGCTCCATATACAACAAGAAAGAATAATAATAAAAAAAAAGAGGAAAAAGAGACCGTTCGTACCCTTTAGCTTGTGAAATTCACAGAAGGCTGTCCTCGGGCAAAGGCCAGCGGGCCGCAGAGAAGCTCTGACGGTGCGGTGGTGCACAGTACACTTCGGAAAACCAAACAAGCCGCGCGGGCGCTTACAGGGGTAAGAAGAAGAAGAAGAAGAAGAAGAAGAAGACGACGACAACGACAAACGCACGGGCAAAGAGTCAAAATGCATTATAATCGCACGTCCGGCGGAGATCGCAACGCGGAATTTCACGGAGGTAGCAGCATGCAATACCGGATTTAGTATTCCCGAGATGGCCATATGAGTCGGCTCGGCACGCGGCCACCTATTATACCTTTTGTATTCCGATGTGACACGCCCCCGTCACGTTTGTCGCCACCGCCTGTCTTCGACTCTCTCTCTCTCTCTCTTACAGTTGCGTTCCGAGCGCGCCTTCTCTCGTTTTTTCCCCGCGTTCTTTTTTTATTTCTCTCCTCACCTGCGTACAAACGCGTAGGACAGAGAGAAAGTGTGTGTGTGTGTGCAGTACTACACGCGACGTGTACACACGCACATATATGCAAAGGCACGCGCGCACCCGTCGTTTCTTTGTCGCGCGGGTGTGCGTTCTGTCGCGCCTCCGAGCGCCACTGTCTTTCGCGCGGGCGCGCGCGGCGATGCAGGCGCGAAAGCAACGAGAACGTTGGAATTATTCAGTGAATAAGCTCGCGCGTTTGGTCAGAGGCGCGAGCGTGTATATATATATATATATATATACGATACAGGCGGAAAAATCTTCGTACACCATCTCGAGTATATATGATGCCGGCGTTCGTGTGCGAGATTTCCGCGCACTTTTTGTCGTCTGTATATAGATGTATATATATGTATTTGCGCCTGGAGTCGTTGTATAGTATAGAACGAATGCATGGGGGGAGGACAGTAAGGCTTGGGTGTATGTGTAGAACCGGAGTTTTTTTAAATGGTTTTGTGAGGGCAAAAAATGCGATGTAAAGAGACGTCGGCGTAAATTTATTCGCGTGGTGCTTGTACCTACATGGCAAGATTTTAACGGTGTTAGTGTAAAGACTGAGTTGGTTAAAAACGTCGCACGCGTGCATTTTTCAGAATTCCATGTCGCTGCTGTATGGTGCGGTTGAGATTTTCTTAATGAAAAAATTGCGACAATATATTTTATAAAATATTCATTTTATGTGCGTTGAAGAATATATTTACTTTTGCCAACGCATACCGTAACTCTATATATATATTTTGTTTACACGCGTTGCAAAAAATTGCATTTGCAAATTTGAAAAAGTTCGTTCCGATCTAAACGCGCGTACGCGCAGGGATGTAAATGCAAATAAAAGTGCGCTCGCTCTCGTGTCATTGAAAAAAATACGACGAGTTACGACGTCTGTCGGATTTGTCTGCATCTACTTATGCGAATAGCCGGCGACGTGCTTTCTTCCCGGTTGGCTTCGCTCTCTCTCTCTTCACCTCTCCTCTCAGACTTTTCTCTTCTATATACACATATAAAACTCTAAACCTTAATGAAAATCCCAGAGCGCGCGCGAGCGTCTCGTACATCCATGCCCTCGTAATTCGTAAGACTAAACCCTTATATATATATAAATCTTCGCGGATACACGAAACAAAACGTGAAGCATGGCTAGCTTAATTTCCTTATAAATGACTGTTAACAAAATGACTTAATAACTCCAACAAAGCTATATAACGCTTTCATTTCTTCTTTTACCACCATCATATCGCCGAATATCTCGTCCCGCGCGCGTCAACCTTAATGCTCGCATTAATATTAACGAGATCGGCGACCGCGTGTATAGTCTTAGAGTCGAAGCGAATTTCATGCTCGCGCGTCGTCTCTCCGCGAAAATACTACGCTTCAATTATAATCAGGAACGCGCGCAGGTGAATGAAAAGAGGGAATAGAGGGAGAGAGAGAGAGAGAGAGAGAGAACACGCATTGTGCGAGTCTCGACAGTTGTCAAAGTAATTTTCTGAAAGCAAAACATAATAAGGGCTTTTTACAAAAGGACGCTGAGAGAGAGAGAGAGAGTGAGTGAGAGAGCGAGTTCTTTCTCGTTGTTTATACACGCGAACGTCGCGAATCATCCGGGAGGAAAAGCGCTCCCGCGGGGCCTGCTGATATACATTTTTCAAGCGGAGGCTAATAAGAGTCTTCATAAAATAAAGCTCTCCGAGCGTCGGTGGCGCGGGTGGCAGTGGCGGCGTCGGCGGTGACGGGAACGCTTGGGAGGGAGAGGGTAAGCGCTGAGCGCTCGCTGCAATTCTTCGCCGCCACCGCCGCCGCCGCCGCCACCGTCTCAATTTCACGTCCGGCCGGACTTCCCCGGTAAAATTGACAAACCAAAAAACAAAACGGTGGAGACAACGACGGAGAAGAGGAGAGGACGCGCTCTATTCCTTTGATAAAGGCAATATGGAGGGACAGTGCGCGCTGGCGCGCGGAGAAAAGCATCGCGAAGACGGGGGTATAGAGAGAACAAGGAGAAAATCTGGAAAAACTCTTTTCGAACAATCCTGTCATTTGCAAGGGAAATGGTGGGGACGAGCAGAGGAGTGCAGCGCCGAGACACGAAAACTGAAGGATGCCGAGAAGGAGAGAGAGAGAGAGAGAGAGAGAGAGAGCGAAGCATGCGAGCGCCACGGTGCAGCAGTGCGCGCGCGCGTGCATTGTTTCCACTTCCTTTCCCTCTCCCTCTTCTCCTTTTTCCCGTCCCTTCGCCCTCCCTCTCATTCTATCTATCCTGCACCTCAGTCTCGTCCTTTTTTCCCGACGACGACGGCGGCGGCGGCGCGTCACTCCGTCTCTTTCTCACTCGAATATGCCGGACACACGTTCGCGGGGTCTATGGCCTGGAGCGAGAGAGAAGCGAGCGCGAGCTCGAGGTGGATGCATGACGGGGAGAAAGAGTGAGAGAGAGAGAGAGAGAGAGAAAGAAGGGAGAAGGCGAAGGGCAACGCCGCCGGAGGTACACACACATATGTATACTTATACACACCGACGGTGCAGTGCATCATGACTTTTAGCTGCACCGGCGCGCAGCAGCAGCAGCAACACCGGCCGCCTCCCCCTCGCCGCCTACACTCGCACTCTCACACGCTTTTTAGCTTTAGCTTTAGGTTTAGAGTTTTGAAAGTGTGCAAAGTACGGGTATTATGTACTGAGGGATCAGAAAGCGACGCGAGAAATTTTCCGGGGCGGAGGCATTGAATTACTTTACAAAAGTTCTTCAGTATAAACGTCAAATTTACTCGAAGTCCGTCGAATTATACATATATATATATATACATATATGTATATAATGTGCGTAGAAAAAAAGTTTTTTTAATTAGCTGGAGAGTGAATTGCTTGATTTGAAGCGAGACTGCGGGTTTAACGGGGCACGATGACGTGTGGTATAAGTTAATTGTACCGCGACGACTGGTTTGAAAAGCCAATAAAGCTACCATCGAATGCCTTTGAACTCGAGATTTGGTCATTACATTCCGTAATAGCCGCGATGATTTTGGAAAAAGTGTTATATTTATTGGGTTTCGACGTATGTGGCCGTACATTACGGTATTAAATAGTGAATCAGTCTTTATTGAGAGTTTTTTTTTCTAAATAGAGTTATTTGTGAACACAAGAATTACAAAACTTTATTTTGGATAGATCTACGTTCCCACGTAATAAAGAGATAATAATGTTTTATTACTAATAATAATAGAGGTTATCATTATCTTAACAAGAAGACTATATATTTAAGTAAATCGTTAAGTTTAAGTAAACAGTCAAAATTAATTGCTTCTGATTAAAATTTTAAAATAAATTTTTTTCTATAATTTTTCTAAAGTTACAGAAATTTATTCAAATAAAATTAAAAAAATATGTCGTTATTTTTTCAAATGAGTGTAGTTTCAAAGCAATAATCTACAGAATAGTTTAATGTGCGCTGTTTCAATAGCAAAATCAACGTCTATCAATCAAATAACCGTTTGTTAAAAAAATCTTTATACTTTTTATAAATTCCACAAAAACAGAGATTTTCGATAAACTTTTTTTTAATCGGTAGATTTTGATCTTACTTTTCAAATAGAGCAGATTAAAATACTCTGCAGTCCAATATATTGAAGCGCAGGTGATCGAATGAAAACTGATTTTTCAAGGCAATTTCAGATGAAAGAGCTCATAGCTTTTGTCAAATTGAGCACTAGACTGGATGAACGTAGTTTTGTCCACATCTTTTTCATGTATATATAGGAATTATATCTGTATGTTGAAGTGTGGACGAAATTCCCAACCTAACAAACAATATTTTTTCTTTGTACACGGATGGAATTATTCCGTAAAAACTACGGCGAAATTCACGGGAAAAATTAACGATGTGAATGGTAACTGAGGAACACTGAACATTCCAAAACTTGGTACGGTGCATACAGGAAAATTTCCTCTGATGTCACGGTAAAAATTTTAGGTTTCAAAATATTCGTACTAACCTATTTACTTTCATATTCATGCTTTATTCCGTGGCTTCTGAATATTATTCTAAATTTGAGTGTTTTAAAACATTTTTTTACCTTTTATTTGACGAAAAATGATAAAACAACAAATTTATCGTAAAGTCAATGATTTGCATTTATAGGTTATATTTACATTCAAAACATAATAGGCGACGATGGCGCTAGCAGCGCCACCGACGTGCGCTCCAGATATTCCTTTTACATTAGGATAAAATTTGTTCTAAAAAGCAGTAAAAATTACCGTGACAGCCGGGTAAAAAATCCTATGAGTCCCTATAATTTTGATATTACTTTCGCTGCAAAATTTACTAGAGACAAAATTTATCGACTACTTCGGTAAAAATATCGATAGCAAATTTTTCTAACGATACAGCAATAATTATAAGAAATACGATAATAGGATTACGTTGTATTATATACTCTGTCATGTAAAGCATTGTATGATGGTTACAAATTGTAATTTATTTTACTCACTCTGGTGAATAAATAAATAAAAAATAAATAAAAAAAAAATACGCGTAAGAATTTCCAGAAAAGACGGGTGATCTTCGATTACCGCGAATTTTACGGTAATTTTTATGGGAAAGTTCTATCCGTGTAAGTATAATATTCGAATATATGTCCATATAATTAGAATCCCCAGTAACAAAGCTACGAGCCCAATTTTTAATTAAACATAATAAAAACAATGCACTACATTTTAATTGCTAGGCCAAGCTAGCTTTGTAACACGTCAGATAATGAATAATTTAATCATAGAAAACGTTATTACAGTCTTCGGAAATCCAGGTACAGGATTTAATTAAAAATAATCGCATGAGGTCACTTACACTTTGTTCGACGGTCAGATGGGGGGGCATCGAAAAAAGCAATATTGCGCAGCCCGACGAACGAGGAATGGGTGAAAATACAGGCAGGCTCGCGGAAGAGAGAAAGAGAAAGAGAGGCCGAACAGCAGCAGTAGCAGCGAAACTTCGAAAAGAAGCACAAGAGCGAGCATATTTTTTTACCCTTGGCATGCACACGTGGCATACGTATATACATATATATTTATAGGTGGGTAGGAAAAACTTTTTCGAGGCGAAAAAATGCTAATTATGAAGTATTCTCTCTTCATCCGCCAGGTATTCCGCGGTGTCGACGATATCAGCGAATTTTTTGCTTCGTATGGAAAGGGCACTCACGTGTGTGTGTGTATGTGTTCTTTTTTTATTGGTGCATACTTGGCGCCACCGCCACCGCTACGGTGCGCCGTCTCGTGTTACTTTTAATTAGTTGTGGGCTAAAGCCGCTTGGGCGTAAAAAGATTAACCTGGAAAACAAATAATTAGCCTGCGGCTGTGCGAGTGCGCTAATACACGTGTGTATGTGTTGCTGTTGCTGCTGCTGCGTTGGTGAGTGCAATGCACACGGCGTGCGTTTACTCGGGTATATAAGCGTAGCAATTTATTTTTGTCGCCGGACAATCTGAATAAAGCTGTTCCGCGCGCTGAGTGGGTACGACTGCGGTGCTGCTCCGAGATTCCATTCGAACAACTGCGATTTAAGTTGCGATTCATTCAAACTTTTAATCTCCGGCTGTTTGTTGTTACGTCGCTCGTAAAAATATCGTTTAAAAATCTTTATTAATTTATCGCTAATCGTTATTGTATATTCATAATTATTATCTTTTATTTTCTGCATATTATTGCTGTAAATAGTATTAACAGTATCCCGTCTGTATAAAATATTTTCAATAACATTATATATAACATATTTCATCATTATAATAATTATGTATGTATTGTATTATTAGCAAATCAATTAGAGACCATTACATTATTCACCAAAACATTTCAATGAGGTATTGCATATTTCACGTCATTCATCACATATTAATTACAGTATGGTTTAAAGTTATATACATTTTATACATATCGCACATATGTAACAAAGCTTTCAGATAAAACAAAATCATTGCAATCGAAGAAAATTTCCAAAAAGTTTTCCGGCTTATCGATAAAAGCACGTTCCGAATGAAATCGAAAAATCGGCTATAGTGCAGATGGTATACCTACACATCGCGGGTATACGCACACGGTATCCGTACTCGTGGTAAACCGATTGGCCATGGGCGAGTGGCGCGAGAGATTTAAAAGGACCAGTCGAGCGTGTACACACAGACACGTACAGGTATGCAGAGGGGGAGTAGAGAGACGACACACGCGTACGAGTCAACGGATCTTGGCGCGACACGAGCCTTCGTTCCTCCGCATACGCTGTACGCGCTCTTCCTCTCGTTTTTTTTTCTCTCTCTCTCTCTCTCCATATATATATATACTGCACCGCGTTTGGGCCAATCCTTCCTCGCCTTTGTCTCCGCGTATACCTCTCTCCTCCTCCTCCTCCTTCTTCTTGACCTCTCTTTCTCGGATTCACCCGTACGGTTTCTCGCTCTCTACTCCCTCTGTCTTTCTGTCTCTCTTTCCCTCTCTTCCGTCGGTTTTTTTGCTTCTTTTGGCTTTGGCGCGTTGCATGTGCGTGTACACGCGGCCTCTTGTGCGCGTAAAGCACGCGCCTTTTTGTCCCGTGCGCCACCACTGCCGCCGTCGCCGCCGCCGCTCTGGGCGCGCTAGACACGACGAAAAACACGTGTGCACGTCGCATACGGGCTGAGTGGCTGGTGTATATAGGGAAAGAAGAGAGAGAGAGGGAGCGGAACGGAGCGGGAGAGGAAAAGGGGCTTCGAAAAATTGTCATGTGCGAAGGCACTTGCTTTTATACCGTGTGCGGTTACATAAATATTAAAACGCTTCATTCGAGTGTCTCTCGCGTCATTCTACACCGACTTTCTGCGCGCGTATATATATACACGTGCAGATATTGCTTTGTTCGGAAAGTGATTTTTTGTTTTTCATCGTTTATATTGTCAAATTAAATAAGTTTTTTAATCAAAAGTTGCACCGCAAAAATTGTTATGTTGATCGGTTTAGTGATTACTTTTTGCTATATTATGTATGCGTGAAAATGTTTTCGAGAGTTTTGTATAGAGTAAACTGTTTTTTTTAAGTAACACCGGTTTCAAAAGAACATTGTGAGGTGATAATGCAATTTTAATATCTGATAATTATTATGAACTTATAACTGACTTCACCGTCCAAGATAATTGCTTTAAAAGCAAATAAAGTATATATAAGCCCGTAGGATATCCGGCGTTCTAAAGCAATTTATTACCTATCTGAGAAAGTGGTAATTAAGCTATATTCGCAATACCTATATAGAGATAGTTTCTGCCTATACATCAATTCACTTTCAAATAAAAATCAACAAAATCGAATGCAACTGTAAAATTATTCTGTAAAACGCACATAGTCATTCATCACATCAGCAGTTCTCCTAAACCGCTTTTCCTCCATTTCACTCTATATACTTTGTAAATATCCAGCACACCTACATTTTAATCCCGACCGTACTGATAAAGAACCCCGTTCATCCATCACGACTTTTACTTTTCCGCTTGCCTGCGCCCCCCGTTAAAAATCATCACGTTTTGCTGTTACTGCTGTTGCTATCATCGACACATCAGCCCCGACGACAGCGTACAATTAAAACACTCACATATACACAACCTCTCTCTTTCCTCTCGCTTCTCCTTACACCGGAGAGACCATCTACATGTATACATCCAACTCACACAATCGTATATATATAAGCACCTTATCTTCCCTGCGGAACCTGCGGCCGTCGACGACAGGCCTATACTACATATACATGCCAGTATAGTTGTATATAGCATATAACGAGCTATAGAGGGAACACCGAGAAATACACATACACACATAGACAGAGTTGGGATTCGAAAAATCGTAAAAAAGCCATGGAGATCGAAATCGTCGCTTTCCGGTTCCCAAGAGAGGGACCGCACCGAGCCGTGACGATATCACGAGCGCGCGCTCTTTCCCAAAGGGACTCGGTGGCAGCAGCAGCCCCCCTGCCGCGTCCTTGTTGTAACGGGATCACAGCTATATAGTATATGTATATATATATACATACCGTCCGATGCATCGATGCATGCACGCACTCTCGGCCGCTTTTTCCGCGTATATATAAACACGAATGCGTGTTTATATATATAAGTGCGACGATGTGTCATTTGGTATTCCGTAGCGTTGTGTTCTTTTCCTTCTTTTCAGGAATGGATGATCGCGTCGTCTTATCGGCACGCGGCCGGAAGGCCTTTTATATTTCTTTATTCCTGCTCGGTTTCGGGAAACGCGACGATTATTCGTGTTTTTTTTTCGTCGTCCTCTATATATACGTCGACGGCGTTTATCGCGACGCGTGTCCAAGATTCGTCGCCTGGATTCGAGAGCTTGATTAATCGTATATGTGTGTATAGGGAAACGTATATATTATACGTATACATTGAATGAATGAAGGATCAGTTACATATATATATACCTGTTCTTGGAATTATCCGATATGAGGATCTAACGTTTTTTTCTTTGTTATCGTTTGCTTTCAGAGCTCGAATTTGGGACAGGAGCTGCTCGACAGGGTTTTCCGACACCTCAACCTGCTGGAGACAGCCTACTTTGGCCTGCGATATCTTGACCATGAGAATCAAACGGTAAGACAGGTTGATTACGATTATCAAAACACACGCCGTCGTTTCTTTTTTTTTTTGGTATTTTAGTATGCCGCTTGAAGCTCGGCCCGGAGATTATTTTTACGGTTGAAAATCTATAGATACCAGGATAGGATTTAATTGAATTTTACTATTTTATTGTTACTCTCATTTCTTTTTATAAATCAAAGAATATTTTTTAAAATTGTTGATTAAATTAATGTGACAGAATCGTGATATTAATACTGATTTCAAAAGTTCGTATATATAAGCCGTTATAGGTCAATGTTTACTTTAGCTTGATGTAAATAAACATTAATATTTTACTGTACATGTAATTAAAATTAAAAATCGTTAATAAAATATTTTCGGCCACGTTTGCTTAACGAATCCCCATTAAAAGTGTCAACGTTATTAACGACCGATAAAAAATCATTATACGAGGTTATACTTTCTCCTTGTATCGTAATTCACTATATATATATACGAATAACTGTACTTTTTAACCGCAGCGCTTAATTTAACAGTCCTCGCTGTGTTAAACAATAATATATGTACTTAGTGCACGGTATTCGAATTTTCAAGCGGCAAGCTTCCCTCTCTCTCTCTCATACTATTGCCATAATCTAATAAGGAACGATTCCGTCTGACGCGCAACGAAGCGCACGCGGCTCGTCTCTCATCCGCCGGTCCATTATCGAAGGAATTGAAATGTAGCAGCCAGCTGCTAAGTTGCAAATAATAACGCGAGCGCGCGCGACGCGTGGGCGTGCACTCAACGACGGCGGCGCGCGTCTGCCGATGTGGGCGAAAGTAAATTGTCAATTTTGTTGAAAATCGATCGTGGACCGCAGGGCAAAGTCCGTCCTTGCGCGTATTTGGACGTCGGTGGTGCTTGCTTGCTTGCAAGTGCTTGTATATATATATATATATATATATATATATATATATATATATCTACACGTGTGTAGAGGTATATATAGAGAGAGAAAGAGCAAACGGCTTATATATACGTCGATGAATATCAAGGAGGGCTACCGTCGTGCTGCAAGCGTGGAAATTTCTATTCGCGTTTAATTTGACAATTTCCGGGCGGGCATATCTGACTTAATTGAATTCGTCCTAAAGTCCGCGTTCTCTCTCTCTCACACACACACATACACGCATACACGCACATCCACACACGAATACACTACTATTGGTGCACGGGAATTTCCAGCAATGGCTCGACCCCAGTAAGAAGATTGGCAAGCAGCTCAAGCCGAAGAAGGGAGATCTCAATCCCGACGCCCATACGCTTTATTTCTGCGTCAAGTTTTACGCGGCGGACCCCTGCAAACTCATCGAGGAGATCACCAGGTACGTTATATAGCTATATAAGCGCATATATACATATACGTATATATGTAGAGATATATAGATATATATATATATATATATATATATGCTTGTAGCGCAGTTATCGTTTATTTTACGCGCTCGTGCTGATTTTAATTAATGAACGAACGACTGTTCGCTGCTTCCTTCTCGCGCATTACGCGCGAATGCGGGTGGGGCAAAAATCTATAATTAGAATATCAGATGGAAGTTTAAATTGACTATTATCATTGCCGTTATCGATTTATAATGTCTTCTCCGCGGGCGGATTTAATTATAAATGGAATTTGAGAGTCGCGTGGGTGGAGACGAATTAAAGGTACATTTGGGGGTGTATAATACGAGTCTATATAGATAAGCGCGCGCAGTCGTATATACGTATATATGTACATATATATATATATATATATATATATTCGTATATACGTCCTTTAATTCGTCTCCACCTACGCGACTCTCAAATTCCATTTATAATTATATATATATATATATATATATATTACTATATAAATGACGTAATTTTTGTATGGGTATCACGGAAAGCTGGAAAATAATAATGCTAAAGCCTCGTTAACGATGGCAATGTGCTGAATGCGTGCCTGGATAACATGCCTGGATAACAAGAATTTTTTTAAAAGAAAAAGGACAGATTTTAATCTCGATAGGTAATTGAATTTTTCATGCGATAATTTTCTGTGTGGTATTAACCTTTGATAGTAGTATACGACATCAACTCGTGTATAATGTATATATACACTGCGTGTGCGCTCGGCGCACAGTAAAAAGCTGTAATATTCGCTGGAATTCCTGTTAAATTGAGAGACCGGCTCGTGTTATTTTCACATAGCTTTATTCTGTTCTGTATAATTTCCAGGCCGGGTTTGCTGAAGCCTCAGTTTACTTACGGAATTTCACACAAACGCCCGAGTCATTTCGCTTTTGACTAGTGTTTTCATTCATAAATATACGCACCGCGGCTGCGCATATCATTACAAACGAAATATACCCTGTCTGTGCGCACCTTAACTTTATTTTTTCACCCGTCTCTTGCTAGTAAATTAAGTTTGTTAGCGAAACAGTTAATTCTTTCAAATGCGACTGTTAGGGATCAAAGTTTTTCATTACACTGCAAAGTAACATTATAAATTTTTTTTTCCATTCCTTCATATCTCAAGCGCACAGTTTTCTAATTATTTAGAAAGCTACGAAATTGTTTGCACAGAAAAGTATTGTTCGTACCAAGCTTTGTTTGACAATTATCTCACGTCACTGATATCAAATTCGAGTTAAAAGGATTATATATACGTTTTAATTAAAATATATAAGAAAAGAACAAAGTCGTATAGCATTATTACAATACTATCCCCTTCTATTCCATGTGCTACGGACAAAGTTTAACCGTCGAAAACAACTACGATCATCCCCATTAGCAGCACTCCTGGCCGTCATTAATAACCGTTTTCCAAACGACTTCTTGCAATGCCAGGCAGCGCAGCTATACGCCGCGCAGACAGACATCATTCGCACGGGGGTGTTCGCGCTAATAGTATGCAAATTGCGCGATGGATTCTGCGCGCCGAAAGACCCTCGCAACCGTCTTTCACCTCCTCCTCCTCCTCTTCTTCTTCCTCTTCTCGCGCGCGAGCGTCTACACGCACCATCAGCGCAAAAAATGCGCGGCGAAAAGAAGAGCATATACAGAGGGACAGGGGAAACACAAGGCCGCACTGTATGTGTGTACTGTGAGGAAGGAAGGAAAGGGATTCCTCTATATACTTCGTCGGAGAGGTTTAGCCCAAGGCCGCGAGGACCTAGCAATTAACCGGGGCGCAACGATTATCCTGCCGAAAATGAAAATTATAGGCACACGGTGTTCGAAACTGGAGTGTTGTTGTTGCCGCCTTGGCCGTTCGAACTCGGGTGTCTGCTGCCGCGCACGGTATATATATATGTATATACTTCTCCTCTATACACATATGCGTGTACGGTCGAGGTCTTCCTCGTTATTTATGAATACTTTTATTTGTTTTCTGCGGAGCCTATCTGCCATGGCGATCGAATATTTTTGCTTTTGAGAGATATAAGTAGGTGTTCGCTTATACGCTGAGCTTTTATTATATGTGTCGGTCGTATATAAATTACGGAAGTTGTGTGTATCGATTTCGTATCAATTCGCCGGAGGAATGCCTACGCTCCTGCTAAATAGTTTTCTGCCAGTCGTTAGCGCTTGATTAAGTAGCTGTTTACGGGAGCTTGATTTTATTAATCTTTAATATATAAATTGATCAATTGATTAAGTGGATTATTGCGGTAGTTTCAGCATTTTTTCTCGTAATGAAGTTTTCTTTCTTGTCGTATATATCAAAATTATAGCCTTTTGTTACAGTTCTTACGGGATATATATATATAAGCAAAGGCGCGATATTACGATCAATTAGTGTGCAGCGAGATTACCGATTAAAATTTTATATTCTTCGGACCCACAAAGAAAATGAAAATTAGCGAATTGAACTATAAAACACCAGCCGTTTATTACGACTTTGTCTTGCACAGACCATAAACTACATTATAGTGCTACTTTAGTTCGATATGAGATTTTTTAACACAATTCGCATAACGTTTATTGTTTTTTCTTTAACTGAAACAATGAATACATATAAAAAGCCCTACATAACACAATCATTACAGTTCTATCGAGTTTTGTCCCATTAATACACAAGTTCTCTTAAAAATTCCTCTCTTGTGTATATGTACAGTAAAATTAATGACCGCTATTAGTTTACTCGAATTCACTTTTACGAATTCGATGAAAGCTCGTAGCAGCAGCAGCAACAACGGCGCCTATCAATCCGACCCGACCGATTAATCACTCCCCTGCCGTATATAATTTTTCATTTTTCACGTTTCTCCCCTTCTTTAAAAGCCGTTTCTGCTTCGTCTCGCCTTCGCCGAAACTTCCCCCTCACCTCCACCCTTGAAATTGGCACGTCCGAGTAGTATGTGAGTTTGTATGTGTGTGTGTGTGTGTGTGTGTGTATATATATATACAGGAGGAAAAAAAGGTCAGGCTCGTACGCGCGCTCAGTTTTTATTGGTTTTTGCGCGGACGTGTAAGTACGCGGAAGCGAGGAGAGAGAAGAGTGCGCGCGCGCGCGTGCGTGAGGCGACGATGTAGGTTGTTCTCGCGCGAGAAAAAGGAGTCGTTGTGCGCCCAGAGAGTGAGAGAGAAAGAGAAAGAGTGTAAAAATTGTTCTTGGCTTCGGCGCGCTGATCTTTCTAAAAATAACTCGTGTAACTTTTTTGCCCTGAAAAGCAGTTAGAGGATAAGTTTTACATAAAGTAATAGATTCTTTTAGATTTTATTAAGCGTAGAATAATTTAACGAATAAAAAACTTTTATATGTTTAATCGAGTCAAATACTAGATGTATAAAAATTATTTTTAAGCTGAATTTTAATATTTCTGCTACTTGTTATACAAAAAAAGTATAATACTATACTGAAAAGAATATTTTAAAGGGCTATATAAAATACGTAGTTGGAATCTGTGCGTTATTCGTTTAATAAGTAGTATCAGATCGATTGGTACGGCACAGCTTTCCATAATACCCGTGACAATTATTAAGTTCTTTGTGATGTACTTTTAGTGAATCGCAAACGTCTCTTCTTATTTTCACTTTATGCTTTATAAGTACTTTACATTACAATGCAAATACCTTTTGACTCCGTTTTATATAAAAGACAATTTTTATGATTTTTATTTGAAAGGAGGAGTAGATATTAAGATTTCACGAAACATATATATATTATAATACGTCTCGTTGTAGGTATCAGTTCTTCTTGCAAGTTAAGCAGGATATACTTCAAGGAAGGCTTCCGGTCTCCTTTGACCTCGCCGCTGAACTCGGCGCTTATGTGGTCCAATGTAAGTAGAAAAATATTATCCGCATTATATTATATATCTATTACTTTTATTTAAACAATTCAATGAGTTATTTTATACATTTGAAAATAGCAAAACTTGGAAAAAAAAATTATCTTTAGTCATTTACTTTTGAACGGCATCAGCGAGAATCACGAAAGAGTAATAATTCAGCGTGACAGAAATAAAGATGCGGGACGTCAAGTCACACGACATCACAAAGTCTTAAAAATATGAAAACCTTTTTCTTTCAAGCCACGTTTCGCTCATCCTAAAGCTTAAACAACGAAAAAAAGGCAATGCGCGCAACGCGAATACGGCATATAGCGCGCGCTCGGGCGCGCACGTTAATCACTGTACACACAGATGAAGCAGCACAGACAACCGACGAGTCCACACGCGCTCTTTCAGCCTCAGCTTTTTCTCATTCAGGAAATGCCCGCATACATACACCATATACATACCGCATCGACGGGCACAGAGCGAATCTCTCTCTCTCTTTTCCCTTCTGTGCCACGGCGGCTTGACACAAAAAATTTCTCTCCCACGTCTTCGGATCTTTCGGGCTCTCTTTCTCACTGCGTCTGTCTGTCTCCCTGAGTCTTCGGAATATGTATATGATGTACGTGTATATCTATACGTTATAGCGTATATATATATATGTGCCTCTGCGGCCAGCGATGTGTCCCGATGCGAAAGAAGAAAAACGCGCGGTCCATTCACCTGTGAACGCGCAGCTTTTGACGCGCGCGATGAGACGCAAACACGCGATGCGCGTATCTCTATTTGCACTCGGACTTTGAATCTCAGTACGGAGATAGGAGTAATACGCGGCCTCTGGCCCTTTTTTTCTAGCTGTGTACGCAGAGCGCAAGCTGCTGTGCTTCGCGAGAGAGCAACTCCTGCTTCTTCGCAGCCGACGTCGCGATCCTCGGCTTTTCCGGGCGACTTCTTTCTCTCTCTCTCTCTCTCTCTCGCTCTCTCTTTCATTCTCTTGGTCCGCAACGGCTGCGCGTGCACACGCTGACTACCCCCGGCTAGAGATAAGAAACTTTCGCTCTAATTCCACGGGGAGTAATGGAAGAGAGAGAGAGAGAGAGAGAGAAAGAGAGAAGGAAGTCGTTTTTGCGGTTTCTAATCTGCTTTATGTTTACCCGTTCATTGACTCGCCGCTGCTCCAACGGCGCGTGCTCCGGATTTTTCGCCTGGCTTTTAACTTATTTGACGATTTTTTTCTTGCCTTTCTCTATATACCTACGCTTCTATTCACGTTTGAGATGTCGTCTCGCGATTGCTTCCATATGCTCCTTTGCGCTCGGCTCGCTTTCTGTATAAAGATAAAGATACGCCGTTGAGGCGAAATTCAATTTTGTCGATCGCTGGAAAATGCGCCGCACTGCCGTCGGCGGCTTCTCTTTTCGCCGAATTAACTTCTATGCGCGTCGACTTTCTTTTTCTCCATAGCATGGATTTTATGATCCGCGCGTGTCTGTGTATACTGGCGACGTGGTTCGTATTTATAAATACCGTGAAAAATATATATATACGAATTAGGAGGATGAAAGGCGTTTGTTTGCGCGCGAGCTGAGAAAGTCACGCTATTCATGACTGACGACTGTGAAGCATGGGATTGAAAGAAAGAGCGTTGAATATGTGTCATCGTTATAAATGGCGTCTATAATAGATATAGAATATTCTACGTCAATTAGTTAATTAGGGTAGCTTTCGACAATTATAGTAATTATTATTCTTGTGATTGTTCGGAATTAATTTTTCTCGTTGCTGTTTATTGACAAATGTATAATCGTATAATTAAAATCGGTTATGTGAAATTTTTAACAAGCATAAGTCATAATATAACTGTGAAATAGCCGCACGAAGCGTAGACAGTAGACTTTTTTCCGATTCACTTGGTTCGATGGCACGACTAAAAGGAAAAATAAAATAAAAAAAATAACAATGAATTTTCAGCGGAGCTCGGAGATTACGATCCCAGGCGGCACTCCTACGGCTATGTGTCCGAGTTCAGATTTCTGGCGAATCAAACGTCCGAGCTTGAGGCGCGGATAGTCGAGTTACACAAAACTCTCGTGTAAGATAATATTCCTCTTTATTTGATAATAGAATTCTCATTAGCTGGCGTCTGGTTTATATGTCTGGCATGGCTTTAACTATATAGATATATTCAGATATTAAAGTGTAAAGTGATATCAATACTTGAAAAAAAAAAAGTTATTCCAATGCGACGTTAATATTTGAGTGGCAAAGAATGCTTCTCTGACTGAATCGTATATTGACTTTTCAGAGGACAGTTACCATCAGCTGCAGAGCTGAATTACTTGGATAAGGTAAAATGGCTGGAAATGTACGGCGTCGATCTTCATCCCGTGCTGGTACGATAATTTTTCTTTTACCTTTATTGTAACTGATGAAAATGTCTGAGGCTTTTATTCATATTGCCGTATATTGACGGCGCGCGGCATTATTATTATTATTATTTTTTTTTTGTAACAACGATGACTTTTTCTGTGTAAAAAGGGAGAAGACTGTGTCGAATACTTTCTCGGTCTGACGCCAAGCGGCATTATTCTCCTGAGGAACAAGACCAAAGTTGGCAACTACTACTGGCCGCGCATCAACAAAATCTATCACAAAGTACGTTCTATTTTGATCTTTTGTAACTAAATAAAAAAAAACGATTGGTAGACGAATGTGCAATCTGATGTGAAAAGTGCATTGTCCATATTTTATTATTTATAAACATAATGTTTTGATATACACGGAAAAATATTATAATTAGATGGGAAGCCGTAAATTGTAGTTGTGGTTAGTACAGTCCATTATGTTGCAATTTGTAACTTATGAGAGTAGAATTGCTTCTCTCTCCCACAACTACAGATTCAATGATGTTGCATTTCCAATTGTAGCTACGACTGCATCGACTCACGATCTTGCGGTTTCTGAAGCTAACATTTTTTTTCGGCATAATGATGACTTTTTATACTTATCTCGGCCGTCTTTGAAGAGTTCGATATAGTTATGCGTTATAAGTAGTTTTGCATGATTTTCAAGAAATGGATTTTGAATAAGAAATAACAGTTATACGATATATTTTCCAATATTATGATATCAACATCTTGCAGAATAACAAAAATTACTAGTATAAATATAATTTTACAAAATTAACATAATTCGGTTATTGCAGTGATTACTTAGCTAAACGCTAATATTTATTCAGCCAAACAGTCATAACGTTTCGCCTCTGAATAGCCTATATTTTTAATGAAGTGACTCATAAAACTATAGATATAGAAATAACCGACTATACACATGATGAAATATGAGCATCCTTTTCTCCGTACTCAATGACCCGGCGAACCACGGGGTTTTGCAAGCGCATCACTGCAGCGCAATCTTCCATTACCGATATGCCCACCTATACACACAATAGCGCGCCGCGGCCAGCGAGCGAGCCGACCATGCGTACTTCCCTCGTTACCGTAACGAGCCGCAAACTCCTATACTCTCATATCCGGCTAGCCTCTCCCGTTCCCACCAAAAAAACAGGCCCGTGTGCGTTTTCGCATACAACATACAAGTATATACACTCATATAAGCCGCAGCGCGGACGAGTTCCTCGCGCATCCTTCCGTCCATATCCGTCTGTGCCAAAACCTCGGTCTGTGTTCAGACAAAGGCGACTCCTTTTATCCCCGCAATCACACGCACGCGACAACGCACGCGAAGCCCTACCCGCGTAATTCCATATAGATATATATATATATGTATATATGGCCCTAACCCAACTGTCTGTGCTATGTGCGTATACACAGGGCAAGTACTTCATGCTACGGGTGAGCGAGAAGAACTCGGCCGACCGGACGCACGGCTTCGAGACGCCGTCGCGGGGCGCCTGCCGCCACCTCTTCCGTTGCTGCATCGACCACCAGGCGTTCTTCCGGTTGATGGCCACGGGACCGCCGCCTCTTAGTCCGTACTCACGCTTCCGCTCCTACAGCCCGCCGATGAGCGCGGCCCAAGGCGCCGAGAAGCAGCAACAGGTAATACGAAGACGACGACAAAGACAAAGACAATGTATATATATGTAGATGGGGTAATATATGCACGGGGAGCATGTATATATAGTGAGCTGCAGTAGGAGTAGCACGCACTGCGTGCGGGTGCGTGCAGCGACTGGTTAACTGAGTACCGTCAGGCTGCTGTTAACGGCCTCGGATTACTCGTATATGCTGATCGATCGGTGGGTGGATGGATATATATATATACCGTGCGGGAGGATTTTTGAGACGCGGGGGACGTTCTTTTTTTATTTTTGCCGAAATCTCCGAGCCGGATGCGCGCGTTCGAGTGGAAAGCTACGTACACGGTATTGTTCTCTCGTAATAAAATATCTCTTGCGGGAATTTTGAAGAACATTTTTTAAGCGTGTTAAATTTGAAAGATGGCATTTTTATTCTATTAATGCTAACGGTTCCGTATAGTTAATTTTTCTTAAAAACTCTTATAAGTTAGATTCAATTGATTTTTATTCGTTTAATTATAATATGGTAAATGTTACGTTTTTCCCATTAATTTTTATGTATTGATTTTTTTTACAAATCGAAAAGACATCCTATATTTAACATCTAAAAAAATACTATTTATTTATTGTACTTTATGTGCCATCAAATTTCCTTACAAAATTTGTATTCCAAAAATATTTGTTATGTCTGTGGCGTAGGTTCGTAGACTTTTGAAAAAAAAAAAAAAAAACATAAAGGTATACCTGTAGAAAGGTTGTAAACGAATCGACCATAGAAAAACAATAACACAGAAATTTTCGTTGGTAGACCAAAAGTAGTTTAGTTGCGCCTATAGACATCTAAAAACAAAGGAAATTCCTCCTTTCTCTTTCGCTATGTATTCCCAGTATACCGAAACAAAATTTGCGTAAAATTCTATTTGGGCCAACTAAATTTCTATCGTTTGAAAAATTTTTCATTTAAAAGACTGCTAACTGGAATGCGTTTCAAGTTTTGTTTGTCAGTTGTAGTATTAGACAATCTCTTTTAAACCTAGCTATTCTTTTTTATGAAAAAACTTCATTTTACGAAAAAAAAGAACAGTATTATTAATCAAAACAACACGTTTTCTTACTAATTCTTCGTATGCAATCGCGAAGTTAAATTGATTGTATTTAACAATATTTTACGCTGCTAAATAAAATACGTATATATACTTTAATCGCAACAGCCAAGCAGCGTAAGACGGATGGCTCAACCGAGCTTCCAACGTATGCCCAGTCGACGGGCACAGCGCCGAGTTGTCGAGGGCCAGGAGATGGTAGCAGGCTTCGTGGAGGGTCCGGTGAGTCAGGTGGTCCAGAACTCGATCGGCCAGAGCCAGAGCTGCATGGCTCATGGAGGTGGGAGTATTGCCTCGCGTAATAATCCTTCTCCACGCAGTACCAGGAGCGCACCCTGGACGCAAAGTCAACCACGGGGTCTTTACACCTCGTCTAGCCCGAGGTCCGTCAGATCTTGCGGAGCGGCACCAGCTGTGAGTTTTGCTCTTGTGTTGTTTTATGCCGTGGTATTTTATTATTTTTTTTTTTTTAATAATTTGAAAGGTTGCGTTTAGTCGAGTATGGTTTTACAGCGAGTTGTAAAATGCAAACTCGTAAAAAATGTTTTGAGTGAAAATTGTTTTAGGAATTTTTTTTATTTATCGTAAAAATGCGGAATGTTTATTCAATTTTTTCACATTCTGAAACAATACACGATTTTTATTAAAATTTAAACGCAATATATCTGAATTGAATAATCGTGCAGCTATCCAATACTTAAATAAAAAAAAAACCTTTCCATAAAATTAATGAAAATAGAAATAGTTTTATTTAGTAAACATTTCAATTTTAAAGGGTAATATAAACAGAGTTGTGTTGTACGAGTCGATAAATATCCATTAATTCACAATTTCCTTTTAATTTAAGCTCCTCAATCGACTGAATCGAAGGAGCAGCTCGGTGGAAAGTCAGAGTTCCGCGGATAGTCACAGTCGAGGCCACCGGCGAAGGAGTCACAGTCGAAGTCATCGAAAACACAATCGTCATTCCGATTGCGAATCTCAACTTTCTCGGGGCTCCACGCAAAAGTCCGGACACAGGAAGCACCGAAGGAGACACAGAAGTTCGCGACACTCCAGGTATAATAGTATTTAATATATTGATTCTCGTAAGTTTTTTTTATCACATTTTAATTATCAATATTTCTACGTTTTCTACATGACTCTTGATACTTCTTTTTTTTTTTAATGATCATTAGTATCTATTTAAATTAAGCAAAAACTTTAATTATAGTAGGCACGAAATGGTCGATTCTGCACCGCAGTGGCGAGAGGCGCAGCGACGGAAAGGAGAGATAATCCAAAGGGCCGTTGTGAGTAATGTTTTCATAATACTTTTTTATCATAATATGATTAATATATGTAACATAAAAGCTTTTGTATACACTTTATTATGATTCTATTATATAATATTTATTCGTTGAAAATATTTTTATCTCTAGATCAGCACGACTGAACCGAGAAGAAGGCACAGAAGTAAACACAGAAGTCCCTCTTCAAAGCATCCTTTACCAGACGAACTCAGGAAGTAAGTTTTTCGATTCACTCTCTTGTCTTTTTTTTATTATTTGCGTTTGAAAAATATGAAATTTCGAAACGTCAAGTAACTTATTTCACAAAAGTTGAAAAGTAAAAGAGTCTTTTATTTCTTATGTTAGTAAACTGTATGTTTACCTTGATAAAATTTTAAACTTTAAACAGTCCTCCGGAATATCAGCTACAAATAATTACTTATTGCTAATTTAGAAATTCTCTTAACCCATTTTTATCAAAAACAATTTTCACGCTTTTTTTTGCAGACACTTAGAGTTTAGTTTAGTCGACACGTCGGGTATGAGCGAGCAGCAGCGTCGCGAGATCGCTTATACGGTAGTGCAATCTCAGCTCGCTCACCACCGTCAGCAGCAACAGTTGCACCAGCAGCAGCAACAGCAACAGCAGCAGCAGCAACAACAGCAGCAGCAGCAACAACAACAGCATCCGCAGCAACATCAACATCACCACCATCAGATGCAGCAGCATCACAATAACCACTACCAACCACTGCCGCCTCAGTACCAACAACAAAACCACCAGAACCAACACCATCAGCAGAATCAGCACAATCACCACCAGTTGCATAACCAGCAACAACAACAGCAGCAGCAGCAGCAGATGTCGCACGGCTATGGTCAGTACGCGGCCCCGACGTCGATGGGCCAGCAACATCAGCAAAGCGGCAATGCAGCCCTGCACGCGAGCAACTCGCGCCTGGACGAGGCGGTGGAGGCCGCCTCGTCGGCGGTTAGGTACGATGATCTCAAGACGCAAGCCTGCAACAAGCTCCAAAATAGTAGTCATCCTTCGAACGCGGAGGACGACACGGGATCCGTAGTCATTGTTTGATACGTTATGAGAGACTCTTCTTCTTTTATCACGATAGCCGGAAGTTCGCTTCTTCTTTTTTTCTTTTTTTTTTCTTATCATATTTTCATCGCGGGTGTCCCTTTGTGTCGCGATCGTTTTGTTTGGTCATTTTGTGTGTCGGTATAGAGTTTTTATACGAATATAATTAATGTCGCGTGACGTGCGAGTGTTCTCGTGCTTTGATAAAAATATTGCTACTCGAGCTGTGTTCATTCTTGCCTCACAACACCTTTTCTTTTCTTTTTTTTTTAATGTGTCGTTCGATAGTAAATAAATGTTATCTTACGCATTAACAAGGCGTCATTCATGCAGTCTTTACAATCGTTCATTGACAAAAAAGCTATTAAGCTGTGGTGCTGTTCACATATTAGAGATAATACTAGTTTATAATATTTATTATCAATTATTGAAGTGTATTATTTATGTTAGTCGAAAAAGTTTCGCCAACCAATTTTTTATAGTAGCAAATTTCTTGGGGTAGAAATATTTTTATCATTGTGGTAAGCAAATTCTTCAACCGTGCTCGAAAATAACTCGTAACGAAGGAACATGTTTCCCAATTCAATTCAAAGGACAATATATATATATAATGGTGCTGATTATTAATCAAGAGAATTTTCGAGCAGCAGATTTTACTTACAAGAGTGAAAGCGACATGCATGCCTATTAAAATTTTATATTAGTTGTAATGTTACTTTTTATTATTAATATTTTTTTACTTTTTCACATTTTTATGGATATGTCCTTGTACGAGCATGTATGTATTACTTTGGTCTCAAGCATGTGATTCTTTTTTATTTATTTGAAAGAGCATGATATAACCATTTACACAAGTCCCCAAATAAATCACTTGATGATAAAGCCCTGACAGGCACACAACACACTTGTGTATTTATTTTTTATCATTTTATTGGCTATCCTGGATGCGGTTTACTCGTAAAAAGTAAACGAATGTCTTGCATCGAGCTCCTGTTACTATTGCTGAGTTTAAAATTGAATGTGCTGAATATCGATTAAATTTTTCGTGAACTTTTTTTTCATACTTCAATATTTTGTAACGGAAGCTCGATGGGCATGGAACATTTTTGTGGTTTTTTATTTTATAGAGATCCACAATTTACATTGTAGCATAAAGTTATTGTTAAAACCAAATTATTTTTGTGTATTAACTTGATTTAGAAGTATTTGTAGCTTATATCTCTTTGTGATTAATTATTTTTTTTATAATGTTTGGTGTTAGTTTACAATTAGTGATTCATAATATATTTCATGATATCTGTAATTATGAGGTAAATTATATCTACGATTATTACTTATTTTTAATTCAGACATCATATAGATTCCAATTTGTTTTCTTATACTTTTTTATTAAGCTGAATTGAAATTTTCACTCAATAGTACATTCATTTCATGGATATTTGTATATATTAAATTAGTTTTATTTATTGTAAAATTAAAAAAGTTATTCATAAAGTAAAATTGGCTAGTAAAATACCTTCGAAACATGCCAATAATAATCTTCGCCGATTTAAAAAACAAAACAAAACAAAACAGATACATGAATATTTACAAAGAATATACATATGCTACTTAGCATATACTCTAATGAGAATGGCCTTTTATGTATTTTTATCTTTTACTTATAATTGTTTAATGGAATCGATTGTGCACGTTCGATATGTTATCAATATTATATATCTCTAGTAACACATTCAATTAGAAAAATAATATGTTGTGTTATTTGGAGTTCCTGCAAGAATGAGGGATTAAACAATTATACAAAATCAGTCAATTTATTCGAAGTGTGTGGTTCGAAAAAAGCTGTTGCTCCGAAACCTTACCATACATCAGGTACACACGACAGAGTTGGACACCTAATAAAAAATTGTGGTTCAGCAATCAAAGCAAAGCGGGAAAATCCGAGTTATCCCTGATCCTTGCTGGAGCTCGTAAAAAAAAAGAAACATAACGGTCAGCCGCAGCGTGTAACTGTAAAGCCGTATATATACAGCGCGTGCGTACACGTTGGTCCTGCGTGCCGAAGCAAACTTTTCGGAAGCCTCGGCCGCATATATATATACACCCACACATACACACGTAAGCGCGCGTGTCCAGAGACAGCTTAGTGAGATGGAAGGACTATTGCGACTTTTCCAGAGCGGTGGGCTTCTCGGTGAAGAGAGACCGCAGGAGCGTGTACCAGTGCCACGACGACCGGGGCCGCGGTCCCACGCCGCCAATCACCAATTTCTCGATGCTGGCGCGGATGGGCAGCCGCGTCGAGCCGACGAGTCAGCGTGTCCTGCACGGCAGTAGGACTGAGCTGCTCTACACGCGCAAACAGTCCTCATCGTCGTCGTCGCTCGTCGGCCTGCCGAGGAGCAGCAGTGCCTGTCGAGCTGGCGGCGTCGGCGGTGGTGGTGGTAGCATCGGTGGCAATGGCAGCGTCATCAACGGCGGAGGCGCCGCCGATAGCGGCCTTGGGGAAAGCACCACGCAGGACTTTTCCAGCTGCTGCTCGAGCTCGGCCGACAGCGCCAAGCTCCACACGACGCGTCCCGTACGACACACTACTACTCTTCTTTCTTCGTCTTCCCTAGTCTAGAGTTGTATACGGCCTGTCTCTGTCTGTCTGTCTGTCTCCCTCCTGTTCGGCGTGCGGTATAAGTCCTCTTCGCCGCACGCCAAAGTTGGATGCGGCTTGTACAAAAGTCGTTAGAGAGAGTTCACGCGTTACGACGCAGTAGTCGCGGCTCGAAGTTGCAAACGGGTCTCGGCTAAGTCAGATTTTGGAAGTTGGATGGATATGTATCAAGTTTTAACGATTCTTTCTTCGCTCTGCTGCGGCTTTTTCAAATTTCTTGCTTGACCCGTTTGGATATTCGAACGCGCGGCTGCGCGGTGTATTATATCAAAAAGGATTTTCGTTCTAAATGCACTTTTTCGTTTCTCTTTACTTTTTATCCGGAGAGTCCGTATTAAAAAGGGCTCTGTGCTTTTGAATTTATTAATAGGAGAAAATTTAACTAAGTTACACCGAGAGAAGTTAAACGACGGACTTGTGGTCTATCCGTTTTCTGGAAAAGGATAATCCCCAAGGGGATGAATTTTGCTGCGAGAGTCTTCTAAATTTTAAAATCTTGATAAAGCTTATATAAAAAGATTTGAACTTTTCAAAGGAGATTTGTACTTTTGTCTAGCAATAATTTTTAAAATGACCAATAATTAAATTATCCTTAAATTTTATGAAAAAGTTGTTGTCTAATCCAAATTTAATATAATTAGGGTATAAGCCATAGATACATAATAAAACTTCTCTTTGTGTATTAAATGAATACTATGTAATGAATTATAATAGTAGATAATTTTTATAGATTTGTTAAGAGAAAGTTACTTTTGTTACAAAAATTTATATAAAAAACTGTAAAAAATAAAAAATTCCATTTAGTAAAGTAAATTTTATTTGACGTAGACACAAAGGCAATTAGACGAAGATGGATATTATAAACTTCCTTCTGATACTTCCAAGCAGAGTTATCCTCACGGCGATGCGACACTAGACGCTGTCCTTCAACCAATTATATCGTAAGTATAACATTTAACATTTATTTTTTAAATCAAAGTTAGCATTTTAATCAAAACAAGTTAATCTTGAATAAATTTCCAGAGTATTAAATAAAGATTTTAAATTAGTAAAAGTATTTTCATTCATAGAGTAAAATTATATCAATAATCTAAATCTTCAGAGAGATGTATGCAGTTATCGACTGAGGCCGGTAAAATGGAAATCTTTCATTTTCTTGTTCTGAACTACTGTTGATAATATTATGATATAGCCTATTAAAATAACGATTTTGTAAATATAAACGTAAAATAATTTATTTTTATTTAAAAAAAACAACTACTTTTTGTTTCAGCACGTTAACTCGAAAACGTCGGACCAAACCAAAGTAAATTGCAGAGGATGGTAAATTTCCGATGCTGGATCTCAAGTGCACATATTGTATATTTCTTTTCGAAGTGAAAGTTTTTACACCTCGATTAAATAAAAAAATCTATACTCACACTAAAATCAGTGACTCATTTACACGTTATAAATTAATTCATTTATTGTATTGCTGAATCCCGATCTCACATCCTCATCCTTTGTAGTATAAACATTTGAATTAACATTGCAAAGTAAAGGACTAAATAATTTTGATTGAATTATTTTATTAAAAATTCGTTTAAACAGAGAATTTAATCGGGTTTAATTATATTAAGAAAAATTTAATTAAATTTACTTTTATTTCATTTTTTTACTTTGATTACAAAATTTGTATTTTTGTAAATTTTTACAAACCTGCTAACCATATGTGACATACAAATTGATTTCTTATTCTACTATATAATGCAAAAAGATTGATTTTATGTAATGCAGTATACTGCATAAAACCAGTACTGACTTTTTTTTACATTCATACATAAAAAATAAAAAATTGAACTAAGGATTTATACAAAATTGTAATTCCTTAAGTATTTGTTTTGATTACATATACTACTAACAGCAAATAAAAAATATACTTATAACAGTAACAAGTGTGTTGCTTTTAAGCGAGGTAAATTAAGCATGGTAAGAAACTTTTGAATGAGTAGAAATAAATAAAAAAAAGTCTCAATAAACTTTCTCATATTAATATAGTTGTTAAAATATTCTATAATTCAATAATTACAAAAAAGAATGTTTATTAAAAATTTGTTTTATAGTATTGTATTAACAATACTAGATTTGACCAAAATGAATTGCAAAAAATTTTGAGTGCCGCAGTTTAAATGCACACAGTTTTGCCTTTTTACAAAGTGTAAATTTTACACCTTGATCCACTGCAAAGGCTATATCGCAAAATACAACTTTTCATTGTACAAAAAGTTGGTTATTGTAATGTCCTAGAAATATTCATTATGCTTCTAGTTATCCTTTGATGCCATATGTCGCATCAAATTTTTAATAAATTTCTCCATTTTCTTCACATCTTGAGCAATTTCAGTCTTATATTGTAGGCACTAAAATAAAAATGAATAATAAATCTTTAACAATGATATATTATTTGTTTAAAAGAATAAATGTGAGGATACGCAATAAAATGATGAATAGTTTTTAGTTTAATGTTTTCAAAATAAAAAAATGTGAATATATCTAAGAAAAGTTGCATCATAGCAATCAAGAAATAGCATTATTACAGTGAATTTTAAACAATTTATGTTAACAAAACATGCGCAAAAGTGTTGATGGGATAAGAAATGAGGTTAGAATAGCAGGTAAATAGTACTTACTGTTCGGTCATCTGTTAACTTTAAGCAAAGAACACCTTTTTGGTGGCAGTATTTCATTGTATATCGTGCCTGAATTAAAATAACACAATCTTAATAAATTAAATTAAAAATTCGAGAGTAAAAGCTGGTAATTTTATAATTATTCACCTTCATTGGATCTTGCAAATATAACCTTTCTGCGCACTTCTCAAACTCCTCCCACGAGTTTAAGTAAGTCATTTTGTATGTAAACTGTGTTTCTATAAAGAATTTAACACTAAAAATTATATATTAACCAACAATCGCGTTTTAAACCAACAACTTTCCAATCGATCTGTTGAGAAATTGAACACTTGTCATGTTGTCAGTTTCTCTGCCAAGGTGTTTTTCTGGCACATGGTGGCGTTAGTTTCAAAGGTAGCATTGTCGACGTCAGATGGCGGTAAAATGCCAACTGAGCATGTCAATTTTCTTATCATCAAAAGATAATAGCAAGTGCAATTATAAATTAAAATTTCAAAATATCTGAATTATTAACACATAATAAATTTTTATTCGTCCTATTTTTGTAAATAATATAATGTTTATATTTGATTTTTTATTTATTTTTTTGGATAACATTAATTTGATTTCATGAAAGTACAAAAGTTTATTCAATTCAATTATTGGCCTTACATCTACAAAAGGTATTTTTTGTAAAAAGATGAAAACGGTTACAAAGTCGCTTTTATTAGAATGAATATAGAATCAATTTTTAATCGAGTATATTGTACCAATCTTTTAGATATTTTTCAATATTACTAATGCATATTGGATAAAGGCAGAAGGTATTTGAATAATTTCAAACAAAAACTCAATGTAAAATATAAGTTTATTAAAACTTACAAAAATGTATCGTGATTTTTAAATACACAAACCAGTTCTGTAATCAATGTTGTTTTATTTTTAGATATCAGTCAAAAATACAACAATGTCTAACAATAAATAAATTATAGATACATACGCAAATGTCACTGCATGTTTTATCGCATTCGTTGCGTTTATTAGATTACACCATTCATAAATGTTTAAGTACTTATACAAAAATCGATCATTGTAAATTATCGTAATAATAATAATATATTCAATATAAAGACGATGTATAAACAAAGGAATATAAAACTGTTTTATTAACAAGTCTTAATCTCAATACGTTGCCTTAGTAATACTATATTACTTATCTCTTTGGAAAGTTTTTCTTATAATACACATACGTATCCTATTTTTAAAAATAAAAATTCGTTTTCGATATATTTAATAATTATAATTACAATTATGAGCTTGAGTAATTTTCAATTATTTATAACTTATATTTAAATTCATTTATTGATTGTTTAACGACTGCTTGATTAGATAAATTAAAGCTTAACCATTAATTAATAAAAATGATTTTGGTAAAATAAATTTTTCTCTATTTTAAACTGTATAAATATTTAACAATTCAAGCCTATTCAAACTGCAAACGCATTTAGCGAACAACATAATATCTTACATAACTGAGTTTAATTTACAAAATTAAGTAATCAAATGAGATTTTATATGACTTGCAGTCTGTTACAAGTGAAAATTGGTTTAGCTATTAAAAAAAAAGGAACAAATAAGAGAGAGAGAGAGGTCAGTTTTTCAAACGTAGACATTAATCTCTCAATATTGATCTCGCTGTCGCTATTTTAATATGATAGAAATAGACTATACGAAAAATGTCAATAATTCAACATAAATTCGGCTTACATAGTGAATATCCACTTTAGACGACAAAAAGATTTAAAAAAAAGAGGAGGGTAGGGATTACTTCGAGAGGTAATTAAATTCCCAATCGACAATATCTGGGAAATCCTTCGAGACAGCGATGAAAGAAGGCAAAAAGACGAAGCTAAAGTGGAAACTTTACTGCCCCGCGCCCGGTGAATGATAATACAGACGTAAAAGATTTTTCGTATGTGTGTGTGTGCGTACGTGCGTGCGTACGTAAGCCCGCAGAGCGCACTAACAGTTTTCCTAAAACGAGTCTTGCATCTCGATAAGGAGTCGTAAAAAGAAACTCGTGAACCTTTTTCCGGGACAGAGCGTTGCGCGCTCTTATATATTCTGCGCTCGCACGCGTTAACCGTCCATCAGAGAGAGAGAGAGAGAGAGAGAGAGATAGAGAGGGAGAGGGAGAGAGCGAGAGTAAGTAAGGGGAAGAAGGGAGGTAGAGAGAGAGATTCCCGGTGGACGCCGGTCTCGATTCTTTTTCGTCGTCGTCTAAAGGACTTATTTCTTCAACGAAACTTTCGTCGCGGTAACAGTCTTTATTATTGTAACAAATTCGGTGCGCGTGTTTATAACGAGAACAGTTTGAGTTTCAGAACCTTACACAATTAGTCTAGGTATAGATTATTAGAGTATTTCCATTGTGGTATTTGTTCGATAAGATATATATATATACACACATATGTATATATATATATATATATGTCTATACATCTGGAGAAGTTATAATGTTAGGGTATGACACCACATTAAAATTTTATAACATTTAATGACTCTTATATCATCTGTTCGATTTTAAAACTGGGGAAGCAATATAAAAGAAAGAAAAAAGCAATCGATTCGTTAATTATTTACGGCTAAAATAGTAAACTTAAAATCGAATTTTTCGTTAGTTCGACATTATTTTCAACGATATTACGCCTCCTCAACGCATACGACGTATCTGTATTTATATATATATATTTAAAACTTAAAAGCAAAGTACCTCACAGTAGGTATAAATCTAATTTACATCCAGCGAAAGCTAATTTAAGTTTCTAACGTAAATTTTCTCCCGCTGATATTTAGTTAGAAGCAATGAAAGAAAAAAAAACGCACGCAAAACGATTTTTAAACCGCAACACTGAGAAAAATGATGTATTAAAAATTACTATAATACATAGTAACGTCGAGATATACTTACAATATCAAAAAAAT
>JAWWEQ010000010.1:18405676-18424474 GCA_035583055.1 Torymus tubicola | reverse complement strand
AATTTTTTTGATATTGTAAGTATGTCTCGACGTTACTATGTATTATAGTAATTTTTAATACATCATTTTTCTCAGTGAAGAAAAAAAGAAAAACAAGTCATCCGCGCACGAGAGAATCAATAAAATGACTATACGTATCGATTTAGAAATCGCTTGGTCACATCCCAGTAGAATCGTAATAACGCGACAATATATAGAACACAGTTGATTTCTTTCGTTATAACGATAATGATTGTCTATATAGTAAACACATAACCGCACCTCTTACGCAACAAATTGAACCTACACAAAGGTGTTCGGGAACCAAGTAATACATATATATAGCTTCCGTGTTCGGTAAGGAAGAATCTCGGGCATCCGGATCAGCGGGTCCTCGGGCGAATACCAGCAGCATCAGCGACGGCGTCCTCCGCCTCCTCCTCCGCATCCCGAGCCCTAATCGACGAATTCCATCGTAGCGGCGTAAAGCGGACTCGGTGGCCCGGTCTCCTCGCAGGGCTCGGCGCCGTAGAACACGGCGAATCTGCCGCCCTCGCGCTATCAGACGATCGTCGGGGGCTGCAGGACCGCCGGGGCGCGGCGCACCTTGAGCGCCTCAGGGCTCATGGCCGTCCGCGACTTGCAGGCGATCTGATCGTAATCGTACATCACGGCGAGGCCCCCCTCGACGAGGCCCCCACCAACGCCGCCTACGGGTTTGCGCCCGTACACATTCGCGTTCACCATCATACCCACGCTCGACTTGAGGGTGTTCTGGTGCAGCTGCTGCTGGAGCGCCTGTTGATGTTGTTGCTGCTGTTGCTGCTGGTGCTGGTGTTGCTGTTGGTGCTGTGGGTGCTGGTGGTGGTGCTGCTGCTGTCGGAGAGGGAG
Organism: Torymus tubicola; assembly: GCA_035583055.1. NCBI lineage: Eukaryota > Metazoa > Arthropoda > Insecta > Hymenoptera > Torymidae > Torymus > Torymus tubicola. The sequence continues at coordinate 18,423,604 of JAWWEQ010000010.1, read as the reverse complement.
AGAGAGAGCAAGAGTTAGTTGGTGGGTGTAGAGAAGAGGGGAAAGGACACCTGTTGGCCAGGGGCTGTTAAAAGGGGGGCTGAATATGTCGCGAGACCCCCTGCGTGCTCGAAATGTACGTTAAGTATAGAGATTTGTGATGCGGATCGTTATCTGAACTGGATCCGGTACAATTTAGACGGTTACACGCGCGCTCGCCGCTCGTGCGGTATAAATATTGAACAGTTTTAAACGGACGGCCAAATGTATATGAATATTAATTCTATAGCATACTGCCGTACTTTGAAGCTTATTAATGGTATCAATTACTGGGAAGGTGGGTACTATGTAGCTTTGCCTTTTTAGCTCAAACAACGCCTTACTTACTTCGGCTTGGTACAACGTGCTGGTCCGCGCTAAATAATTACGGCTCTCTAGTGATTTTAATTAACTTTTTAATAAGCCTCGAAAGTAGATGTAATGTACTTTTCAAGGTTCGCAAGATATCATCAGAAGTATAATAACCATTTGTGCTAAGTTATTCTCTATGTACTTTTTTATTTTAATTTTTTGCTAGGTAAAATAAAGCTTTATACTAAAATTGTTTTGTTTTTTTCGCTTTGAAGTTTTACATTCGAGCAATTTGCCGTACGCATTCATGAGCAATAAAGAGGGTCATACCGCGTCATAGAAGTTGAAAATCGAAATTATTAAAAAAATTGACTTTTATTACTCAAGTTAAAAATGATTGCGTGCACTGTTCAAGTTGAGAACAGTACTTAAAAGTTAGTCCACGTCGACGTTCGCACTTGCCATTAAAGGAAATTTATGTGTTGTTTACAGAAATTACTTAGAAGAAAGTAAGTATGAGTTTGTTGGAAAAATAAATTGTTGTTGTTTTATGTGGATTTAGAAAACTACACGCAATCACAACTTCTCAAAGAGATCGTTTCAAAGAGTTTAATATCTCTAAAACTCTACCCATGAGTTACTTGGAAAAGAAACATTTTCTAAATTATCGATACATGCGCTGTGTAAAAAAAAATACCTTAACTGTAGGGCAACTGATATTTAAAAAAAAATATGTCGATTAAACCGTTTGTTACCGAAAATAAATTTTTAAACATGTGCTTTTAATTGAATTTTTTGCGAACCAGCTCTATTGTGTAAAAACAGTTTCGATATTACGCTTTTATCCAATCGTAACAGAACCAAATATAAAGATAAAATATAACACGCGGAGTCAAAAATAATATTTCCAATATTATATAAATATCGATACCGTGAGCAAACAGAAAAGTCTCTTTTTACGATGCAATAAGTTTTTATTAAAGTCAAATTAAATTTACTCGAAGTAAACAAGCTTCACATCACAAAGGGATGAGGTTTAAAATTTCCAATCAGGTGTCTTCTTTAAACGAAGTTAACGTTAGATGCGCAAAGTAAATTGCTCTTCATACTATTAGAATGAACTTTATTCTTTTCCGCTAGCAGTATCCGCTTGTTTTTATCTTAAAAAAAAATCACCTTTCCACGATTACATATACTTTTATCATCTATTTTACACTTAATCGTGCTACACACACAATTCTATATAAAAATGAAGAAAAAAACAAAAATTATACATCGAATTGTTTGGTTCACTCACCGTATGTTGATGATCCAATCCCGCCTTGATTTGTCCGTTCCTTTCGATCGTCGTCGTGTTCGTACTGGGTGTCGTACCGCCGTTCTGTTGAGCATTGGCCCCGTAATAGGCTTCCGCTGAGATGCTACCCTCCTCTTCCTCCTGTCGGTACTCCCGGTGCTTCCTTCGCGACCTGACAATCGAATAGATGCCGATGGAGAAGAGGATGAGGAGAACGAGAGCACCGATGGCGCCGACGGCTGCGATAATGCGTAGCTCCGTGGGATCGCGCACGATGAGGCGCAGGTTCGTTGAGTCACGGCCCTTCTCGCTCTCGACGAGCAGTGTGTAGAGACGCGCATCCTCGCGCTGCAGATTGCGGATCTCGAGCTTCGCCCAGTAGCAGTTGGTCACCATCTTGTTCTCAATTATTGGCTCCAGTGGTAGGGCCTCGTATTTTGGACTTATGCTTTCACCTGTATATTGTCACGGGGAGAAAAGGATAGTTTGCTTGAGTTTTTTTTTTATTTCATTTCTTTTATAGAGATAAATCATATGAGTTATTTCGGTCGCGTTGTGCTCTTTTTTTAAGCTCTGCTCAGAAGATAATATCATTGGATTGATATTGGTTAGGTACTACTTTATATTTCATTCATTTACAAAAATCAATATGGCTCTTGCTTATCAAAGCGCGCGGCAAGTATATTTTATATTACTACACTGAGAGAAGAATTTATTTATGGTTAATAAGAAGATATATTAAAAATACACAGAAAAATTTATTTATATTTAATGATGGCATATTAAATATTAATATATGCCTTCATTAATAGTAATATTTTGGAATTTCAGTGAAATGTGAATGTTTTCACATTTATAATTTCCTTATTTCCCCAAAATCAACTATTCCGTAATAACTATTACTAAATATATTAACTAGAAATAAATCCTTCTCTCAGTGTAGTATCAAGTGGAGTGATATGTATTTTAAGAATAACTATCTTTATATATTGGTTAAAAGAAAATTTCGAATATGATAGAACGTATATTTAAACTAAATCGAATGATATTTTAGATCTAATAATATACCTGTGACTTTTAAAACCGATAAATTACATACGTTAATATGTAATTTGAATTTTCAATTCAATAATTCATTCAGAAATACGGAAAATGCAAACGAACACGATACATGTGTGAAATCAAAGCGAATAGCTAAATAGTGTAATTAATAGAGTTTGATCATTTGATCACGTTTGATAGTACCTCTTTTTATTACTCACTTGATTAATTTAGTAGGTAATAAAATGGTTTTATATAACTTTGGTTTTGTAAAAATGGGTGAGAAAGAATTTACTATCAGTAATTTTCATACCACATTCCAATGCGTTATGTACAACGATATGTTGCAACTGAAGAAATAAAGAATAATTAATAATATTTCCTTATTTTTAATAAAGAAAAGTAATTACTTTACTCAGTCAAAAAATTTGTCATTAACTCTTATTTGTCAAAAAATTCATAAATATATTATTTGTTATATTCTTTGTTTTTTTTTGTTTTAATTTTCTCAGTCTGGAAGCAATAAATAAACATTTATATAAACTATAAGGCAACAGATTGAAAAACATTAATGCCGCAGTGTACGTGAAATGCCATTACTAAGATGAAATAAAATAATTTCTATACACAGTGCATCCGGGAAAGGAAATAGTAAAACACGAGTTCCACGGCCGCGTGTGTATGCGCCATTTAAAGGTAATATAGCTGTATATAAAATGGAACGGTCAGTCGTATTATTATGCGAACGTTATAATAAACATAAGTCGGTAATAGATAGTATACGCACCGACATGATGTGAGCGTGCGCGGGCGCGCGCGCGCATATGGGGATAAATTATTGGAGTAACGATAAAATGAAAGCTATTTTCACATTATAAATATCTCGAGTACCTATATACGCGAGCGCGAGCGTTTCCACGATAAGTATCCCACCTCCGCGTGGCGCGCCGTCTATCTTATTCTCACGCTTCGACACTGTAAAAAAGGAGCAGTGAGCGTTGAGTTGCCAAAGGCGCGTTCGCGTATACATTTGCTCCTTCTCTCTCTCTCTCTCTTTCTCCCTCGTTCTCACTAAATATCTAATTGGAAATTTGCATGAGAGTTTTCGTCTTATCGAATCAGTCGGATATATGAATATCGAGTTTTCCATCTGTACATGTACAATATGTACAGAGGGCTCGAGTTTTTGAAAGGGAACAACGCGTGCATTAAATGTCATTTATCGCGTTAAATCTATGATATCACTGACCCAGTTGCATCCGTTATCGTTGTATAACGTAATTCGAAAGTGCCCGCATGTGCGCGCACGTCACTCGAGAGATTTTCGGTCGCCCGGTATTCTGCATTGGGAAAAAGCATAATTAAAGTACAATTGGAATGCCCCGACGAAAATGTCGATGACAATGAGATAAGCGGCCGTCCGACGCGGGCTCGATTCGTTGTGTCGGTGCTTGTTTTACAAGATCGTGAAGAGAACGATTCTTTTTTTCTTTTAGAACTATAAATCAATCAGGTATAGAACTAGCTCGTGTGTGTATATATATAGATAAGCCAGGGTGAACATTTTTTCGAAAGTCACGCCACGCCGAGCGTTTTGAAATGTCTCGGCATAGTTAGTTGAGTTTTGGAGGTACATTGTTTTAGGCGCTCCGTGAACGACGAATATAGACACATTACAATAGGCCTTGTACAAAGATCAATGAGTGGGCTCACGCGTTATTTCAAAACGTTATTTTCATATCCTAATGAACTACAATTTCGTCGGGACGGGGAATTTATCAAGTGAAACTCAATGAACCAATTATAACAATATGTATATGTAACCTTCATTTATGTAGGCAGTTATAGGTATGTGTAAGACAATTAAGACACCTTTTACTTTGTGCAAATCGCTTTGTTGGCGTAATAAACAACGCTATTATGAGTAAAAGACATTGTCGTAATTAATCGATCTGAGATTGAATTCCTCAATCTATCTTAAAGCCAGTAATAAATTGAAACGTATATATAGGTTTACGCGATAGACTAATTTGAAATTTACATTTATGGCATTTCTCCGTATGCATACGCAACGGCCATTAAATAATAACTGTAAGCCGAAATACGATTTGCTTTACGAATTAATAAACCATAGCTACATTGTTCTATTATATACAAAATTTTAAAGCAAACGTAGTGAATGATTGACAATGGATATAATAATTAACACATATTATATCTCAATTAAATCAATAATGTTATTGAATTATGAATAACAATATCGAGCGCTTACTAGTACTCTATATTATTTCTAAGGTTATGAAATCTTAATAATCGCACGAAAGACAGAAAACTCACCGGCTCTGATGTGCGAGCTGCCCCACTCCCAGGCAACGGTCCTAGGCGGTGGCCTTGAGCAAAACCTCGATTTGAGTCTGTGCACGGGCTCGCCAGTCCAGCCGATCGACTCGTACATGCCATCCTCCGTCTCAGCAGATGGCCTTGCCTGGATCTCTGGGGGTCCGATCACGTGGAGTACAAATCGCATGTCGCTACGCATTTCACGGCGGACGCCGTTGATGACGTTGTAAGCGACGCAGCGGTACTCGCCCTCATCGGCCCAGCCGACGTTCTCGAGTCGGAGACGACGGCCACCATCGGGTCCGTTCTCACCGTTACGGTTGTTGATGGTATCGGTGTTGCCTCCACGTTGGTGTACCCAGCGATACTGCGCTGGAGGATTGGCGTCGAAATCCGGGCATTCGAAAGGTTCGATATTGGAGCCAAGGGATGTCGTCTCCTCGATCTCGTCGAGCGTTGGCTCGTGTAGGTGAAGTGTGTTATCGCGCGAGCGTGGCTTCGGTCCGTCTGTGGGAGAAGATGAAGAGTGGCACGTTTGGCAAATTAGTTGTCGCTCTGCGTTTAACTCAATTGGGATGTAGAAAAAAAAGGTGCAATTCAATTTGTTATACGCTGTAGCTTTGTTTGTTATTTTTATTTTTACTATTTCGTCGGTACGACAGGCTAAGGTAATAATTCGAACGGTGTATGGAATTGAGATGAGAGTATATATCTGTGGCTTCGAGGCATAACGACATAAGTCCACTTTTGGAGTTTCTGAGAAAAATGGGTTTCAATGTTCAAACTTATTCGTAAGATCGGAATAAACGAGATTGGGCGTGATACTGTACTAATCAATTAACACATTTCAAAGAAATATATATACGGTGATATGACCAGGTTATGCATTTTCTCCTTCGTGAAAACTCAAAAAAGTATGAAGTTATGTCGTTATGCCGGGAACTTGGACTTATCTAATCATTTTCGTTAATTTAATTATGATTTCTGATCAAAATTAACAATTAATCAACGAATAGTTATGTTAAAAATAATACAACTTGAATACAACTTGGATTCGCGATAAATTAAAAAGCATTTTTTTCATTTCGTAAAAGAACAGGTATTATGAACTAACTTACAAAATTCTCACGTTTATGCACTTAACGTTTATAAAGTTATAAATTTCATCTAGTTATTGTATATATTTTATATAAAATAACTTTTATATTCAATTTGGTTGTATAAAATAAATCAGTGCTGGACTTATGTTGTTATGTCGCGCACTAAATTTAAAAAATGGACTTATGTTGTTATGTTTTCCGTATATCGTAGCTTTAGGACAATATTTTAGCTACTACTGACACTTTAAAATGAAAAAGACTCATTTAAAGATACAAAATCCAAGGTTTCCCCGATTTAAAAAAAAAGAAAAAAAAAGGACTTATGTCGTTATGCCTCGGGGCCACAGATATATATGTGACTGAACAAACTGTCTATCTTAATAGCGTCTTATATAGACGTAAATTGGGAATCGATGCTCTATGTCTTATTAATAGAATATTAATGCATTTAGAGAAACGCTTATGAAAATAGAGATCAATTTTAATTAAAATGTTGAAATAAACGAGTAGTATATACTGTAATTATTATAATTTTAATATTATCACTTTATAACGTATAAGTTCGTTAAACATTCTATTTTTTCTTTTATATATATTATAAGGTAATAATACAAGAAAAATCTTCAATAGATTAAAAAATACTTCATAAAATACTACTTTTCTCAATAGTTAGCAATATTTCAAATAATAGCTCTCCGGAAAAGTGTCTATTTTCTACGCAAATAAAAAAAGGTCTATGATGTATCTGGTTTCAATTAAAAAATGCATATGGGCTATTTTAGGTGAACTGAGCAGCTCAAAATTTTAAAATTGCTCAAAATTTTGCAAAAATTGCAAAAAATAAGAATTTTTGATGTGCAATAACTTTTGTAATTATTGAAATATTGCTCTAAAAATTTATTGTAGTATGAATCGGCAAAACTACTAAAGATTGAGGTGTACGATCTGTCGTGATTAAGGTACTAATACAAAATGAAACGAAACCAGAGAGAATTCGGAAGGATTTAGAAGAATTAACTAAAAAAAGAACAATAAACATCCAAGGAGGGAAAGGCCTCCACTCACTGGAAACACGTGTTACGGGCTTGCATAGCAGTTCAGGCACTTATATATATATAGTTACATCTCTGGCTGCTCAGCCGCGCGCGAGAATTCCAATATAGGAGCGGCAAATTTTCAAACGGAAAGATTTTATTGGTTTGCAGGACTTCCGTGGGGCCCCAATAATCACCCTTAGGGGTTCATAATATTTTGTCCTTCCTACCCTCCCTTCTGGTAGAGAAATTCTGTTTTAGCCCTTAATCTCACCCTATGTACCCTACAGTTATTAATTAAATCTTATTTCCTCCAATTTATAAATATTCCATTGAAGGCTCCACCCTTGATTAATTTTAGATTAGAATGTAGGCTTCTCGCGTTAGCCATCGAAATTATGATGAGTTCAGATCCCCAGGTAAGGGAATGATAGATATCCCGGAGCAGCGACCGAGGGTAACATAACCTCTTACGTAAGAAAAACTATCGTTTATGATGTATAATTTCCTGCACTTTCATACGGTGTGAAAAATAGGGGTTCCTATTTTAAAAAATCACGATGACCTTCAAATGACCTTGAAGCTCAAGTTCAAGATCAAATTCAAGGTCACGATCACATCACCGTTTTGATTTCCCAAAACTTTTACTTTATTTAAAGTTTTTTTCTAGCTTATTTTCCGAGATATTGAGGTGTGTCCATATTTTTGGGACACCCCCCTCATCCCCCCACCTCCTCAACCCAACCCCACCTCAATTGCCTCTCAATTCCCCCCCCCCCCCCAAATGGCTGGTATATAACCAAAGCCCCTCAATTACCCCCATCACCCCCGTCATCCCCTCATCCCCCTCCCCCCCTCATCCCCTCATGGCGTATCCCTGAGGGACCCTGACGGTACTACTATCTAGGGTGACGTGGAAAACTATAAAATATATTAAATATACAGGGTGGTCCGAAAATGTGGGAACCCCTGAATAACTCGCAAGGTTTTAATTTTAGGAGAAAATGTTAAATATAAAAGTTTTATAATATTTTCCTGGCTTTCAGATGGTGACCTTATATGTAGCAAAGTATTTTATCCTACCAGTTAATGTAAGAAAAACAATTCCGACCAGTTTAGGTAAGGACATTTTGGCCCAGCCAATTAAGGCAAAGATATTTGGGCCCAGCCAATTAAGACAAGGACATTTTGGTCAAGCCAATTAAGGCAATGACCACCAAAAAATTTTAACCTCTTTCCAAATCCATGAAAAAAAGTAGGGGTAACCATTTAAAAAAATGAACTGGACCTTCATGTGACCATCAAGGTCATGGTCTGGTAAAGGTCATATGGTCGGTCGCGAATAAAAAGGTGCTAACTCATCGGTCGGTTGGAAAAGGCGCTAACTCATCGGCCAGTTGAAGAAGGCACTAACTCAAAAGCTCATTTTTTTCCTCCGATTTAGGTTGGCACTGCTGATGTTATAGCATTAATATTTTAATTTAACGAATAAAAATTATATATATAGTCTCATTCACTTATTGTGAATTAAGTAAACAAGCTCGATGGTTTTACTTTCTTTTTCAAATTCTAAGAAATCTGCGTATAAAATATTATTTTTCACTTGTTAAATTAAAATATTAATGCTATAGCATCAGCAGTGCCAACCTAAATGGATGGAAAAAGAATGAGCTTTTGAGTTAGCGCCTTCTTCAACTGGCCGACGAGTTAGCGGCTTTTCCAAGCGGCCGGCGTAATAGCCCCTTCTCCAAGCGGCCGCTCAGTTAGCACCTTCTCCAACCGGCCGATGAGTTAGCACCTTTTTATTTGCGACCGACGATATTTGGACGTAAAGTTTTCCGCTCTTTCCAAATACATGACGAAAAATGGGGGATTCTATTTAAAAAAATAACCATGACCTTGATAACACCATCAAGATCCTGGTTAAGGTCAAATCTAAGGTCATCATCGGAAAGCCAGGGAAAGATTATAAAAATTTTGTATTAACATTTGCTCCGAAAATTAAAACATTACGAGTTATTCAGCGGTTCCCACATTTTTGGATCACCCTGTATATATAATTACAGAAATATCATTACCTTTACATATGTCCGTAATAGGGGATTGACGAGCGGAGCGAGCACGGGGGCAAACCCCACTAGTATATATATTTCGCTCCCCATCAGCTTTTCTTTAGTATAGATCGTATCAACAATTAAAATACATTCTATAATACTGCGCAATTCCTTTATTTACCATCACAATATTTGGGCCAAATGACCAGGTTCGAAAACTAATTACAAATAGCATATTCAATCAAAACTGCAACATTAAGATCCCCGCACATGCAACAACTCAGAAGATTACGGATCCAGATTGAGGATACTGGCGCACTGCTGTTCTGAATCTGGAAAAGAATGTAAGATAGCGTAGGGAGGGTGGGAGAGTTAAAAAAAAGCGCCTTGAACCTGAAACGACCTTGAAGCATATCTTACACACAAGTTACTTAAACGTTGCAGTAGAATCCAATGTTCATTTGTCGCGTCAAAGTACACCACTGTGCAGTAGTCCAGATGCGGCTGAACTAATACCTCGACTAACCCCTTGCGTACAGTTTCGGTTGTACATTCCCTGATAAATTTCAGACTATATAGGGCTTTATTTACTTTCTTTACTATATATATTCCTCCGCATCCTCTCCATGCCTACTGCACAACCCGAAATACCACAAAATAGAGACAGAGAAATAGACAGAGACGTAGAGACAAGGTCGAATGATGGAGTCGTAGAGACAGAGACATAAGGAGAGACGTATGGACAGAGTCAGCGAGTCAGAAACATATAGACGTAAAGACAGAATCGTAGAGACAAAGACGAAGAGACAGATACATAGAGACAGAGTCGTAGAAACAGAGTTGTAGACACAGAGATAGGGATGTAGAGACAGAGACGTAGAGGCAGACAATAGTGACAGAGACATAGGGGGACAGAGAGAGAGAAACTGGGAACAATAAATAGAGACAGACGTAGAGACAGAACCGTTGAGGCAGAAACGTAGATACAGAGACGGGAGACATGTACGCAGAGACATAAAGTAAGGTCAGAAACGTAGACTCAGAGGCGTAAAGACTGAGACTTAGAGATCGAGCCATAGGCACACGGGCATAGAGGCAGATAAGATAAGATAAGATAAGATAAGTTTTATTTCTGTACATTATGTTGTACAAATGAAAATAGGTGATACAAATAGAAAAATTATTACAATTATAATTATGTAATACAAAATAAAAGATAGAAATAACAGAAAGTATAAATGATTTAAAATGAGGAACAGAAGTGATATTACGAATGCGTGATGGTAATGAATTCCAGAGATATGCAGAGATTAAGCTTGGAGTCAAGCACCACATCTAGGTTGCGTAAAGAAGACTCACATACGATAGAAGTGCCATCAATATCAATGAAGCTTCTTGCTACAGTTGGGACAGAGTTGACATAGCGAGGAAACCTATGACCATGGTTTTCGTCTTATCGACATTAAGCTTAAGATTGTTTAAGGCAGCCCAGTTTATGATGCGGTCTGCATTTGAACTCAGCTGAAAAATTGTCTAGCTCCTCAGGAGGTCACCTGATATAAAGCTGAAGGTCATCGGCATACGTGATGTGGGAAACGTCGTGGTCAAAACATAGAGGCAGATCATTAACGTAAATGGCTAAGAGCAGTGGCCTCAAGATAGAGCCCGGCGATAATCCGGTATTTCCTATTTATTCCAAGTCTAATGTCATTAGTTAGTTTAAGTAAGGCTGTTTGAGTGCTGCTTCCTGATCGAAAACCAGTTTGAAGAGGATTGAGAAGAAGCATAGATTCTAAGTAACAAGATATTTGCTGGTGTACCAACCATTCAAGTGCTTTAGAGAGAAAACATAGCAGAGATAGTGGACGAAAATCATTCAGGCTATTAGGGGTATTCACCTTATTCAAAGCAATTAAAATTACGGAAGATTTCTTCCATAGTTGCGGGAAACAGGCTTCGCGTAAAGATTGATTAAAAATTTTACGTATGATAGGCGCAAGAAAAGGTAGTGCGAGGTGTATTGCACGTTGTAGAATACCATCAGGTCCTCTAGCTTGCGTACTAAAGTGATTTACTGCCTCACATATATCCGAGTTTTGAAACTCTTTGAATGTGAAACACTCAGCACTGTTCGATGAGGTCAGGGCACTGGGAAAGCCAGAAACAGAAGGTGTCGCAGGGTCATAAGAAACACTTCTAAAGTGTGCATTGAGCTGGTCGATGAAGAACGGTAATCACGTTGATTTTTTGCATCCTCTGAAGCCCAAATGTTCAAGCTGGCGCCAGATATCCTTCGGATCGGTCATCATTGATAGTCGTAGGTGATAGTAGTTGTTTCTGGCTTTCTCAATCGAAGGATGTGCTAAATCACGAGCTTCTCGGTAGACAAACAGATCATATCCAGCACGAGACCTAAGAGAACGCTTGTACAAACGATCTCTCTCCTGGATTAAGTCACGATGTTCTGACGTAAACCATGGATGCCTATTTTTCCCAGGAGTAATCGTTTTAACCGGGGCGAGATCGTTGATAGCAGAAGTTAGGTTGGTTTGCAAGACAGAAACACATTCATCAAGGGAAGTTGACTCAGCCATAGTCCAGTCCAAACCTCTCAGATAATGAATAAGAGACTCAGCGCTAATGGCATTATAATCACGAAAAGTAAAAGATGGTGATGAGGGTTTAGGGGTGAGAAGCATAGTGACAAGAACGTAGATACAGCCTCGAAGGACAGACATTGATAGAGACAGAGACGTAGAGACAGAAACTGCTAAGGACAAAGACAGAGATTGATACCGAGAGACAAAGACGACGAGACAGAGACAGGCAGTCAGTAGTAGAAACAGAGACATTGAGACAGAGACATAGTGACAAAGACAGAGATTGGAGATACAGACAGAGAAACAGAGACACGATCAGAGAGATAGAGACTTAGTGACATAGACGTAGAGAAAAGGGCTGAGTGATAGTGATGAAGAGACAGAGTGATCGAGATGGAGACATAAATACAGAAACATAGAGATCGAGACATAGATATAGAGGTGTAGAGACTGAAATATAGATGCATATACATATAGACAGGTAACCTCTTTTTACCATATCCTAACCAGAAATACCATTTTCGCTCCCGACACAAATACGCGAATATCAGATTTTTGTTTCGGGTATGTTGATAAAATAGTATACGCACTACCGGACCAAAATGAGCCAGTTTTTTCCTCTGAAGATGCGTAATATACTATTCTTGAGGTATGATAGACTACTGTACAAAGTACATACTCAATGGAAAAATGATATTTGTTTGAAAAAATAGAAACACACTAAATTTAACATATTATATTCTAGATTACAATTAAAATATTCTCAAAATTCTAAATGGGGGTTGACGAGCGAAGCGAGTAGGGGGTACCCCCTAGTATATATATATATATATATATATGTACTGTAACGGATAAGTAGCTCCCGGCTAGCGTGCAATTATCCGTACAAATAAAAGGATGTGAATAACTCGAGAACGTGGCAGGATTGTGGAATAAGAACGCGACAAGTAAAATAAATAGACGTTTATTCACTATCGGGCAAATATAACACTTCGCGGCTAATGCGCGAGCGTGGGAAATCCGCGCGGGCTCTCCTGAGCGGCAGGAGAGAGAGAGAATCGAAAAGGCACTTACAGGCTGCTGGTTGCTCTCGGCTGCGCGGTCTGCGTAAGTCGCTGACGGTTCGCTCGAGTCGCATCGATTCGCTGGTTCCCGGGCGTAACAGGATCGCACAAGGTAGCACACACACACACACCGTGTAGCATTCGCGCGAAGTGTTCTCCCACAACGGGAGGGGGGGGGGAGAAGAAGCGGTAATCGCAATAAATTACGTGGGTACAATCTACCAAGACGAGAATACGCAGGGCTCTCTCAACTCTAATTTAACCACGGTCAAGGCCAGACCTAAACTGACTAATTCTCTCTCTGCGCGCAATGCTCGCATCGGTGCTGTCTCTCTGTTTTTCTCTCTCTCTCTCTCTGTTTCTCTCGCTCTTCTCATTGCTCCGGTTCCCTCTCGCTCTCTGCACCTGTAACAGCTGTAAATATTAGAATATATGTAATACACAAATACAGGCGACGGGAAAGAGAGTTTGACGGAGAAATACTCGCCCGTCATTATATATATATATATATATAGATATGTATGTATGGGTCGTACTCTGGGAAATCGAGATGTCAAACAATTTTTTCCTTTTATAATCCCCTAAATCGCTACGTAACTATCCCATAAGTTACCCTGACTTTTTCAGATTTTTTTCGCTTATAGTTTTCTAGTGGCAGAGGGCGAAAGTGGGTGGTTTTAGCATTTTCTGCACTGTTGACCGATTTTGGTTAATTTATAACTCCTCAGGGAAGCATTTTTGATAAATACAGAAGACCTTTTTTTTGTAAAATTTTCTCAGTTTTTCAAAGCTGTTTTTCAAAGCTTCATCGTAACCTTACTATTCCTATTGAAACCTTATAATTAATTATATCGAAATATGACTATGATTAAACATTTATTTTACTACTGGGTTCTGTTGGAGCTTTACTACTCTTATTGAAACTTTGCTATTATTCATATCGAAACCTTATTATAATTAAACATTCTATTATCTACTAAATTTGCCCTTTACGTCAAAATATTTTCATTTTAGTTTAAATATTATTACAATTCAACGTTTGCATTTCTAAACTAATAGTTTTTTTACATTTACATCTGGAAATGATGGAGAATCGTACAAACCATTTATCAAATAATGATCGATCAGGTCGGGGTAGGCCAAAAGTTAGACGAACATCGCATGGGGAAGTGATTATTAGAGAAAGACAGCGTAATCAAGCAGCTAAAAGAATGAGAAGACTCAGAAAATGAAAAGGAAGTTCTAAACGAACAGTCGAGGAACAATTAGCTCTTGAAGATAAGCCCCGTAATTTAGGACAAGAAAGAGTTATACGATCACGAATACGTTAAGGAAGGTGAATTCCATCATCGCAAAATTAAAATTCTCAAAACCTGTGATATGGTCTGAGCCGATGTCTCGAGAAAATCGTTATTTCTGCATGACAAACATAAAAGGTTATAATTCAACTACTAAAAGTAAAATTGCATATGCTGATGTACCTTCAGTAAAGAAGCCTATAACACCAACTAAAAATGTAACTAATCAGTACCAAGAATCTATGGATATTGACAACTCGCTGGTTGAAGAGGAAATACAAATTGATGAAGGTTCTGAAGAAGAGAGTGAAAGTGACAGTAAAGATGAATATGTACCAGATCGTAAGAATAAGACTCCCGAAACTTTCAGTCAGAAAGAGTCGAATGATCTCGTACGCGATTTAGGGTTACCAAAAGATGGAGCTGAGTATCTTGCTGCAGTATTCAAAAGGAAGAACTTGTAATCGAAGAAAACCAAATCTTCTTTTTATAGAAACAGAGAAAGAGTTTCGAAAATACTACGTTCAAGATACGGAAATTACATTGACCTACTGTACAGACATGAAAGGATTGGTAAATGAATTAAAACCTAACAGTTACAAAGATGAAGAGTGGAGACTCTTCATTAACTCTTCAAAGCGTAGCCAAAAAGCTGTTCTTCTTCACAATGGAAACACCTATACACCGATTCCAATAGCTCACTCAACAAAGCTGAAAGAAACGTAAGAGAATTGACAAATAGTTTTGGAGAAAATAAAGTACTCAGAACATAACTGGAAAGTTTGCGGAGATCTCAAAATTGCAACCATGATACTTGGACAGCAATCAGGATTTACGAAGTATCCGTGTTTCTTATATCTATGGCATATAGACACTATACCCAGAAAGAATGGCCAACAAGGACCGATTTTAATCCAGGGACGGAAAGCATTATTCGTGAAGCTTTGGTTGATCCATCAGTAATTCTGGTTCCATCTCTCCACATCAAACTTGGTCTCGTGAAACAGTAAGTCAAAGCTTTAGACAAAGATGGTGAGTGCTTTGAGTATTTAGAAGAGAAATTAACAGAAAGAAGGTATTTTTGATGGTCCTCAAATATGCACTATGTTCAACGATGACCATTTTATTATGAAAATGACTGACGATGAAAAAGCAGCATCGCTAAGTTTTAAGAAAGTTGCTTAGAATTTCTTGGGAAATCAGAAAACTGAAGATTACAACAATATAGTTGCGGAAATGGTGAAAAATTACAAAAAGTTAGGTTGTTTATTGAACTTGAAATTGCATTTCCTGAACTCGCATCTTAACTACTTTCCAGAAAATCTTGGCGATTACAGCGAATAACAAGGTGAACCGTTTCACCAAGATATTAAGGAAGTGGAGTGTCGATACCAAGGGACATGGGATATCAATATGATGGCAGATTTTTGTTGAATGCTTAAAAGAGAAACAAAACCGAGGAGCTAGAAAAGAAAGAGAAATCCACTTCATAGGTCCTTTGAAGATAAAAGAGTTCGTTATAAAAGGAAAAAGTAGTATTATCATTTTTTATCTAATGCTTATATTCTATTCAGTAGCACGAATTTTTACATCCAGAGGAGATTTTTTTTCAAATAGATGAATCATATTATTGGTTTATTTTGAATTAAATAGAACTGATCCTGGTGCAAGAAAATATACTTATAGTTAAATTCCAGCTCATTATATTTAGAAATAACAATGATAATGGCAATAAAATTTTTAGATGGTGTAAACGAAAATCTCGCTTCAATTGTATTGGGCGTATGTATTCAGTAAGTCCAAGTAAAATAGAGTTATTTCGATGCAGATTACTTTTATTACATCGTAAGGAAGCAACGGGTTGGGTTTTAGTGATTTGATGACGGTAAATGGTGTTCATTATCGGTCATTTTCAGAAACCTGCTTAGTGCTAGGTCTTTTAGAAGATGATGATGAATGGAATCGTACTATGCAAGAACCTGTTAGTTGGATGATGCCAAGTAGTTTACATCAGTTATTTGTTCGTATTCTGATACATTGTAAACCTGTGCATCCAGAAAATCTCTGGGAAACTTTCAAAGGAGCATTATCAGAAGATGTTCTGAGATTTCAAGCTGTAGGTAATAGGCAATACAATATGCTAAAATGATGAGCAGAAAGAAATCGTCGATGTGATTTTAAGAATTTCAATTGTTTTTCATTCCGACGGTAGTACGTGCCTTTATATTGACGATCCCGGTGGTTATGGGAAAATATTTGTTTATACGACATTATGCCATTTATTAAAAAGTCAAAATAAAAAATTTGTTGTGTGGCTTTTACTGGAATTGCCACAACTTTGTTACCAAAGGGGATGATAGTTATGGTATTCTTCATCAATTATTGCTGTGCAATCAAAGGAAGGACAATTTCTAAAGCAGATGTTTTTATTTGGGACGAAGCTTCAATGGCTCCACGTTATGAAATTATGGATAGAATTCTAAAAGATGTTTTGAATAATGATTTATTATTTGGCGGTAAAATTGTAATTGTTGGTGGAGATTTTAGACAATTATTACCTGTTCTACCACGAAGTATTAGATGTGAATTAATTAATGTATCAATTACAAAAATAATATTCATTGTATGCATACATCACAACTGTGCTTAACGGCTCTCTCTGTTACGATACTTCCCATTGCAGCCCTTACCACTACGGTACTTTCCATTGCAGCCCTTACCACTACGGTACTTTCCATTGCAGCCCTTTTCACTACGGTACTTTCTATTGCAGCTCTTTCTACTGCGGTATTCCCTATTACAGCTCGCTTCCATATTATTCGGTTTACTCAGAAAATGTTGTTTTAAATATAAGAAAAATGACGAAACTTGTTTAATTGATTAAATTGTTTATTTTTAAATTTATCTTTTGTTAATGGATTCGGTATTCATTCATTATGTACATTTACATGTAACTCATGAACCGATAGACTGACGCCTCATGAGTGCCAGCTCAATTGAGAAAGAGAGGTAGAGGGAGATAGCTAGCATAATACATATAAATATTTCGATTTAAAAAAAAAATTTACAATAGATTGTTTGCCAGATATTTATGGTGATTTCTGTTAAATATTATATATTATGTTATTCAAAAAATTAAATATATCATTTCATAATTAAATTTTGGAGTTTTTTGTTTTTAAATCAGTTCAAATTTGGGCGGTAATTTCAGTTTATATTTCATAAATATGTTTTTACATATCGGAATAACGTAAAGTTGAGAGTCGCGCGTAGCGCGCCCAACATTCTAGTTATCCCTTAAACCTTAATAACGTTTAGTACGTAATATTTTTCGTTTTTGTCTAAAATAATTTTATTATTATTATTTATTATTATATATTGCCAGATAAAAATTTATCTCATTAGATCATATATAAAACAATATATATCTGACCAATTGACATCCTATCCAATAGACACATAAAAGTGTGAGTGTGTAGGTCTGGGCAAGAACTTAAAAGACTAACTTACTAACTATGTATATTAATGATTCACTAAACTTAAATAACTTATATATTCTAAGATTTGAAACTTTAATATAAAAATGTTCTACAAGTAATGCGTGACACTAATATAATTTATAGATAAAACTTTAACAAAAATTATAACTTAGATTTGCTCGTTAAATATACATACATGTAATAGAATTTACCCACAAGGAGAGGCTAAGGGTTCCGGAACACCAATTTTCTTGAAACTTTCAGAGATTGCATATAACAACCCTCAATGAA
>JAWWEQ010000010.1:18366499-18405576 GCA_035583055.1 Torymus tubicola | reverse complement strand
AAAAACTAAGTGTCTACAAATTTTGAGCAATTTTAAAATTTTGAGCTGCTCAGTTCACCTGAAATAGCCCATATATAAGTTTAAATTGAACGATAAAAATATATACCTAAAATATAAAATGAAATCAGACCGATCAGAGGATTTCTGTTACCAATTACTGCAGTTTGATAGATCAACTTTAAATCTATATATTGGAGGACAACTTTTAAATGAAATAAATAACGTATTTAAATTTTACAGAAGTAAATAGAAGCTCAGTTTGTTTAGAGGTGTTTTTATTTTTTTTGTTTTTGTTTAAAGTCCATATGCAGTTGTTTATTTTTGAATATGTTTAAATAGCTGTAATTTTAAATATCTTTTAATAAAAAAATGGACAACCATTTACAACATTTTTGTTTAATTATTTGATCAAGTAATTTTTCATTTTCTATTTGTCAGTCTTTTACGTAATAAAAAACATTTAGATAATTGGATAAAGTGTAAAAAAGTTTCATGTTTGCCATAACACAGAAAATTTACTAGATAAAAAAATAGAGTGTCTCTTGATTGTATTGGCCAAACATTACTCCACTATACAAATCTTGTTACGCATGTGGTAGATATTGATTATTGGCGCCGTTCTATTTTAGTTTGTTTTCTGTTAAACTATAGTAAACATCATAGTTTTCGATAACGAACTTGAATATTGATAGAAAAATATATTCTTAATTCTAAAACAATAAGAATCAACCGAAAGGTAGCAAATCAATTCCGTTATTTTTATAGAAATCAATAGTGCAATATTTTTATGTTATCCAATGGCTGGTGATATCTTGTTTTATTAACTTCACACACGCACAATATGTATTAATTAAACATTAAAAGAAATGACTTTATTATATTATTCCATTTCAACTCCACTCTGATTGCATTCTTCTCGTGTATAGCAGTTATTCATGTTTCTTATATACATGTGAGATTATATACTGTAACAGTGACCAGTGTACAACTGCAGCTTTATTAGAAAGAAACATTTTCCAGCCGCGTATCAGCAACGTGCGAAGTATAATTTCATTCCCCTGTACGGTAATTTCTTTTATCTCGCAACAAGCGAGTTTGCGCTCGAATCTTGCGAGATTTTTGCTCGCCACTTGCTCGCAGTCGTCGTGGCACACGACATAATGCGCGCGCGCGCGAGCTCGCGAGCAAGACGACGTTACAGCGCGTAACCACGCGACGTGACTTAATTTTTATAACCGTAATTACAATAATTATCCTGCATTTTCAGCGATAACGTAACGGCGTGCAACTACAGTCTTGTTTATAGAAGAAGCGAGGCTATATTAATTTTTACGCCGAAAAAAATGTCGCTTTTTATAAATAACGATCGTACAGCGACCGCCGCGGTGGCACGAGTCAGAGGTAATTAGGTCAAAATTTCCATGAACGAAGTGTTAAAATATCACGTCAAGAGAACGAGAGAATCCCTTTTAACCGTACCGTAAAATCATTTTATTAAAATTAAAATATTGACGATTACTTATGGAAATCATTTTCCATCGGATGAAAAGCGTATTTCATTGAAATATAAAAATGTACCGATCATGATATACATATAATATGTTATGGATTTTCGTACATTATTTTTTAATGGACATTTTGGAATTGTTTTTCATACTGACGTTAAATCAATTCATATTGACATGAAAATTATTATTCTTGTGGAAAATATATTAATTTATTATTCACAAATTATTTGATACCTTGAAACCAAAGTCGCAATGCGCATATGTTATTGATATTAAAATAGCAGATGCGGAAAGATGATATTGATATGCGTCGAGGGTATAAGCCATATAAATAGTGCGTCGGTATTATAGGTGATCAATGAAGCACACAGCAACATTAATAAAAATAATGGCTCCCCAAGTTAATCGCTTTTTAAATACTTTTTTCATTAACCCAAATGTCTCGCATTTTCCGGAAAATTGTTTTATCGGCTGATTCATTTGTCAAATACGCGCTCAGCTCTGCACATATATAGTTAATATTTATCGCATGACATTAATATTATTAGATTTCTCACTTCTTGACTACCTCCGGTATTCTATGGAAAAGCCGTATTAGTCATTTTTTTTATCGTTTTTTAAGTATGAGGTACTTAAAAGAATCAAAAGAGCTTTGAGCTTATCACGATTCTTTTCTACTTCTGGCCTCGTAACGGGTTCTGACAATGGGAGAAAAGATCACAGTTACACTAACCGATGCTAATTATTCGTTATCTCGTCTCTAAAAGAATAACGTTACCAGGATATTCATAGTCTGTAAATTCTATTTTTACTGTTTTCATCACAAAATCAGATATTCTTTCATTTGGAAACGTAATGTATTATTTATTACTTTTTCCACTCACTGGTTATATAGCTCTGTATAACAGTCGATATTTCGTATTAAGTGCTCATGTAAATTAATTCTCGAGTTAGTACTGTATATATTCGTATTACTATAGCTATTGATGACGTTGATCGAGCATTGTGTATATATTTATTATCGATACGTATTTTTGATAGTTTAGCAAATACATAAAATAATAATAATAATAATAATAATAATAATAATAATAATAATACAATGTTATTAAGTGTATAAACAGCGCATTGTTAAGATTAACGTATAATGAATTTTGATTACCCTATAGAAGCGAATACGCGTTAATCAATATTACAAACAATATCCATTTGAATATTAAGCTCCGCAGTAACGCGTCCAGAATCTACGGATAACTTTTACCCCGGTAATTCTTGATTAATCGCAATAAACCAATAGACAATCAGAGCGCCATTAAAACTGTCCCAAGAACAACAGGGCCACATTAACCATTTGCTAATCCAATCTCCCATCCTGGCGGTCTCACTCTCTCTGTCTCTCCTCTACTAATACTATACAGAGCCGCGAGTCGTGGGACCGCGGGTTCTCTCTCTCTCTCCTCCCTGCCTCCCATCCCTCATCCAATTACACGTCGGAAAAGTTCAAATGAAACGTTCCTTCTACAATGACAGCCCATTGCTCTGGCACGCGGGTATACGTATATATATATATATATACGTACGTACGGTCGAATTATGAATATAAAGCCATTAACTCTTTCTTTATTCTTCACTGGCCTAACTAGACAGATGAAGAGAGCGGAGACATATCTATATATATATATGTATATACGACACTTACATTGTACGTCAAGACGGTACGTGGCTGGTGCGCTCTCGCCGATGGCGTTGAAAGCGCGACAGCTGTAGAGACCAGCGTCTTCGTGCTTGATCGGCTCGAATCTCACCTCGGACTCGACAAGGGTGTTGTTGGTGCGATTGCCTGAGTGCACCGACTGCACGTTGCCGCTCGACACCATGATGGACGCTGAGTCCTTGAACCACTTGATGGTCGCCGGGGGATTAGAGTCCGCTGTACAACGTAGACTGAC
Organism: Torymus tubicola; assembly: GCA_035583055.1. NCBI lineage: Eukaryota > Metazoa > Arthropoda > Insecta > Hymenoptera > Torymidae > Torymus > Torymus tubicola. The sequence goes on along the minus strand of JAWWEQ010000010.1, from coordinate 18,402,119 downwards.
GAAGCTCGCCGAATCCTCGAGAGCGGATACCAGCATGCGTGGACTTGTGTCCAGCTTGACTTCCGGCGAGTCTGCGAGTAACGAGATATATGTATATAGATTATATGCTGCTGTTGCTCATCTTTTGCCATATATTGCAACGATAATTTACGTAATTAATATTTTATTTCGATTGAGGTTTTAATTATGAAAGGAGCAGCAGAGCAAGTGTATATAAGTTATAGTCGACGTAACGTTAATTACAATTAAAACGTAAAATTCATTATTTCTGTGTGTATGATAAATTACCGTTATTCTCCGGTACCCGACTTTAATGGAAAGAGTAAACAGATATATACATATATGTTTTTATATTTGTTAAAATTTCAAAATAATTGCTGACACCAAATATTATACGTATATATATCGTGCGTGTATATTGAAATAAAAAAGTTATCTGGGATTTGAATATTAATTAAAATAGAGCGATAAAGTGTTATACATGAAAATATTTTTCAAAGGGCAAATTGCTACATAAAAGCTGCCTATGAACAGTAAAAATTTAACGACGATGATATTTTTTTTGTTTCAAAAATGACGTCAATATTAACGCGAATGAAAGTTTATGCGCACAGAATTAATGTTTAATAAGGTCGGCGACATTTTAGGCGACCGTAAAAAAATGTTTATTTTTTCTCTCTCTCTCTCTTTCTCTCGCAGAGCTGCTATAGGGCATTAAACGTAAGCTTTTAAAAATTTTAACTCGAAAGCATCATTTTCGGACTTAAAATCTAAAATGTAAAGCGTGAGTACGCGCGCGCGCGTGCTTACACGCGAAGGGGGATAAGAGAAAAATTTCCAAGAGACGTTTATAGACGGGAAATTCGGTCTTTAAAGGCGTAACTGGATGCCATCAAGTTTAGCGAATCTTCCATAGCAAAGTTCCTCGGGCGTTCCTCGATATGAGCTCCGCTGCCGCACAGCGCGCGCGCGCGCGCGCGAGTATAGAGTAGCACAAGGCGCGTTATATGCGCGCGGGGAGCAAAGTGGCGCAGGGTTCTGGTATGGCAAAGTTGAGTAATACTCACAGTGAATATCAAATCGCGATTCCGTAACTTCGGGAATCGTGCTGGTCGGGTGGGTGGTTAGGCATCTTATCCGCTTATTGTGATTATCTCGGCTACCACGGACCCGGAGCGAGCTGTGGGCTGCCCAAGTCTTCGTGTTATCGACCTCCGTAGCGTTCGTCTGCTCTCGTTGGGGTTGGATTTCCTCGTCGCCGATGTACCTGGTGGTCAGATAAGGTGGGTTCAATCTTTATTAGCGATATATATATTACATTGACATTCTATGGATATAATATATAATCAATAAGTATAATTCTAGCTTTAGCTTGTAATTGAAACTATATAGTACGTTCTATTAATTATTTCTATTTTGGATTAAAATTTTTGCTTCTATGCGACAAAGCATATTAAATTAGATGCTTTATTTATGATTTTCCGATATATTTATGAATATAATATCATATGGTGCTGCTGTGTATAGAATGACGCAACGGACGTAATTTGATAGCTTGACAGTATATTAAACTATATATAATACACTGTAGCCGTTCTATGGTATCTCAGTTTCCCTTACTACACATGTGCGTATATAATTAAGTTACAGCGACCATTTTTTTTTCATTTCGACGCAACTAATAGACCCTCTTCTATATTTACTCAAAGGAAAGAGTATAAAATGAAAGTGGAAATAAAAACGTGTTTATTATCATGCAAATAGCGTATACGCCATGCATCTTCGTAAATTCATCAGTACGTCCAGCTCTGACAATTCGACAGTTTAATCGAAACACTAAAGGCGGCCGCGCGCAGAAAAGCAAGCCGCGAAAAGGGCGCGTAAACAAAAATTTACAACCGCGTGCACTACGCGCCCCGAGCGCAAAGTCGTAAAAACCGTCGACGTGCTGTTTACAGCAAAATCGCGTGCAAAGTCGCGTCATCACGCGGCCGGGCCTTGGCAACTGCCTTGTATACAACGCCCAAGCTCGTGTTTTTTTTTATTCTTCCAAACGTTGAGCCTACGTACAGGCCGATCCTCGGCTAGTTTCTGCGAGAAGAAAAAATCTCGCAAGGGCACGCACAGAGAAACGAGAAACGCGAGGGCGAGCGGAAAGAAAAGGGTAGGTTGCTTTCTCTCTCTATATATAATAGGGGGGTGGTGTACTACGGGAGGGAAAGAAAGAAAAGCGGCGCAAAAAGGGGCTGGGCCAGACGAGGCGGCGGCCACTATATACCACCGCGGAAGAGGAAAGCAAGAAAGTGAGAAGATTACGAAAGCATAAACAGCGAAATTGTACGAGCGCCGTGCGGCTTTCAGGAAGTCCGAAGGGCAGCCGCGGCTAAATGAGCGCGGAAGATAAAAGAGGCGGAGGCTCGAGCGCGCGCGCGCGCGACCAATTACGAGCTGAAAACGAAGCGAGTAGAGCAGAGCAGAGGAGAGCAAGAGTAAGAGAGCCTGGAGGATGTATATAGCACGGTACACAGCCTCGTGCCGGAACTAAATGGGAATCCCGGGCGGGCGGGCGGCCGGCTGAGCGCGCGCGCATGCTCGTCAAATGCGCATAATACGACATTGCACTTGCAAGGGGATATATAAAAATACGTCCCTGTGTTCGTATGAGAGTGTGTCTGTGTGTGTGCGTGTATGTTTGTCTGCTTGTGTATGTGTACGAGTGAATGAAGTGCATTATGAAGATCGCAAGAAAGAGAATGAATAGAGTCAAGGGAGTCGGCGGCGGCAGTGTATTCATTAAGATTTGAATGGGAATATTTTATTTTGTAAAACGGCCCGTGCCTTTCTGCGCGCCCGCTCACTCCTTATTTTTTTAATTAATTCATAATTGCGCACTCTCTCTCTTTCCCACTCTGGCCGACGTCGATGCTTTTTGCGAGTACCCCGCGCCGGAATCCATCATTTTTTTTTTTTTTTTGTCAGGAGGGCGGATCCACTTGGCAAATGAGAGAAAGAGTTTGCCGCGAATTAGCTGTTAATGTTGTGATGAGATGGCAATTTCCAAGGAAAAATTAAATTTAATCCTCTCGGCTGAATTCATTTAAATTTCATTTATAGACCATGAGCTACGCTGCCCCCCCCTCCCTCTCTCTCGCCCTTCCCGGTAAATATCACTTTCTAGTTTTTTTTGCCTTCCATTCAGCAATGTATAGCCAGAGAATTGAAAAAAGTTACCATTGAGCGTTAATTAAATTCTTTGATTATTTCGTCCGATTGGATTTGTTTGCAATTGCATTGCGCGAAGAATGGGCACGCCTATATATTTCGGCAGAGAACAACGGAATCTGCTTTTTATCAAATTTCATCGTAATTTTAATTAAATTGCCCTGTAATTAGTTGTATGGCTGAGTAATTAGGATGAGCTGGCCGCATCGACGGGATAGATTTACACTTCCCAGTATACGGTTTCTCATTAATTGTATCGCAGTTCTCAATGCTCAACTTTTTACGCGTTATATTTGCTTGCTTGCTTCATTGCTTGCTTGCGCGTCTGTATACGGAACTTTTGCCAGCTCAAACAATGTTACGGTAAACCAGAAAAATGAATGGTATAGTTGGGTGATGAGAAATAGTCTACATTTTCGAAGTGAACTTGTGCTAGAGAAATTATTTTCTAGTTTAATGTAAACGTTGGTCCAACCCTTTCAAGTTGTAATTTAATATGATGTATATTTTGCATACGTGTAGCTTTCATATGCCTGTAATTATACGTGAAATTTATGAATGTGCTTCATGTGCATAGTCGACTGTTTACCTCTTTCATAATTCAAAAATTTTAATATCAAAATTACTGTTATGATCTTCATATCTTTCTCCATGAATTACACATAACATCGAAGAAAATAGAATTTTTACATTGTCCTTCTATTTAAAACTGATTTTCAAAATTATATTTTGATCAATGCTATAATTGTTTTATTCTTATATATCTAATTTAAATAATTACTTCTGGTTTTAAACCTATGTATACTTGGTATACAAATGAATTTATCGTACAAATAGCCGAGGTGTTAAATTCTATCGAAGTATTTAAGACCTTCATATTTTATTGGAACTGAATTCCAATATCGCTGATGGAATGTTTCTTAAGGAAAGTTGCAAATAAAACTCCATCAAATTTTCAGCGTTTCAAATCGCAATTTGAACTTCAATATTAAGGTCAATCCACCTTGAACTCTCCTTTTTTCCAAGCACGTAAAACATTTTAATCAAAGATTTTTTACAAACTTCACTCCAGATGTTCACTATATATAAAACGTAAACTTTCAAACGCTGTACTCAACGAATAGCGAGACTCTATACTTTCCTGCCAACAAGTCCCCCCTATAGAGCGCTAGCATTTCAAGCCCGACGCAAAGTCGACTTGTCACCTCTCAAAAATTACACATCTCTCTGTGCCCTCCCCGCGCCATCCGTGCGCCCTCATCATTCTCTCCTTCTATATATCTCTCTCTCCTCGGGCATAACAATACAACAAAAGCCATTCATCAGCCCGCGCACGCGGCTCGCGGAACAAATTCAAGAGCGAGAGCGAGAGAGAGAGAGAGAGAGAAAGAGATCCGCGCTCATATAACCCGCGGAGAAAAGGGTCCATCCGCGATAAGAATGAAAAGACAGAGAAAGAGAAGAAGAAGGGAGAGGAGAGGGAGGATGAGAAGGAAGAGAGCGAGTGCACGCGCGAGCTCGCGCTCCGAAAAAGAAAAGAAATCGTCCTGCATAATGACACGAGCGCGCGACGTTTAATTCATTCGATACATTGACTTGAATCAAGGAGCGCGCGAGCGCAATATAGTCTGCCCTGCCCCGGCCAACGTCGTCGACGTAGTCGTTAAGGCTGCTGCGGGGGCCTCCCTCCTCAATTATTCTCTAAGGCGAGCTTAGATAAGGCGCGGTCAGGCCCGCCAGACCGTGAAACTAAAAGCGAGCAAGCGAGAGAGAGGAGGAGAAAGGGAGGAGGAGGACGTGCAGAGAGCGGCGGGCGAGCCTGCAAAGAGAAAAGTCGAACTCGAGCAGAGAACGCGCAAGCACTCGCGGTCCTTTTTCCTTCGCGTATATACACACATATATATATACGTACCATACAGCTATGGGCCGAGGCAGCGCGCACAAAGGCGACGCGCGGCGTTCCGGCCTCTCTCTCTCTCTCTTACGGTTCGTGAGTATGGGGTACGGGCTTTGCAATCGCGGCCGTCCGCGCAGCTAGCGCACACGAGGAAAATTACGAAGCTGAGTGTATATAGGTGTACGTATATATATACGTACGCGTCCATCGAGAGTCATTATTTTCATTTGGAGCGCGCTCCGTTGCTGCTGCTGCTGCTGCTGTCTCTCTTTCTCTCTGTGAGAAGGTTTTGCTCTCTTTTCGCTCTGCTCTGTCTTTTGGCCCGCGAATGAGTTATGGCTGTGCGGGGGGCAGTTTTGGCGAAAACTATTATATACCGGCCCCCGCCGCTTAATTACGGAGCTAATTGAGCCGGATTTTTTCCGATTGTTTTCTTCGAGAGCTCTACCTATACGGTCCGCATGCTTATATATATATATAGGTATTATATATATAGAACCGCAGAGGAGCGCGTGCAATCAGCGTTCGGTGAGCACTAATGGACGCACGCGTGTGCAATCGTTTATTTACGTTCAAGAGCCCCGCGCGTGCGCTCGCCCGCGTGATCGATGACGGTTCGACTGTATATATACGCTATGGGCGCCGGATATTTCATGAATAAATGATCCGTGCGCACGCACAAACTATATATATATATACCTATATATATGTACGCGTTGTATACATATGTATTGCTTTGTGTGTGGCGCTGCGGAAAATGATCTGGATGTGTATTTATTTATATAAATTGGCCTCTTAAAGAGCCGCGATGTCGCAACGATAGCCGCGAGCGCTTTTGAATTGTCTCTCTCTCTCTCTCTCCCTCTCGCTTGAGACGAGCTCGTTTGCTCGCAAGCGCGCGCACGCCCGTATCGGATATCTGCGCGACGTGGTCGCTGCTCCTGCCGCACCGGAGATTTTTTTCTGATCGGGATCTTTGGTCATTGACGGATGGGAGAAAAGAGAGCGGAATGAATCGATCGGTACTCCGATTCGTTTTTTTTCTACCTTCTCTCTTCCTTCTTCTCGTATATATACTGCCGCCACTGCCGCGTCGCGTTTGTTTTAAACAGAGCCACGTGCCCGCCGCGAATCGCGTGCTTTTTTTGCTGCCCAAGTATATATAGTCGGCAAATTCTCTCGAGCCTATATATATATATATATATATATACGCGCAGCAACTCAACGAAGAAAGCGAGAAACGTGAATTATTTCGCGATGTGTGTGTGTGTATATGCGCGTTGAATTGGCGCAGGTATATATATAAAAGAAAGCGCAAGAGCATCTGAATGCCCTATAACCGGCTTTACGCTTTACAACGGGAAAGACCGAGAAGAAGGGAGAGCGTGTACGCAAAGCAAGCGCAACGCGCTTAGGACTTTTCCCTGAATTCCGTTAAAACGGTGCTGAATGATCGTTTGAAATCATTGGGAAAGCACACTGCACCGAGAGTTTTCAGCGTTACATATATATATACATATATACACTTACACATACACATTGCATGTGTAATTGGGTTAAATCGTAGGCGGGCATTATGTAATTTTCGCGAACAGCAGCAGCAGCAGCAGTGCGGAAACGAGTCGTTTGATGATTTTCGAATAGCCCGCGCGTATAGTACAACTTTTGCGCCGCTTGCAGCATGAGGCTTCGTTATAGCGCGAGCGCGCGATAATCGACGCGATATTTCGTTACAATATAATACGTCGTCGCCTCTTGTTTCGTTTACCCCGTCCTCTTCCCGTGCAACTATTACGACCCAAGCGTTTCATATATAGATTCTATATATATATATATATATATATATGTACAGAGATATCGCACGCAGGTGATGCAGTTTGTATATGCGTTTGGGCGTGTAGCGTATAAATTTGTGTTCATTAAGCATAACGAATAGTTCGTGTATCACGTTCAATGCAATAGCCTCTCCCCATATCCCTTCTCTCTATATGTATATATATATAAAGTGACACGGTAGCACATGCGGAACAAACGGTAAGTTAGCTACGCAGAGCGAGTCCTTATCGATTGCCACCGCATTATAAGCGATTTTTACCGTGCATGTATAGCTGTGTGGGTGTGTGAGAATGTCAACAAAAAACATATTTCGTGTGCGCGCGGTGGTTATACTGTCCTGTTTTTCTCTCCCATCTCTGTCTCTCGGTGAGTATTATGCTGTATATAGTTATATATAAAAGCACACGCGGTGCCCGAATTTCCGCGCCCACGAGCGGAAGAGATCGTAAATTAAAAGTGCGACGAAAGTTTAAGCGCGCTGGCCGCGGGAACGGCGCGGAACAACCGTTGTTTTTCGCCGCGAACAAATTTTTTTACAACGGTCGACCCACGTGTATATATATATATACGAGCATAGGAGCATATAGATGTATACACACATAGAGAGAGAGAGAGAACGAATTTCTCAGTAGCCGCAACAGTTATACGTAGCGGCGGCGGCGGTACGGTGGTGGTGAGAGGCCCCGAATAAAACGGCGAAGGGATAAAACTTTTATTGCCGCGCGGCGATATTTTCCCTCGGCACGGTGCACGCTCACTCTCTCTCTCTCTCCGCAACGCGAGAGCCCGCAAAACATATAGAGATTTATTATATAAGAAAAGAGAGAAAACGAAAAACGCCAAGGATATATAGGCGCGCTCACGCGTGCTCGCACGCGCGCGCGTTTCTCTGACCGTGCACGCACACGTACGAGTATAAGAGAGGCAAGAGAGCTATTTTTATGTAAAAAGCGAACTATTTTTATTAGGGTACGTTCCACTTTCATGCATGTATTAACGCGGAGTTATAAAAAAAGGAGAGAGAGAGAGAGAGAGCGAGCCATAAACCGATAAAACTCCCTCGTGCGCGCGCCGTTAAAACGTAAAGAGCTTCGAGGGAATCCTGCGCGAACGGACGTAAAAAATCTCGTGACTACTGCATTCCACCGCGCATAGGCAAAACACAAAACGGCCCATAGGCATGCGCGCACACTGACTGGCTAGCGTTATATATATAGTATATATATAGTGTATATATATATATACAGGTAGCTCACGTGTGTATGTATGTATATGTGTATGCAGGCGCTGCGCGCGGTAAACGCGAAATGGGAATTTCGAGAAAAAGGATGTGTAGCCATTACGTAATGAGGGGAAGAGTGAGAGAGGGAGCGAGCTCACTGAAAGAGAAGAGGAGAGGATTTGTTAAAGGGTCCAGTAATGGGCGGTAATTACCATTTTATGAGGGCCGGAGGGTTGCCGTATCGGGAGACGCAGGATATCGTCGCTTCCTGTCCCTCGCGCAGGGTCAGGCTCGTGGTCAGCTCCGAGCTGTGGTACTCCAACACTGGCTTCCTCGGTCGTACTGTAACACATAGGAGTAAACAAAAAGGGTGAGAGATATACTTTTTCATTATATATATATATATATATATATATATTAGATATAATACAAAATTTGTCGCATTAGTTCTTCTTACTCGAAGAACGGTTGGTTGCGACTTAAAAACGAATTATACACACAGTACGCGGCTATATATGTATAAAAGGAGGGAAAAATATCGGATGACCGCACTGAAGATGGATCGTTAAATTTATATCCCTGTGCTATATACTCTTCGCTGTTGCGAGCTCACGCGCGCACCGTTCTATGGTAAATTGAATGCAATTACAACAAAGTAAACGCTCGCGCGTTGTCCCCTCCTCGCTCGCGCGCCCGTGCGCGTATATCTAATTATCGGCATTCAATAGTGCTTTCTCTCACGCTTGTTTTCCCATTCGCTCTCTCCCCCGCATACGCAGATTCTTTCGGGATTCCTGCTATAATGAATAAATAATGAAATACCGCACAAATGCCTCGAGGGGGTAAAATTTATAAAATTATTTATTTATTAATTATTTATATAACATATACAATCGCGTCGATCGACTAACTCTTCGTCCTATTCTTTTTCACTGTCTCATATAATCATTGGCTCGGTAATTTTCTTGTTTGATTTAATTAGGTCAATAGTTAGAATTTCCGTATATAAATATTAGCAGCTAAACTGACCCATTAAAATTGCAGGGTTATACGCGTGATGCACAGATTACTACAAAAGGCAATTAAAATTTCACTCTCTGTTCCAACATTATAAATTTATACAAATTTACAACAGATAAATTGAAATATTGAAATATATATATATATATATATATATATATATATATATAGAAATATCAATGAATACGTGAATAAATATTTGCCATTAATTTGAAATTCATTATCGAGAAAAAATCATTTCTCTGCAAATTCACGAATTTTTACAATTGTAATTTGAAAAATGAACGAAAATAATGATATTTTCTCGCGTTACAAAAAAAACACGAACAAAATCAACAAACAAGGTAGGGCGGAGCGAATGATGTTTCAGAAAAGCCCGCGAGGTGTACCGGTATATACCTTCCCACGATTTTGGCGCACCAAGCCAGCGGCCAAGACAATAAACAAGAAGAAGACGGGGGCGAACCTTTCCCCGAAGCATCATCGTCGTCGTCGCTTAAAAGGGTTAAACGCGGGTAGACAACGACGAGTCCTTCCCCGTTGTTCTCTTCGACGTCATTCTCTCTCTCTCTCTGTGTCTCCCGCGCACGTATACATAGCGTCTTGCAATCAACCGAAAAAGCAACTTCTAAAACGAATTGTCGCGCCGCGGGCTCTGCTGCGCCCATTCACCTCCTCCCATAAGACATTCTCTCTTTCCTTACTCTTCTCCCTCGCCATCCGCAGACCTTATAATACAGCACTATATATGTATCCTTTCTATACGCGGGTCAGCGGCGACGAGCGCATTTTCCATGGTGGCATCGGCGGCACAAAAACGCTTTTAGTTCGAGAATATACGCGCGAACAAAAGGGATATATACGTGGAGAGCGTCAATGCTCTCTCTCTCTATATATATGCGCACGGGCGAGGTGCATTGTGACCGCGTTCGCTCTCTCTCTGTCTTTCTCTCTCCTTTTATTTGGTTAAGCTACCTTAAGAGAGCAAAAGGAAGGTGAGAGTAGTGCTTGCCTTATACCTCTCTTTCTCTCTCACTCAGTCGCTTGCACACACACACACACACACATACACACTCCGGATGTATAATATCGGACAGCCGTGGAAAAGCGTAGCGGGAATTTATTGAGACGCGACGCGCGCACGGGGACGACGACGACGACGTTTATTTGGAGAATATGTGTTCGCGCGAGCTCGGAACTCTTTTGTGTTCCAGTGGCTGAAAGGAAAAGTAATGATCCAATAAATAATTTTTTTTTCCTCTACCGCCGACGCTTGTAAGCCGCTTTGTTGCGAGCTTATGGAAATTGTGGATTTTAAGGTGCGAGAGAAGTTTTCAGGTGTTGGAAAAGGGGGGAAGGGAGAGGAGGGGAAGAAAAGAGAAAAGTTTTTATTGATGTCGCCTCATTGTCGAGATTATGTAGTCGAATGAGACGTTTAAATATAGGCTACGGGAGACGGAATTGTGATGGATACGCGAAGTGCGTGACAGAACTCGGATGTGAACTTTCTACCTGCGCGACTATATACACATTCGTTAGAATGGTAGAGTGTTATTTTTCTCTCCCTTTCTTTTTGTAAATCTGAAAACGTGTGCAAAGTAAGGGGAAACTCAAAGTAAAAGGATTTCTTGAAAAAATCGTGTTTGATTGATGTAATCCAATGTATTTTTTGACATGAATTGTGCGGAATTAGCTTCTATATACTATATATACGTATATTCATGAAATTCATTCTGATTGATAAGGAAACCTATATATATAGCATTGGCCAGGCTTTCAATTTACTTGTTTCTCGAATCGATACGCGTGTATAATATAAGATGCATACAGCGTGTATATGCAACATATATATAAAATTATTATTTATATATTTTGTAATTAATTCGTAATATAATAATATTCTTTGATACGCGAACATTTCGAAATTGATGGAATGAAATATCATGGAACATATACTAAACCTCTCTTGTGATATTTATATGTTCAAGAGAGAGAGAGATGTTTTCGTTTTCCGCTCAGTTAGTTTTATTCAACAACATGATTGTAATACATGCGAAAAAAGACATTCAAGAATTTATTAAAATCTACACCGTAACAATACGTATATATATAATATGCGTATATACTGTTTTCAATTCCAAGTTGGACCATTTTCGCCCTCTATATTTGTGTTGCTTTTTGCAAGCAGCGCTGAAAGATATACACCACCTCGACCCGCAGTGTATTCAAAATAGATCAGAAACTCCGAAACAGCGTTTCAAAAGCTTTATATCTGTTTCATAAAAGCCCTGGATTTTTTGCTCACCCAAACGTCAGAATTTTATGGTTTATGTGCATAGAGAGAGAGAGAGAGAAAGGGAGAGCGAGAACAAGTGGGCTCGCGGAGAGCATAAAAATAACGGTGGCGAAAAAAAGTGCAGCGAGCTCTTCGTATAATACACCCTAAAAATTCGATAGCGTGCTCGGCGCAAGACGCTCAATTTTATTAGCTCTCGGCACACCTATACACGTATATCTTTCTCTATATTACATACATATATATATGTATTTATCGTCTCCCCCGCGCTCGTCTACTATACGCTTCTCCCAACGTGAATAGACAATTTTTTCAAAAGCCTGCGCCCACAGTACACCACAAGAGAGATGAAGAGTCATTTGCCGTCGATGAAAGTGGCTGGATACATTATATATTCATATTCGAGAACGCATTTATATGTATATATATATGTCCGGTTCTCTGTCATATCGTGATCAAAAATTTTTTTTTCGTTAACAATTTTTTTATACTATCTACTACATATTTTGAACTGCTATGAATATTTTCAGTTTTTTTTTACCTATAGTTTTGGAGATGTAAGAGGTCAAAAATTGAATTTTGATGATTATTTGCATTTTTGACCGATTTTAATTAAGGTATAACTCCTCAGGGAAGCAGCTTTCGCGATAGACACAAAAATAGTTTTTTTGAAAAATTTTCTCAGCTTTTCAAAAGAAATATTTTCAAAGCTGTATGTGTACACTGTCACTCACGTACCTCCAAATGAAACATTAATTCAGAAAGAAAAAAACAAGGTATTTTGAGCAAACAAAAAATCAAAATTCTGAATTTAATGATGAAATTTTATCAATATTAAAGGATTTTTTTGCTCAAAAACGAAGCAAAATTTCGAAATATCTTACATAAACTTTTTCTCTTGTAATTTTGCATAGAATTTAACTATATTTTTTCAGACTTGTATAAGACATTTTTTTTTAAATCGAAACCTAAATGAATTTTTTTAGATTATAAAATGATCGAATATCATGCTGGGATTTATACAGATACTTCGTACAATAAAAAGGTATCCCCATGAATTTTTCGGTGGAATACCTTGGAGCGGTTTTTTTTCTTTCTGAATTTTAATGTTTGATTTGGAGGTATGTGAGTGACAGTGTACACATACAGCTTTGAAGATATTTTTATTAAAAAGCTGAGAAAATTTTACAAAAAAAAAACTGTTCTTGTGCCTATCGCGAAAACTGCCGAGGAGTTATAAATTAATGAAAATCGGTCAAAAAATCATCAAAATTCAGTTTTTGACCTCTTATATCTCCAATACTATAGGTCAAAAAAATCTGAAAAAATTCATAGGAGTTCAAAATATGTAGTAGAAAGTATAAAAAAATTTTTAGCGAAAAAAAAATTTTTCATCTGCGACATGACCGAGAACCGGCCATACACACACACACACACGCACACACACACACACACACTTAGCATCTTGAGAGGCCCTTGGCCAACTGACTAGGAGGGTCAGACCTCCGGATCACGTATTTTGCTCAAACTTTGAGATATGTATTTAGATACCAAAATATGATGAAAGATGGAATATTAGACACTAACGCTCCGATAAGCTCGAGTTATCGACATTTTTAGTTGGATTTTAAGGAAATATTGCAAAAATTGCTCGTTTTTATTTGTTTATTATTTAGTTTAAATAAAGCATACATACAATTGTAAACAGCGAAACGAAAACTAGAGAGTGCCGACTTTTTGTTGCATTTTTCAGAATTGAAAAATATTGAATCTACCCCTGTTGTGATAGTTTAAAGTTAAGCGTGAAAAAATCGCTTATAAATCGATGGAAACTAGAGCATGTCTATTTTAATGTATTTTCATTGTTTATAAACTTAAACTATCACAACTTTGGATAGATTCAATATTTTTCAATTCTGAAAAATGCAATAAAAAGGTGGCACTCTCTAGTTTTCGTTTCGCTGTTTACAATTGTATGTATGCTTTATCTAAACTAAATAATAACCAAATAAAAACGAGTAATTTTTGCAATATTTCCTTAAAATTCAAGTAAAAATGTCAATAACTTGAGCTTATCGAAGCATCAGGGTCTAATATTCCATCTTTCATCACATTTTGATATCAAAAAACATATCTCAAAGTTTGAGCAAAATCCATGATCTTGAGGTCTGACCATCTCCTAGTGAGTCATTGGCTCCAATTTGAATTTCAATTATCAACCCGAATATCTACGCAAGAATAAGAAAGCGATAGTAAAAAAAAGAAGAAAACATGCAGGTTTTTAGCATATTTGGCTCACGCGCGTGTTTCCTCGACGGAATAACGCGCCATAGAATTCACGTGTGATACGCGTTGCACACATAGCACACTTCGTCCCGGGAGTCGAGCTCTCGCTCGTATATACATATATATACAAAAGGACGCGCGTAGAAGAAATTCCTTCTGTCCCCCTTCTCTTCTCCCCGCGACGAATAAATTATCTTAACCGTGCGTAAACTATAACCATTATGATGCACACTGTGTGCACACGCTCGTAGCAAGTGCAGCGGCGCGGCATACAAATAACTACAGGACTTTTCCTCGATATATAAACTTTTTCCCTTCTCTCCCCCCACCCCCCTCCCCTTTCCGCCGCTCGCACGCGTAAGAGAAAACGTATATAAACTAAGAAGAAAAAAAAATGTCAGCCGTCGCGTATATAGAAAGAAAGGAAGAGAGCGAGAAAACGAACGTTACCACAGTGCCATTATATATACATAACGCAGACGTATATAATCGTGGCGAACGAAAACGGCCGAATAATAGACAACGCGTATATATATATACGCATATAACGTTTTAGCTGCATTCCATACCGCTGCGAGCGTTGCATACATATGCGTATATATACACACACGCTCGGAAAAGAAATCTCGAGTCGCTCCATTAAGGGCAATATAATTTAGCTTAAGCTCGACTTTCCATCGTGCACTCTCTACTCTACACTCTTCTCGCTTCATCTCACCTACGCGTCCGCGTGTACGCACATGCTGCTGTATATATATAGATATAGATATAGATATATGTATATATATATAATGCTCGCGCTTTACGCGCTAGCAAAACGACGGCCATTAACATTAAATCCCCGATGGTAATGAAGGGTAGGGTCGTTTAGACAATGAATAGCGCCGGCTCGTAATTAGCGCTGCTGCTGCTGCTGCTGCTGCCGCTGCTGTGACTACACTCGCACACTGACGCATGCACACATACACGCATAGCTCTTTTTCCCAGGAGGGAAAAGTCCTTTCGAACCTATATGCGCCAACGTGCGCGCACATACATTTTTCAACGTGCCTTTTGACGCGGAAAGGCTCTTTTTTCCCCTATATATATACGTATATAACGCGCGCGGAGCTCTGGCAAGCGGGTGCGAGGCGCATTAAACAATTACCCACGTTTGAATTTACATTTTGCCTACTGCGTTTTTTTTTAATTCTCCTTTTTCCCCTCCTCACCCCCTATGTGTGTATGCCCCCCGTGGGACCGCGCGTCGACGAGCTACTATGGAAATGATAATTCAGCGTTTTCTCTCTCTCTATATCTCCTTCTCTTTTGCTGAGTATTGTGAGTAGAAAAGCGCATGGGGGAGAGGCACAACTCGCGGTTGCCTTTTATACTGAATCGACTCGACGCGCGATCGCAGCCGCAGACAGTATTGTCGCGTGAGCGCGGGCTTTTTTGTCAGGTGGATTTTTCAATTATCGTGATGGGAAAATTCATTTCTCCCCGGCGTTTTTTTTTCCATACCTCCTCTCCGCCCCGTTACTGTATATACATGCACGCGCGCACGCGTTTGTGCGTCAGTATGCACACGCGAGCGCGCACGCTTCTATCTTGCGCTTTTTTTTTTGCACAAACGGGATATGGAGTTTCGATTGTCGTTGCTGCGCAGTGGCTATATATACGTGCGCATTTGTTTCTATGCCCTACCATGTATATATGTATATATACAGATGCACATGGCAGTTACGATATAGGAGGATGAGCGCGTATATGCTTCTTCCTTTCATTTTGTAAGTGGGAGCGCGCACTTGAGCAATTAACGAATATAATAGATCTGATGGACACACGCTGCTCACGGCCTTTAACACCCCGCGAATGGCAGCAGTCAATTTTCCTTTACGCGTTCTCGTTGTTATACGGCTGCGTTCATTTGAAACGTGCGCGCGTATATAGTGTTCCACCTCGATTGAGCGCGGTATAGGCAATTTTTTTTTTCAGATTCTGTAAATATCAGGATTTTCGAGTGACACAATTTTGCTTTAACGATTTTAACGATCTGACGTGTATAGTTACGGTGGCAACGTGTCAAATACATACTAGGAGAATAATTGGGAATTATAGAGTGAGCTAACGTTCTTGCGACGCTACTATATTGCAATTCCGATACTATATTATCGGGAGAGAAGGTAATTTTGAGGCAATTAGGATAACTTTCTCATTTGGGTCGTCATCTGATCTCTTGTTTTTGAAACATTGTAGGTATAATTATCGCCTTGTGGATCAGTTTTGAAAATCCACGGATATAATGAAGTTCAATGTTAAAAACAATCAATCGTTTTCTGAGTGTTAAAAATAATGACGGGATTAAGTGATAAGCGATGATCTATTTTTGAACGATATTTATGTTATATTATTATTTCCAATATTCATATATAGAAGTGTAGATTTCCGACACGCGAAAGTACCAATTCCGAACTGCCAATATCCAATTCTAGGCGCATTTATTTTGATAAATGAAATAAAGCTAAAATAGAGTTTCGAAATCCTCCTCCGAAAAAGTTAAATATTTTTAAAGCAAAAAGAAGTTTTAATAAACTTTATTGACTATCGGCAAAAAAAAACCAGATCGCGTTAATTAACTCGATTGCTGAACATTTTACAGTTTTCTATACTTTTAATGTATTTTTTAACTTGATTTGTAAATACGCTATAATAGAGGAGCAACATCTCGCCAATCTACAGTAAATTAACTGTCAACAAAATTTTGGTTCATTCCCAAAAGATTCACTCGTGTATATATGTGCAAATCTCACAAACACTGCCAAAAATTGGCCCAAAAATTTTTTTTCGACGACACCTTCCAAATTTGGTTTTTCTTGTTGGTTAGGGTGTCTAGAAAAGATATCTGTTGTTGAACAAAGTCCATCGAATGGTATCATTTTTCTGGAACAAATAATCAATTGTTTAAAAATGATTAAAAGTAGCTTAGCTCTAGCTTAGTTCTAAATCATTCCACCAAAAACAACTTAATAACAAATTTAGAAAAAGGAAAATTAAACTAAAGAGTGAGAGTTTTCCAGATCTTTTTTCAGAATTAGAAAATGTTGAATCCTTCAAAATTTACGTGAGTTTGAAGTTGAGCTTAAAATACAGAAAAATTCACAATAACGGTGTGAAAAGGTCAACAATTGTCCCAGCTATTGACCACGTGTATTTTAGGATCAACTTGAAATTCACGTAACCTTTGAAGGATTCAACATATTCTAATTCTGAAAAAAGATTTGGAAAGCTCGTGCTCTTTAATTTAATTTTCTTTTTTCTAATTTTTTTATTAAGTTACTTTTGGTGGAATGATTTAGAACTAAACTAGAGCTATTTTTAATCATTTTTAAACAATTGATTATTGGTCCCAGAAAAATGATACCCTTCGATGGACTTTGTTCAACAACAGATATCTTTTCTAGACACCCTAACCAACAAGAAAAACGAAATTTGGAAGGTGTCGTTGAAAAAAATGTGTGGGTCTATTTTTCGAAGTTTTTCGCAGTGTTTGTGAGATTTGCACATGTATGTAACGTCATGGCAATGAAGAAAAAGAGTCACCGACCGACATTTTTTTCCAGCTACGTGACGTAATTTGCAAAATAAAACTTTGATCCTCTTCGGAGGTAAACCCGAGGCAAATACAAATCGCGTTCCACATGCACTTCCTTTTTCGACATTCGCATGTACAGCAGCGAACAACGCCATCATTACCTTCTCTCCCCCGCCTCTCGAACTCCACCCACAACGCGCAATACTCCGAAAGAAAAAGCTCCGCACGCGCGTGTACACGCGCTACCTAAGTAAATCTTCCAATTTCTCTATTTCGTCACGTGGAATTAAGTAAAACCCCGGGCGCACGCTCTTATCGCTCCGAGAAAATCACGAGACCATGCGGCTCACGAAAACGAAGCGAGCGCGCGTACACACCGTGTATATATATATATATACACGTAGGTATAAGATATTATACCACAAAAAAAGCCGGCGGTAAAAAATAAAGGTGGAACGCGCGCTCGCCACAACGAAACTCACCCGGAGAACAAAAGAGACGCGCCGCTCGTGCGAGCGCGCGCGACACGGTGACAACGCGCGCAAAAAAGGCCCGGCAAAAGAAAGAGAGGGACTGAAAATAAAAGAACGAGCTGAGGTTGACGCGTATCGGTGCATTTTTGTATCGATAGCACGAGCTGATTTTACGAGGGGGACCGACGACGACGACGACGGCCGCGTTCAGCGAAAACAATTTTTTCGGGCGTGGGACCGTGCGAATATAAGGGCCGAACGCGAGCGCACGAAGCTTGACGGAAATTGATGGAATAGACGCCCGATGGAATTAATGATTTAGAAGGGCGTGAATTCGGGACGAGGCCTTGGACTTTATACATACACACACACACGCATACGTCTGTATATACAAGACGTATTAGTTCGGTATTTCGACAGGTATAAATTTATACATCCGCGAGCATTTAAATACAATTGCAGATAAAAATTAACGGCTCGGCTCGTTTGTGGCAAAGTTTTTCCAGTGAGAATGGAGGCTGCGGGTGCAGCCGCGAGTATACATATACACAGCAAGCGATTCTTTAGTGGTATAGAAAGAGAGAGAGAGAGAGAGAGAGAGAGAGTCAGCCGCGGAGCAAGCGCTACGGCAGCTGCGATTGCCGATCTCATTTTCTGATAAGGTTCCAATCAATTTCGATGCGAAAGCGATTGTAGACCAACGTAAACCTCCGCCTCAAAGCGTCAATTCTTAACTCGGTAAATAGCGCGCACATGCGCGTCCCGATCGCTTGCAACCCGCTCGCTCGCTCGCTCGCGAGAGCTTTCGTCGAGTTAGCTGTTTACTTTGAAAATGAACGCGGCTGATTGAATTTTTGAGTCGAGCTGATAAGCGAGCGCCCGCGACTCTGGGCCGTTCTATATACGCGTACGAGTATGTGTGCATTTGGAAATTCTAGTTCTCGAGAGTCCCTTTTATCTGCGCGTATATATATGCATGTGTACTCTATATACTATGATGTGTATATAAACGCATTTATCACGCAGTAAGTGTGAATCTTTTTCAAGACTCGTCGAATATTTTCGTTCGTGTAATGGCAAGGATATAGGAGGGGACAAGTGAGTCACAAGCCTCGTCATATAGCCGAGCGTATATAGTTATTCTAAACGAGTGACCGCAACAACGCGACCGAGCCCGGTAATTAGCGTTTTGACCTAGTAAGGGTGATTTGCGTCCTCGCACAAGGCATCAACGGGGAAATTTCGAAAAAAAAGAAAGCTAGTGCGCACGTTTCACCTTCTTTTTTTTGGTTATAACATATATTTACGAACAATGTTAATCCGGAGCAAGTCTACGCGCATCTAATTGAATAATTCATTTCTGTCTTTTTTTCATTTTTTTTGGGTACCTGAAAGTTCTAAAAGATAATTAATTAAATTATATACATATATCTCGTTACGCGCTGCGCGCTCGCGTACGAGATTTTTCGCGCACAACATTTTTAAATAATAACGAGCGTTCTTTTACATGCTATATATATACTATATACTCATTTTTTTTTTGCGAATGAGAATGCAGATTATAAATATTAAGGTACATTCTTCGTACACGGCGCGCATATTCTCAGACATTTTTATTCAAGCTTTGAACTTTCGACACTAATATTTTTTAATTCACGTTCTGAACTTCTGAACTTATCTTGTTACTTTAATTATGAAAATGCCAGGAGAGTAAGGTGCGAGACGTAATGCGGCTACCGTCAGCCAACAAAACTTGTTACGCGCCTTTCCGCGTTCTCTCTATCTCTTCCCAACACACACGCACATACATGTGTATATATGTATATATAACGAGTAAGGGTCGTATAAGTAAGAAATCTCGAAAAATTCAAATTTCCAGAAAAACGAGTCGTACAGAGAGAACGGCAGCAGTTAACTTGTCACGGCAGTCTATAAATATAATGTATAAAGGACGGAAAAGGCGCGACAAGTGCGTTTCTCGACACCCGTTTCTTAAAACCCTGTTCACTCGCGCACGCACGCGCACACCCTCTTATCTCACTTGCCGCATCTGTATATATATAACATGTATATATACATAATAATCCCCGTCCCAAATCTCGGGTCAACCCGATTCCCGGCCAAAACGAGTATATCCTGTGTCTCTCCCTCTCTCTCTCACTCTCTCTATGTGTTCTTCCTTCGTCTTGCTCAATCAAAGGCAAAACAAAGCGAGGCGTGTGTGTGTGTACAATGTACACATTGTCAACGCGCTCCGCGTCGTCGTCGTTGCCGCCTCACGTACATCCGGGGCAGACTTTGCTGGCCAGGCATGTATATGTATACATATACATATAGATGTATAAGGTGTGCACACGAGCGCGTGTCCTCCTCTCTTTCTCTCTCTCTCTCCCTTTGCGCGCGTGAGCATCGCACGAAAAAAAAGGGACAAGGCGAGGAAGCCGGCGCGAGAAGAGGAGCCAGCGGAGCGCGAAGCGATAACAGATATATTTCCTTACAAAGCGTATGCTTGGTTCGAAAAAGAAAAGATTTCTACGTGTGATCGTCTTTGTATATGTGCACGGATAGGTATATATATTTAAAATATATGTGCATAAGAGTATATATATGTATGTATAATATACTGACCTCGTACGAGTAATCGGGCTGGTGCAGAAGTAAGTGCGTCCAGTTGGCTGTAGTCACTAGCGGTGACCTGGCACTCCCAGAGTCCATCGTCAAAGTCAAGACTGGCCTTCTTCACTATCAGCGAGCAGTCGCCATCCCGGGTCGAACGCTCGTACTTGTCCGGATGTATACCAACGGGTTTACGGTCCTTTTGCCAGATACATTGGCCTCGTTGATCGTGTACCCGGCACTGAAGCTTCACGTCGTCGCCCTGCGACACTTCTTGATACGTAGCCGGAGTCTCGGCGAATCGCTGCACGGCTAACGTAGACGCGCTCAGCGTCAACGCTAAAAGTGCTACCCTCAGCAGTGCCATTATACTGCTCCGTGTGCTTGTGTGTAATTGATTTTGTATATATATATTTATATGTGATATACGATGATGAAGATGATGCGTCGGAAAGTAGCGTCGTCGTCTACGCTGGAGTTCCCGCGGGTGATCGATCGATCGGTCGGTTGGTGAACATCTTATAAGAAATCAGCTTTCTTTTTTTTGTTTTAATTTCTTCGTCCGCGAATTCTTACACGGATGTGTACAACGGTCAATTGGCTGGATTTTAAGCTCCGCCTCGTTATACCGCTGAAGTATCGAGGATAATTTCGCAAACGCGCGATATGTCTTACAAGCATTCACGTTTACATAGACGCGTGTGTACGCAGTTTTTTAATTTCCCGCGCTTGTAAACACGAGGTCGATCGAAATCGTCATTCGTATATGTATGCGATGGCTTTTCTTCAAACCCTTTCTAGATCCTTACGTGTGATAATCTCTCGTTCTCTCCTAATTCTCACAGCACGAGCTTACAACTCATCGCAGGCGTGTCAACGTGCGTGTGTATACGATGCCCAATTCACTCCGCAACTCTCACTCCTTTACACTGTGATGTCCTTCCTGCCGATCACGGCTGCGCGTTGTTGTTGTTATCTCGGATCGGCGATCGTCGATCGATCATCGTCCTTATACACGCTCCTATTCCTTTTTCCGTCTCCTCGTCGTCGTCCCCTCTTGTCTCTCCCTCTCTCTCTCTCTCTCTCGGTATACGTACGGAACGATACGAGCAAGCGTGTGTATAGAGATCGGGTAAGAGGGAGTGGCCGCGAGGCGCGGCTTTTCTTGCGCTATACACTCGCGGGGAGATTCGGATCTGCGCGGGTGAAAGTATACTCGCGCGCACGCGGTTAGTTCCTTTTAATTCGCCGCTCGCGCGCACGGGTCAATTGCACACGCTACCAGCAGCAGCAGCACTGTTTTGGTGCAGCGCACGGAGAGCATGCATTAGAGCGCGTGGGAAATCTGTGCAAGCCAGCGGCCGATTGGAATTCCGCGTGGCTTTTTCTCCTATGTAATCTTTCGCGCGAGGGAACGAGAGACTCTCTCTCTCTCTTTGCGCGCGCGCTTACGGAGCCGATATCGAGCGCGCGGCCGTCGCGGTTTTGCGCCGCCGCGTGGTTTTTTCGTCGTTTAGAGGAGAGTTTCGTGATTGGGTTTTCGAGTTCTCTCCCGGGGGCGCTGGCGATTTATTTGCACTTTTTTGCTCGCGGTTGAGTCTTGATTGGATGTTTTTTGATCGTCGGCAAGTGTGCCGTGTTTGCTCGTTCGTTCGTTCGTTCACTCCCTCTCGTTGGCTATGCGTGTATATATGCGTCGTTGATGTTGTTGTTGTTTTTTTTCTACTTCTATTTGTAGAATGCACCGCAACGGATCATAACACTCGAACGCTCGTTAGTCTTACGCGAAGCGCACACTACAGACTCCTGTATGTGTGTGTTTTTTTCTCTATTACACGACGTGTGTGTGTATATACTTTCACTGTACGCAACTTTTCAATCATTCGCGATTGTTACCGCGCGTTTCTGAGCGAGCATCGATCGATGACCGCGGATTTCCCTCGATTTATGAAAGTTTCGCGCTCGCTCGCCCGAGTCCGATACACTTTTACGAGCCGCGCGCGTGCGCCTGAGCCGTGCACGATGTATCGCTTTGCATAAACGCAGCTCTTCCACGATTCCTTTACGGCACCGTAATGGCAGTCTTTCCTCACGCTCCTAATGATTTCCTCCTTCCCTCGCACTTCACCAAATTGCCGTAATCATCGATCGTAAATCTTTCTAATTCACGAGGCTTCTCCGCCTACTTTTGCCAATAATCTCTTACGCGCTCTTCTCCTTCTTCTCCTATATATATATACCACCTCGAGATAAACACACTTCGTATTCTTCTCTCGCGCACTTTCAACACAGTATATATATCTCACTGCCAGTCACGGAGTGTCGACGAAGGAAAACTGTTTCTTTTTCTCACCCTCTGAAATTTCCAATAACAATCTGTTCGTTTCAACACATACACACACACACATATATATATATATGTCGATAACCCCACGGGTGAACACTCGATGAGAAAACTCTCGGCTACCGCGCACACAGAAGCGAGAAAAACAAACTGCGCTGGTGCTGATTTTCTTTCCACTTTCAAGAGTAAAGTATATATGCACGTACACACACACTATATAGATATATACATATACAGTAAAGGATAGGTGCAGCGCGTGTCCGAGGCTTCTGCAGCGCGAGCGAGGAGCGAGCCGGCGAGTACTGTGCGGGCCGCGCGCACGCTCGTGTATGACGGAGCACCGTTGTTTGCCGCTGCTGCTCCGCGCTCTACTCCACCTCTCTCTCTCTCTCTCCATCCTCGTCGCGCCTCGGCGCCACCGTCGTCCCCCTTTTTCAAACGCTCGCGCGCGCAATATACCGGGCAAAGCGCGCTTGCTCCTTTCTCGCGTATATATACACACATACATCGGAGCCCTATATACCACCCTCGGTTCGTTCCTTTTTTACGTGCTCCTTGTCCTCTCTCTCTCTCTCTCTCTCTCTCGCTTCCTTTGTGATATCCGAGGTGAGCGCGCGCGATCGACGGAGAAGAACGGTCAATGAAACTCCTCGCACGCGCAGTATCGGGTGCGCGCACGAGGCGAAAAGCGCCAAGCGGAGAACAATGTATAAGCGAGGATATATATATAGGAGACGGAGAGTGAGCAAGCGAGAAAGGAAAGAAGGAAAAAAAGAAGAAGAGAGAGAGAGAGAGAGCAACAATGCCCTGTCAATCGATCATTGCACGCCGTGTTGCTAGCTTTGGAAGCCGAAAAGTAGGCGCGATTGTGTGATAAGCAACGACGACGGGGACGTGTAGGTGTGCGGAGGAGCGGAAAGGTCGAAAAAATTGCTGCAATCCTAATGGCGAGGAAGGAAGGGATTTTCGCGCAGATGTAGACGGATTTATCGATCCTAGCAGCAGAGAACGGTTGAGAGAACGAATGAGGGAACGAGAGAGAGAGAGAGAGAGAGAGAGGAGTTACGACGCGAGACCTCTGGCTCGACGCTCTAGTTACGCGCTCGTAAAGCCTTACGGCGTCGAGGCTCACGCTGTGCTCTTTCGTCTTAACGCTTCGCTTTTTTTTCGTGAGCCAGCCGTTTAAGTAGGTAATAATTTGGTTAGAATGGAGCGTAAGTAGATATCGGGCGGGGCGCAGCGATCAGCTGTTTCGTTTGTAAATAACACGGATGGCCGGGTAAACGAGCCACGCGGCTATAGTTGTGTATGAGCCATTCTACAGAAAAATGGACACTTCTCAGTCCAAAAATCAAGATCCGTCATTTTTAAGAGCACACTTACCAAACAAGTTTTTTTCAGTCTTTCGGACATTACAAATGAAATGGAAAAGGGTGCCAAGTCGGAACTATGTGCCAGCAATTAGTTACGGACTAATAATTACTGATAATGAAAAAATGACTAAAAATAGCTCTAGTTTGATCTACAATAATTCCATTAATAGCAACACCATATGAAATTTAGAAAAAAGAAAAAGAAACTAGAGAACGAAACCTTTCCAAATCTTTTTTTAGAATTAGAAAATATTGATTCCATGAAAAGTAAAGTGAGTTTGAAGTTGGGCTTGAAACTGCCGAAAAATGATAGCAAAGGGAGAATTTGGAAAAAACCATCGAATTCGTCGGATCAAACTAGAGCTATTTTTAGTCATTATTTCATTATCAGTAAGTAGCCCGTAACTAATTGTTGACACATGGTTCCGACTTGGTAACCCTTTTCCATTTCATTTGTAATATCCTAAAGAATAAAAAAAAAGTGTTTGATAAGTGTGCTCTCGAAAATGACGGGTCTTCATTTTTGGACTGTAAATCGTACGTTTTTTTGTAGAATGGCTCATATATACATGAAGAATTTCGATAGTAGCATGAACGTTCCTTTTTTCAAATTACAAAGATTCCGCGGGGCTTGTACAATAATAAGCGCGTGGTGCAAAGAAAAGTGATACTTTTCAAATGCTCTAGAAAAAGATTTTAAAGCTCTCTTGCACTTACGCGCGCGCGCGCGGGTAACAACGTGCTATTCTTGCTCTCACTCTGTTTCCCTCAATGGTTTTTCTACAGTTTTATATTCTCCGAAAAATGCAGTGTACGTATACGTTTTAAGCGAGTCTCGCTATAGTTCACTATATACGACGCGCATCGCACGTCCGTGATATTTCAAAAGCCCACTGGGCGCGTTTTTTTTTCAACTTGACGAAACAAGACTATGCAACGACGCGAAAACTGAAAATCCAAGAATATAACGTCTTTTTTAATTTCTTTTTTTTTAGTCGTTGCTATACCGAGTGCCGTAAGCTTCCGTACATGATTATTTAAGTCGTATAACGCTACGCGTGTATATACTTCTATATGCGTGTATGTATATAAATGAACATTTATGTACGCAGAGGGGAAAAATAATTTGCGATTATTTTTATAACGACGTGGCTTTATTATATTATTAATATAAAGAATAACGGGGTCATTCGCATATATATATATATATATATATATTTACGTGATGCTTGCCGCGCACATCAAAACGTGTATATCAATTCGCTTTATGCAGAATCACGGGCGATTTTATAAAATCATTAATTATTCATTTTCTCTCTCCCTCCTCTCTCTCTCCGCGATGGCTGTATGCACAACGACGTCTGTCAATAAAAGCGAGGTGGAAAATATTGGACGCGGAGAGCTGACAGCTACATAATACAGCATAGTGCATTATTTAAGTGCTCTCTCCTCGTTGTGAGGAGGCGGTATATAGCACCCGCGTAAACACTACAATGACAAACCTTCGAATGTATCCCTTGTGCACTACCTTCTCTCCTATCTCGCCTCCTCTCAGTCGAACAAACTAAACCGCTAAGAGGTATACGTGCGAGAGAGAGTGAGAGAGAGAGAGAGAGGAAGAGAGGAAGAAACCGGAGAAAAAGAGTCGAAAAAGTCCCGATCTCATCCTCGTCGTAGTAGTCGTTTCTGCCAAAAAAATTCTCCGCTCCAAAAATTTCTCGCGCGCACGCTCGACGGTGTGCACGTTTACCTCTGGTCTCTCTTGGAAAAGAAAAGCCAGAAAAGCAGCGCGAACGCTGCGCCGACATCGGTTACTCTACGCGCACCTCGAAAAAGAGAAAATCAAAAAGTCAAAGAGTAGCTGTGCGACGACGACGACGACTAGGTGTATACATGTATATAGACGAGACGAGGTGGAGGAGGGTTGCGGGATAGGACGCGGCGCATGCAAAAGAGGAAGAGCGATAGCGACAGGGAGACAGAGAGAGAGAGAGTCCCGGGACTCCGCAGTGCGCGTCGGTATATAGATATATGTATATACATACACATATAAACGCGGGCGCGCGCACGGCGTAGTTACACACGTCGCGCAGCGAACGAGCGAGAGAGCTGGAAGCGGAAGACGAGGCTTCCCGAGGCACGCGTGCGTATCCAACCCTGTCTCCTCTCTCCCTCTCTCCTCCCCCTCCCTCTCTCTCTTCGCTCCACGCGCAGCACTATCCTTATTATTCGAGCGTGTTATCATTATGCCATGCTACGCTGGGCTTTGCCCCCCCCCCGTTCACTCACTCGCTCGCTGGCTTTTCGCCATTCACTCCCAGCTGTTCCATATTTCGTGCGAGCCGCCGAGCCGAATTTTGAAACCCGAGCGCGCATGTGCGTATATACGTGTAGGTACGTGTATATGGATACGACGGGAGTGACCTGCGGTTGCTGCAGGCGCGCCGGTGGTCGTCAATGGGTGTGTATAGACGTGTAGGTATATATATATATATATATATATATATATATTGGAATACATATACGTGAGGGAATTTTCTGTGCGGTGCGAACAAGCGCGCGCGCGGGCGAGTGGTTTATTTTTTGGTGGTGCAGGCAGGCATATGTATATATATATATATATATATGTATGTGGGTACGGTCACGACTGATGGGTGACTAACGCGCTATGCGCGATTTGACTTTGTCGCCGCGTATATAGCGTGTGTTGTGTATATTATATGTGTAGCTGTGTGACGTTCTGGGAAGGGGAATTTCGAATGCTTTTCAAGCTTTGACGACGCGGACGTGTGTACATGAATTTTAGTCCCGTTAAGCATTACGAGTGAGCGACGAGGTTTATTGTGTGTATATGTATATTATACTGTGTGAACTTTCGTCCCTCTGTACCTCGCGTAGATCTGTCCTTTCGGAAATCTCACTTTTTGTCATTTACCAGGACCGACTAATTATTCATGCTCATAGCGACTAAAAATTCATTTCAATAACGGATTTCGTTCTTTCGCTTGACGCACATGTCCCGTGTATATATATAATACGTATAACATAAAGAACATAGACAGGAAATATTTTATAATACTGAGAGGGTGGTTGTTCTATAACGGGGTCATCGATCTGTTATGGAGAAAAATTATAACATCTCTTTGTGCAAATATTGACGTTTATCCTTCAATTAACCAAACTCGTGAAAATTTCACGAGTATACCATCAGAAATAGCAGTTCGAGCGGAAGGAGAGATATAGTTGAACCAGTTGTTGTTGTTGGAAGATTTGCTTTTAATTGGAAATTATAAGCATTCTTTAAATAGAATCGTTATACGGGAGTTGCGCGCCTTCTCGAACTGAATTACATGATGGGATGGCATCATAATAAGAGAGAGAGAGAAAGAGAGTTAAAAAAAATGGAAAAATGTGAAACTTTATACAGGATATGTTACTTAGAAGCGACACCGAGCGTTAAGAGGTTTCGAGCTTTGTTTTTTCAAGCGCCACGCGCGTGCTCCTTGTAGTTTGCCGAGCTTTTAGCTTGGCGCACATTGCATAAATTACGCATTAAGCAGGCGCCCGTAGTTTGCCGGGCTTTTAGCTTCAGCAAGCTCGGGGCGCAAATTGCACATTAGTTAAGAAAAAGGATTGTTTGGGCGAATGAAACTGCGTAGACACAGACATATACACACATACTCATAACACTCTGTCGTCGATGCGCGCCTCTCTCAGCATTATAGTAGCGCCGTACAACTCACCAATGCTTTTCGCTTAATAGTCTAATTTTTTTGTCCCTCCCCTGAGTCTACGAGCCCTGCCCTAACGTGTGTGTATATATATAGTATATATAACGAAAATTGCACGCGCTGTGAAAGTCGAAAGCGTTCGTTCGCGCAATTCGACGCTCGTTATATAAGAGCGCGCAGAAGCGCATTACGTTCGAGCTCACGCTGTCGCTGTATATACATACGTCTACCGCTGGTGGTCGCGTGACGACGTTATTTACATTTTTTTTGTTCGTTACTCTACGTCCTTTGCTGCGCATATGGCTAAAGTCACGATTTTCAAACTACTGGTGACTGACTGACACCAAGGGGGAGAATGAGTGAGAGAGAGAGAGATAGAGAGAAAGGGAGGAAAAGTTTTGCCTCTCGGTGTTTTTCCAACTTTTTATCTACAGAGCAAGTGCGGTAATTGCGCGAGGGGGGGGGGGGGACTTTTAGCACCTCTCCCCCGCAGTACGGCGGGAAAAGAAGTTGCTCGCCGCCGCCGTCGCTGCTACGTATATTAAAAAATGCCTCGCTCGCGGCTCCATTATTATACTTATACGCGGCTAACAGGTGGTTTTAAAGCGCACGCGCGCGCGCATACAATGCACGTACATATATAGACTCCAGCACCGTACACGTATATATATGTAGTATAGCTCGTATAATGAAAACCAAGTAGTGAATCGAGATAAAAAAAAAAGAACCCCGAAGATGCTCGTTCGCTCCGCAGCTCTCCATTCAGTCGCAGCAAATGCAATTTAAAAAGATGCATCTGAAAAAAGGAGTCTGCACGCTCTCGCGCATTATCTACTTGAAAAGCACAATGTGTATATGTTTGTATATGTAAGTGTATATATATGTATGTATATGTACATGTCGATGTCGCTCCGTTTTCCTATTGTACTCAACCACGCGCACGCGGGCGGCGATAGTATAGGTGAAATTTTACCGATTTCTCGGAGGGTAAGCGGATCACGTATTTTTCTCTCTTAGAATCTCGTGTTTTTTGTGCGCAACGATGCGCTACTATAGTATACAAGCCGGAGGCTCTATACACACCGCGGCCCGGCGTTGTCCTGTGCGGTATATGTATATATACATGGGTTTCTCCGGACTTGTAGCAAAGAGAAGAGGGAGGGATAGAGAGAGAGAGAGAGAGAGGCAAAACGTATACCGCACACACACACGCGCGAGTAAGCGAACGGCCAACCAGCAACACAATAGCCGCATGCTGCTGCCCGCTCTGCTGCTATATAGCCGAGAGAGCGCTTTTACTTTGTGTAATAGAAATTAATTCTTTAATACGGTACACGCTCCCTTGTATGTACATTTATAGATATACACAGGCACGTTTTGTTCGTGTTCGCCGCCTTTTGTGTCTATGAACTCGGAGATATACTGTTTCACGGATAGATTCGCTTCCTTTTTTTCTTCGATATATAAATGTATATGATATGGAGGGGGTTTTCCAATGTTTCGAGGAAAAGAAAAGAAGAAAAAGATTGTAGAGTATAAGCATGTAGTTTTGCGGGCTCTCGTGAAAGTTTCATTAAAGCGGAAACCGCTGAGCGATGCGTGCGGAGAGTCGACTTGTGCGGTCAAAGGGTTACCTTAATATTTATGAACGCATATCGGCTATACGTGAGGGTATTTTCTTTTGTTGCACGCTCGATGACTAAGTGGGTGACGCGCTACGCGCACGTTAAGTATGCGTGTATACGCGCGTGCTCCGCTATATCAAGATCGTAGACGAGGACGACGACGACGACGGGTATATACGCAGCGATTCCGCGTATTTTGAAATTTTTTGCTTCCCTTGCACAACGACGTCGGCGGCGGCGTCGGCGGCAACAGCTCGTTATAGTTTTCTGATCGATTTGGAACACATCAGTGGGCCCCTCGAGCAGTCGCGCGCGCGGGCGGCGTTCGGTCGACCGGCTTAATGGCTTGACTCACGGCCATTAGTCATTAGCATGAAATTCAGCGAGGTATAATTAACACGACAGAAATCGGACGTGAATGCGCGCGCACGTTGGCACAATGGGATGAGCCGTGCATGAGGAATTCGTCAAGTTCTTCACGACCTTCGTTGCTCTATGTATATGTGTAGTATCTATATAGAGGTTGAGCGATGGCTCGAAATTATTTACCCGTTTTCAAATGCTTGCGCGTCGACGTTTTTTTATTCTTTTCTCTAGGGAGAATTCGGAGTATACAATGTATAAACGTGTAGGGAGCAATTTATACCGTGTTTGAATAAGCCCATTGATATGTATATTTGTCATCTCTTTCATACGTGTTTTTTGTTTAATATTATTCAAAATGTTATTTTAAAGAATTTACTGTCCCATGTGTTTAGTTAAGGGAGTTGTTGAATATATAACGACAGGATTATGACTATGAGGTGTTTTTTCTTGGAAAAGTTCATTTATAAGGGTTTACAGAAAAGGAAGGAACTTCATTTTTATATTCATCTGTTTTATTCAGATATAGCGAGTCAACAAAATTTTTAAAAGCAATTTTATTAATATATTTTATGCAGAAGATTTTTATATTGAAAAATTGAAAACACCCTAGTACAACATGTTAGAATAGCTAATGCGATTAATAGTTTATGGACACTGTTTTCATAACGATCGTTCTCTTGGAAATACGCTTGCGGAGCCGGATATTATTCTAGGTTGTTAATAAATTATTTTATGAGGAGAGTAAAATGGATAAATCAAGATTAAAAACTAAACTAATTCTTTTTTAGTGGAAACCCTGGTGGTTGCAAGAAGTTGCATAAGTCCATTTTTTTGAAAATCGGAAAAACTTTGGATTTTGTATCTTTAAATGGGTCTTTTTCATTTAAAACTGTCAGTAGTAGTAGTTAAAATCAATCCTATAGCTACGATATATGAAAAACGTAACAACATAAGACCATTTTTCAAATTTAGTGCGCGGCATAACGACGTAAGTCCAGCACTGATTTATTTTATACAACCAAATTGAATATAAAAATTATTTTATATAAAATATATATAATAACTAGATAAAATTTATAATTTTATAAACGTTAAGTGCATAAACGTGAAAATTTTGTAATAATACCTGTACTTTTACGAAATAAAAAAAATGCTTTTTAATTTATCGCAAATCCAAGCTGTATTCAAGTTGTATTATTTGTAACATAATTATTCGTTGATTAATTGTTAATTTTGATGGGAATTCATAATTAAATTAACGAAAATGATCGAGAAATAAACGAGAACAGGACTATTAGATAAGTCCAAGTTCGCGGGATAACGACATAAATTCATACTTTTTTGAGTTTTAACGAATGAGAAAATGCATAACCTGGTCATACCACCGTGTAAATATTTCTTTTATGTGTGTTAATTGATTAGTACCGTATCGCGCCCTATCTCGTTTATTTCGATCTTACGAATAAGTTTGAAGTGGACTTATGTCGTTATACCTCGAAGCCACAGATATACTTGGCACATTTTTAGAATTGACAATCAAGTTTATTTATTGTGCAGGTTAATATATTCAATTAATCACAGATGCTTTCGAAAATTAATAATGAAAGATATGATTGCATAAAGTATATTACAGAATCAATAATAAATAACGTAATTGAATAATATGAAAACTGAATGTAACCCATTTATTTACTTTCTAAAATATAGGAATAATATTTTATCCTATAATTATATATAAGTTTAAACTAAGCAATGAAGAACGATCGATATACAAACGAAGGGCTGAAAATTAATAAGGAAAAAATGTGTAGCAAAGTTCAGCATGAAATTATACGGTTAACAACGAACCGGACATCCGCTCTCGTGCGCGCACGCGCTCGGTCTGTCTAACACACAATCGAGATGTCGAGATTACTTCACTTTATTTTCACCCAAAGTCCAAATACGTGTATATCCCATCTCCCCTATATATATGTATGTATATACGCTCGTTTGTTTCCCCCCGAAAGCAAGTAGCAACAGCACATATAGCCAGTCGCTCATAAAACCTACAATTCGCGAATGGTTGTTGTTGTTTCGCGCTTACATACCTATACATCTACAAGACGCTATTATTACGACATTCTTTCGGCTTCTACGGTATATACGGCGTTGCTCTGAACGAGTATAGTCCATTGAAACACCTACTTTTCAGTTACGACGTAACTGTGCATTGTTAATGAGCATTGTTAATGGAAATGCAGAGACTGCAGTGTGCGTGACTGCCGCCGTTGCAAGTGGAAAATATCCCCCCTCTCTCTCTCTCTCTTACTTTGCCTTTTATAACAGCGAGAGAGAGGGAGCGAGAGACCGAATGTTCGCCATGGGCGTAGACCGTGAATACAAATGCAAACAATGCAGCATTTAAGAATCTCTCGTCTCCGCGCTGCCACACGTCGCTTATTAATCAAGTTTTTATCGAACTTTCGATGGCTGCGCTATACGCGAGTCGACGCTATGGTGTTGGCAAACGGCGTCATTGTCCGCGAGACCCGGATTACGCTGGCGCGTATATAGTACCATGGCGCTTATCGCCGTCCCTATGTGTGTATTGTTGAATTATGGATTTTCCTTGCACTTTTTTTTCTTACTAAGAAAAACCATGCTAGGATATATTCACTCCGTGGTACGTCTTGCGTATTATATTCACTCGCGAAGATTGAGATTTATTCTTTCTTTAATTTTCGTGCACGAAATCTAGAATTTTATGATCTTTAAAAAATACATGTATTTCGCACGATTGGCGCGCGCATCCCTGAAGCTATGCCACATTTAACTTGGCAAAAGTGCGCGCAACGTCAGAAATGCGAAATTAAAAAAAATCGATTTTACGAGCGCCTGAGTCGGCTGAACTTACTCATTCGAAGTTCTGGAAATGTATTCCTTCGAGGTATAATATGTGTCCCGAATAGATTATTGTATAAGTTGACTGTGTTTTTGCATTTTAAAATGTTCGCGAGTTACGTGAGAAATTGTAGTACGATTTGCTTGTAACGTAACACTGCGGCAAAAATTATATTACTTATCTCTAAATGCGGAGAACGTGTGTAATGTTAAAACTGGGAACTTATTTCAGATAAAGGATTTGTTATAGCGATGATTTTAAATTTTAGTTATCGAGTACATGGAATCCTTAATAAATTATGTGTGCTACATGCTAATCGCGTACGACATTTTTATTATTTACAATTATATTACAGGCATATGGTGTATATATATATACTTAAAAAGTCATAATTTATAAAAGTCAGTTCTATTTAATTCGCTTCATCAAAAGACATTGTAGCTATTCCCAAAGGTAATAAAACATTTATGGCACGATAATAAAGTTTTATGCTGAAAATAAATTCCGAATTAACTTTACTTAAAGTTATGATTTATTTTAACTTGATAGTTTGGTCAAAATAATTTTTAAAACATAGTAATGAATGCGTAATGTTATAAAAAAGTCGTATATAAATTTATATAGTAACTGAATAATAACTCTGTATGTAAACTTTATGCATTATTTTGGTCCGTTTTAACAAGTTTATGTTTTTTTTTAGTTTTACAGTTTGAATGGCTATGAAAATAAAGCGCTTTATTTTAATAAAATTTTTATAGGGCTTTCACATCGAGTTTATTTTGTGAAAAACTAGACATTTATTCAGCACCTGCGCAAAACACCACTCGCTGATTGTGTCGATAGAAAAAATAGCACCGCACGATTGTAGGAATTTGTGCGAAGTAGTAATAATTGAGTTGGTTCGTTTTAAGACTAGTCGTTGATCTAATTTTCACGAGAGAAAAGCGACAAAAAAGTTACCTTCTAATTTTCACCATTACCTTTCGAAAAAAAAAGTTGCGAGGGAAAACTTTCCCTGTTTTAATGCAAGTGGACGAGTTTGAAAAAAGTTTCTGTGACCTTATTATCCCATTACTTGGTTACTCGGAAAACTTTCGCATTGTAGTAAACTTTGGTTTTCATTTTTATACCCCGAAAATTCGCCCCCCTCTATACCTACCTACTCGTTGCAGATATCCTTTTTTTATCGATACTCGAACTTTTATATAAACCTCTTCACACCTACCCAAGTGTGCCATTTATTTTTTTCGTTAAATCTTTTACTACAGAAACCTTTTCAGGAATAGCTCGAATGAAAAAATACCGATCCCTTTATATAGCGATTCCACTGAACGTTATTGCAAAAAGTTATTAGAAAAATCTGCGCTCAGGCAAAGGAGCCTTTTGTCCTCTCAATATAAACCGTCCGGAGGGACGTTTAATTTAATATCGCACAATATAGACTCAATTGAATATATAGCCTCAGCTCATAATGCCACGCGCGCGCGCGCGCTCGCGCACAAGTCAAACAAACAGAGCGAGCCCTGAACTCCTCCTGGGCTCTCTCCCGTCGCTCGCTTGTCTGGCCGGGAATAAAGTCGCCGTTGTCCCCGTGAGCAGCTCGCCTCTCCAGTTTGGCAGTTTAGTTCCCTCTCTCTCTCTTTCTCTCCATCTCACTCCCTCGTTTTAATTGCCTTTCTTCGAACGGCGCTCTCCTCTATATACATCTGGCTGGAGCGTACTGCTGCTGCTGCTGCTGCTGCTGCTGCTGTATGTATAGGGAGAAAGCGCGCGCGTCGCGCACGATAAGTCTGTGCGCTCGTAAAGAGTCGGGTATACCTATAATACGGACCATCGATACCCGATATATAAGGCACGCCTGCGCTCCTCCCGCGCGTTTATACAAATATGACGTGTGAGAACGCTGCCGTATATATATATATACATCGTATATACGTGCATCTGCGCTCCGTGCGAGCCTCGAATCGGTTATACTGTGGAGCTTGAAGCAGGCGTGTATGTATGATTGTGTGTTTATGATTTCGAATAAATTTCGAGATGAAAACGGAGCATGAAGCGCTCCTGCGTACCGCGTATGCGTATAGTGGGAAAAAAGTATACGTGTGTAAATATAAGTGGCTGTTTATTTTATTTCATATTATGTACGCATGTGTTTGCTTTTCACGGGCCAATGTGTTTTAATTAATGACAAACAGCAGATTGCGTTATTTATTATATTCAGTTGAAATTGTATCCGTTAGATTTAAATATTGGCATTGACAATATGTGTACAATTCGTTGATTGATTAATTTTAGGACTTGTTTAAATATTTTTTTAGTTTATTTTCAATTCTGCAGTCGGTGAAAAATATATCAATAAATTGGCATAGTTGAATTCTTGGAAATTTGAGGTATATGTTATGTTGAAACTTTCAAGGAAATACTATTTGTAAAATAGTTCTATCTATAAAAATATTAAGTAAAAAAAATAGCCTTGAAGATTAGTGAAGAAATTTAGGAAATTCACTTTTGGAAGAAAATTTGTTAATATAATTATACTTTTTGTATTTTCTTGCACATGAACTTTAAGATTATTAGTTTTTATTATTTAAAGAATTTAATATATAATTTTATTAAATTATTTCAATAATAGATTTTGTAAGTCTCACAACTTACGTAATTACAAGATATTTTGAAATCATTTAATATAGGTCGAAAAATTTTCTTTTAAATATAAAAATTTGTAAAATTTTAATATTACTTATATTTATAAATAAAACAAATGAATGCAACTTATGGTATTGAAATTATGGGAAGCAGGTTCAGTAAAAATAAGAAGAGAACACAAGTGAATATAATTCTAAGTCTTTTTATTT
>JAWWEQ010000010.1:18342152-18366399 GCA_035583055.1 Torymus tubicola | reverse complement strand
AACTATAATCTCTGTTTTGGTTTTGTACGTGTGTGAGTGTGTGATTGTATTACAACGAGGGTTTGTTACATTTAGTTGTTGAAAGTGTGACGTACGTGGATAGGCTTTCATATGTAACTTTATTCAATGTTGTCAGTAAAGAATTTCCTGGTATATTAAATTATTTTCTAAGAGGTGTTATTGATTTTTGCATATATATCAATATATGGTTTAAGGTAAACTATACATGGAGGTTATTTTATGTATTCTTTTATTTTGACTACTTATATAGTTCGATCCGTGTGTAATGCGCACGGTACGCAGTAAATGAGAAGTATTTGAGAACAAAAGATCTTTAAAAGGATGCGAAAGTGATATAAAATGGAGATGTTTTTTTTTTGAGAACTTGGAAAATAATATAAAATACTGCTATGCAGGTGCGGGAGATAGCCCCGAATGGCCACTAGAGCGAAGGACAATGAGAGAGAGAGAGAGAGAGAGAGAGAGAGAGAGAGAGAGAGAGAGTGAGAGAGAGGGAGAACAATTACTCATCTTGACACTTACGATTCGTGCGACCTCGCGATTCCGGTCTCATGAAGACTCACTCGCTGGATCAAGACGATTCAGGTAAATGCCGTCTGAAAATTAACGCGACACAATACGTTAACAATTGATTCGTTCTCTACCGCCTTATCGGTTAATAATCTTACTTGCATAATTGTAATAATTGTATCGATTGTAATAAAAAAAACATTAATCAAGAAACAGTATATAATATGACATTAGGGAGATTAAGGACAGTGACAAGAAACAATTTTTTTGTCACGTGCATTTAAAAGTTCATAATGGAATTTCAGTTCGAATAATGTGACAACAGCTTCTATTTGATTTAACTGAAGTATAATAAAGCTTTCACTTTTTTTTACTTTTAATAACTGATATATTTTAATAAAATGATTTAAACTATAAATACATTTTTTTACGTTTATATTATCTATACCTTTCTTAATTTGCAAACAATCCTAGTATTCACGCGTAAAAATCGTGGTTCATCATTTTACTAAAAGTCAGTAACGTGCTACGAGAGAAGGATTTTTTTGTAGTTAATATATTTAGTAACAGTTAATGCGGAATAGTTGATTTTGGGGAAATAAGGAAATTTTAAATGTGAAAACATTCAGATTTTACTGAAATTCCAAAACATTACTATTAATGATGGCATATTAATAGTTAATATGTCATCATTAAATATCAATAAATTTTTCTGTGTATTTTTAATATATCTTCTTATTAACTATAAACAAATTCTTCTCTCAGTGTACAATAATTTACTAAAAAATATTTATAATAAAGTATATCTTTGGAGGCAAAAATAATTATGGTTTCGCTCCGGCACTTAACGTGCTTGCGCGCCGCATGCGCGCGCCATATGCGCGATTAATCCGTCTGAATGCACGCTGCACTTGATACTTGAATGAACTGCGCGAGTGCGCCAGGGAGAATGAGAGATGCGGAGTAGGGGGAGGGGGGAAGGAGAAAAGGGGAGAGAAAGAGACAAAAACGACGGACGTCATGTGCGTGACAGTGCCACGTGCGTGTGCGCTCATAGAAATGTATATGTATATATATACATATACGCGGCGCGCGTCGCCAAGATTTTGCTCGCTTCCTTGGTTGCTCTTCGCGCGCTGCTCATGAGGCGAGGTACCTGGATAGATACATATACGTACGAAGCCTCGTCTGAACGGACAGCTGGTTGTTATATTGCAGTGAACGGGGCCCCATTGTGCCCTCGTCCTTCTTCCGACATGTAGCATATCATTATTTTGCATCGGCGCACCTGTGCCAAGTGTACGTATATATACGCAGTAGAGTAGACCTTTTTCTCACTTTCCGCGTGGCTTCTTCTCGAGCTCTTACCTCCTTTTGAAATTTTTGCTTTTGGGGCCTGAGTTACCTACTGTACCAACTGCTCGAACAGAATACAAGCAGAGAGTGATGGTATCGGTCGAGCGAACATACTTGCTACGATCGAGAATGCAGAGCTCGATCGGTATAAGCTTTCCGGTTACCGATCATCTGCAGATGTCTCTCGTGGTTGGGTTTGTTAGCAGATTGTTTTGTGTTTTATAAAATTTGTAAACAAATCGTAAATATGAGACGTTGTTATTCACACGTCTTTATTCATTTTTTTATATACAAGGTTCCAATAATTTGCATTTTCTATGGGTATACCGATTTATCAGGATTTTCATTGAAAATATGATCTCATGACCGCTGTAGTTGACTGATCGGTAAGATTGTTTACAACGTGTCAGTGTTTTGCTCCCGTCGGCATGCAAAGCATGTATCATCAACAGACGCGCGAGAAACTTTACTAATTGCTAAAATTAATGGTATAGCTCATAAAAAAAACGCTATTTTTCTGGTTAATTCCGTAATTTTCACTCAATCTACGCAGGCGCTGCCGTCATTAGCATGATAATGAAGGATGATAGGGGAATCTTTGATTTATAATTAGCAATAAATACACTGTGTATACCAATATATATATATGTATTTGCATTTAATCACTTTATTTTCGTCGATTCGACAACTTATATATTTAAAATATATATATAATTGTTATTCAGCACATATAGAAAAACAACATTCTTGAATGCGCGCGAATTCATATATATAAAAGAGGATGAAACGCATATAAATGTGTGTATGTGTATAGACGCATCAATACACTGAAATATCTCTCGTCGCTTATACAAAAAACTAATCGCTTAATAAGTAGCTGCAATAATTTATGGAAGATCACTAAAGCTAATAATACAGCTGGAATGACATCACACGCGAGGAGAAGATGTACGAGGAGATACAATAATCGTTGTATATCGGCGTGACGCATATTTTATACCCTTGGCAATTTACAAAAAGGGCATATAGCGTAAGAAATCACACGACCACGTACAATAACAGCTCCCCACGTGTGACTCTGTGTCCTTCCGTTTTCCGAACGCACGCGGCAATTTTCCTATCAATATGACATACGAGAAAGGGCGAGTCGATGTTATATTTGCTCTTTTTTTTGCCCCTCTCACTCTTCCCATTGGTCCTTTCCACTCGTTCTCGCTTTTCACACTCAACGTCAATGGGAAGCGAATGCATATATATGTATATATATATATATATATACACACGAGGGGCGCGCGTTAGCTGCGTCGGATTTCCCGTTTGTTGTATGGCAAAGTGAAACGACGCGCAGGCGTGCGCACACGGTAAAAATCGCGCTCGCGCTCGCCCCGTGTTTGCCGTATATATTGCGCATACAGCTTGCGGATTTCAAGTGCACTTTCAAAATGCGACTGGTATACGCGTATAACAACTTTAAAATTGCGTTATTTTTTTCTTTCGCTCACTTGCACTCCATTTTTCAAAGAAAGTGTTTTGCAAAACTTTTTTCTCGTTATACTCTCGCAGTATACATGTACACGCGAACTTTGAGCTTGTAATATAGCAAGGAAGAGATTACACGCGTTGATTTTGAAAGTGCACACGAATAAAGAAAAAAAAACGTCACGATTAATACAAAAAGCCGCAGTGGTAAATAAACCAATTTAACGCAAAATAACAATGAATCTCTTAGCCTGAAAATGATCGACGTGTCTTACCGTGCGAATTTATCACAAGACCTCGCGCGCGCGTGTTCAACGCAGTTCCAGCGCGGAAGTCGGTTCTATACGTTACATCGCGGCGACAATGAGAAAAAAAACACATGTATAAAGTAAGAAGAAAAAAAACACAATGACATTATAAAGGACACGCGCGATGACCGTATACATATTTACAATGAGTTCGATGATATTTACAAGAGCTCGGCGTTACGCTACATTATATATATATATATATGTGTATGTGTCTGTGTCTATGTACAATACCATGACGGGGGCGCGATTTCCCGTTGCCTATATAGTCGCATGTATATGATGTGACGCGCGGAAGGAAGCGAGAACTATACAAGTATACGCACTGTATAGGTTACAAAGCCTGTATATAGAGTGCACGCGTGCGTGCGGATATAAATAAGGATCGAAAAGAATGCACGCGCGCGCGCGCTCGTTGAGCACGAGATTGAATTGAAAATGAGAATAGGAGAGTTGTATATAGTAGCCAGTGCTGCTGCTCTCCACTTGTATATAGGATATATATGTATATATACGAACGTCCGAGAGTACATCCAACTCTTTCTCTCTCTCTCTCGACTTTCACGTGCGCGCTCGCTCAGGCTGCATCGGTATGCCGTTCTCATCGTCGACGTTGGTCGCCCGGTTCCTCATCTCTTTCTCCATATAAATGTGCGAGCATGTCTGTGTCGGTATGTACACACTGGTGCGCCCATTGTCTTTCTCTCTTCTCTCCCTGCTACAGCAGTAGCACACGTGAAAGTTTTTTTTACTCCGCGCGTTCTTCTGAGGATCGATATATAGAACCTGGCCGGCTTTCGAGATGTGACGAGAGAAAGAGAAAAACTACTCGCGATTTCGTTTCTCTCCGGATGGCCTGCTTTTTTCTGTACTCCCGCGTTCGCGTACTACTTTTCGCGCAGCAGCAGCAGCAACTCGTCGTCGCTCCGAATTCCGTTCTCGCTTCCGTTCGCTTTGCGCGAGGTTCAGTCTTTGCTCGAAGTGTATAGAAACGAAAGAGAGAGAAAAATTTTTCCCTCACTCGTTTCTATGTCTGTGTGTGTATGCGTGTATGTGTGTGTGTGTGTGTGTGTATTCAGTAGTAACGCTCGCGGACGAGGAGATTGTTGGGCCGAGCGACACGTGAGTAAAACCTCGCTGGTGCTACAATTCGGTAGAAGTTGGAACGGATGCTCTTCCTCGGTGGTAGCAGTTCCCTCGGCGGTTCGTTAAAGGTTTTCACGTTCTCCGTGGCTGCTACGGATGAGGTTGGCGCAGCGACTACAGTGCCAGACTTTTTCGCTGCCTCGAGGTCTTTGATGGAAGGTAGACGAGAGTAGCGAATATCCTCGATGTCCTCGTCTTTGGGTAATGGACGCTGAGCGTCACTGGGTACAGGTCGGCCATCGGGGTAGACACGGATTACCATTGGGCCCATGAGGTAGGGACCGGTATGGTGGTCGTTGGGATGCGCGTAGTCGTAGCTGGCGGACGACTCTTGGGGCAGCTCGTTGTCACCGACAGCTGTAATGATAAAAGGAATACATGGTTAAAATAATGCATCGATGTGTATGGTTATTTGTTTGGTATATATGTTATATATGATAATGCATAATGAAGAGCTCGGGCGCAGGATATATTATATGCTAATGACGAACGTGAACCGATTGGTCGATTAATGTTTGATGGATTGCTGGCAGAGACGCATATATAATAAAAATCATAATATAGACTCTTTAATAATACATATGCTTATTGATTACACCTAATTTGTATTCCGAGATGCAGGACGCGCCAAGAGAAAACATATTGCAATTGATCGATAGCGGTGATTAAATAAACAAATGGTTTTAGACTGGCCGTTGTTTATTTGCGGCGTACAATGACTTCCATAACGACAATAACAACAACAACAACAACAGGAACAGACAGTTCTGAGCTCAATAGCTGTCATTGTTCGTCATGAAAAACCTTCGACAATCGTCAAAACAAACGCGGCGACGTAACCTTGAAGGGAAAACCCCCCTGAATGGCTGTATGCTGTGGTATACAGACAAACGAAGAGATCGCATGCAACTACGTATATGTATATGTATGTATCAGCGTGCGTTCCGGCCTCCAAAAAGAGGAATGCATCGAGAGTCAATAATCGATAAGGCATCTGTGATTAACGACACCGCGAATTCCCGCGACACGGCAAACCTCTCTCTCTCTTTCTCTGTGCACA
Source organism: Torymus tubicola (assembly GCA_035583055.1). Taxonomy (NCBI): domain Eukaryota; kingdom Metazoa; phylum Arthropoda; class Insecta; order Hymenoptera; family Torymidae; genus Torymus; species Torymus tubicola. Next base: position 18,360,519 of record JAWWEQ010000010.1, on the reverse strand, counting down.
TACATATATATACACAACCGGCGTTACTCTGTACCCATGTATCATCGCATTCCCTAGGGTCTCCGTATATATACGAACAATAAAATCCAGGCGGCACGTAAGCGACACAATGAGTACACAATGCCGGCGAGCGTTCATCACGGTCCTTCGACTTATGCTAATATACGCAAGTGCGCGCGCGTGTGTATGTGTGTGTATACTGCGCGACGCTGCGATCTTCCGGCTTCCAAAGTACGCATGATTTTTATACGAGGCCAGCGAATTAACGCTGTTATATAGTGTACCAACACACGCGGCAAAGTATTATCTGTACGTCTATATATGTATATAGGTATAGTGTGGTTTGGCACACACGCGCGCGATGATCGTTCTCTCGCGATTCCCCTGAGGGCTCGCGTTGCTACTGGCGCGCGATTATCACAGCGGATTGCGGTGTATGTAGGCCAAGGCGCGAAATTAAACGATCTTTTTTTTTAGCTTTCTGATGGTCTCGCGTGCTGCTGCTGCTGGCGATGTCCTTTTCGATTTCCGTTCGCCAGCAGATGAGTTAATCGCCGCCGTTTGTTTCCAGATTCTTTCCTTCTTTCTCTCTCTCTCTCTTTTTTAATAAAGACTGGATGAGGAACAGCTTCCGATACCGCCGCGATTAAGCCTTTCCTTTTCAGATTGATCGTATAATTGCAGGCTTTTAGTGCGCTAATATAACGCTTAACTTGTTTGGCAGGCGGGGACAATCGGAAGCGTTTATTTAATTTAAAAATTCCAAGTTCCCGCTATGTGTACGAGGCCGAAAAGCGAGCGAAGGTCGCCGCACTCAACGGTTCTCTTGTCCTCCTCTTTCAAACCGAATTAAGGCTCCAAATGACCGTAACGTCTGAAGGAGTCGCTGTGCGCTTTTGTCTCTCTTTTTTTCTTTCTCTCTGTCCCTCCCTCCCGCGCTCACATGCACGCGCGCCGAACTCGAAAAATCGAACAATGCTCCTAAAGAAAGCTGCGCGCACCCGCGTCTCCCTCTTTCTCCTCTCTCTCTCTCTCTCTTTCTACTAACTGCTTATCATCGTAATGAGAGACGAGCGGAGCGAAGGGAGCATACTAGTCGCGGGGGAGAGAAAGAAAGAATAAACAAAAGAGTCACAAGCCCGAGCGCTAATGCGTCGGCGGCGGCGGCGGTGCAGTCGACCGCACACAAAGCGTGCGGTTCCTTTTTATTCGCGAAAAAATATCGCGGGAAGAGAGAGAGAGAGAGAGAGAGAGACAGAGTGAGCGAAAGAGAGAGCAGGAGGAGGAGAGGGTATAGAGAGGACCGCTCATGAAAACGTGCTCCACAGCGACGGCGGCGACGACGACGACGACGACGACGACGACGACGTCTATATAGAGACTCAACGTTCGCGGAGAAAATGTGAAAGCTGAGCGAGTCTGCTGCTACTGCTGCTGCTGCTGCTGCTCCACTCGCGGGCATACCCATTCTTCTTTCCCCGAAGCGCAGCCGCGAGAAAAGAAAACAGAAAAGTGACCTCGATCCGCGGAAACGTGCTCTGCCGGCTGCTGCTGCTGCTGCTTCGATCTGCTACTACTACTACTGTTCACTACCGAAGGAAAAGCTACGGCTCTCTCTCTCTCTCTCTTCGAGTCTGTGTACCCTACGTGTGCGCGCACTACTCGACCCCGAGCACAGCTGCATATATGTATACTTCCCTTTTTGCGATTTCGATCGAGAGCTCAGCCGAGATTCCCGCGCCGATTTGGAAGGCGGAAGAGAGAAAGAGAGAGAGAGACGTCGCGCGGCTTCCAGTTTTTCGCGCTTTATTTGCCCTGCCAAGGATTTATAGGCTGCGCGACGTGTAGATTGCATAGGTATAGCGCTTGGTTTTACCAGTGCGCGTTTCGATGAAATTTAAACGAGTGAATATACCAGAATAATACCGGAGGTATATGTATGTATATGGATCGTGTATAACGGAAGTTCCGGAAACAACAAGGGCACGTTCGTATACAGTTCGTTATAAATATATTGGCAGAATTCAACATCCACGCGAACCTGTCATATAGTTATACCGTGTGCATGCGGGAGCGAAATCGGATATTGCCATTGTATAATTAACAATTTTGAGATGACGCCATCGTTACCTGTAGCTCATTAACTAAATGTTATATGCGATAGACATGAAAAGCCGATATTTCCTAAATCAAAATCCACATATTGGTTGTGGCTGCGGGAATATAGCTGGAACCGTTTAACTCGACGAATAAATAAGGAAGAAAAAAAAGGCATACAGCTCTGTACTGCGCCTCTCGTATATAACCCGCGCAATTAATTAGGCGCAACGATCCCCAGACGATGCTAATTTTACAGAAGCGCACGCGCGCGCGTGCACTGGTGGCGGCTGTCTGGAAATTAGAAAGGCTTTCTCTCATTCAACGCGCATATCACCGAATGAAAATATACGCTCTGCTAGTATGCCCCGAGGGGGAAAAGCGCGTCAGCGCGCTCGCGCGTTGCCCCCCCCCCCTCTCTCCGTATAATGCATGATTTAATACGATCGATAAACCAACACGCGCGTGAAAAATAAAATTTCAACCGCGCGAGAGCGCACATTAACGAGATAAGGCGAATTTAGCTCGAACGATGAAGATGATGAAGGAAAGAGAGCGAGTGAATATTTACCTAGTGGATCGGCGTCGGCGGTCGTGTGGAAGGAGTGCTGACCAAGGCGCGAGGCAGTCTGTCTGTTGTTGCCGACCATGGCGCGCCATACTGTAAAGAGAGAAAAAAAATAGCGGAAGATCCGCGTTTAATTAGGGAATTTAACGCGCACTTGGGCATCTCCCTATCTTATATAGCTTCTATAGGATTTCTCTTTTAGCTCCGTGCAAAGTCCATCGTATACAGCAGACTCGGCACGATTTCGATCTTTCATATATATGTACTTATACGTATAGATCACGTGCAGTTTTATTGTAATTAAGTGAATTTCTCGCATGCGCACTTCGACGTGTGGATTGCAGGCGCAAACCCGATGAAAAGAAATTTGTAGAAATTATATTTCTATTCGATAGTTTTTTTTTCTTTTTAATTGCGGTTAATTAATTGGATGATGAATTTCATTTGTACACATATATAGGTATATCGAGCTTAATTGAATGTATAGGATGTAAGTCAAAGTCTTATTATTCAGTGAATTGAAATGTAGGGGTTCGTATGTATAATGTGCATTATCGTGAAAGGAATATGCCATTGAATTTCAGGGCAATTAAAGACTCATTTAGGAGGGGAAAAAAAGAACTCTCCGCAGCGGGGAAAAAGTGCGATAATCGCAGTCTAATAATAGCGATCGATCATTCGAAACTCAGTAGGGAAACGCGTGTGATTTGAGGTGAAATCACGGGGATTCGTATCTAAAAGAGAAACCCTAATTACTAGCTGCGTAGTGTAGTACGCGGAATGAGCATTAAAAAAGCACTATAAAAGCGTGAGGTGTATACATAAAACTCTACTTACTTATATCTTTGGCGCCGCGTTGGTAAGGATCCATCTCATCTAATTTATCGTCCTCGATGTGGGCCAGATTCTTAAGGCCGGTGACCAGCAGATTTTTGTTGCAATCCGGCATCGTCGATTCCGAACAGTACTCTGCTACCTCCTGGCTGAAGATACGGTAGAGGTGACTCATCTGCAAGAAATCGGTGAACGATTAGGAATCTCCCGGGTATATAAAAGAAGAAGAAGACGAAGAAGAAGAAGAAGAAGAGAAAGAAAGAGGAAGAAGGCATGCATTGTCAGCAACTATACGAGCGGAGCTCTTTTATTATATTCCTGAACGGTTATACCGGCGCGAGATTCCATTCTTCTGAATTAATCCGCTTCGATTTTATTATACGACCCCGCGCGCGCGCCTATGTGTGTGTGCATGTGTCTCGTCCCGTTGCGTCACGATGCGTTTTTTCATCGCTAGCTCACACTTGCGTGTTTGTAAAAATAGAGATAGTTGTGTGTATTTGCGGAGGATGAGGTGGACGAGCGAGGGACGCGATGAATAACGCACTTTTACGGAGGAGAGCCTCGAGGTGAGATTAAAAAGGCCAGATGGAGAATATTGTTTCGAGGTGCTGGTAAATTTATTTCTTTGTCGTATAACGTCAATATATACAAGAGAAGGTCGTTTTGATACTCTGGTAGATTGGTTTCACAAAAAATCGTGAGATGTGCGACAAGTATTAGTATAATATTTTGGTATTTAATTTTGATTTTTTTTTATACATAACATCAATCAGTATTAAAAAAGGCTTACACACGCGCTCGCATATCGCAAAGCATATATATAAACGTAATTTCTTCATCTTGGTGTGATATAAACCAAATTGAAAATTGTCATCACGCGCTGAAATTAACCAATCTACATTTAATGATTTTGTAACCGAACGTATCGCACGTCCGCAAAAGCGCGCGTTTCAAAACACTCAGTCGACAACGCGCGCGTCCGCCGAAAGTGCGCGAGCAATCGCTAATAATCGCTCCGGCAGAAGATATCTTTGCTCGTAAACGCGATCAACCAGCGAATTTTGAAATAACCGGCACGCGTTATAGTTTTACCGATGTCGCAAATGTCGAAAAAGAAAAAAAAAAGGACGAGCATATAATATTCGTATATATATAGCCCTCCCTTGCGACGCGGTTAGTTAACGCGCTAGAACATTCCGGGCGCGTTTGGTGAAACTTCTCCGCGGCTGCGTGCTCGAGCGATTTGTTAAGCAGCGCAATCGTGCAACGAGCCGACAGTGCGCGAACTCACAACAACAGCTTTGCTTGTGTATATATATGCACGTCGCGTGTCTCTGTCTTGCTTGAGCTCGTCGATTCGTCACGTCGCTGAGCAAAAACAATATTGCAAGCGCAGTGCTCATCTTCTCTCTCTGTCTCTCGCTTTTCGCAACCGATTTTTCGTCGTTACTCGAGCCGGGCGTTCCGAAAGGGAAAGACGAGAAGTAAAAAAAAGACATGAGAAGAGAGCCCCGCGCACGATGCGCCCGAGCACAGAAGAAGAAAGCGTCGTTAGCGCTAATAGTGGAGCGTTTAGAGCCAGCTAACGACGTAATGATAGGTTGTAAATTGTTTCGAAGCCCCGTGTTTGGTTTTCGTAACGCGTTGCTCGATTTTTTCTTCCACCCTCCATAAAGGCCCTATCGCTATTCGTCACCGGTAATAAATATTTTAATTGCCATTAACTGCCGTGCTCTATAGAATCTCCATTTCAACGTCTGATGCAAATGCCAAAGCGTGCAAGAATAAAAGAATCGCGCGCGCGAAAACGGACACATAGTTGAAAAAATAGAGAAGAACGCGTGTGCGCGACAAATCGCTCGCACAATGCCCGACCCAAATACATATTTGCACTGCCGGTACGAGCGTACAGACACATAGACTCATGCTGGAGATCGGGAACACCGATAATTCGAGTTCTCGCGTGTGTATGTGTGTATATGTATATGCGCACGCGCCGTTTGACGGATATCGAGAGAAAGCAATGGCAAACAGTGCTAACTATTCAAACAGCGGATGAGACGTAATTAGCGCGGAAAGTTAGCGCGGTGTTGAACTTTTTTTTTCTACCCGCGTGTCAATACACACACACACACACACACACACTGGTTCGTTTCGAAACCCCGAGTGTTTTTCTTCAATCGCGGACGAATGTTTCAGTTCCGCTCGGAATGAAAAAGCCCGAGCGAGTTGTAGGTATAACACGCTATTGTAATTGCCGACGACGAATCAAATTGCAAAGGATCGTTGATATCATATGTGTATATAGAGATCTATATATCGGCTTTATATATCGCGTAGTGCGTGTATCACAAGTCGAAAGCTACAAGGTGGTAATTTGTAGAAAGGAGATCGAGAGAGAGAGAGAGAGAGATGAACTAGAAACAAGCTTAGTCAGTCGGAAAAAACTAGAACCTCCAGCGCAGTTACCATGTATACCGATCTGTCGCCTTAGGGGGTATAGAGAGAGCCGATCTATATGGACGATCGCGTTCTTGAACTCACACGCGTCAATGTCTCCGGCTCGCCTTGCACGTTTATTTTTGCTGTTGAGCTGATGCATACTGTATATTGCAGTTCGGTTAAGGATATATACGTATGGTATGCGAGCGCATTCTCGACGGGAAAACAGAAATAGACGTATACGGTAACGCGGGAATGCGGCCGGTGTGTTGTTCGATTAGAAGAGGAAATTCAAGGTTCCGTGTGCGGACAATTTCGTTCAAGTCCACCTTGTTATATATAGTTTTGCGGTTCTATACATAAGTCTGTGTATATATATAGTGACGCGACGTTTCGAAGGATTTCCATTATTCATCGGTGAACCAATTAAACTAACGACTTTTTAACTATCTTCGGTTTTAGTCAACTGAATTATTAAGTTTACGATGAATTTTTATTTTTCATTAAAGTGCTGACGGAAGGTAAAATAATATATATATAGAATACATTTACCGTGGGCGAGATAGAAATATGAGAAAGAAGCTATAAAAGATAGACGCGGTCGAGGGTATAGAGAGAAGAGCTCGTGTCCTCACCTTTTCCTCCCTCGTGAGGAATTCCCACATGGGTATGGCAGAGCCGCAAGCACGTGCGGCACAGCAAACAAGCACAGCCGCGGCGAACGCAAGCTTCAGGCTGCTGCTGCTGCTACTACTACTGCTTCTGTTGCTGCTTCCTGTCATCTTGGCGGAAAAATCCAAGAATCTTTCTCTCGGCGAAAAAAGACGAACGAGGACAAATCCAAAGTTGTAGCAGTAGCGGCGGTGGTGGCGACGACAGCCGAGAGTTCCTCGCTTCACTGATCACAAAAGTCTACGTCTCTTTTCTCGAGCCGGGCGCGGAGAGAAAAAGTAAAAGCGTCCTTATTTCGATTCTCTCTCTTTCTTTCTCTTTCTCTCCTCACAAACACTGTGGACGGTATGGGCTCGACTCTTTTTCCCGCTGTTATGCCTCTCACACAGCAGCGTGTATATATATAAATGTATACAGTTATATATCCTCTATCCCGTGAAATCGTGCGTATCGGAGCTTTGCTGTATGCGTATAGATAGATATATGTATATCTGTATGTAAGATGTGTATAGCTCAAGCGTACGTATATATATATAATATATAAATGTGTGGGTCCGCTCGCTATCGGTTCTCGAAAGTCAACTGAGCGCCGGCACGTACGCCGTTCGTTTTATGCCCGCGGATGAGAGCGGATCCCCACCGTGCAGACGGCCGCTCTCTTCGCGCTGTTATACACGCGGCCAGTTCCCTCGCCGCTCGCACGCAGGATATCCTAGCACGCTGCGTATATTCTCTTCGTCTTCTTCTTCCTCCTACTCCTCCTACTCCTTCTTCTTCTTCTCGTTCTTCTCGCTCGGTTATATAGAAGCTTGTTTACGCGAGCGCGCGCGCGCTCACGCTCGAGCAATTTTTTTTGCCGGCGAGCGCCGGGGGATGGGAAAAACGAGCGGCGCGGTGATTTAGTCCCGGTTTTCCCCGGGGCCCGGCGAAGGTGCGCGCGGGCATTGTGATATATACTGTATTATAAGTGTGCTTTTGATGAATGGGCGTGGAAAAATGAGGAATGATAATAATTCGATTGTATAATGCCGGTAGTATATATGTATATATCTGCGCGATTGATCGGTTGACGCGCGGCATTATATTAGGATGACCGAGCGGCTTTTAGGGTATAATGAGGATAGATATGCTACTATGCGAAAAACAGCTGTCGAGTCCTTGTGAGTCAAGGCTATTTTTACTATTTTCACGCATCGCGAGAGAATGCGCAAAGTCGCGAGAGAGGAGGTGTTGTTCCGTATACGTGCGCGAGACGATAAGACATGCTCACGGTGCGTAAGTGTGCGTATATATGTGTGTACTACATACCGCGTGCCTGTGAATGGAGGAGAAATTGTCGCGGGCGAGTGTACGCGTGTTTAATGATACGGGATACGTACGCGAAACGAAAGTTTATTGTATATCGGCTTTTATTACGCGTCCGGGGGGAATACTTAGCGCTTATTAGATCGTTGAATCTCGTATGTTGAATTTTAGGTCAGAAGTGTATGGCGCACAACGGTTTACGATTCTGTCATTGTCATTCTTAGCAGCACCTTCTCTAAGGTTCATTGCTAATAATCGGGGACGTCGTAATGGAGCCGTTCTTATTGGTAATGGGTATAACGAAGTGAGGTAAGTAAAGTAACATACATTTAATTAAAAATGTATTACGTTTATTAATTTTAATTATTAATTTTTGATGGTTGAAGGTCACAAAAAAAGCTATGGGCTTTTTAAAGTGTGAAAAAAGGCAAAAAACACATTTTTTAGTTATTTTCTGACACATGTATATGATTATGGTCATATTACAGCTGATGTAATTTTAAATATGTTATAGGTTAGTCTGTGACTTTTTTTACACAATATTCACTATTTAATATAATCCCATCCCAAAAATATTGAATGCGTTAACTATCATGCATGTCAAATACTCATATGCTAGTTTTATACCCATTCATATCATCATTCATTCAACTTTATTTACATTTTATAATTACAAGTTTATACTTATATAATTACACATTTCTGTTTTAAGAAAAAAGCTTTTACAAACTAATATATAATAATATGTAGTAAATGAAAATTAGCTTTTGTCATAAAATATTTTTAATATTCTATATTATGCATGACATATATAAAAAATAAGAAAAACTACTGGAATATAGATGATCCGCTCTTGATCATTAAAATATTATAATATAGAAGTTTAAAAATATTTATTACTTTTGTGATTTAATTCTCATTTACTACATATTATTATATTTGTCAGTAGTTAGATTTAGATATGTTAAACATTAACATACATATTTAAAAATGACAAGATTAGTGTTTTTAGACAATTCTTTTACACAAGTTATATGCATTTGAATTCTATGAAAACTATGTAAAGTTATTATTTTTAGAAATGATATATTATGTGAGTTTGTTGCTAAAAGTATTTCCACATTAAAAAAAAAAAATACATTCATACGTTCATTGCAAGAATAAAATTCCTGCTGAGCTTTAATAATTTTGGTACTGAATATCTAGATTTTAAAACAAGCAATATACGCAGTTATGAAAAATTTATATTAAAAGTTAAAATTCTATTCAACAGATTAAAATAAAATTCGTTTTAAATTTCGCAATACGCATTATCTTTGCTTTCTCTTTGTAAGCATACATTTTTTAATTAAAATAAAGAGTATGAAGAATTTTATCTGCGCGCATATTTTTTTATTTACTTCGTTGCTTTAAATTAAAAGAAAATACTACGTGACGTTTTTAATTTCCCGATCGGTCTACCGTACTACGGTTAAAAGCATGCGCCATCTACTGTACGCTTCGTTACCTCTAAATAATTTCATTCGCAAAACAATGCATCCTCCTAGTAAACAAAACGATCATTAATATCTACTGTTTTGAAATGATTTCGTGCAATTATTCCTCGTTAACATGCAAAAATGCTTAAGGGTAGTATGAAAATAGAGAAAAATTTTTCTATAATCATGGAAGCTACTTGTTTGCTAATCTTTGACTCAAGGTGTCAAGGAAACGATTGATTTTTCTAATAGACAAGGTTTTTCCACATTGCTGTAATGTAATCCAAGATATTATAGTAACGGCATGCAATTAGTATCAAAACAAGATTTTTTTCCCATCAGTTAATAATGACAGTATTCTTTCTGTTTTTAAAAACACTTCATCCATAATACCTCTACGGATACACGCGAATGTTTGTTAATAAATAATACAAATTTCGTGGAAAACTCGAAATATTTCATTATATTCAAATGCATTCTCATAATGGGCTGACACATTTCATTAATTAATCAGACATGAGAAACCAATTGAGTCCATTTATTTGAATATCGAAGCTCAAAAGTAGCTTTGATAATCTTTCAGTGTAGATATTGTTTTCTCTCATATTTTCAATAAAATATCATTTACCGTTATTGTTTACATCACTTATTATAATATAAGCTACTATCTGGGAAGTTACATTTTCCCCTATTTAATGATCCTCTACGCAGCATACATTGAACACACAAAATTATTTTGACAGTATTTAGTGTAGCGTACACAGGTAAGATACTTATATTACAGCATTAGCGTATGGCAAAGTACCCGATAGCGTTATGCAGAGATTCTACATACGGCAAATATTCCAACAGACTCTATCGGTTAATGAAAACAAATTTTTCCCATAAAAATAAGGAAGTAACACGGGCGTTATACGAAATTTACGAACACGTTGACGCCATGTCTGCTCATTTTAATAAAAAAAAAAAATACAGTTCGACCGTAGACCTCGTGCATCTGATCAAAATAGTAAACATTGCGACGTGCTTTGCCGAGGCTATATCTACTGCCCCTCCCAATATCTGAGGGTCCCTCGGAGGTAAATATTTTTTGCCGAAACTGCGTTGCTCAAGATCGAACGTTCAATATATATATATATGTACTATATAGATATTTATCTACCTATCTATCGATATATTTCGCGTACGAAAAAATCCAGGATTAAGGAAAGAGTGACACGCTTAGCAGCTGAATTTTGTAAACATCTTATATATAGTGAGAGTTCGATCGCACTACTGCAGACGACAACGTCGACGACGTCGCGACAGAACGACGCGGCTTATTTACGAAAAAAAAAAAAAATAGGTATAAGCGACTCCCAAGGATGACCATGACGTAGGTCATTCCGCGGCGGCGGCACCGCCCGATCCCTAACTTTACGACCAATTAATATCGGTCGCTATCTATCGGATGCCAGGTAAGGCATATAGCATCGCAACGCTCACCCGCTGCGAGCAGCTCTCGCACGTGCACGCGTGTGTATATATGTATATTATATATCCGTGTTTCGGAACTGCGAAGTTTCGGACAAAAATTTATTCAGCTCTGCCTGACAAACGTCCTTTGGAAGGACGATTCACCTCACTCGCACCTTTTTCCTCCGTGTTATATACGTGTTATGTATATATATAGTGAGCGGGCGAATTCTTTGTAGTCCAAGCGCGTAGAACGAAATGAAACAATGGAGCCGGCGAATAGCTAATGTGCGATAAATGCATCATCTCGTGAGAGAGAGAGGGAACGAGAGCTTGACTCTTTTGCGTAGTTGTAACATTTTGGCCGATGCGTGGACACGCAGTTTTTGTCAGGAAAAAGAGGACGAAAGAGAGAAGAGAGAAAGAGAGAGAAAAAAGAGAGAAACAAAGAGAGAAAACAGGGGACTGCGTCAAGCGCGCATTTTTGTTTAACGATGTTTTGTTTTATATTTATAGCTGCGAAAGAATTCGACATAAACACATCGTAAACGAGTAGGTGTGCGCTTTTTGCCGTGTCTGCGCACGACGCGCGCGCGCGCGCGCTCGAAGGGATATTATACATGATACTTTTTTGACTCTGAGCAATTCCGATGCGCCGAAATATGCAGAGGTCACTGGGTGAGGAATTATCATGATGCTTTTTTCACACTTATAATAAATGTTTCGTTTTTTTTCTGTCATCTTTTAATGAATATATATAGCGTTTTTATCCATCGAACATTTTCGTTCAAACGATCATTCGGCAGATATTTCTGTTGCTGTTTGTAAAACAAATAAACTTTTTTATAGTTATAGTTTTTGGCCTAACTTTATTTCGCGTTTAAGTTTTGTTATTTTTGACTATAGCAGCCAGAAGTTGTTTTTCAACTCGTGATGCTGAAATAACGCCGATGGAGCAAACAAAGCGTATAGGGTAGATTCCACTATTCGCAAAAATTTTATCAAACAATAGGAGTCTAGCTGCCTCGGCTAAATTCTAAAACCCGCCTCTGATATTTTATTTCAAGCCAGTTTGTCTATATGGTCATAATGGCTATTTTGATGTTTTCATAGCTGACAATCTTAACAAATTTAATTTCTATATTGTAATAATTTAAGAGCTGATTATGCTAAAGAATTTATTTAAATTGAAGAAAGTAGGAACCGTCAATTTCCCTTTGGTATATATATGCGTCTCCCTAATATTCTAGTCTTATGCACGTCAGAGAGATTTTTAATTATACGTCACTTTTTATAAGTCAAATTTTTTGACATCTTGTAATTTCAAGTTGAATGACGTACACTTTCATTTTTTCAATTTTCCATTTATTTCCTGGTAAATAAGTTTTTCGTATCGGTAACAGTAACCAAACTAATTAGCATAAAGTATTGATTCCTGGTTTTATTGAGTCGCAGCAGAAAACCATACTCAGAATTTAATTAAAATTCATTACGTGGAGAGAGCATCTTTCTTATAAGTATAATCAATACAAAGTTTATTGTATAACGGGCCAAGGGCTTCTAATTTTAATTTAAAATTATTTTGCCATATTTTCTTTTTGCCGTATTAAAAATTATATATCTTTTTCGATGAAAGCTGAATTTTAATATATTACGAGATTAACTTCTTTCAATTGTACAGATTATTTATTGAATACAAACATAATATTAAAACTGAAATTTATTCAATGTAATTTGTTTTACGAAACGTAAATAAAAAATCACGATATCATATTTTTTTAAATAATTTAATATTACACTTTTTGCGTTTAATTAATTAATTCACAAAACGTAACTTCGGTTTTTAAAATATTTTTTTTTTTCATTTTAGTATTTAGTATCTTTTTAATCAATTCAATTTTGGTTATTAAATTTGTGTTATTTTGCAACGTGTTTTCGATTTAATAATTTCAAGAGTGTTTCTACCTAACATTTATATTCAGGTACGTGCTATAGAGCCCCTAGAATTTATCATAAATTTTGTTTTGATGAATATGATAATTTAATTGAAGCATGCTCCAATAACAAGGCCATAAATAATGATCTCATTTTTGAAACTGCGAAATTTCAAATATTAAGAAGATCATCTGTAGCGTGACGCAAGCCAAGGAGGAGAGAGAAGATGATACGCGTCACCATATCTGAATCACACGCAATTTCTCCTTTCGCGTAAATATAATTATAAGAAGATACAACCAACATCCGCGTCCTAGGCCATAATAGTTCCGAAAAAAACGCAACCGGATGACGTTATACACACTAATCGGTGACATCTCTCGCAAAACACTCTCGGTCATTGGAATTCATAGAAAAAATGTTTACCAATTTTTCGTCTCTCTCTCTCTCTCTCTCTCGGATTCCCGAACGATTCCGCCATAGAGTCCGGCGCCCCCGGTATTACGCATTATTATCCTTTCCACTCCCTACTTTTGTATACATATACACACGTATAAACGGCGAGTCTATAAGAAGGAACTACGGAATCGTCGGGGCTCGCGTGTGACACCGATTTGCATCATCGGACGTTGCCGAAAATTTTTGCATGTGTCGACTCTCTCGGCGCCGAGAATCCGCTCATGCTAGCATATAGGAAAAAAAAGGATCACGACGACAACGACGACGACGACGACGAAGCGCCGGGCTAGAGATAGAGGATGGCAAAACGAAAAAGAAGAAACAGAGAGAGAAATGCGAGAGATAGAGAGAACCGGCTTGGCGCGCGCAGCGTAAAAGAGCGCGCGCGCGAGAGAGAGAGAGAGAGAGAGAGAGGACGGGACAGTGGAGAGGAATTACGTCGAACGGAACGCGGAATTCCATCGCCTGGGGCAGGGCAATGACTGTGCTCGCGCGCCCGGGATACACACACACACATAGACATATATACGCATATAGATATAGGTGTATATATATATATGTTGGTGTGTGGCGCTCTCGAGCGCGACCGCGAGAGGCGCATTTCCCGTTTCCCCTACTGCGACGACGACGACTTCCGGCGCGTCACGTCCTCTCGCTCCCGCGCGCTCTCTCCGCACCCGGGCGAACGAACGCGCCCGTCGCCCTTTAATTGGGTCGCGACGTTTTTGCCCCGCGGAGGAGGAGAAAGAGGAGGAGGAAAAGGAGAAGGACGGACGAGCAAGCGAGGTAGGAGAGTTTGCTCGACTGTCTGTTTGTTTGTTGATTCGTTCTTGCTTCATTGGAGCAGGGAAACGATTCGATTTCGTTTGTTTTATCTGGAGCTGAAGGGGATGACGCGCGCACTCGTGTCCCTTCTTCCCGCGTTATTCCTCCTTCTTTTTTTCGAGAAAATCGTCCAAGAGCCGGGACTTATAAATTGGATTTCCTCGTTAGCCGCTTCGTGAGGAAGGGAGCGAAATAATAATTTTGGCCGATGGCTGTGCGCTCAAAAGATTTACCCGCGTGATGGGTGTTTCGAATTACAACGCAGGGTGTGTGCGACACTAATCAGTTAGTTCGATCTAATTACTTGGAGTTGCTTATATATATATATATAGTATATACTTATATATATATATATATATATATATATATATAGCTCTGGTCGATGATCCCAGCGTTGGAGGTATAAAATATAGTAAAATTGTCTCTTCATCGAAGAGTATCGGTGACGTATTGGCACGGTGTTGAATGGTTTGTCCATTATTGTTTTGTTATATTCGCAGATTGACAATTTGATTGAACTTCATATACGTGCGGGAGTAGAATGAAATTTATTGATTCAATATTATGTTCGAACTTTTTAAGTTATTATATACATTAATTTATTGTACGTTCAATGTATATCCACACTATAATTATTTACATACATATAGAACAGAGTATTTTAAATTTTAATTCAGGAATTTGTTGAAAATGTATTTTGTTGATTAGTATTTACGAAAAATAAATTTATTACAAGAATTCAAAATGCCAAAAATACGTACCTTTATTTAAAAAAATTTATGATTATTTTATCTATAAATGCCGATTTCTTTTTAGATGTTCCGTTCCAAGGTGTCGTAAACACAAATGTTTATAAAAAAAGCATTTGGGAAATATTTTAAAGCACGAGTGTTTTTGCATTAATTTGCTGTAATAAAACTCTTATTTATACGAAGAAAACTTTTTTCGCTGGTCTAATGTAGCTCTGTACTTGACATGTCCTTGATACTATTTAATGAGATTCTATCTTAATTTTTATTTACACCACGTGATTTTTCTTTACACTTCTTCATAATACTGAATTTCAGGTTCTGATAGACAGCCAATATATTGATTGTGTACTTTGAATACGATTAATATAATTTTAGTTATGTTATACAGAAAATAAAACGAATCGATCTTTTTAATAAATGTTAATGGCATTGAAATCCAAAAGTAACATATTTATGTAATATTTTTGAACTTGACCCGTAAATCAAGGTTTATTACGAAGATTCTACAATGTTTATATTATGCGTATACGCATTATGAGATAAAGTCAACAAGTATATATAGTTTTACTTATTAGGAAATTCTATTAAAAGAAAAATAATAATAATAAAAAAAAATATATAAAAAAAAACAAGTGTTATACAATGAGGAAAAGCATTTTACAAAATCGCGGGTTCTCAAAGTTATTGCTTTCACGTAACTGCGCATTTTTCTGTAGACTATTTCGGACTTATGTCACGTTAGTTAACCACAAGATTCTTCCTATACTTAGAAACAATAGCCGCACACCAACAATGTACGATAATGAACGAATCGAAGAAATTCGCACCCGATTATAAGGCACAACCAAGTATCGGATGCATTTCTGCTGTTATTAAGCAATTATCGGTATCTACGTGTCCATTGTCCCACGGCGAATTCGTGTGAATATATATATATATATATATATATATATATATATATATATATATATACACACTTTGCACCGTTGCGCAATTCTCCTTTGCCCCGTACCCGCGCAATTACCCTGGAAAACCGTGATTAAGTTTTTCAATAAAACCGTCCAATACGCAAACGGCCAAGTATACAATAACGGCGTCTATATAAGGTTACATCATCACACGTCCACGCGAGTACTCACCTATTCCAATAAAATTTTTACCGCCTTCAAACAAATTCAATTGTATTTAATGACACATCCGCTGAAACGCGCGAGAACGCGAACGGCGCGTGTATACATAACGTGCATACGTTGTGGTTCACTGCTGCTTTGCAATTAAAAACAAAATATCGGAAAAGTGGCAGGGCAGCTGTGAAAAACATCCAGAATTTTACTCTCGTCCTACTTTTTCGCGTACCATTAAACCGAGATATACTTTGCGCTCGTAAAGCTCCGGTTCTCTCTCTCTCTCTACCTCGAAGTAACGAGAGTTCGCGAATTGCTAAACGGTGGACTATGCGCGCGTAAACGCAGTCGTCGTACCATACGCACTCGACGCGCACATGAGGAACGTTTCTATAAAACCGAATTGCTGATCAGACAATAAATTAGAAAATAACAAATGTCTCTTATGTAGAATTGTGCGTATACTATATTTTCGGTTGGGAAGCGTAAATCGGGAGGAATTCTGAAAATGATTAATATCGTGCGTGTATTCGCACTCGAATCGTCTATAAGTATATTATATATGAAGGTTTATTCGTTTGCTCGAAGGAGGTAGGGTGTGATAGACTTGTTAAATTTTTACGCCTAAAAGTTTTCTAGAGATTTATAAAATATGAGGTACGAGGCTTGTGATTAAATTACATTTTTCAGCCGCGGTGACTGTGGAAAAATGCAAAAGACGCTTCGGAATGTCCGTGACCCCCCGTAGATGAGGTAAGGTACGTACGTATAAGACTTGACGAAGAGTATAAAAAAAAATAAAATAATTATCTTTCACACTTGTGTACACCGCAACCTATTTATTATATGTAATCATCGATAATTATATACGATAGTATGACCTGCGGGGAAAAAATAGCCTTTTTAAATGTTTTTGTTTTTACAAAACTAACGAGGTCAAGCTCTTATGCAGTCATATACCGATTGTGCATATATATATATATACTTTATGAAAACATTAAACATTATCCATCGTTCCTTGTTCTTTGAGATTAACTAAATGTAGTACGGTCCTTCGGGCTACCGATGACGCTACTTTTAGAGTATATTAAAAACGCGCCCTATATCATCCGCCGCGTGCGCTCGCCTCGTCATTATAGTTTAGAGATAGCGTTTTGATTATTGGGTGGGATGTTAATCTCTCGAACAAGGAACTCGGATAATTATGATCGAACTTCACTTTGCAAGTTCGTTTGATCCACACTTGTTTGATAACCGTCTGTTCATTTAACAGGAAAATAAAGGAAAAAAGAATAGTTAGTAAGAAATGTTAGTCACCGCGTTGGTCAATAGAAACATTATGCAAAAGTTAAAAATGCACGAAGCTATACGGCATATACTCGAGCGGTACGTATATTTATGCAACTACCGCAACGCTAAAATTCTCTCGTGATTCTATTTTTTTTTGTTCACCGCTCGAAAAGCGCTCAACTCCGTCGTGTCTTTTATAATCTTAAAAAATGATGCTTCTCTCCGTATATACTCTTCCGCAAACTTTTACAAGCACACACTATAATGCCCTCAGGACTTTATATTTTAATACTTTAACGATGTCGCGCGCAGGAATTCGCAATAAAAAGTATCTAGTTTAGAAGTAAAAAAAAGAGCGAGAAAGGCCCGTTTTTGGCGAGATATCTCTCACAGGTATACTCGTATACATATAATAGCCGTATACATGTATATACGTGCGCGAGCAAGGAGGAGAGGATGGAAATCCCAAGAGCCGTCGCGCCGGGCAGACGGGCGCACAGAAGCGAATTAATTATGCTTTAATGGAGACGCCGGGACGTGAGTGGAGCACGCGCATATACTTATGCGCCATTATAAATCGCCGTGAAGACGCGTTCGCTAGTGCTAAACGCACACACACATTTATATATATATATATATATAATACGTATGCGCGCAGCCTCCAAAGGTCGTTCTCTCAATAAATCATTTCTCTGGAATGCCGTTTATTTAGATATCAGAGAATTCCCACTTCTTCTGCTTTTACGGCGACTGACTGGCGTCGATTTCGCGTACGTCCGCGGTTTGTATAATAGAGAGGGTGGAACTTTTTCGGTGGATACTTATGGGCTCCTTATTTATCGTTTGTAAGGATCGCTTGATAATTGGGAGAAGACGTGCCCGTTGATGACGACTGTACTACGAGCATGCGGTACTTTTAACTGATTTTGAAGCGGCGATCTTGGCGTAATTTCTTGCTTCTTCTGTAAGATCGGAAGAAAGAAAATAGGGCGCGATATTGTACTAGTCAATTGACATTCAAAATACATATGTACACAGTGGTATGAGTAGCAGGTTATACATTTTCTGTTGCATTAGAAACGAGTAAGAACTGAAAAAAGTATGGACTTATGTCGTTATGCCGGGAAC
>JAWWEQ010000010.1:18306178-18342052 GCA_035583055.1 Torymus tubicola | reverse complement strand
TCCGAAATTTTCCATTTTCACCTTCAAAAACTACAAAACGTGTTATATCTGAGAAAGTGTATTTTTAATATTTTTTTTGACCATTTAAATTGAAAGCTGAGCATTTTTTACATAAGAAATGATTTTTTTCAAAATTTGCTCAAGATGTTTTCTTCGAGAAATAGAAGGCGAAAGAGTTTTTGAAGGTGAAAATGGAAAATTTCGGAAAAACTGTCTACATCATTAGAAAGCTGAGGAAAAATATATCGAAAACGCTTATCAAACAATTTTTTAAAGTATACTTTAGTATCTTAAACATAAGTTAGAAATAGCACGATTTGAGGCTCGCGCGCTGCGCCCTGGAGCAGTTGACGTGAAACGCCTCATATGTATGACCAAATATACAAAAGCTTACAGTTACAAATTTAGACAATCATATCTATATAAATCGAGATCATGTTTACCAAAAGTTAGCTTTTGGTAAAACTAAGAAAGTTTAAAAAATACGGACATGGATGCTACTCAACCTTTGGGGAATAACTTTCTAAATACTGTAAAAAGTTTTTAAATATAGTGTAAAATTTACCTGATGCACGTACAAGTGCAAGTATAAGTATATATAAGTGTAAGTATAAGAGTAAATTTAAGTATAAATTCAAGTATAAGTGGAAGTATAGGTGTAACTAAAAGTACAAGTGTAAATATAAATAAGATTTTGAAAAAAATCTTGAAATAAGTCTTTGGTAAAGGTAATTATTTAATTTTGGAAATTCTAACAATAAGATATAATTTCAAGAAGAGAAAATAAAACGAAAGAAAACGAGGTTTCATTTGCTTTGCCCATAATTGAACGATTTTGATTTCTTCCAGATTTATGAAATTCAAAGTTGAGCAATACAAATGCACTATTAAAACCCTATGATTTTCTGTTCACTTCCGCATTGAAACTTTAATAAAGTGGGAGAAATCAATAATTTTCAATTCTACAAACGCAACTAAAAGATAGTTTTCTGCAGTTTTATTTTATTTTTTGAAATATGACTTACCGAAATCAAGTGTTTACCATTTTAAGAAAAGACTGTTTCCAAGCTTTTTTCCCAAAATAAATTTAGAAATATCCAAAAATTGAGTTTCTTTTGAGGATTAGGGTATAATATTGCTACTTTCTTCGGAGTTCTAAATCCAAAAACATATCTTAAAGTGTGAATCGAGTCCATGATCCGATAGATTGGCTTTCTCTTAAAAAGTTTAATATTGTCTTAAAAATTTCATTATGATCTTTGATTCTCGAAAAAAGTCTACTCGTCGGTCTAATGATGGTAATTATTATCTATCGTATTATATTCCGTTAACAAAATAATTTTATTATTTTAGTATTAATTTTAATTCGTTTCTTCATTTATTCTTCTAAATAATGCATGTGGTTATTATAATTATAAAAAGTAGTTTTTTTTAACCACAGTTGATGTTAAAGTATATTAAGATCCCTTAAGATCATACTTTTGGAAATAAATGTTTATGCCATTTACGTACTTCACATTACTTTTAGGACATACAAAGTACATAATCTGGGTACATAGCGAATGTGTAATGACTCCACAGAATACATATGTAGGTCTCTACCTTACTAACGCGGAAATTTAATTATTTTTTTAAAAAGACTTTGTAATTGTATGTAAAATGCCATTGTCCATATTTGGAGTGATCATTTACTAAATTTTTTTATATACTTTAAAAACTTTCTGAAAAGATTTAGCAAATAAAATTTTTTCTTAAAATATTTATTAGGATGATTATACTGATCACCAAATTATAGACAGCTTAAAAATAATAATAATACTTTTCATTATTCTAATTTAATTTATAGTTTTTCTTTACAAGGTTTTAATTGAATATTTATTCAGAATAAATTACAGAACAGTAATTTAACAATGATAATTAATGATCATTTAAAAATGAAAATGCTACCTAGAAAAGTAAGTTTATTTATTTTAGTACTTGTTATTGTGGACAAGGGGGAAATCTTATATTGCTCCAATAAATATAAAATTGCTATCTAAATCACAATACAACTACAATTTCATAATGAAAAACCTAATATTTTGGAGATTTGACAAAGTTACTCGTACGAATCTCGCTTCATGAAATTTTAATACGACTTCGATTTTGATATAGTATCCAAAGATTTTAAAATACCTAATGGTAGATATAATAATTTTATAATAATTTCATTTTTGTATATCTTGAAATAGAAGAATCGTATTGAGAACATTCAAAATGAATTTTATAGCACGGTGTGGCCTAAGCCCGCGCTTAAGTCACGCCTATCTGTGACCTAAGGCACATGTATCGTAATGTACTATTGTAAAGTATGACTTACATTGTACGATACTACTAACAATATTATTACGAAATTTTTCCTGACGTTGTGATAAAGTTAGTTGGCAATTTTAAAGTAAACAGAGATATTTACCAAAAATTGTAATATACTTGTTGACTTACAAGAAGACCATCGCAACTTCACGGATTTTGCTAAAATTTTATAAGGAAATTTTTTTCCTGTCTAAAGGTTAAACAAACTAATCCTGTCTAAGATTTATTCATTGGGCTTTCAACAGCTTTTAAAAAATCTGGAGAAAATGAGTGTTCAAGAAAACTCACAAACTCCTTAGCTGAGAGGGTCAGAATGATCATTAAAGAACTGAACTGAAAACGGAATAAAAAAGTTAAATTTAAAACTCTTTTTATTAAAAAGCTTCCAATAAAAGAATTTATGATTATAAACATAATTCTTGTATAAGTAAATATTAATGATAAAACAAATTTTAAATTAAAATTCATTCCTTTTACTTTCTGTTTATTTTTTATTTGTTTATTTACCCATTTCACGTAGATAATTTGAAAAATTCTTTTAGTTTTGCTTCGAAAGACAAAAGGCTTAGCAAAAGAAATTCTAAAACACGATTCGCTTGGGGTCAGCCCAAAGAATGATATCTTAAAGTTTTGACCAAATCGGTGACCCAGAGGTGCTATGGTCTTCATGTTGATAGTAAACTTGTTAATATTAGCATAAAAAAATAACACGTGAAAGATTTTTCTTATAAAATGTTTTAAATCATATTGAATTATTTTCAGTGAAACTTACGCTTATAAAATTCTGCAAGGAAGGTAATCTCAGGTACAAGACTATGGACCTTTGCTACAATAGAAGCCTTTGGTGCCAGCTCTCCATTTATATTCCATATCTAAAATATTATTAACCCGTTAGATTGCATTACTTTATGTAAGCTTATTCATTGTCCGTTAATAATATAAATAAAAAATTGTAAACCGTACGCATTGCGCACGGGCATTACTTGAATAAGATCATCCTTGTCGCGAATGGAGACGGTGATGCCGCAGATCTCGTCATCGTCGGCTAGACTCTCGCTGAACTGTTCGCCTATCGCCGCTAGGACGACTTCCTTCCAGACCGTGGGCTGCATAATAGTGCATACACATGAGCAAGAACAATTATATTTCGTATTTGATTACAGAAGCGCAAGCGCGCCAGTAATGGGCAAACTGCCTTTGTAATGTGTATGCTTATGCAGCTGGCATAAGAAAAAAAGTTGACTCACAGTGTCGCTCTTATGGCACTTGAAACGCCAGGTACCGCCGTTCTGATTGCCTGGTTCTTCCCACAGAGGATATCGCTCGTCTCGCATTAGATGATAGCTATACCGGACCTGAAAATTATTGATTACGATTAATGTCTGTCGATGGCTATTTATGGGTCATTTCATTATTAGAAAATGAATTGAGAACAGCGTTCTTAAGTCTAAAATATCTTTAAACAAGCATCCTTTTTTATAAGACTAAATTGATATCTGATTGGAAATACTAAAAAATCATTTATATATAATTACAACCAATAGACAGATTTTTATTGAAAAAAAAACATATACAAGGTCTAGATGAATAGTAGAGTTGTTTTATAAAGCCTTTTCTTTTAAATACCATTAACGAAGATCGATATTCATTTTACATTTCAAACTATAATAATATGAGTAGGTAAAAGCATCAAAGTAAAAAATAAAAAAGACTACAGTTTGGAATTCACTTGAATAAATATCAAAAGATTTTCACGGATTTTTAAAATGCCGTGAATATGGCAACACTGCATAAAACGTCAAGGACATTAAATTGAAAAAATACAATACAGTCTTATAAATAGATTATTTGCATATGTTTTCGAATTTCAATCAGAATTTATGTTTGTGTTCCTGCTAAATGCACTTTTATTTAAAAGCAAAACGTTTAAAGAAAAATCATAGCATTTTCATGCTTGAAATTTGTTTAACAAAAATATGCATTTTTGATATTATGCTTTTATTGTCGAAAACAAACGAAGAATTTGTTGGAATATTTTTCTTTATTGTAAAATACTTAAAAGTAATATTCACACATATAAGCTGTATGACACAAATGTTGAATTATAACTTTAACGACGTATAAAGTTTTAATGCATTAGAATTATTAATCTATGATCATTGTAAATTGTCCTAAAGTTAAGTAACTATTTTACGCCTGAAAATCGCAGTTTAACTTCATGGGTATTTTAACGCATTGTAATTCCTCTAATTTTAAATTTTATAACTTTTGGAAAAATGAAAATTCTGAAAAATGAAAAAATATAAGCTCGTTTTTTCGTTTTTTTTTTCACTACTTTTTTTCACTGAATGCTCAATAAATTTATCTTGCTAAATATCTTTTTCTGGTGATTACAATAGAAATATACTTTTACGTTTTTCGAAGAGATACGTAATTTATATGAAATATCGCACATATATTTGCGTATTTTTTACGAATGATTTACTTAATTTTTTTAATTTAAATAATCCTTGATTCCGTATGCGATTCGGAATCCGTTTGTTTTCTTTATAAAATCAAGCGATCGTTTTGCACTGAGATAAGGTAGATGAGTTACAGAAGTACTTAATATTGCACACTTGTAGCAAAACATTCACTTATTTTTAAACTCTTAGAGTACCTTAGTAGAGTAAATTAAAGTTATGTGATCTACAATATTCTTGTATAATAATATAAAAAATTTTGATTCTAAAAATAATGTAATTTTTCAATAAATAAATATATAAATCATTTCGAAAAGAAAAAAAATAAGGAAATGATTGCAATTACGCAATTATTTGCGATAAAAAAACAACCCACCTGCATTTCTCCAGCATTGGGAATGTGGTTGAAAACTGCCCAAAAACTCTGCACAGTGCTCACTGTGTAGATCTTCTTCAAGTTGGCCTTGTATTCCTCGGTTGTAGTTCCAGAAATTGCTCTGTTTAGTGCATTAACATAAAATAATTGAATCAATGGTATTGAAAATAATAATTAAATAATTTAGTAATTAGTATATTTTTGTCGGTAGAATGTGGGAGCGCCGCAGTGAACGCTCCGCAAAATTTAATGCGCACTGTAAGTATTAGACACTTGACGTAGTTATCGAATTTAAATCACTAATTACTTTAACATATTTTAATATGAACCGGAAATACGAATAAATGATTTTTTTTTTAAATAGTTTCATCAAAACATTTTCTGTCCTTGTTTTATGTCTGCAACATATGAATTATCGTGATGTTTATACTTGTATATGCAAATAAATTTTTTATATACACATTATGTCTTTTTAACAAAACAAAAAGAAAATTTATTGAAAATCATCTGCTTTAAAAAAAATTAAGTATAGGTAATCAACTGTCGAGGCAGCTGTATAAACAACGTTCAAAGACTCGAATTCCTCAAACGCGAGTGCATCAATCGATATCCGTCGAGCCTCCCTAATAAATATAAGTCATAAAAACTGAAACGAATATCAAACGTACGATAACATGAGCACGTAGTTGGAAGAAGCGTGCTTTCCAATCTGTCCTTACATTCATGACGACCGAGATAAATGCACTTCGGAGTCGCTGTCTCTTTAATTCCCGAACCGTCAGCGCCATCTCCGTCCAAGTGGTGACAGCTTATACGGTGCATCTTCTACTGGTCTCTCGTCCCGTGTCTACCCCGGGGGGGCCTGGCGCGTTAAAAATACACAAAGGCCACGATTGCACCCTCGCGCGCGAAACAAACGAGGACGCGAATCGAGAAAATAATATACTTATTATGCAAAAGAGATGAGAACTCACTTGTCAAGCCAAAAGGTCCAAGGTGTTTGCAATGGTATGCCGGCGTCGTCGTGCTGCTTGATGTTGTCGACGATCTCGTTACTGAAGACCGGCGACTTGGACAGCATCTCCGCATCTTGTTGCTTGTTGGAGTCCTCGCTCTGAGTCGGAATCGGCACCGTCGTCGTAGCCATCTCAACTTCGACGGAGATAATCACGTATCTCGCTTGCTGATATACGCGCTCTCTCGTACAGCAGCAGCAGCCAGCAGCAGCAACAGCAACAGACCGACCGACGACGAGTGCGAGCGCCGCCGCAGCTGCTGTGGCGATGATCGGCCGCATGCACATTATAGCACTCCCCGCGCCGCGCCTGTATGTGGGAGGGAAAGAGATGGAGATAATACAATGATGAGAGATAGGGAATTGGTAACGCGTAGTTTTACGAAAGACGTATTCTACGCTGTTGGTATCTTACGCCAAGCGCATTTCGCATAATATATATTTGATCGCCTCCTTCGAAATTTTTTATTATTTCAAAAATGTACGTATAACCTACCACTTCTCATTGATTTTTCATTATAAAAATGTATGAAAATTGTAGTGGTAATATATTTTAAAAATAAAAATTGAATTAGAGCATAAGCAGATTTAGATGGTCTTATTATTATTTTAGTTGGATACATTATAAATTTATGATTAGATTATTTTTGTATAATAAGATTAAAACTATGTACGTTATTTGATAAAAATTTACATTTATTTTACAAAATTTTAATGAAGCTTTCGATTAACATTTTAGTTTAGCTTTACACACGTTTCAATTATTAAAAAATCAAAAAGAAAATAAAGCATGAAATATTTTCCAAAATATTATTTCCAATCATCATTTTCTCTATACACTATTGAATCACAAGCATACAAACTTATTTTCGGAAACATAGATATATTGTGTAAAATATGTGAGTATAACTAATGGAGTATAGTTAAATAAATGATTGACAATTCATCTGAATAGAAAAATTTTTTAAAATGCGGTGATTAAAGTAATGCTTAATTCAAAGGAGTAATTTACTTGATCCAAATGTAAAGTATTTTCAATTTGCCGTCTACTTTGTTAGAGGCAAATATCATGTGATCTTTAGCGAGTGCGCCCTAATATTTCACGAGCCGCGATTGGCCTCGTTAGGATGACGTTGTAAACTTTACAGTGTCATTGGATGACCTGAAACATTTTTTCTGTAAAGTTGAATACTAATGCATATATTAGAGAATGCCTACGCTCGACTGTTATCACAACGTTGCGTAGATGAAGAAGAAAAAATGCGCATCATTTGATATAGATACCTAATTTTTTCTCTGAATGAGATGAATTACGCGCTTGATTTATAAATCGCTGTTATAAAATATTAACGAATACATGTTTTAATTATATAATTTTTTACATAAGGATTAACAAAATAATATTGGCGTTCATTTCAGTCGGTAAATTATTGATTTGATTTACATACAAACTTTAAGTATCAACTTTTATTACAAACATATCATCATCGTGCACTGTACAATCAAACGCAAACTCGATTTCAATAGAAAAAGTTCTTCTCTCATCATGTAAACATTTTAGGAAAATTAAACCAGCTTTTTAGCTTCAAAAAAACTCTTCAGATGACGCATTTGCCAAGCACCCATTGCTACCAAAATTATGGTTTGGGTCACTGACCACCACAGAACTCTTTGGTTTGTGCTTTCTGAAGTCTGCCTGAATCTCTCTTCTCGATACTAAAACAAAATTTAATATTACATTATATTTCACTGAATATTCACTCGATAAAGATATATAAATCAATGATAGTACATACTCTTTGATAATTTTGTTCCTTTGTTATTTGACTAACTTGATCAAGGAGCTGCTTGACGCGCAGTTGCAGTTCTGAAAGTTTCTCTTTTTGTGCAACATTGGCATAGTCAATTGCATGCTCACCAACTTGGATATCAAGATGTACCCTCTGAAAATAGATACAATATCAGTTTTAAGTCTTATTGCAATTTATATTATATGAGTTAACTTAATAAGGTGTTTGATTTAAAAAATATATCAATGGCTTATAATAATAATTTATTGTATGTCAATTTTGTGTCATTCATGTTTTTATATCTCAAATAGTATACATTCATTTTGTAAACATATGGTTCTTTTCTATTAAAAGTGTGAAAAATAAAACCTAATGAAATTAGTTTAATATCTCAAACAAATAACTAATAAAAATGTGGAAAATATTGTAACTAAGGAACAAGCTTCTTAAATTTAGTCATTGTTCTTCTTTTTTTATTTACATTTTAGAATCAAAAGTTCTATCTCATAATTAAACAAAATTTTAAAATTATACATTGAATTAAAAAATATTATAATTATATTTGAAAAAATAATTTAGTTACTTAATTTACTAGGTAATTTTACATATTAACACTTCTTATTATAGTTTTTAACTCTCAAATTAATACTATTTTTGTCGCTAAATACATACCAACTGCCCACCGCTGAACCATGAGGTGCTGTTAGAGTACAAACAGATCACATGCTCTCCAGGAGTATGGGAAGTAAATGATATCCTTCCTTCTGAACTGTATACTCGAGAAAGGACAACCTTATCATCAGGATCTCTGACTTCTACATGCATACCTATTCCAGGACTACTTGGCATGAATCCCTGACTTCGGGGATCATAGAGCTCCACTTTGTAGTTAACTATGTAATACATAAAAATAATAAAAAACATGAAACTTAGTTTCAATCATGTAAAATACTTTATAAATAATGAAATATAAATAGGTGGTATACCTAAGACTGTAGTTTCATCGGGAATTTCCTCGATAAAGCATTTTCGTTCTGTCTCACCAATGTGAAAGTACAGTCCTGATGTGCACTCAAATATAACACTAAGGGTTATCAAATACTGTAGCGTTCTCAACATCGTCATTCTTACGGTTTAAACTATGCCTACGTTGCACGCAATTAATAAATATTATACAAATAACTATAAATTAAGTCTGAAATACGCAGGCCGATGCGAAAAAACACATGCAAAGGCACACGTCACCTGTTTAGAGACACGGCCGACAATTGAAATTTTGATGCAGAGGGCAGCATCTGTTAACACACAGTACTACTGCTAACTGCGTGTATTTCGGTATTTGGGCAACATTGATTTTGTCCTCTTAACGAAGATGGCAGCAGCAGTTTGACTGCGTGCACACTGCACGTCATCGTAGCAGAAAACTGTTTTTCGACACTACTCGTGTCTACTATACCAAGATGGATGTTGTTTTGTTAGCGTCAATTGCTACACTACTTGTTGTACTTATTGCTGGGATAACATGGTTCTCGAAAAGAGGTTCAAGTAAGTATTTAAAGATTAATTGTTACTTGTTCAAATTCAGTGTCAAGTTTTATCGTAAAATTTTTATAAAGTAAGGTAAAGTGCTTTTTTAAAGCATAACCTTAAAATTATGTTGCCAGATGTTATAACGTTTAAAAATTTTAATTTAATGCTATAATTCATTAAAAATGCATCAGCATCATTTAATTTAATTGACAACCATTTCCAATTAATATTATTTTGGAAATCAATAGATTTTATGTGACAAATACACAAATACATTTTACATTATAACCAAATTCTATTGTTATTATATTTAATAACTTTGACTCAATCAACAATTACCACAAAAAGTTCTATTTTTGTGGATATATGAATGTAGAAAATGTCTATAACTAAAAGTAGAACTATTTTGTGTGATATTACATTTCTATTCTAGACTAAATATAATTTTTGTCTGAACTACAGAATAGTTAACCAAATATTAACACAAAAATTTATTGGATTATTTTATTAATTTTACCATGAAGAACCTTATTAATACCTATAATTCAAATTATAGTAGAAAGCTGTAGAACACTATTTAATTCACTGTAATAAAAAATATTGCATATTCAGAAAAAAAAAATAAACAATTTTGGGTTCTTCTAAAATTGTTATTTTACTACGTAATACTCGATTTTACATATCCTACATAAAAACATTTCATTAATGTTTCAGATAAAGTGAAACGAGATGAGGATGCAGGTGGTGCGCGAGGACCAGCCGTGCGTCGAGCGGCAGGTGTCCGAGGTGCGAGACAACGACGTCCTCGTGCTGGTGCGGCCGCAGCAGCCGAGGAACATGAAGCCGAAGCTAACAATGACGAAGCCGACGAGGATCATAATGCCGAATCGGTAGATCTATCTAAAGTCGGAGCCAAGAAGCGCGCCAAGATGGAAGCTAAGGCTGAGCGCAAGGCGCAGCGAGAAATAGGTAACAAGTGCATTCAGTTAAATATACAGCAAAATATAATCTTCTCTACGAAAAGTAAACGTTGTCTACACAAAAAAAAGTAAATATATAATTGTAACGAAATAATGCAAGTTCCTTCTTTTTCTAAATAGGTTTATCTTTACTTCAAAATTAATTAGCTTGACTTAATTATGAAAAGAAATTTTTCGGAAAAAATAAGATCGTCACAGACAAAACTTGTATTTTTTATTTTTCTTCGTCTATTTAGATATGTATACTAATCCATATTATTCATCTAATGGGAAAAAGTTTTCATCTTTGTGTCATTTATTTTAAGTACTTGATCTTTAAAATACGTTTTTAAACATAAACAAGAGAGGCACAACCACTGTTATTCAGAAAAATCTTATAGGTATATCTTCGACATGCCAAAACTGTTACATCTTAAATACTTATATAATATTACATTTTGACGAAAACTGTAACGCATTATAAAAGATTATTTATTTTCTATAATGTTCGTTCTTTTTGATCTCGTGAACACGTTAAATGAGAAAAATTTGGTGTCACTATTATCTACAAGCGTTATATTTAAATACCCATCTTTAGAAAAATATTGCTTGTAGCAAAAAATGTTTAATACCAAAAATATGTTTTTTAATTAGTTTTAGCAGCTACATGATTTATCACGTTTTATTTAAAATTAATTTTGTACATTATTAGGGTTAAAAATATTTCTTTTTCAAATATTTATTTCCTTGCGCACTTTTTATTTAATAATGGATTTGGTTCAATATAGAAATGCCCGGTACTTATAAATAGACTTATAAATTTACTTATAAGTGGACTAGAAATTTCGCTGAAATAATCAAGGTACTAGATTACATACGGAAGAAAATCTACAAAAACGCTTAAAATGAATTTATTTTTTATGGAAAACAATTTTCCTAGAATAAATTATTAGCATTTGAGAAGAACAAGCATTCTTGAGGTTATGATAGTACTTATAAGTTAGTTTCAATGCAAAAATTTTTTTTCAATTAATTTAAATTATATATATAGATTTAATCCATCACTTTTTAAAGAGACAAAATATATAACTTTAATTTAGGCTTAATAGTTTCAGCGCGATAGTTTTATGAAAATGTAACTCAAGTTTAAAATAATTTTGTATATCATGCTTTATGTGTAAGGTTACTTAAAGCAATTCGGCAATCGTAAACCAACATTTTTTTAAGTACTTGCAAATATATTTAGAAAAGACTATTAGACGTAATAGTAAATTATGCACCTCGGGAGTAAAAGTAAAGAATGAAGAAGCCGAGGGCGAGGGCGACAATTATATGCGACTGCGGGATCCTTTACTTACTCCCGTGGTGTATATACTAATTTTTTCCACGAGGAATGTAAAATACGTAGGCTGTTTTTCGCCCGCTGGGCATACAGTTCGCACTTTACGCACCATGTGGAGAAAAATATAGTACATAATGTTGTACAAAGAAAACCAGGGAATGCTGTGCCCCCTGCGCCAACCCCCTGTTTTTACATTAAAGGCACGATCATACTTTTGAATGGGTTTGAAGTTTGCATTGTTGGAGTGTATGAAAAATTGTATGTTAGATTTTTCTCATGTGTTTAGCGTTTTACAGCATAACCCAACATCAAAATAAAGATTTCACTGTATTGTGCAAATTTTTAGCTGTTTTATTTATATGTGAGAAATTATTTCGTTGCGTCCCAACGTTGCAAACTTCAGACCCATCATACTTCTCAGGATACTTCAGTGGCAATCCGTTAAAAAAAATTCATATAGTATTTTTTACTTGTTTAAATTAAATAAATTTTTAAAAATAGTGTTCAATAAGACATATATAATGCATAGTAACAGTATTTTTCACCCCGATACAGGAGTGTTATGAACATCATGACTTGTTCAAATTGTTCTTTTTAAAATTTAATAATATCGTATTATTAGTTAACTTTTCAATGGCATGCCGTTTTTCTAAAAACCCAGTCAAAAGTAATTAACCGTAATCACAATTATATTTACTTTAAAAGGTATAAACTTTCCAGTTCTTTTTCCAGATAAAATTATATAAACAATATCTCATGTAGATAATGTGTCCATTAATAGTTAACAACTATTTCTGTTTTATGAAATTCTTATAATTGTTATGAATAAAAGTGCAACAAATTTTTAATATTTTCTAGATTTATATACGTATAGCTATGACCAAGAGTTTTTTTATTTATTTTTATTGATTTTTGCCAATATTGTAAGATTATTTAATAGAAATGTGAAAAAATTATGAGAAATAAAATAATTAGCTTTTTAAAAAGAAATTCGTAATTTTAATCATTTAATTCAGCTAAAAGTTTTATCTAAACCGCAAACGTGTTCTTTCGCAGACGAACGTGATCGCGAAGAGCGCAAGAGGCGTGAGCAGCAGGCCCAGGAGGAGCGAGACAAGCAAAGCGCGCGAGAGCGCGAGGAGGAGAAACGACGCGAGGAGGCTGAGAAAGCAGCCCGTGAGGAAAAAGAACGACGCGAGCACGAAGAATATCTCAAGCTTAAAGAGGCCTTCAGTGTTGAAGAGGAAGGCTATGAAGAGAAAGACGAGAATGAACAGAAGAACTTACTCCAGGAATTCGTGGACTACATTAAACAAAACAAGGTTGTTATATTAGAGGATCTCGCACAACACTTTAACATGAAAACAGCGACAGTGATCGAACGCGTACAACAGATGCAAGTTGACGGAATTCTCAGCGGTGTTATCGACGATCGCGGCAAGTTTATCTATATATCGCAGCAAGAACTTGAAGCTGTGGCAAAGTTTGTGCGGCAACGTGGCCGAGTCAGTATTGTCGAGCTCGCTGAGCACTCGAATAGCCTGATCAACCTGAATCCTTGCAATCCCATTGAAGCTTAGAGTATTTGTTATTTCTGTGTATTATAGGATTTGAAGAAAAGAAGAGACCTGTATATTTAAATTTTTGATATTGTTTAATAAAGATGGCGTTGTTTTGATAAAAAAATCTAGTTATTTTTTAACCTTTCTTTTTGCTTTACGGTTTGATAAATGTATATATGCTTATAGCATACTATAGCTCAGACTGGTTTGAAGGACTAAAATTCGAAAGGCGATTAGGATTGCCACTAATTCCCATATTTTGAAGTCTCAACGAACTGACGTGTTATCGAATATTTAGTTCAATATTAATTTACTAAATGATTACTACATTTACTAAAAAATATTCCCTATTTAATTAGAAAATAGTAATATGATATTATTTTTAAAATTCAACATTTTTAATATAAATTAATAAATATCAAAAATTCAATGTTTTATCATTGAATATTTTAAGTCTATACCATACATTAATATTGATAAATGATATTTTTTTAAATTTTTTACTAATTACATTACGTTGCTCTGGAACAACAAAGAATTATTTCAAAAGACAGTTAAATAAGAAGTCATTTTATTAAAAACTAGTTAAAAGAACTTACCTCAAAAGCTGGTTGAGAAAACGGGACCCCAAAAGCCGATTGAAAAAGAGATCATCTCAACAGCTGGTTGATAAGGGAGTTATCTAAAAAATTGGTTAAAAATATAAAATACAGTCAGTCTAATAACTATTGAAAATTGAACGAGATATTTAGATATTAAATAAAAACCCTAGGGATCAGAAATCTTGAAAGTTCATGAGCCAGTCGTCGAAAAGCGATAAACCTTTTATTTATTGATTGTTGGCTTTTCCTTAGTTTTTTTTTTATATTTATATTGCACAATAATTAAAAAAGTATTTTCTTAAGTCCGAGCGATTTGGAAGAAGTTGAAAAATATTCGTATGTTTTGTTTTAAATTTAATTTCATGTTAATAATATCATTATATTTTCCCAGATATTGGAAAATGCGTTTAAGGATTTTTGTATAATAATTTTAATTTAATAAAAGTATACGGACTGGCGCACAATATCAATAGTATTTTTCTATAAACAATTTTAGAACTCTTTTATATATTTATACTTATATGTATTTATAAGATTTTTTCCTATAGATGTTTTATTTCTGTCAAGCTTTATCCGTTCTACTGTACTTATCAAGTATTCTAAATATTTTAATATTTTTTTCACGATTAATAATAATATAAAACATGAATTATATTTATACACACTGCTCATGATTTTTGAATTACGAAAAATTTATTAATAACAATAATATGTCTTTTTTAAGGGGTACTAACATGAAAAGTATTTTAAATTGTGTTACAACATGTAGTTAAAAATAACTCTATTAGAATATGTAAATTAAATGTGTTTCGAATCTGCCAAAACTCTTGGATTTCTCTCAATGTACGTTAGTAAGGCCTGAATGTTTTGTATTTTACTCAGGGGAGACAATTTTTATGGGTGCTGCGAAGTATACGTATTGATTAAACAATTATCGCAACTATTACAATTTCAACTAATTTTTGCAAAGATGTATATGCTTTTATAAACTTGATCTCCAGTTATTCTCAAATCAAGTATGTTATAATTTGAATATTTTGTAGTAGGTTGCAATCATATGGAATACGGTTCTGACACAAAATAGCTTAATTGTAAATTTTAATAAATTAATTGAGCGGTTATCAATAAATAACAACAAAGATTTTTAATAGAAAAAATTAAAAATACTAAACATTATTTTCATATTTAGAAATTATTAAAAAGTTATTATAAGAAATTTCAGTCAATTCCAATTTCTGGTTGAATTTGCAAACAGTCAAAATAGGAATATACGTTATCTGTCAATAAATTAATGTCTTAAAACTACTAAAAATAGTGTCTATTGAAAATATAATTATATTCGCAAGTTTTAAATGCATATGAAATTAAATTATAATTTATTCAAAGATTGTAGATACGCAATTCAAATACTATCAAATTTGTAAGTATAATAAAACTTTTATCAATAATTATGATTTCTCCTAGTATCTATAGTTTTGTAAGAAACATTGGACGGTGGTTTAAATATTTATATAAGAATGAGTTAAATGCCTCAAATTTTTAGATTTTTATTTACGTAAATGATAAGATAGATTTCGTGAAAAAATATGAGTGATTTTGTTTCTATATTCGTTAAAAATTAGAAACGAACTACTGTACTAGATATATTTATAGAAGCGAATGAGATTTATTAATATGTATTTGTGTAAAAATTCCAAACCAATCCCTAAATTGCATTACAAGATACTAATTATATATACCAACATTATACACTTTGCACGTATCAAATGAACTTGGAATGAAATACTCAACTTTAAGCAGCATATTTGCTCCATCAATTATGAGACAAACAGCATATTAGGTATTCATATAAGAGGCATTAGACTATAAGACTATGCATTGGGCGATTCGACGTGAAAAGCGCATAGAAACAGGTTTGCAAAATTCTAGAAAAATAGCACTTTTTATAAAAATTCTTACGCGTATAGCGAGATACATTCAACTTCAATGAAAAAAGCCGTTAAAACTATATAACTCGAACACAGCTACGACATAACTTTTTACACCCTCTAACATTTACTAGTGATGGAAATTATCTTGGTCAACTGTCCTCATTTCGACTTAAAGAAGAAACATAAAAAACAAAACACTATAGGAAAGTTCCGAAAGTGCGCAGATGTCATCCGCGTGATCGCAGCCGTATAGATTTTAAGGATATTGCGTTATGATGGTTTTCATCAATCGTGCGTGGAAGTGGTCACGTATTCCGCACGAGCAGAGAATCTTTGGTGTCTTTAAAAAACACATCGGGAAGTAAATAGGAACGCTCATATGCAGTGTCCAGGGACGTATATGTTATCCAATGTAGATGTACTCTCCTAATCATTAGATATTTAAATTTCGAACTCGTACGGCTGGTTCGCGTGTGGTATTAACCGGTGTCACTTTGTATAACGCTGAAAAAACAGGTCGGGTGCAGTCATTTTCTCATTTCATGTGCATTGAATGTTGTTGAACGTGCGTCTACAACTTTGTAATTCATTGGCGTGTAGTTTTCCTCCTACTGGGTGAATTGATTAATTTTAAATAAAAAATAGATACGCAGTAAAAAATGATATAAAGTATAAAGGAAGATTTTAAAGTAACAATAAAATTCACGAAAATTCCGAAACTCATAAATTTCACTAGAATTCCACATTGATATTGGGTTTTCTAAAACTCCCATAAACACTTAGAAGAAAATTTGACGTAGTCAGCTACGGATTAATTGGAATAAACAACTCTAGTTTTGCACATGAGCACCACGGATACTGGGAAGAACGTTCCATGATGTCTGCATGGCGCACTGACGACACTCAATTCAATGTTGCATCAGATTCTAGTTTACCTTAACTGCACATTATAACACGTCAAACATAATTTCTACAACGAATAAATTAACGTATTTTACCATTTAGTGCGTCTTTGTTGCTTTCTAAAACTAAATATCATTCGTTGAAACTCTAATTTCATGAGATTTTCGCATACCTCAATGTGTTCGCCATTTTGTTAGTATATGAGAAATAGAGGGGAAAGACGCAAGAACGAGTGGAGTGGGGGTGGCTATCAGTTCTAATGAAAATTTCTCGATTAAATCCCCCTTTTCACATTTGTTGCAAAATAATTTGTGAAATATTTCTTAATGTTAATACTTTTTAAGATTAGTAAGATTAAACTAAAATTGGTCTTTATTGAAGATATCCTAAAAAATTCACCGATCTGCGTTGAATAACATTTTATGCATACGATTCATATTTAGCATTTATTTTCTAGCTTGTCCAATATACATGGAAATTCAACAGTTTGAAATTTAATTGCAAAAATTCTCATTTTGTTATTTAGTTTATAGAAATACTTCATAGACGAAGCTGTAAGTTTTGCAAGTAATAGTTTGCAATTTATCTAATTATAAAATTTTGCACAACGACAGCCTTCAATAACAATATTTATATAGTACAATTATAAAATAATAATAAAGTGAATACGTTTTTTTCTTTCAAGGTTCATCAAGCAATTGGGAGTTGCATTGTAATAAACAGAATAGTTGTTGGAATATAATCTTAGAAACTGAAATCATCAATTTATGTTTTTATAACTTTTATAATTTGCAAAAACTCAATTACATTTATATGGTAGTATTAAACTAGTAATTCTAGAAATATCTGGAAACGATAACTATCATTAGTAATCAGATATTCCAAAACTGAGTAATCCAACTCTTTCACAGATTGTACTGGAAATTTTACACAATCCTGTAAACACCTATAAATAGAAAACTACCCGCTTCTGGGTCAGTTCACAAAAACTACACTAAAAACAGCCAAAATATAATCACGATACCGAATTTACAATTAACCAATCGGTCCTGTTATTTTGTAAAATTTCAGCAGCTGCTTCTCATCCGATTTGCATATTCACACCGAACCCCCACCTGGAACCGCGATCTGGTGGTCAGGTGGGGACTACGTGCCGCGCCTCCGCGTAAAAGCCGCTGACCGCACCAGAAGACTCCGCAGTCTTCTACCAGACGTGAACAAGCAAAATCATTCGAAATTCTCAAAACGACGACACCCCACAATCGACAATCTTCATTCGGTTTAATTACAATTCGATCGTGTCGCTCGCCATTGGTTTTGATAGATCAGTTCTATTGATGTGTTTGTTAAGGTTAACTTCATTGTGGTGAGAAATTTAGTACCTCTTATGTGTCCATGAGGTGCAAGGTCTTAGACTGTCAAGGAAACTCTCCGACATTTCTCGCAAGTATTAGGTAAGTTTTTTCCTTTTTACAGATTTCATATAATTTTTTCCTCGTGGTCACTTTTACTAATGAAAATTTTAACTTCGTTATAAAGTGGCGTAGAAAATTTCTAAACAAGTAGACATGTTTTTTTTTAAAGTTATATAAATTAACGTAAATGAGAGAAAAAAAGAAGAATTAAAGAAGTGTTCTGTTAAGAAAGACTTGTAAAATATCGTTTTATTAAATATTTATGAATTCTCATATAGCCGAACAAGATCTAAAGATTTTCCAATATTTTCGACTTCTAAGATTCATTTACGTCAGAGCGGAAGGGTTCAAATTGTTCGTTCCTAGTATAAAAACGAATTAATCAGATCCGAAACGGGTCGGCCTGCTTACTGTGGAACTGAAACCTGTCTTAAGCGGTGACGCTTGTGATGATTGTGAAATCACTCGAGGAAAAAAAACATGATTTCTCTCTTTAATTACAGGTTGGCGAAGAATCTCAGGACCCGCAAAGGTAGCCGTCGTGGTAACGCTGGTAACCGTCTCGAACTTTTAGTGTTGGTCCATTTACATCACGTGCCATAGAGTAAGTAGCTACAAATGTAAAAACTGTTCACATTCAACTGTGAAGTTAAATTTGATTATGTAAATTTTAATTAGTTGTAAAGTGATTAACGTAATATTAATATATTCATAAGATGTTACAAATATCGTACTAATTTTTACATGAACAGAGCAGAAATTTACGTAATAAAATACACGTGTCGTCTTGAAATTTTTCTTTGCATTGTCGGCTTAATGTTAGCAACGAAAGTGCATATCCTTCGCAAAAATCGGGTTGGATTTCAACTGGATTTTGAAAATCGATTTTTAATATTTAAAAACGAAGCATAGAATTCATAATTCAATATGTAGAGCCTTTTTGCAAGATACGGATCATTTAATTCGAAATGTACTTCATTTAATTAAAAAATCATTTCACACTGTCACTTCGCAAATATTTAATTTTGAAAACGACAGAACAAAATTTATAAAAGTAGACAGAAAAAGATACAATTTAGGCTTTATTCTTTTTTAAAGAAATAAAGTTTAAATTCTGTTTTTTGTCTATAATCAAAACACATTTGAAATCAGCATTGAGTGTACGGTATATTAAGTGGTATTCTTAATTTTTAGATATAAATCTATTCTTAAAACATAATTAAACTCCATATCTTCGAGTAGAATGTTTATGAAAATAGCAGTTAATAATATTTAAATTAAATTAAATATTCCTGAAAATAAGTTAGGTACATAGTGTTACGTAGTCTATAATATGTCTCCGGGTAAAAACAGGTGTTTCTTATAGATTTTGACCCGTAGAATCAGAATATCGAGGTCAAAATTAGAAAAACGTGGTAGAAATTGTTTAAAACGCATTTGTTTAAACAAATAAGCAAAAGTTATTATTTTTTGTCGGAATAATTTTTTTATGAAAATGTAGGTTTTTAAGACGAAATGCTACATAGCATTTTTTTCGTAAAATCGATATTTCAAAAGTTATGAATTTTTGAAGTTTGATTTTTACGCTTTTTTTGGTTAACTATAACTTTGGAAAAAATCAACTTTTTTTGAAAATGAAAGTTTCCCCTTAACCTCCATACGGCCGGCAACACCACTATAGTGGTGTTGCCATGATTCGACCATATCCGAGGACCATTGGGGGATGATTATATGGAAGTATCCCACCAAAGTAGGCATGTATCAATGAAAAAAATCCCGGCCGCCAGCAGGTTAACTATATTTATTTCGTTATTTAACAAATGCTGCTTTTCGCACTAGAGAGTGCGAACTTTCCATTACTTTTCTTAGAATTAAAAAATATCAACTCCTTCCAAAGTTACAATAGTTCAAAGTTAAGCAACTAAAAATCACTTATAAATCGATGAAATCTAGAACTTCAATTTCATATGTAATTTTACGAGGAGTTGATATTTTTTAATTCTAAGAAAAGTAATGGAAAGTTCGCACTCTCTAGTTTTATTGTATTTGTTTACAATTCTATGTAAGAATTGTCTAGACTAGATAGTTAATATAAAAGACATAGAACTTTTTTCTGTATTTCCTTAAAATACAGCTGAAAACGTTAATAACTTCAGTTTATTGAAGCGTTAGAACCTAATATTGTGGCTTCCTCCATATTTCGATATCTAAAATCATATCACAAAGTTTGAGAAAAATCTATGATCCGGATCTGAGATACTCTCCTTGTAAGTAAAATATAATATCATTTGTATTTATTTTTACACGTTACACTTTTTTGACAGAAACAGAACGAACACAACAACATGAGTTTTTAATGCATACTTTACATTGGCAGTTCGGCACAAAGTCATAAAAATATGTTTTAAAAAATGATTTCGTCAAAAAATAATAACTTTTTCTTACTTGTTTAAAGAAATGCCTTATAAAGAAGTACAGCTTTTTTCGAAGTTTGACGTCGATATTCGGATTCTACGGGTAAAAATCTATAAGAAACACCTGTTTTTACCCGGGGACATATTATTGCATACGGGGCGGTACCTAGCTCCTAGACTAACGAGTAAGCCATCGCAACTTTTTAATAATAAAAAGTGACGGACCCTGGGATTGAACCAGAGCCGCCGACTCGCGAGTGAGAAACACTACCAACAAGCCATGGCCGTCACCGGCCGAACTTGTGCTTTGCTTACTTCGTTCTTTATATTCGTACATGAATCCACACGTAACAATAGATCAATTATAGAAAAATTTATTTTTGTAACACTCGAGGCTGTTAAATTAATGTATAAATGATGAATAAATTAAAGTAAATAATTCATTTAGAATTTAGCATTCTAAAATTTATTATTATTTTAAGCAAGTATAAAAAATTAACAGAAAGTTTTTTTCAGTTTCTAGACATCTACGATTATATCTGCGGTGGCAGCCTTCGCAGTGATTCAATCAAAGTTGAGACAGCGACATTTTTAACTCAACAAGAAATTAGGCTGCTTTTGAACCATTGTCATCGTCACAAGGAACGTTCCTTGTTATCCAGAACTCGTTGAATTTATTTTTAATACCAACCAACAACAAAACTCAATCAAAATGGTGCAGGAAAGATTAGGTTCCACTGCCCTCTCTGCCAAAGGAATTGCGTTCCAGAACACAAAGTAAATATATTTTCATGTTGTCTCCAATAGTATAATTTTAAAATATTTTTACTGAATATAAAAGAGTCACGAACATAATTGAGATTTAAGAATATCAACAAGTATTATTTGTTTAATTAACTGATTGTCTTTTATATAATCCTTTATATAAAAATCCTATTCGAGAACTATCGTTTTATCGAATATGTAAGCAAGCGAATATCAAATTTCTGATAAAAAAAATAAACGAAAAACGAATATAGGCGCGCGTAGTGCGCTAATTAACTCTAGTATAATGTATATTCGCTTAAATTTATCATGTTGATACACTTCAGGTTCATTTTGTAGTACTGTATATATTATTAACAAAATGTTTTTTTTTCCAACAGGAAAGACAAAGACAGCGCAGCTGCGACTGTTTCGCATAACCCAAGTTCTACTAAACAGACTACCGATAAATACGGTGCCTGGGGTTCAGTCTACAAGAATAAACAAAACTTCATAAATATGCACTGCTGTTAAACTTCGACTAGCGCCTTTAAGAAACACATATGTACTTATCTTCTGTTCAGCTATAAAGGTTTATTTAGCCCGCACCGTAATCGTTTTCCGCAATGGAAAACTAATTTGCTTAGGACAGCAATCGCTGTTTATACGCCATAAGATTATCAATACTCCAGTCTACTCGCATTGCTTAATCAACAACACTGGATTACACTCTGTTATTCAAAAACATACTTCTATATACTACAGTACAATGATTATTATAGCGCAAAATGGGATTATTACTTTGTAAATGAATTGAGCTTTTGGAAAATTTTTCGTTTCAATGTGACGTGATAGTAGAAGGTTAAAGTCAGTCGTTTATACCAAGATGAAGGCTTTGCCGGAAAATAGGATAAACGGGGACGAAGGAATGTTTGGATAGCGAGGAACGTCAAACCCATTACGAAGCTGAATTTCTAGTACACAGAAAGTCAATTTCGTTATGGGGGTGACGATGACAATGGTTCATTAAATTTTTTTATTTTTTTTATTCTACTAACATTTACTAAACTTTTGAAATTTCTTTTTATCAAAATTTTGAAATTAATTATTAATCTATATATCCTTCTACTAACATGAGCTTCTTTAATCCAAAAAAAAATTGAATAAATTGATTTGAAAAAACGACATTTTTCATTGTACACTTATAAAGCGCAGGAGATTATGATGAAGAGCGAAGAGAATATCTGGAGTCCATCAACCAGATGGAAGTGATTTTCGTAATGTTACAAATGCCGACGGGCGCACCCAGGAATTTGCCTCGAAAAAATCATATTCAGGCGTAAAGCAGTGTAAAAAAAAACTCCGGGTGTAAGCGCGCGGGCGCGCGCGAGTTAGAACGAGAGGAAAAAAAATGTTCGAAGCCGGAAGATCTTTCGCGCCGGATACGCGTCAAGAAGAGCTTTGGAAGGGGGAAAAGCAAAGCGCGCGCGTGCATGAGTAAAAAGAAGTCGGCGTTTCCCCCCGCCGTCGCGCAATATATAGTTATATGTGCAGGAATGAACTTGTTTCAGTCGAATTTAGATTGTTCATATTAAAGAAGGAGCTTAAGTATACATTTTTAATATTGCTTCGATTTTCGTTATCTCGTTTTTTAAAACATGTTTTTATGATTTAGTTGTTTTTTTTAATCATTTTTGAATAGTCTAAAAATTCGTCATTAGGTCGAGAGTGCCAATATCGTTTGGTTTAAATATACTAGTCGATAATTTTTAAAATTTCAAAACAAAAACTATTGTGAATTTCCGTACAAATTTGAAAATTGTACCAATATTTATAAAACATTGAACTTTAATAAATTACTGAATCAGATACTACGAATTGTCTGTGCCTATTGAATAAATTATGACTTACTTTGAATATCTAATTAGTAGGATATTGTTTATTTAAGTAATATATTTAAGGCATGTAGACAGACATTATAATGCAAGCTAAATTTTATAAAGGATGAGAACTGAATTACAATATAAAGTTTAATGCAATCAGCTGGGAATTTTTAATTACCGATAAAACTTATTGCATATATAAAACGTTCATACCGAGAATCTGATAAATATTTGAAGTTTAATTTTAGTAATATATTTTAGCCGTAAATTGCTTCAACTTATTCTAAGAATAGATAATTCATCGTACTTTATATATGCAAGGAATTCAGAGGAAATTCACTCATTAGTACAGATAATAAGAAGAATCAAGTATGACTTCTCTTCAACCTTCTGCATACTTTTGTATATAGATTTTACAACAAGTTGGTATTTTTTTTATTATTTCAATACTTTACAACTGCGTATTTACATACAGCTGTGATATCAATTTTATAACATTACATTTTGCCATGTAGATTGAAATGCATTTTTAAATTACCATTTACTTGTAAATGAATGACAAAAATATTAAAAATTGATAAAATT
This sequence comes from Torymus tubicola, assembly GCA_035583055.1. Lineage (NCBI taxonomy): Eukaryota > Metazoa > Arthropoda > Insecta > Hymenoptera > Torymidae > Torymus > Torymus tubicola. The sequence goes on along the minus strand of JAWWEQ010000010.1, from coordinate 18,318,187 downwards.
AAAACTCAGCTTTAAATTTTATCCATGAAGACATCACTGGATACCATGATGAGTACAGTAATAAATCGTCGTAAGAAACCATGGAAAGCAATAATTTCACTCCGACAATCTGGTAACTTTAAAAAAAAAAGCGCCACGTGCCCCAAATATAGCCAACCCTTTACTTTATCAACCCATTAACGTACCGGCTGGCAAGTATCCTCAAAAAAGCTGAACCCTCTCTCGGCTAAATACCTTCTTCAGCAACAATACTCATGTCTCCCCCTAAACAACACATAAATCATCTCTCCGTACCATTGTACGTCGTTTACGCGCGTCTCTCTTCCAGGTACTTATATATATACATATACAACATACTCGCGCGACACAGGAGGAAGCGGGAAAACCCGTACTTATAGCGCGACTGAAAAGCAAAAACGAATCGAGAAACGTCCGAAAAGGAGGATTTCGGAGGGGCGCGTCGCCGGCTGCATAGAGAGAGAGAGAGAGAGAGACATAGAGCGAGCGCACGAGAAGTCGGCGGATGCGGCATCGGGTACAGTTGCTCTCGCGCTCGCGTCGTCGCGACGTCGACGACCACGACGAGCCCGAGAGGGAATAAGAACCTCCATTCGGTCGTCGCCCCGCGTGAGAGACGGCACGCGCGTGCCGTCGTATCCGAAAGTCACGCGCGCGCGTGCGTTTGAATCTCCCGCGCGCCATTGCATGAGCAGCTCACCGCGGCCGTGCAAACTATATTACACGTCGTTCCTATACGAACTATTTATTTATTTAATATCACATTCACTGGTTTCCGCACATTCGTACTTATTTATTCCTATTTAACGCTTCGGCCAATTATTTATTTATAGAGTTATTCAAAGTACATATAGAGCTATAATATAATATATGGAATTTATTTATTTGATATAGAGTTTTAATTAAACGTAGATATACAGACACAGTTTTTCGCGTGTATACATTGCAAGCTGCGGATATTAAAAGAAGCAGCAGCATTCGGTCGTGTATCGTGTGGTGTGCATCGTTAAAGCGTGAAGCAGTCAAGGGATAAAAACGGCGTGCGAGGAGACAGTGCGCGCCTACGACTCATCATCGCCAGCGCCCAGAGAAGAAAGAGTGTATTTTAAGCTTTGAAAGCTACTACGCACGGTGAGTAATTGCGATATAGCCCGGCTTTTACCGGCCTTCTCTCTCTCGTATTGTTTTTTTTCTTACATATACAAGGTTGATAATATTTTGTCTCCGCGGCTCGTGCCGGAGTTAATCGACATTCCGCCGTGATGCGCGTGCACACGCCCGTTATACTCCGGAATTCAAAACTCACAAGAAGCTTAACGAGCAGCGTAGTAAGAGTCTGCAACGTTGATGTTTTAAGAATAGTTTTGCTTAGCTTGCACTTAGAAAGTGTCTTGTGTAAATGTGATTGTTTTGACTACTCCTGTTTTCAATAACCGCTGAGCCGATGAATTAGAAGTTTCAATAAAAAAACGGATTTCTTTTTATGTAGAACGAGTCAAAACGTTAACATAAAATACCGGTCGGAATTTCAATTTCTGTAGAGATTAGTATGTAAACGGTCAAAGTCACAACACAAGGTTTTAATAAATAAACACGTACCGCGGCCGCAAGCTCGTAAAGCTCTCCAGCAGGTTGAGCACGCAGCCAGTTCTCCACTTGGTTCACTTCAGCCGCGTGTATAATACTTATACCGAGCGCTCGACGTCGCGATTATTAAGCCAGAGGGGCGCGACATCGAGCCTCGCGCATAAAGTATACAAGTATATATAAGCGTGGAACGACAGCTGCTGCAAGATGCGTGGGAGCTCGGCCAAGGAAAACGCCTTTGATACCTATAGACGCTGTCGTCGCATGCACGCTATAAGTCGCGGAAACAAATAGGTGCATCGTCTGCCGGGTATATAGGAGTGCGCGCGTCGTTACGCACTTTCTAATCGTCCCGTGGAGGTTTTTGGCTAAGGCGCAGCTTCGCGGCCAAATCGAGCGCGACGAGTGAGTGCTTTTAGTACGGTAGAAGAACGTTTGACGTGTTCATTAACATTTCTCGACGTATATCGAGAGTTTAATTGTGGGTAAGAGGAGAGTTTTGTGCGGGTATATAGCTTTGATGTATACTTATATTGTTTATAAAATTGTTGAATGTTATGGGAGATTGAATATGGTTTTAATTATGAAATTCGTATATTAATATGCTACACGCATGAATAAATGAAATTAATTGCCGTGCGAATGTGATTTAAATATTTTACTTTCGCGCGATATGATTTATATACTGTTGCATTTATTTAATTTTTTTGATGCATCAATTATTGTATGTCGTAACGACAACGGTACGCTCGAATTATATGCTTTCACAGTATTTATACGTTACCGCGTGTCATACAAAAGTCAATTCTCAGCGAACCGTGAATTTTTCATCATTACCTTTAATAATTGATTTATGGATATTTTTGAAAAATGTCTACATTGTTGCGACCGTTTTGGACATCGTGTAATTTAAAAAGTGCAATTAAAGTGAAAAGCTTATTCATATAATTGTATTCGATTTCGTTGCAAGATTCGTAATATTAAACTTGAGGAAAAAATGCATATACTATATTTTTCATTGTCTTTTTTTTAACTTTGAATATTGTAATCACTTGCATAAGGATAAAAATAACAACTGAGAGCAGTAAAAAATTCTCTACCGAAATATTATTCCAATCTTTAACCACCCCTTTGAAAATACATTAGGGCTCGTGTTTCGTTGGAGGAAAAAAAACCACTCGAGTGTCTTGAATCGTGACAATAAAAACTGCTGCTCCACCTCGCCACAAAGATACAGTCGAAAAGATTCTCAACTTTTACGGTCGAAAACAAATGGCACTGTCCAAATACTTAAAAAATCCCTAATCCGACCGTAAAAGATCTCATTGCTGCGACCAATCGTACCAAATAACACGCATAGGTCATAAACTCGAAATAAAAAATAAATAAATCCTTCTCATTCCGAAAAATCGTAAAAGCACATTCACCCCGAGGAGAAAGTATGACACCGGTGCCGATCCACTTAAAACACACCGCACTCATCATAACTCCTCACTCCGAGAGCACTCTTGCCTTCCACTTAACACCCAAGATACAGTTCAGTCACCCCAGTTCATATAGTCACGATCGAATCTCACCGATAAGTCGCCTCGACAAATCGGCCCCTTAATCGCGCGCGTGCGCTTTGGAATCTCCGCCGGAAGTGCGGGGAGAGCGAGAGAATCCCCCGCGCACCGGCGGCGGACCTTAAATCCCTCACGGCTGCAGCGCGTGTTCCTTGCGCTATTTTTATCCTCGATGCGCGGCTGCTGCAGCAGCAGTAGCGCAGCAGCCACCAGTCACTCGTCGGGCACGCGATGTGCGCTGCACCCTTTGCAAACATCATTTAGCTCCCTACTGTCTCCGTCTCGCTCTCTCGCGCGAGAGACAGTGAAAGAGAGAGAGCGAGACAGAAAGACTCTTCCTCTTGTTTCTCCGCCGCGCTTTTCCTATATACTCTTTTGGGAAGAGATCGAGGATGGATAGATATATAAATTTAGTCGAGCTGCAGTAGGTGCGACATTAAATCGGAGCGTGAAAGAGCAGAAGTGCGTATTGAAGTGGGCACAATATTTTATGAAATGGGGGAGAGGAACGGGGAAAGAGCTTTTAGTCCGAGGGCGTGGTGGGCAATTTGGTTCGTGGGGGAGCGGAAAAATATGAGGCTCTCTGGTGTAATTAGCTAATTTTAAAACAATATGTTAGTTGCAGCGGAGCTCGGGGACTACTTACATTGAAACTGCTTGAAGTTGTTTTATCTATGTATTTTTATCTTTTGCCTTTTTCTTTTCCTTTTTGTTGATAGCTTCAAACAAATATTTAAATTTACTGAAAAATAAAGTACATATGCATTATATGCATGATTATTGAAAGTTTAATTGTTATGGTCATTTAAAATTTTTCGAAAAGTAACCTGCTATATGCTTGTAATGTATATGTTTATGACGCTCTAGGGACACCTTATTTCGCACTCGCTTAATTTCATTAGCAAGACGAATAAATGTATTTTTATCACATAATTTACATTAAAATAAAAATGCGATAGTGTTTTTTATTTTATTTCGACAGAAAAAAAGAGTTGAATATTTAATTAATATTTTGACAAAAATTCAATTCATTCCGATAACTATTTATTAGTCAATATTTATAATTATAATTTAATAATTTTATTTTTAGTTTATCAAAAATGAAACAATCCTAATATTTTCCTCATTAAAATGCACGAAAAAAGTACTTTATGAACTGACGCCGCTTACAAAAAAAACTCGTTACATTAAATGTGCACATAAAAAAGAATAAAATATTATCTCTAAGAAGTCAGGGAGACGAGCAGACAGCTAGAAAAACGCGGAAAAACCACCTCCCCATGTTCTCTCCGTTTCTCTCTCTCTCTCTTTCTCTACCAAAAAACTATCACCACCTCGCCATCATCCATACATGAGACGTATCGGCGATGCTCTCGGATAAGGAGTTTAAAATCCGGGAGGAAACGAGAGCTTTTTTTTGCCCCCCTGACTCCTCTCCCCCTCGCGGTAATCCTAAACGGAAAAGACATGCAGACACACCGAGAGCAAGAGAGAGAGAGAGAGAGAGAGAAACGTGACGGAGGACGCGTCAGCGCGTGCTATAGGCGCGCGCGGCTGTAGGCCTGTTTAGAAAATGACGAGCGAAGGGAGAGAGTGTGAGCCGCTCTCTTTTTATTATTAAAGAGACATTACGAAGAATCACCCCCGAGGAATTCCCCCTCGACCAAAGTCGGGAGTTCGTTCAACTCTATACATGCAGGCGCGCGCGCGCACACGAGTGCAGTTGACGAACTTGCGGAGATGAAGAAGAAGGGAAAGAGAAAGAAGACCCCCCGCGAACGGTCGGGGTCGAGGCGCCAAAACGGATTTCTGCAGCGGCAGACGGGAGTACGCACGCACGCGTCAGCGGAACCTTGAGCTTTTTTAAATGGACCGCGTGGATTTTCGGAGGGGAGATATTTCTGGACGGGTGTTGTTTTTTTTTGCACAGAGGATGGCTTTTAACTGCTGTTTTTTCTAGTTTGCTATCTTTTTTACTATGAGTTAATCCAATAAATTTTATATAATATTTTTTACTATATAGGTGTTTTAGATAAATGGTTAGTTATGTAGTTTCTTGGAAGATTGTGAGATTTTATAAAAATTTTCATTAGTATGCAACATGCACAATGACTGCGAATATGGCACAGATTAAATATATGATTCACCTTTGTAAATCACATATGGAAATTAAGTAGTTGTTAGGAAATTTTCTCCTAACATTGCTGTAATTGTAGTTTTAATGCATTTAACAGTCTAATTTATTTATAAAATTCATTCAAACGCATCTATATTGTCTAAAAATTCTAGTTCTTGAAATTATTTTTCTTCTCTGATAGCCGATTCTATGGAACTTACTGCAGTAACTTTTTTTTCATTAGGCATGGTCGTTTCTCAGGTAAGCCTTATATATACCAGAGAGAAAATTGTAACAGAACATAATATAAACATTTAGCGAATCTAAAATATTTTCCGCTAAAAATGAATTCAAATTCTTGAATTTAATTAGTATTTAAAGTGTTGGAATTTTTGCTTTGGTGAAAATATATATTTCAACATTCTGTGTGAAAAGTTAGTTTTTTTACACGCTTGGCAAAAAATGTGTGTTCAAAATCTCATTTTCCACTCGTCGCATAAAAAATACCGTACTATACATGCACTTGCATGGTAATGTACTATAAGATTACTCTGAGACATGGGGTTATTCCTACAATGTAAAAACAAACTTTTTATATAGAGCGGGGAGGGGGGGGGGTAGTGCGATGAGTAGAACGAAGAGCAGGGGGGCACAGTCCCTAGTTAAAAATTACTAGAACATTTTCAATCTAAAGAATTATAAAAATAAAAGCCATATTAACAAAGCATCTCCTGTCTAGTTACCATAAATTTGCAGGAAAATTTATCTTAACGGTATAGACAGAGCCTAATGCACGCAGTAACCATTTCTAAAGACAACGTTAAAACTGTAAGCTGAGCCCGTCACCTAAAGTTCACTTTATTGCCTCGATGTTAATTACGTCTCACTAACATATCGGCCTATTTCTTACGGGATTTCTTATTCGATTTGTGCTCGGATAGAAGATCGATTTAGTGCCTTTTGGGATACGAGGGCTTGCGGCTATGGGATATTTATCGGTGGTTGCGGGTGCGCACGCACGCATGTCGTGCGACACATATATCGGATAAAAATAAAACGATTCGGTATATAGCTTAATTTTGGAAATGCCCCAGTGCGAGACAGTGTGGATGCAGGCGTATAATAGAAGCACAGACTGTGAGCGACATACTTTTAAGGGGGAACCTCTATAACGAAGTTTGATAGAAACAAAATCAATTCGGAAATAGAATTCCCGCAGGATTTTGATTTTTTTCGTGTGGTTTGTAGCTGTTATGTTCGTAAATCAATTTGTAGTTTTTTATCAGTATATTTTTAGAGGTTCAATATATGTATTTTTACACTTAATTAACAACAGAAGTGTATCTCAATATATACGAATAAGAGGGAAACACTGATAAATTTTAATTTAGTAGTAATACAGTATTATAAATATTTACTTTTTATACGCGTGTACATATTATACTATGCTGTATTTTGGAACACTGATGGGAGTAGTTTTATTCGCTCTATTTTTGTTAAGCTTCGTTCTGCGAACCTCACTAATTTAAGAGACTTAAAAAGCCCTTTCCTTAAAATCCTCATAACTTTAATTACATTATGGATTCGTACGACGAAAAATTCTTTATGTACAGATATATATATATAAACCGAGTATATACTCATCTATAGACGGAAACGGGTAGTACTTTTATAGACGAAGAGATTAGTCTAATCCGTCTTTTTCTGAGGGTCATTAAGGAAAAGTGAAAAAGTCGTTAATGATCGTGATTGTTTATGCAGAGGCCCATTAACTTCAAATTTTAGTTTTCGGAAGAAACAGATCGTGCGCTGTGTTGCATACAGAGTCCGGAATTTATGTGACTGCAAGTTTATTTTGCTTTAACGTGAGAAAACCGTACGCGCTCGTATATACAGTGCGGTATACAGATATTCGAGTTTTATTATACCCGAGAGTGTTAATTGGTCGAAAATTTTTTTTTCGTTATTTAAAGCCTTGCCGTGGCTATTTGGGTAGGTTAATCCTTTGCCAATCGTCGTTATTTATGAACTACCATGTGTGAATAAGTCATCGAGGCGGTTCTCACGTTTGAAAAATACAATTTGTTTTCACGTGACAATTAATTTGTTTATGGTCACATTTGTTATGCGCGTCGTACTTATATATATATTTATTTAAAATTACTTTAATGTCACACTATAAATTTTCACACATGTAGCACGTAATATTGTACGAAATTCGTTAAAGAACGTTCATGAATTTCTTTTTTCCATATTTTACATACATATATATCCCGAGACAGTATATTCGAACATCGACTTCATAAACTTATAAACGAAGACCGTGCAAATATTGCGAATCGACTTTGAACTTTCAAAAAACCTTTAGCTCAAAAAAGCTACAAACTACGCGCACATGATATCCCGGCAAATGGTAACAAATCGTATATGAAACAACTTTCATTTCCGTCTCTGTACTTTTTATATACAATCTCCCATACCCAACCGGCGGGGCTTCAAAGCGGGTCCCTAAAAATACCCTCCAATCTCGAAATCTACGCATTTATTGAAAACCAAAAAATACCATACCGGCCTATTTTCACTAAGGCGAATCAATCTCATCTGTCTTGCCTACAAACGCGCGTGTGATACCCGCGTGTGATAGAGGGACGAAAAAAAAAATTTTCAGCGCAAAAAAAAAGAAACCGCGTCCCCTGTATATAACCTACAGAAGTCTATTTCCAAATCCGTGCACCCGCAGAAGCGGGTCACTCGCCCTCACTCGATGGGAGAGGGTCGAGTAAAAAAAAAAGATCGAAAAAAAACATCGCGAGAGACGTAAAAACGAGAGTGAACGCGAGCGCGCGCGTGCACTCGTTTCAGAAACGCGGCCGAAGAAGGGAAAAAGAGAAGAGGGTGCGAGATCGCTTCGTCTTCTTCTCGCGCCTGCGAGGAGAGATGGAAAAAAAAGTAAGGTAAAAGTACGATAATGCCAGAGTGGGAGAATGCGACTAAGAATAAACGAATTCTCTCTCTCTCTCTCTTGTGAGCTCGCGTGCTCTCGTCTTTCGACTGCGTCTTTTTCCGCCTTTTCCCCCCTCGTATATACGCGTACCTATATACGCGTCCCCAAGTTCGATGTCGTCGCGCAAGCGGTGGCGCATAATTATCGGAGGGATAGATGGACGGAAGCGGGTGCACGTCGGCGTGGAGAGAGCGAGAGAGAGAGAGAGAGAGAGAGAGAGAGAGAGAGAGGGAGCTATAGAGCACGCAGTTGCTACGCTTAGATGAAAATGTTTCCTTTAGACTTATAACTTTCCGTTTAGAATTTTAATATAGTAAAGTGCATCGTCCCTGCGGTATATATATGTGATCGAACGTTTTTGATTTTACATCGCGCTGCATATAACTTATCACTATATGAGAGTTATTTTACTTGAATTTTAATTACATATTTTACAATTATGTTAGGATTCGTGTACAGTTTGTACGAATAAAAATAATGTGCTATCAATTCTGAATCATATATATATCTACGTAGGCATGTTAGTGTTAGACAGTTTTAGACATGAAAATTTATAAACAGTAAAATATTGCAATTCGCTGTTGATAAATGTAGATTTTTCACACACTGCAAATGCATTTTGCAACATTTTTACTGCAGGTAATGGCGTTCTACCAACACAATGCACTAAATTATCAAAAATTGCGCAACTACAGTTACGTGAAAATACTATACAGCGCGCGGAGCTGGAATGCACAATAAATAAATCGGTCAAAGAATATTTAAATAAATAAAGGCTGAAAGATACGGAGAGAGTGAGAGGAGGTGTCGAACGCTCATTTGCTGACGCAAACGAGGAGATTGGGAAAATGTGCTTTACTGCGCTCGAGAAATTAGGCTCGCTTTAAAGTTCATTTAAAAGCACGTGCGCATACACGCGCGTATAATGCGCACGCAGACTCAAAGGAAACGAGTTTCTCACTGCTATATATATATATTGCTCAACTGAAGATTTATATATTAAAGTGCCAAAGTGCAAGGATTGCCACATTTGCATAAGATTTTCATACGAATATATACCCTGCTACGACGTGGCTGTATCATCGATCATTCGCGTAAGACTCTGTTGCGCAATAATTTTGGACAAATAAAAAAAGGTTTAATATTGTCATCTCGCGGTGTAGATATACCACGGCGTTGATTCAATTCAATGACAAGCATAAGTATATTATGTATACGTGTACACTCGAATGTGACAAATGGGTGGATCGGAGATGAAAAATCATTTAAAAATGTGTAATGCGAACGATCATTACGTGACAAGTACATGGCTTGAGCCCTGCAGAAAGTATTTTATTCATTAATAAAAGACACCAATGTTATTATTTCTGAAATAATGTGTGAGGTTTATTTGTTATTTTTCTTTATCTTGAATAATAAATGAAGAAAAATAATATAATTTAATCAGTAAAATTATATATTATATTATGCATAAAACAAGTAATTCTATGAGTATCGAAAAAAAGAAAAAAATTTTTAAAAAGAGAAATGTTGTTCATTGCACAGTTTAATGATAAAATGAACTATTTAGTAAGTCTGACTCCCTAACAGTTTAAGACGTTTAACGCCTTTTAATGACTGAAAGCTATGAAAGCACGTCAAATCACGCGGCATTAACTACCTCCAAACACAGTTAAACGTCAAACTTCTATCGGAACTACACACATGTTTAAACGCCTATCATCAGCCTATTACCTACTTCCCCGTACTCAAAAAAGCTTTCAAACTCCATCGTTCAATCTTAAAAACTTCGCCAGTATCCCACCCCTACAATCCATCAAACATCAAGCTTGCGATAGCCCATCACGAAAACCGGAACAACTTCCGACTTCCTTCGCCCATTAGGTGCGAACGATAAGTTAGCGACACAAACGAGCTTATAGCGTATCTCTACTTCCTCACTCTCTCATCCGCATAACTATTAAAAATCTCCTGCACACACACACACACATGCGTTCTAATTCTAGCCTGTACATATAATACTCGGGTCGGTTGACACGAGATTTTTCCCTTTTTAGCAAGACCGCGTCCCTCTCCGGTTTCTTGACGAGCCGACGATAAGCATCGGATTTTACGCTTCCTTGACCGCGCCCGAATTTCCGACTCAAGTAAGTATATACGTTATATATGCACGCACGGGCTGTGCTATACGAGAGCGCGCGCGCACGTCTAGTACGGAGATAGACTCGACTATACGCCGGAAATAGACGGGCGGCGAGACGACGAGGACTTATCTATCGTGCTGCTCGTGTTTGCCCTGTCTCGGCATAAAACAATGAGAGCGCCGACGTCGCACTGGTATGGCTGAGCGTTCATAGGCATTAGTATATATAGAGGCCGATGTGCAATGCCGGACAGCCTTCGCGGAATTACGGAATTCAAGTACATGGAGAAGTGTGGATCAGGGAGTATACTATTTCTGTGGCAGTAGTCGGGGCTTAATGAATTTAATTTTAACGCGTCCGGCGATTTTGACCTTAAAATTAAATTTGCGCGTCTACGTATAAGTATATATTGTAAAGGTTAATACGCGCGCGTCTCGTAAAGGTTTGATTTAACGAATGGCGAGTGTAAAGAGAAGTTAATTGGTAAATGCGTCGACCAGTTTTTGAGAGAGGAAGCTGCGTGATATTTATTTTTTTTTTCTTAAGTGAATACTCGGCGCCTCGTTTGCACAATTCGCGCGGCTCATGAAGATTCCTCAACGCTTTCATTCATTACGAACGTGCGCAATGAATTCACCAAGCTTCGAGTTAATTAAAATTCTTAGAAGATCGCTTAGTGACGATGTGAGCACGCGCAGCGCAATTAACGGGAATAAATGCTGGCGCGGCGATCGAGAGTCGGCGATTTTTATCATTCAGACTGCAGAAACGGAACCGTCGATTCGCTGCTTTGACACATTATATATACGTGCAAGTGGCGATGTACACTTGACGCGCGTCCAGTCGTTAAATCGGACTGAATTTTTTTTCAACTTTCTCGCGCTATGTGCCGACGATAATTTATTTACGCGTTTTTATATATATATATATGTACGCATGGTCTTCTGGATTACGCTTCGTCAAGAAAGTTTCCGCATAACTGACCGAAATCGGCTATGCATTCTCGTACGCGTATACATTCGTTGGTTGGCCTCGTTGTTTACTTTCGTTTTGTGGCCAATTTATATGCACTTTTTCGTTAACCCTCGCGCAAAACAAAATGCAATTCTCTTTTACCGAAAGAATGGCTACAGCAATGTGGACTTATTTCAAAAGGGTGTTGTAATAAGACCTGCAAGAAGTGTATATATGTATAAACATGGAATGCGAATGACGTTCGTTTAATCGCATGTTTCAACGATTTTAACATGTTTCGCGAATCATAAAATTGAACTGCTTTTTTACTTTCCCTGGAATTCGTTTATTTAATTTGTTTGAATTTGCATAAATATCGAGAACAATCTTTGCGATCGAGTAAAAAGTCAATTGAGAGAACGCCTCTTGAATATGTAATTCATTCCCACATTTATGTCGGCATATTAACTTATTAACCTGGAAAACAATAGATGCAGGGAATATACGTATTGGTATTAAATTACAATAATCAGTTTTTAATTTTAACATATATATATATATATATATATATATATATATATATATATATATATAAAATACAATTATATTATATGAGATTTT
>JAWWEQ010000010.1:18233337-18306078 GCA_035583055.1 Torymus tubicola | reverse complement strand
TATATATATTGCGAGAGCGTAACCAAGGTAGCCGGCCTCGCCCGTGTATAATATGCGTCTGTATAATAACGATAATGACGTTCTCTCGCTCTCTATATATCCACCATATAACGCGACGCGCCGACGCCCCAAGCGCAATAATATATATATACTACATGGCGAATGTTTTATAATACATCCGCGAGGCAAGCAAGAGAGTCTCGACTTTTTCGATTTGGGTCGCGTGGAAAGCGGATCGCGCGCGAGTATAGAGGAGAAAGAGAGAAGAAGGAGGAGGAGACGAGCGGAAACTCACCTGATGGCTGCAGCGAGACGCGAGATGGACGGGATCTCTGACAGGTGGCCGTTCGGCCCCGCTATGCGTATATATACGTGTATATAGTATACACATGCACACACATGGTTACGCGACTTTTTGTATATATATACCACTATGAGACTCTTTATCTCTCTCTCTCTATACTATACCTATACTTGTCGTGACTTTTTCGCGCGTCTATATAGAGCTACGCCGCGGGATCTTCGCATTGCGCGTTTCTGTATCATCGGGCTATATAATACGTAGCTCAAGTACTCTCGGGAGGCTGTTAACGACAATTTTATTGACGATAATTTCTGAAAATACGCAATTGTATATAATATGTTTGCTTTTTGTTGCGTAATTAGCCGTGTGTTGTTTACCGTACTCTGTACGCGTTTGTATTTATGTATACCGGAAAATATCATCGCATCAGCGCGGATTACAACTGTATATAGCGTCGTGACGCGCGTATTCTTATATATCCGACAGGTGCCTTTTTGACTTTAACGTTACATGTATATATATGTATATTCTTAAAACCGTAATTTCCAATGCAAATCGTAGATTAGCATTCGCGTAGATTGCGCGCGCTCTAAGTAAATGCGAGTAATACGGTTTCGCTAAATATAAATATCTGTCTGTGTCTGTGTGTGTGTGTGTATGTGTGTGTGTCTACCTACCTGCAAGTCACGGGAGATAGTAGCGCTCTCCGCTAATTGACTAACGGGCCGCGCGTCGTAATCGCAGCGGATGCCTTTAAATTCGGGCTCATCATCGGTGAACGTGCGTGCGCGCACACGACGACGACGACGACAATGAAAGTCGAAATTAAGAACTTTTTGTACATAGAGTACGCCGCGAGAGATAACAGTGTTGGTTTTTAACGATAATTATACGACCGCGGGATGCTACTATACGAGGTGAATGGGCGTCGTTGTGCGACGACTATACGCGCGTTCATATAGAAACGGTGATGATAGGAAGAAAATGTGAGAAATTACGTTGCATATATATACGCACTGAGGATATACAGTGTATATATAAGTATGTGAATAAGTTCTTCGTTGGCATTAAGTGCGCTTAATCTTCATTACGATGTGCGGTAATCGAACACTGCTGAAGTTTCACAGATATTAGTATTGAAATAGAAGTACTGTGTATATTTGAAAAAATATTTGAGCTTAATTATGTTCATGGTTTTTAAGAAGTAAATGTAAGAAGCAGAATAAAAGTTATATAATTGAAAATGTGAAAGAAAATGCCGTTCTTAAGTCATTTATCTTGTTTTTTACATTTGAAAATTTCATGCTAAAACTTTCATTTTATATCTCTCTCCGATCATTAATACGAATCTTAAGTAGAAAATAGCTTTACTGCATAGCTGAATAAATTAAGTTGTTGATGGTCCACTTTTTTTTTTTTTAAATTTCGCCATATATTTTTCATAATTTATTCAAAGAATGTAGATAAATAATACTTAATTTACGATAAATTGGTACCGCTAGTTATCATTACTTTTATATTAAATAACATTTTAAAACAGGAAGGATATTTAGAAATCACTTGGAAGTAGGTATATATGATTGAAACAAAAATTGTATGTATATGTATTCGAAATTTTATTTTTTATAAAATCAATCACTGTATATCTCTGTGTAACATGAAGAACGAAACTTGGTTTTGGCACACTGAAAAACAAAAGGATCTTTCTTCTTCACGGTAAATGCACGACACGGCACATTAACATCACATTTCGCTGGGCACGCAATGAAAAAAAAATGCCATACGTACCGCGCAGAGAGTACAGAAAAAACGGAGGCGAGGTTTACATTCGGCAACGTATAATCCATTAACGTAATAATACACCGGTACACATATATATATATATATATATGCGCAAAAAGAAATAAGAAATTACGGAAAGAGACGAAAACGCCGTTACATTAGGGCATCGGGAGGCGGACGCCCGTATCGCAGAGCGATCGGAAAGAAACGCGTACGCGTGTACTTAAAAATTATACCCTTTGAGCATAAGGACGTACACGCGCGCACACGAGTACATATATGTATAATAAATATATATACGCATAAGGGTGATACGATGCGTATGAGTGCATGTATGTATAGGGAGATCGCAGAGAAAGAAACGAACGTTCGTGGAAAAAAGGAAATGCGTTCGCAAAATCGCTCGCAGCTGAGGTACGTTGACCCAATGCTCTTACGGTATATAAAAGCGAGCAGTAGTAGTCGCTACGTTTGTGCTACAGCTTGCTTGTGGTGCACCTGACGTGTGAACCCGTCTCTCGTCGTCGAGTGCACATATACGCGCGGATAAGGTCAGGAGCAAGCGAGACCGGAATCGCTTCTTCGTCTTCCTCCTCCTCCTCTTCTTCGCCGCCTAATTGCTTTTCTCCTGTTGTGTTTGCGCACAAGTATACATATATATATGTGAGTATATATGCCTTGGCTCTCTTTACTGCTGCTGTTGCCTTCTCTGTTTTCCTCGTGCTGTGAGCGAGCTATTGTTCGTTTTTCCTTTCTTCGACGCAACGAAGCACACATGTGTATATGTATAGGAAAGTAAAATTAGACCGCGTGTGCAACGTCATTATCTCGTTAAGTGGGCATGGTACTATTGAACGTCGGAAAATGTATAGCGAGGGGCTGCTGTGATTGCACACGTTGAGGTATATACTGGTAGAATATCATGTGATGATTGATTTTCCTCGTTGTAACAAGTACATTATTACTCCGTTACTATATAAAGCTATATGTATAGTGCCACAGACTAAGATTAATCTGGTGTTTTATTTCCATTTTTATATGCAATCTCATTTCTTAAACAAAAGATAACTAGTAGAATTGTAATGGATAAATTGATTTCTCGTGTTCTCTTAAAACTAAATTGATGTCTAAATTATATTGCATTAATAAATTCGGTGAACATTTCTATGATCATAGCTTAAGAGGTACTAAAAAAGCAATCTGATAATATTATAGTGTGATGTCTTTAATGCTACCGAAAAATTCTTATTTACAATGTTTTTGTAACATTCTTATGTACTACGAATTCCAATGTACAAAACGATATACTCATTAAGCGAATTACAACGATATTTTTTGTAGAGTCTAAAAGCTTGCTCACTTTTAATATTTTCTCGCTTACATGAAATATAGAAAAAAAGTTAAATGACAGATCTTACTACTACGTGAAAAATACAATCTAATATACTTATTCATCTCAACATATTTAAGCTTTAATTATTTTTATTTACATGCAAAATTTTAACCAATCAAATAATAATGATTGAATCGTCAGATCAATGTCAGTAAATACAATTAAATTTTACTCAATTTTAATAAAATGATTAAAAACTAATTACAACTGTAGCTATTTGTATCTAACAGATTTATCGCACCTACGTTATGCCAATGTACAAAAATATAAAACTTTACCAATAACCTTTTCAACATTCGAAATATAAACAAAAGTCATTCGCTCAATAATTCATATTAATTTTAATGATCTCACAGTTAATACTCTAAAAGACTTTTCTAATTTCAAAGAATAATTTAAAGTCGCACGCGTGATTTTAGAAGTGAAAAATTCGCCACCTTGCTCACACATACACATTATCATACATACAGCATACTCGCTTACGGCACTTCGGATCATTCGTCATTCGCAATCTTAGAACATTTGTATTATATACGAAATGAGCGCATTACCGCTCGTTTGTCTTCCATGTGTCACTTCTCGGACAGAACATGCAAGCGCGCGGCTAATCATCGAAAACGCATGCCGGCAATTCATTTTGTTCTTCATTCCAGCCTCGCTTTCTAAGGCCCCTTCTCCACATCTTGCACGAATCGAGCTCTCCTTACGAAGAAAATCAACACGGACGTTTTATCGGCAATATTTCAAGATTGTTCTCGGCACGCGCGCTCGCGCACAGTGTAATTTTCGGTGAACGACGTCTATGATCTACGAGCTCGTGATCTCGAGGAAGAAGAGGAAGCGCCGACGTTTTATTAGAAAGTCGACAACGGCTACAGAGGGCGATTTTCGAGAAGGAACCAATGGAGAAAATCGGTTATAAGAGAGCGGAAGTTTCATAGCTTCGTCTCTCGCGAAAATCGAATAGTTTTTGCACGTTCACTAAAATTGCTCACATACTTAACGTCGAACGCATACATTTGTAATTTTATATGAGCTTCTTCTTTTTCATGGAACTTTCTTTTTCATCATCTCCCAAAGTACTACCAAAATAGACTATGCATTACCCAAATCTGTTCACTGTAAAAAAGAACTGATTATTTGATTTCATTTGCCATTTTGGATAAAATTTAAGTACCTTTGTATGTAATTTAATTTAAAAAACTGTATAACTTTCTGCGTTTCGATACAGTTTATTGATTGCTGTATTTTAGTAACTATACATTATAAAGGAATACATATCTATTATATATGTATATATTATTTGATAAAAATACTTCATGAAAATAGTTCTTCTGTTAAATTTGCTATTAAATCAATCATATATTCATAAAGCTCTTCACGTTTTTTATAAGCTGATTAAATTTAACGTCGTCAACAACAATATGTGTGTTCACACACATATATTATATATTCGTAAAGCTATACATATAAGGAATCAGAAAATGTACTCTTTAAATTATCAGATTGCTAATTTAGAAAAATTATATATCACAATCGAGACATCCAATTTGGCGAATGATATACATAACTTTGGTTCTAAAATTCTTTTCGACAGTGTACATATATTTTTTACACTATTTGTTCATATATCTTTTAAATTGAAAAACACATCATACAAATACACACACTAATTTCAACAATTTCCAAGAGGATCATACTGACAATTTGTAGCTTCTTCAATAATGATTTGTTGAATGCGATTTCTGACTTTGAGTTTCTGTAGAGATGTGAAGTTTCTCACGTGAGGCATCAAACTCATAAAGAAGTGATAGTCATCGGAAATGCCACCTCTGTCATCTCCAATAATTGCTGAAACATTAGAGGTGTCCACTCCACTGTCAACAACACCATTTCTTTGCTGCATTTCAGCTCTTTGTTGCATGGCTATAGACTGTGCTCTTTGGTGCATGGCCGTGATATTTGCTCTCTGTTGAATCGCTGACATTTCAGCGTTTCTTTGGATCGCGCTTAACCTGCCATTTATTTCAGCGCGCTGCTGTTCTAGGGCCGAATGCCTCGCATCCATCTCGGCAAGATCATTGTTCATGTTGCTAGGTTCTTGCATAGCTGAAAGTGTGCCAGATCTGTTCATAGCATTAACTGCATCTGAAGTTCGCTGCTGCAGGTCAGCATGTGACAATCTACCGTTTAAAGAACTTGCAGTGGTAGTTACTATTGCAGTAGGTATACCAGCCATCTCGGCTATAGTCGTCATCGTAGACATATCAGTTGATATAACTGGTTGCTGTTGTAGTGTTGACATATCTGACAATTCTGACAAATCAGCCTGCTGTTGTTGTAAAAGTTCTTCCTGATCCTGTAACGAGGGAATAGGAGACATTTCCTCTTGTTCCTGCATTTGTTCTTCTTCCTCTACCTCTTGTTGTTGCTGTTGTTGTTCTTCTTCCTCTTCTTCTTCTTCCTCTTCTTCCTGAGTACCCTCCATCCCTGCTTGAGCAATATCTTGCATATGTTGTTCATACTTAATCAATTGATTATATTCTGCCATTTCATAATCATCCATAGTATCAGAGTCACCCTCTTGTTTTTGAGGTCTCTGTGCACTCCATTGACCATTTAATTCTTCTTCATCATCACTGAGAATTTCAAGATGGTCTTCTCCATTTTTCCGTCGTAAAGACACAAACATTTGGCTTTTCATGAAACGCATCTTTTTGTAATAAGGCCATGCTGAAGGTGGAGCAGTGGCATCTGTCATCGATTTTTTAAGTTCTCGTCTGTAGTGATCTTTTAGACTTTTCCATCTACGACGTATGTTCTCCTCTGTAAAAAAAAATAATTTATTAGAGAATTTCATAAGCAAAGTTGATAATAATGTATTAAGTGCTGTTGTGCTCAGAATATTACATTTTAAAACTAATTCTCATAGACTTTTTTTATTAATTATGTGAATGAACAACTAAGATATAGTTTTATTTGTGCTGTATGCAATTTATCACAAACTTTACTTACAAGTATTAGATATATAAATTATAAAATTTATATCTTGTCATTCAATATGAAACTGCAAAGGGAATGTATTCTCAAAAAAAAAAAAAAAAAAAAAAATTTAAACGCTTGTAAACGTTATTTATATGAAAAGGAAAGCTATTTTCTCCATTGACTTTCGTTAATTTAATTATTGTAACATTCTAAATAATTTTAGCATATCCAGAACAAAATACACCTCAACAAGATATACTTTTCTCTCATGGTCTAATCAACGCCATTCTACGCGCTCGTATGCTAACTGAACCCTAATTACTCTTCCTACTGCTTAGTTAAAAAGATCCTACTCAAATTAAACTACCCGTCGAGCGAAAATAACGATTTAGTATAGCGGCTGCCCATCCTCTTGATACGGTACATTTACCTTCGAAAGGAATAACAAAAAAAAAGATGCGCGCTTGAATGAGCACTAAAAGATGGATGAACTTGCTTCAGACGAAAAAAATATGCATTGTGCAAACGCATAGTTTTTGCATACGTCGATGTGAAATCTATGACAAGTCGTAAATGCGTGGAAATTGCAATAACGGCATTGAAAGAAAATTGCATGAAGGTTCCATATATAATTTCTTGATGTAAAAAAATCTCTTACTTTGACATTTGTAATAAAATAGTTTGCATTCAAAGAATATAATTCATAGGGTAAGAAATTATTGTAGCTGCCTTAAACGTGAGAAATTTTAAACTAAGGAGAGAAAGAGAATATACTTGAACAATTCAACGTTCTCAACGATGTTATCAGGCGTTACGTGCATGTTTATAAATTCTCAAAGACTTTGTGAAACAAAGATGAGATCTCTGGAGAAAATCAAGTAAACTAAGATATATTCTTATGTACTGAATCACTCGAGAACCAATTTTGACGCGATAAAGCAGAAAGGAGAACATTAGAGAGCGATAAAGTTTGTTGTGTCATCAGGCTGAAACTAATCTATAATTCTAAAAATATCGAAATGCTTTTAGATGGACGATGAGTTTGCAATTTGCCTGATTTGACGCGATGGAGTAACAAATTGCAAATGATATTGATGATTAGGGTAACCCGGCGTATAGATGATTGTGAAGCACGAGACGCCAGGCAATTTTCTCGTATAGAGTGCCGGTGAGAGACGTGATGCAATTCTACGATGGAATTGGATATATCAGCTGTGCTGGGCGAGTTAAAGGAGGATGAGAAACGTTGATTTGGTATTTAAAACGGAGGACGTATATTTTTCGGAAACTCATTTAATACTCCGTTTTAAATATTAAAGTTATCATAAATACTGCCAAGATACGGTAATAGTATTTATTAATAAAAAATAAAACATATTTGTTGAAAAAAAAATAAATAAATAAAAGGAGATGAGCATGAGCGTATATT
Organism: Torymus tubicola; assembly: GCA_035583055.1. NCBI lineage: Eukaryota > Metazoa > Arthropoda > Insecta > Hymenoptera > Torymidae > Torymus > Torymus tubicola. Next base: position 18,298,185 of record JAWWEQ010000010.1, on the reverse strand, counting down.
TATGTCATAATAAACACGTGTAATAGGCGACCACGTGACAACGCGCATGATTTTCGCTCCACTTTTCGTACATTCCACACCTCCGCCTATCAGCGACGAAATCGTTAAATACACAGCGCGCGAGCAATCAAAACAAACACACGCTTCACTAATCGCATCCTCTTCCATACTGCATATATATAGGTAGAGTTTCCTGTTAGAATATACTACCTGCGCAGTCTGTACGCCGTATACCTAATTTTGCGGTCATAAAAGCGCAGGGTTCTCACGTAGAACTTTCTCCCGCAACAAAAGCAAAGATTGACTTTCCCATTCTGACCTAACCTTAAAGCGTAAAACGACAAAGTTATATTGCTATACAGCTATCCTGAGCCGTCATTGTCCATTCTGGCATGACAATAGCAAAAAAAGAGAGACTACTTACGCGTCGTATCTAGGATCTTAGCAATTTCCTCCCAAAGTACAGCTGTCAACTGGCTGGAGTGATGCTGCTCGTGCGTCCTCATCCACAGGGCCTTGCGCGTCCTGATCTCGTCGATGAGCATCTCGTTCTCGAGCAGGACATTGGCGACCCTCGGTTTCTTGGCCGTGCCATCGTCGGTGTTTCGTTTCTTGTTATACTTTCTCTTTTGCTTGCTCCTGCCTCTACGATTGCTCGACGGCGCCATTTCCAAGCCGTTGCGCAGGTGTTCGGGCTCGTCGTCCTCGACTCCGCCCTGTAACAGTTGCTCCTCCTGTTCAGCAGTGAGCTCCTGCTGCAAAACTTCCCCTAGGCACATGTCCGACTGCTGCTGCGCAGCGGTCTGCTGTGCGCTTCCACCGCCGCTTAGCTCTGGAGAATACCGGGCCGGGCGACGCCGCGCGCGCTGCTGTTGCACCAATACTACCGACACTGGGCCGCCACTACCGCCGCCGCCGCCGCCACCAACGATGCTGCTGCCACTGCCGCCGACACTTTCCGTTTGCTGCGGCTGCGGTGGCTGCTGCGGCTGTTGTTGTTGCTGCTGCTGCTGTTGCGGCTGCTGATGATGCTGCTGCAGCAGCGCGGCCGCCATCGTGCGAGATTTACGTGCGTATTATCGATAATAATTGCGCACTCGCGTAGGTGGGGTATGTGTATGTATGCGCGTGCTTACGACGGGTGTTGGACTTGGTGGGAGTAGCGATGGGCGATGAGAAAGGAACGCACGCGCGCGCGTTGCACACTGTGAACGAGAGCGTCGTCTGTTGAGCGTGGCTCATACGCCGGCGAGCGATTCCAAAACTGCCGGCGCAGAACGCGAGCGATGGAGCGATGGCGCGTTGACGCTCTCTCCCTTCTCTCTCTCTCTCACACACACACACACTGCTACTTCTGTTTTTATAAAAGGTTGCGTGCGCGCGCTCGGCGTCTGGCCACTCGCGTGAACTGAGAGAGTGAGGCTTCGTCTGTCCTTGTCGCGGTGACTCCGCGGCGTGGGGCGACGCTGCGAGCGCTCGCAGCGCTCGAGCGTTGTGCGGAAAACGAAGCGATGGCGAGAACGGAGGCCATTGTATCTGCAAGTCCTACTGGTCTTGTTGATTCCAATAATAGAGCTGCGGGCTGCAACATGAAGAGTCCGAGGTAATTAGGGGCTTACTTCGGTTGGAAATTAGGAACTGAATAAGAGGGGAAGTTGAAAATGATGAGAGGAACTATAGAGCGAAACGCTCCGTTTGGAGGTTAGAAATCGGCGCTGCGAGAAGTGCATGCTTGAGCGTATAGGCTTCTGCTACTGAGCGATTTTACGACGAGCGATTTATCACTTAAAACATGATAATTACGGCGCCACTTCTTTATCTGTTTTTTAATTGTAAATAAAATAATAATGTTTGAAAGCTTAAGAAATTATTAATGCGTTGTATAGGTAGGATTTAAGTTAGATTTTAATTGGTACATGTGTTCTGTACTAATTTTTGTTGATAATTTATCATTTTATGTTATGTTTAATGTTTAATAGTTGTAAATTAGAGTTGCACACTTCTAATCGGAATAATTAAAAAACTAAACTGATATTTTCTTATATATCATACTGCTAAATCTTTTTTTTTATTTTGGTTATTGGGTTATTGGGTTAATTCACAATAATAAAAATCACCAAATAATATTTTTTAACTATGTGTTAAATATTTTATAAGAATGAACCTTTCAAATTTAAGTTGTCCGTTGTTAATAAACTAATTCAATCAATTGAAATTGTTTTTTACATATCAAAAAATAATCGAAATTACCCTCTTTTATTCAATATAGATATAGATAGTAATAATTCTGAAAACCGTTAATTATTATTATCTAGCCTACTGAAGCTTTATAAAAAAATTATTAATTTATAAAAAAAATTTAATTTAATTCAGAGTTCAATATTATGTAAAAATAAATATTTTTGCTTCTTTATATTTACGAATAAATATGATTCGCCTATAAAAGAAAATCATATAAATATATATCTATATAATAGTTTCTATATTTTCTAAAATACAAAAGAAAACTATAACATTCTCGTTATCTTATGATTGCAGATCTGGCTCAGATCCGTGCGCTGGTGGAGTCGACGGGTGCACTGAACGGAGGCTCGACGTGCCCCTCCTGCGAGATGCCCTTCGACAAGGGCAAAAAGCGCAGGCTGATCGACTCATGCGGCCACGAGCGCTGCTATTCCTGTCTCTTCCGCAGCGAAGCATGCCCACTGTGCGCCCAGGAGGCATCATCGCGTCGCCTCGACTGCCTCGATATAGAGGACGAGGAGAACAACGTGGCGACTGCTCCGGATCTCACCTGTCTGCGCGACGCAGCTGGCAACTACTTCAGCGCGAACAATCATTGCCTCGACTGGCTCGAGAGCTCGTCGGCCGTCAACTCGCTCTGCGGTAGTCCTAGGCCCAGACATAAATTCGGAGCTAGGGCGTACACGCCTACGCAGCGATCGCAGGTAAGGATTTTAGATAAAAGTGCAAATGTTTTAATTTTCTTTTTATAATTTATTATTATTATTTTTTTGTTTATTGATATGTATATGGTATGCAAAAGTCGCGCGTTGCAGTATGTATATAAGCTTTGCAAAGGCTATGAAAAACCTATCGTGAACTATTGAATTTTAATTTGCTGAAAAGATGAGAAATGTATGAGGAATACTTGAAATACACTAAGGCAAAAGTATAGTTAAAATAATACTAATAAAACTGAAATATAGTATCAATAACCAATAAAATATGTATATTTTACTACCTACCGTAACTATATTTTGACAACTATACGATATAGTAGTAGTGACTACTTACATTTTTCTCAGTGTATTAAAAATGTTATAGACGTTAGGATAATGCGCGATATAAAAATAAATCGCATCTTTGTTATTGTAAGATTATCGCGGGTAAAAATGAAAGTGAAAGAGCTACTTTTCAATGTAAATCCATATTGACAGAGAATGCTGATCAGGATCATCCTATAATGTATACAGCCAGGACAGTAGAGATTTACATATCAAATTTCGCACACCTATATGTGTGAAGTTTAAGTGTTTTTTTTCGTTCAACTGTCATTTCGATAGACATTTACATAGTTTTTGCATAGTTTTTTTTTTCAATAAATTTTATAATACACTAAATAACTTTGTGTTTAGATTTTAAAAATTGTTTTAAAAAAAACTGTTATGTTCTCATAGTCAATATAGCGTTAAAAATACTTGTGTTTTTATTTTTAAGGAAATAAACGACGACGAAAAATGCCTAAAAGGAAAACCTCCCTTACTTCCCGACTCCTCGGGAACAAGGCATAAAAATCAAGGAATGGCGCAAAGTAAATATATGAAACAATTCTTCTTTCTTCTACAAAATATTTACATTGAGCAAAAATCAATCTCAATTTTATTGCAGGCTGTCCAACACCTCCCACGCAACGAAAAAAGTTCTTCCTGAACGCAAAAGCCTTAAGGAGTCCGTTTGCTTCCAGTCGACAATCCAAACGGGAAGCCCAGTCCCCACCAGATCCCAATCTGACAGACAATCCTTCAGCACTTTCAGGTGAGTTATTTATAACTATTACAAAAATGTCTGTATTTCTTTGTAAATTATAAAAGCAGTCAATTATAAAAAGATAGTTGAATACTTCAACAACCACTATTCATACTCAATCTCAATAATCACTTGTAAAATCACACTTGTTCAAACTTGTATACAAAAGTTCACGTCAATTCGAAACGAGCGCAATCCGAAATAGGACATAAAAGTATATCACTTGCCCTATGCGGACTTGTCGAATAATCGTTCGCAATATAATATAAGACACATACAAACAAGCAAAAAAAACACACGCATCACTTGGCATCGTATAATACGAAATGTAAAAGAAAAATTCCTGTTCTGCTCGTTTTGCGCGCGCGCTTGCGCAGCTTGGATGACCGCTTCCTGGGAAGGAAAGTCGCAGTGGCCGGGCCTCGTGCTCGGCAAGATCCGATCACTCTGGAGCAGTAGCCAGGGATCAACGAGCGACGGCCTCAATCAGCTTATCGACGCGTCCGACAAACTCCCAGGCAGGAACACGTTTTATCCCCAGTAGAGTGTGTGTGTGCCGTGTGTGCCGCGTGTGTATATATGCGCTCTTGCTATATAGTCTCCTTGTCGCGTGCACGAAGAGTGAAAAAAAAAAGATATATAAGGAGGGAGACGACACGGAGAGATGTTTCTCAGTTTTTTTTCTCTTTCTCTTGCTATCCTTCGTTCCACGTAATCGCTGCTGCCGGCGCTTTATTTTATTTTTTTTCTTTTGTTTTTTTTAACGCACGAAGCTTTTTCGAGTTGGCGCGCAGAGTCGATTATCGACGCTCGTTAAAGTTCTCACGTGTTTTTACGCGGGATTCGTGCATGCGTGTGTATGTGTGTGTGTGTGTATGTGTATCGAGCAATAGAGATAGAGCAAGTTCGTGCATGGAGTTGAGTAATAGAAATGAAAGCTATATAGTGTGCAGTTTTTTTTTCAATGGCATTATAACGCTTTCAGTGCCTAATGGCTTGGTTCATCAGCGCTTGCCCGGATTTGTTCGTAGAGAATGGGTCTCGGAAATGAATATTGGACCTAGAGAGAGAAATTTCGGTTGTAGATAAGCCCTCAATTTTGCTGTAGATTTTTGTGTGATGTTTCCTATAAGATGAGAGTTTATAATTAATAACCGTTAACTCTTATTTTGGTTGTTTACAGTTTTATTGTTTAACATTTGTGATTGCATCGTTGTTTTTGGCATGTTTTTCAAAAAATTTTTTGTCAGATTTCTTATTAGTTCTTTTTTTACTTTTCTCATTTGAGTATTGCATTTGTCATAATGATGAATTATGTGTTTTGTGTGAGTGAAATCCATATATAGATTAGATAGTAGCTAGCTACTTCATTGAACTACTTTGCGTGAGATAATAACTTTCGAAAAATAAAGCTCCTTTTGTAGGACACGTTGTAGAATGATTTAGATGTATCTATCAACGGCTAATTATATAATGAATAATGTTTCCGATTAATTTATTATACCCACTACTATTAGTGCATCTTAAAAATGTTCTTTGTTCGGTGACAACTATTTTGAGCACGTTTTGAGTAATATGTTTCGATTATTATAAACTGTCGTAGTGACACTATGAATAAGTTTCCTTTGTAATTCGATGAAACAAAATTTAATCTAACGATCAACATTTATTAACGTTTTCACTACTGATTCCACTAGACTTTTTTTGCATCACAAAATAACCGGTGATTTCTCTTCTTGCAGACGATGAGGGCGTAACCCCCACAAAACCCTTGACGGAAGATGCGTTGCCACCGAAGAGCAGCAGTCGTCGTTCCGGCAACTCGGACCTCTACATGCGGCTAGGTTTGCTCTTGGGTAATCCGCGCACCTCGGCGAGTGCCGAGCTACCAACAACGTCGACGACGGCGCAGCCCAAGCAGCAGCAGCAGCAGCAACATCAGCATTCGAGGCCGGCTTCGGCGCAGCCTCACCTGCATCACCTCGACGTCGCCGCAGCGTCAATTGGTAGCCTGGCAAGCCTCGAAGCGCGAGCTCATGCCTCGGCGAACACGAGTCCCGTGTCGACTCTCACGGGGACGTCGAGCGAAGCGGAAGTCGTGGCCGCTGCTCTACGCGGCCCGCTCAAGACCAAAGGTACGTGCTCTTAAATGTTTCAAAAAGTAAATTGATTTTAAGAAATATTATATTGCTTGGAAAGGTGGAGACGTTTGGGAACGATTTTGATAGGAAAATTTGAGTGTATGCGTGATATATAATGTATTAAATCAATACCAAATAGGCTATCAGAATACAAACATAGACTATCAGTTACACATTTATACATAGCGAAGGTATTCGTCGCGTCAGCAACTTGCGCAGCACAGTTGTTTGGATTGTGTGTCATGGACTGATGCACACAGGTCAAAATTCTCACACCTAGAAGGGGACATCCCCTCCATTTACATAAACACTATTTCCTACTTCTGCTGCATAATGGAATATCTTTATATCTAACATGAATACCTTCTGTCTTTTGACTCTTTCATCCGTTAATACAATTTTCATTCCCACAATGTTAAGTTTCTTATTTTATAAGTATTGATAATAGTGACAATAATTTTTCGAATCATTTCATTTTTAATTTATAATAAAATACAATTAACTATAATTAATAATTTATAGCCATATAATATTCAAAAAATTCTTCAAAATACATTGTACAAATGTTTGTATATAAACTACATTTTAAATGAAGTACTTTCCCCTGTATAATGCAAATAAAAAGAAAAATTAGCGCACCTACCTTAAAAAGGTGATTTTCATAAACAAATTTTGAAGTGATAAAAAAAAACTTTAGTTTCACTCTGCTTCTTTTGCATTTATAATCACTGCAGTAAACTATCCTTTATCTCTGAACATAAAAGATAAGTAAAAAAAATCATAACTCGTCCCGTGGGTATTTTGAGTTGAATTTACTATCGCCGGTTGAGATAAGATCATTCTTCTCCTAAAGTCTCTATCTTCTCCAAGCAAAGTCCGGGACTATAACTCATTTTAGTGTGTCCACCTTGGAAAATAAACGTCGAAAAATGAGTTTAAGAATATTACACATGGACAACTAAACCGAATGACTATATTTATGTTTTTTATATTTCGATCATTGTTAGACTGAATATTTATACCTTAATAAACTAACAATGTTTGCGCTTTTTGTACGCAGGCAAATGCAAGGGAAAGAAATCGCGAGACTGCGACAGCGCGGGCAGCCTGGCGTCGATCTCGACCTCAGCTTCCACGTCCATGTCCATGTCGATGTCCGTTTCGGTCTCAGGCTTGTCCAATGGCAGCTCGAGCCCGATCACCTCCCGGAGACATTCCGTGACAACTTCGCAGCCTGGCCAAATCGACGAGCATGGTTTCCGCAACCGCAGGACGTGTGTCAGGCGGTCCGCAAGGACGTCAAACGTCAAGGGCGCGATCGCTGACTCGAAAAGTGAGTTTATCGTTTTCGTTATTTTGTTCATAATATTATATCGTGGCTGAATGGTTTGTCAGAGTTTTCAAGGTCTTAAAGGTTCAAAGAAATTTTCGGTACGTTGATTGCAAAAAGATGAATAAACAATAAAATGTTTGTTATGAAAGCCTCACTGATAATATTTATAATTTAACGATTCTTACAAGTTTTCATGAAAATTGTCTTTGATATACGTCATGTAATTTTTCTGTACTTAATTTTTATTCGTTTTTAAAAGCCTTTCTTTCCCCTTCAGCCCACGTCTTCTCTCGAAATTTATTCACATTATTATTGCTTTATTAATTTTCATAATTTCAATACGAATTAATTCATATAATAATTCGCAAAACGTATATATATGTATACGTGTGTGATTGCCCAACGGAAAAAAGTACGAGAAAGCGTCGTTTAATTCGCCTGGCCCGAAATCGGGCAATTTCAGTCGGGGCGGTACACGATACTTAAAATTTAAATTAAGATGAAAATAAAAAAAAGAGAGAGGTCGCTCACCATCGTAATGTTACGAAAATTACGGAACGAGATCGCGCGGAGACGACAAGCACGTATACATACTCGCGCAATACGACAATATCATTGCAAAAAATATATATATTTTCGTAAGTACTTATGCTCTTCGTTCGCGCGGAAAATTTGTTCGATGACCGACGCGTTGATACTCGGACAAAAAGTGACAAGGCAGTTTAACAGCAGTGCTGACGAATCTTTCGACGAACATCGCGTAACTTGGCGGCGGCTGCGCTGTGCCGAAAACTCGTTCCTAATTGTTTTCGCCCGCTTTAATTTACGGTAGTCGTATAATTACAATTTAAGAGCATCGACGATAAATTATCGTCTCAAGTTTCTCTCGACGCGCGCCCGAGTGTCGTGAAAGTGGACCTCTTTTTCCCTCTCTCTCACTCCCGTTCTCTGGCGTCCGAATATCAGGATCGAGCAACGCGCGCATGTAATCGTTTTTCATCCCGTGCACTCTGTGCGCACTCCGGATCGCATTTATGCAATCGAGAGCGCGTCAACGATATTACGCGATTTTTTAAAAACACTCATGATTTTGATTTTTATAACGTCTGATATATTAACGAGGGCAGATGAGAGACAAGCGGGACTGTTGTTATTAATATAACTCAAGTTGTCTGCCATTCTATACGTAGCTTGTTTTGATATACAAAATTGACAAGCGACGTTATGGCCACCTTTGCCAGTATGACGTTAAAATCATGGGTTGCATTTCCCGCCACCGTTGCGCAACGCCATTGACTGCTATGCATTAATCGTTGTCACGCAATCGATGGAAGCGAAAGACAATGCCGCATTTTTCTGCCCACGGTGTCTCGTAAACTAATCTATATTTTTCTTGCCCACCTTCCTGTATATATACAGACCACGTAAGCGTGGCGTTTCCGGGTAAATACATGGAATATTTTAATGTCGTGGTAACGAACTAATATAATGATAATAAAGAATTTTGTTTATTATGTTGTAGAAAGTTACATATATAGATAACGTAAAATGATTTAAACTTACGCAATGTACTTTTAAAATAAAATCGTAACTTTGTACAAACAAATTAACGATATTAATTAGAAAGCGTGCGTAATTGATTTGTTAGTTTGTTGTCACATATTAGTTTCCTCATATGAAATAATTGATTGATTAGTTAAGAAAGTATGCGGTAAAAAGTTGATTACGCACATGATTTCTCGAGAGGAGTTTATCAACTTCTATATTGCTACTATATAAATAATCAGTAGTATATCCAATGGAAATCGAAATATTCAAACTAAATGAATTCGTTGCCCTGCTTGCAGTTCGCTTCCTCCAGCAGCAGCAGCTGATGCTGAAACCACTGTTCTTCGAAGTGCCACTGCTTGAGAGCGATCCGCTCTTCACCGGCCGGCACTGGCTGCTACAGGAGCTGAAAACCATTGTTGAGGGCTCGAGTCAAGGGGCGTTGATATCGGGTTCGCCTGGTACCGGCAAAACCGCTCTCGTGCTACAGCTCGTTGATCACAGCTGTTTTGGCCGCAAGCGTGAACTCCGGTTACCGCCACTCGAGGCTGATCAGGAAAACGCCGTAGGCCCTGCGAGACTCAGTATTCAACAGACCAATGAAAAGGTAAATTTTTTTTTCATGTCAGTTAATTATTCATTATAGTTATATATGTAGAATTATTTATATTAATAATCAATTTGTTTTACATACGTTATTTCAGATACGTGAATTGGCATCCCACGTTGTGGCTTACCACTTTTGCCAAGCAGACAACAACTGCACGTGCCTTGTACCCGACCTCATTCATTCCCTAGCCGCTCAGCTCTGCCAGGCACCCCAACTGGCAGCATACCGCGAGTACCTGCTCTCCGAGCCCCACCTCCAGGGTTCCCTGTCACAAAAGGAGTGCACCGTTGACCCAGACCTTGCCCTAGTTCGCGGCATTCTCGAACCCCTCTTCAGCTTACGTAAAGCCGGACGATTACCCGAAACGAATATGGTAGATTATTACATTTAATTTTGTCTAAAGTATTACATAAAGTTTACAATTAATTTATTGTTAACAATATTTGGTGTGACCTGTTTTGTAGATAATACTGATCGACGCTGTGTGTGAAGCCGAGTACCATAGACCAGACCGAGGCGACACGATAGCCTCCTTCATCAGTCGTCATGCGCCGAATTTCCCGAACTGGTTAAAACTCGTTATCACGGTGCGAAGTCAACTATCCGAGTGTACCAAGCAACTTCCCTACACAAGGATATGTCTTGACAAGAACAACGACACGTCTGGTGTTAATGTTAGCAAAGATTTAGCTGATTATATAGGCTTTAGGCTAGCGCAAAGTCCAGCGATACAGGCGAATGTTACAGCTGTTGTTAACGGAAAAGCTGAATCGTCATGTTCCGCTACGCAAACACGGTTCGCCACGCATTTGCTCTCCTTGGCGAATGGCAGTTTTCTCTTTGCCAAGTTGACTCTGGACCTTTTGGAGAGTGGACATCTCGTTGCCAAGTCTGCAAGCTACAAGGTTTGTTGCTTTTTTGCAGACACGCATATATACGTAACAGTGCAAGTACGTTTAAAGAACGAATAATGATACAATCTTATTGTTTTAGGTTCTACCAGTTTCACTAGCGCAGATTTATCTTTTACATTTCAATCTGCGATTCCCAACAGCAACTTCGTTTGAGAAAGTACAGCCTTTGCTCGGTATATGTCTAGCTGCACTCTATCCGCTGACGTTACCAGAAATATTCTACTCCATTAACGCGCTCAATAATAACTTTATCGTTTCTTGGGATGATTTCCTCCAGAGGTTTAAGGTAATATACTAAATAATTTTACCTTTAAATTAATAATAAAATAGATTATAGATATACAACAGAGCTTTATTAACGTATGTTTCATTTTGTATTTGTAGATGCTCTCTGGTTTCCTAGTCAAACGCCTCGACAACACGTACATGTTCTTCCATCCGTCGTTCAGGGAATGGTTGATGAGACGAGACGAGGGCGAATCGACGAAATTCCTCTGTGATCTGCGACTCGGTCATGCTGCAATAGCGTTCCGACTTTCAAGACTGCAAGCTCCATTGGATGGCGAAAGAGCTCTGGAGCTTGGACATCATATACTCAAGGCTCACGTATACAGAGGTGCCATGCCAGTTTGGCCATCTCGTGATTTACAGGTTCGCAGAGTTCTATATTTTTGGCATATCAAATAATATACGAGAAATGACTATGGATAACCGCAATATTTATTCTTAGGCTGCGTGGTTAGCATCATCATCGGAGTGCGTATCGTCGGCACTTTGCACGCTGCGCAACGTATACAGTCCGAACGTCAAGGTTTCGCGATTATTGCTCCTGGCTGGAGCATCACCGAACTTTATTACGGAATACCTTGGCAACGCGCCAGCTCTCTGCATGTACGCTCACGAAGGCTCCGTAGAAATGGTCTCGCTTTTACTTGAATTTGGCGCAGACGTTGAACTCACGAACAGTCAAGGCTGCACGGCCTTAACTTTGGCAGCTGCTCGAGGTCACTGCGACGTCGTGCGAAGGTACGCTTATCGACAAACTATTTTTTTTTTCATTTTCAAACTTTCATATTAAAAAAAAAAAAAATTATGTTTATTGTATCAGATTGGCTGCTGCTGGAGCATCATTAGGGCATACCGACATGGCAGGACAGTCTGCACTCGTGCATGCTGCGCGACATGGACGACTGTCGGTTGTCGGATATCTACTTGCTTGCGACTGGGTTGTGAGAACCAGCAACGGGGAAGCCGACAATGCAACTTCCACGTCCTCCGATGTCGACAGAGAAGAGGCAGCTCAACAGGCTGTTGTGGCCGCAGCGGCGCAAGGTCACGAGTCCATTGTAGAGTATTTATTAGACATGTCGGAAGTCATCGTCGACAAACCTGACACTTTAATCGGTGAAACTGCACTAACCATCGCTGCGGCGAATGGTTCGACTGCCACTGTTTCTGCACTTCTCGCGCGAGGAGCTGATCCTGCGACTCTTAATGCCAAGGGTTATTCGCCTCTGATGCTCGCTGCCAGGGAAGGCCATTGGGGCACTGCCGAAAGACTCCTGCAAGGTACGATATACTTTAATAGCAACTGCGCTTTATGTAGCATATTTTACAATAATTTAAAAAATAAATAAATAAATAAAAAGACTACAAGTAGATCACTTTACAGAGACAATAAAAACCTTTTCAGGTTCGCTATCGATGAGCACAGAGGAGGATCTTGAAACGACGCTGCACCAGCTTAAACAAAAGGATGCGGTCGGACGCTCGCCATTGTCTCTGGCTGCTTCGGAGGGCCATACCAGCGTGTTAGATCTGCTGCTGGATAAAGGAGCCATTCTCGAGGATACTGACAAAGAAGGTCTGACGGCGTTAGCCTGGGCTTGCGTGCGCGGTCGTCTCAGTGCGGCGCAATGCCTCATTGATCGTGGCGCCGATGTCAACACGTGCGACAAGACTGGAAGAACACCTCTGGACTTGGCAGCATTTCAGGTACGTGTGGCTGGAGTGTTACTCACCGCGTGAATATTCAGATCTTTAACTCGAATTTTTTGAATGATGATCGCCATAAGGTCGCCTTTGTTCCGACGAACAATGGCGATCCTGCGAGGTCTTTGATACGTTAAATCGAAGGTCTTTGAAGACGATTGAGCGAGGGGCCATCTGACAAATTGGAATTCGATTTAAAGATGATTAATGATGTCGATGACTAGTTGAAAAATTCTCGACATATTGATAAAAAAAGTGATACGATCGAGGGGCGGATTTTAAGAAAACTATGTATATATTTGTAGGGTAATCCAAAACTGGTCCAATTACTGCTGGAGCGAGGTGCAGCAATTGAACACGTCGATCTCCACGGCATGAGGCCGCTTGACCGGGCGATTGGATGCCGCAACATTCCCGTGGTGCAGTGTTTCCTGCGCCGGGGCGCGAAACTCGGACCTGCCACTTGGGCCATGGCTGCCGGCAAGCCAGACATTCTTCTCATACTCCTCAACAAATTGCTCGAAGATGGTAACGTACTATTCCGTAAAGGACGACTGAAGGAGGCTTCCCATCGCTACTCATATGCGTTGCGCAAGTTCCCGACGACAAGCGAGCAGACAGGTCAAGGTACCGAGAACGAGGATCAGAACCATGTGCTGGCGCATCTACAGTCGTTCGCTCAACTCAAGATGAACTTCCTGCTAAATCTCAGCAGGTGTAAGCGTAAAATGGAGGTAAGTTGGTGGGATAGAAATTTTAATTATTGGATTGCAATTGTTACAAATTTGAAGAAGAAAAAAATAACATATGATTTGTGTAACTTTAGGAATGCGAAGAAGCGATCGAATTAGCTGACGAGGCGCTGAAAATCCGGCCTCATTCTTATGAGGCGTTCTATGCGCGAGCCAAGGCCAAATTGGACGTCGATCTTCTGGGCCAGGCACTCGCTGACATCGAGGAAGGAATACGCATCGCGCCACCACAGAATCGCCAGGATCGCCGAGTGCTTATTTCGCTACGGGACGAAATTGTTTCCAGAATCGAGGGTACAGGCATCGGCAGTAGCAAGCAATCTGGTTTTGGAAGCTGCAGCTCGCGAACACGGATACGCGCGTCCGTCGATACGCTCACCGAGCTTTGAGCTGAGAAAGCGTTTGTCATATACCAACTGAGATCTCGTCGTCCGACATACCTTTTAATTCTATTCTCAAAGATCTGTAATCACGCGACCACGAACTTCAAAAATACTGAAAATCATCAAAGATGCGCTTGTACATATATGTGGCAGCGTAATAGGACGCGTTGTATTTTATACATTTGAGACTGTTAATGTATTCGCTATATTGTCAATTAGGTTTTCTTTTTGTATTAAACGTATCGCATGAAAATGGTAAACTTTAAGATAAGCTTATTCGCTATTTGTTGTTGTATCATTAGACGATTAAGATTGACGTGTTGCATTACACTTTTTTTAAAATAATTTACCTACAAAAATATTAACTATTATTTATTAATTACATTGGGACGAAAATTAAAGTATGTATTAGGTTTACTTTGATGTTTTTCAGACTCATAAGAAACCTTAAAACGCACTGTTCATCACAAATAATTTTTTTTTTCGATTCTCATATTCGTTAATTTTATTATTTTATTCTATTAGTGTATTATTATATTATTTATGCTAGTTTCAAAAAGTCAAAACTTTTAAATCTTTTTGAAAACAAGCGCTTAATTCCCTTATCCGGTAATACGAAAACAGAAAGAGAAGAATGTAATAATTGTTTTTAGATTGTAAAACATAAGAAGCGTATCTTTATATTCGATTGAGAATCGAATGCAGAGTTTAATATATCTTTACATGCACATTTCGCATATTCTTGTATTATATATATACACGTTATGAGTATGATGATGGCTTTATCGCGTTGTTATAGTATCCAAATTATTTAATATTTTCTTTTCGCGCAGTATTTTCCATTGAACATGCACTGTCGCCCCTATCGTTGCAAAAAGAGCTTCATCTCATTTTTTCGGCGCTTTTTCCACATGCACATTATCTTCTAAGTAAAAATTTGTATAAGTCTCGAATTAATTCCGAGAAAATTTTATATTACTCAAAAGTATTTGGACGTAAATTGGGCCATGTAAAGTGTCCAATCCGCCCATGCTTTAATTAGTCTTACGGAATTACTTGTTTTTCATATTTAAAGATAAATTATAATCGTGTTATGTATAATGACTAGAAAAAAAATTATGTATGAATAAGAAAATATGTATACGAAATTTTAGTTTTGCAAAATTAAAAAGCGCGCGAAATATATATTCCAAATTGACGATTTTATTAATATAATTTTAACAAGCAAACGTACTGTTTGCGTTTGATTTTGTCACTGCCTAATTATTCAATCGGAATCAATATTCATATTTAAAGTGCCTACATAAATGTGCATCGTCTTGCCGAGCATAAAATGTTACGTTGTACCAGCTTAATTGCTGGTGAATCGAATAAATGATTTTCAAATTTTAATAATGTCTTTTATCTAATTATTTATTCTATCTTTTCCTTTAATTTATGGCGAAGCCCCAACCAATGACCAAATATGTATACTTAATAATAGACTTTTATTTTTCAATTAAATAATAATACAGTATCTGAAGTAAAATGCAGACTTATACCGTACGAATGTATTTAAATTTAAAAAGTACGCAATACGTTGTAAAAGTACGTAAAAGTACGCTGTTAAGTCAAGCTAGGTGATTGAAAAAATGACATTTTGACCGAGATTAAGAAGACGAAATCGTAGAGAGTCTTATTTTAAATCGTGATCAGTTTACAATCAATATGTATTAACAAATTACTGATAATCATACACCACACATGTGTAAACAACATATCACATACAAAGTTAATTTTTAATATCAAAATATATTATTTTTCTATATAATAAAACTTAACAAGTATTAAAATTAATTATTTGTGTATTAAAGACAAACAGAATTCTTTTAAATTTATAAAATTAATTTTTTACAAAATTATATAATTTATTCATTTTTATTTTTATTTTTGTTCATTTTTAAATGATATACGCTATTTTTTATATATGTATATACACTGTAAGAAAACTTCTATATATATAGAAATAATATATTTACATTTTGCGTTTATAAATATAAACAATGTATATCTATATACATGGAAGTTTTCTAACAGTGTATGTTCTGCTGAACCTAAGTTTTGTGCAACAAAATCTAAGTATTTTTCGACTTTCCACTATGTATTTCGTAGGAAATTAAATAATTGTCTTTTTACTCAAAATAATTTGATACATCAAATAAGTAGACTTTTGCAACACTAACAAATATTTATTTCAAATAAATATAAATTTAATACTTAAACATTCAACTGAGGAAGATCTCAGTAGTTTAGTGAAATTACATTATAACTTTGTTACAATGTGTCACATTACTCTGTAATTGAGTTGATTTATTTCATAATAACTTGATCTGTAAAAAATAGAAAATATCTCAACAAATTACGTAAAAAAGCAAAACCATCACATAACAAAACAGCATAAAAATCTCTGAAATTCCATCTTCCTCTCGGTTACATATACATATATATATATATTCGCGCCCTCATCGATATACACTGGAAAAAAATGTATTGCATTAAAAAATAATTATTTATTAGAATATTTTCTAAACACGTGACTACACGTATATCGTTTGAACACTTTAACAGACATCAATATTCACTTCGTTAAAAGGCCTTTATTTGATTTATAAAATCAAATAATCATCGGTATATTATTACAACGATCAACCAAAACCGCGGATTTCCAAAGCGCTTACGTCTCGCGAATACATATTAAAATAAATATATCTTTTTCTTTTGCATTCAATACATTTGTTCTCAGTGCACACGTTCTCGTGCGCGCGCACGTGTATATATATTATACTCTTCCCTCTCTGGTATAATCTTTTGTTCCTTTCGTTATCTTCGCTGCGTCTCGCGCGAGTATAGCGAATCCAGTGTGTGTGTGTGTACGTGTGTGTGTGTGTGTGTACGCGTATACGTGTGTTGTGTGTGGGGGAAAATGCGGGCATAGCGCAGAAGTTTTCCTCCCCCTCGCGAGGGGACGACACCGTTGGATATCACGTTTACGTGGGGAGCCTCTTGGTCGACTGATGAATCGTTTATTGGCCCTTATAGGTGTCCTTGTTCTGGTAGCCCTGAACATAGCCCGATGAATCGGGCAAGTCCTTACGGCCGGCGATTCCTCGGCCTTTGCCCGTCTCGTCGAAGCGCTGCTTGTGCGAGCCCGTGTACTTCGACGTGTCCGTTAGCCTGTCCACGGCTGACGCGGCTTTGCCAGACTATATGTGTCAGTAAATATACATCGATGATTAATTTTTTGTACAAAAAGAATGAATTATTATGCATTTTCTTTTTACATATATATTCTAAAAACTCTCTAATTTAAAAGCAATGAAAAAATCATTGTTTCGCAGTGAAAACTGGTAACTGCGAAAAAAGTAAATATGCTATTCAAAATAATACATACACATTATTTTGGATACTGTATTTTGACTTATAAAAATGTGAATCTCACTATTTTAATAAGCTAATATATATACTACCCCAAAATACTGTATATGAACTATATGGAAGTACATATTCACTTTTTTCTCAGTTACAAGTTTTTCACTGTGTAATAGTAATTTTTTCACTGATTTTAATTTAGAGAGTATACTTGTGTAAGAGTAATCTTGTCACTGGTTAAAAATATGACAGATTTATTAATTACACAGGCATTAACAATAAAAAACTTTTTTGTTTTTTTTATATGAGTCTGGTGTCAGAGTTGTTCCATCATATCAAAATTTTGTGATATCTAGTATAAAAGTCATAAGATAATTTCAAATACCAAACCTAATATTTTTGTTTAATATCGCCACCAATATAATGTAGTACTTTTCATCCCCTAGAATTCCTTTTCAAGTATCTTCTCACTATTTCTTTCTTTGAATTAAATATATAAAAATTAGACATTACTGTATTAATTTTAAACCCTTACGTATAAGTCTTTTAATTTTTATTGATCCTTTTTTTAAATTAAACCAATTATATTAAAAAAAAAAAGTTCATGAAAGGATAATTTTAAATGGTTTTACAGTTGATGAGCAGTACATACACTATTTGATTGTCAAAATTAGTAAATAAAACTGCTTTGTTGCCTATGATGTCACACAAATTTATTTCAGATATATGAAACATTGACCTGATAAAGCAATTCGAATAAATTCATGTTAATTAGCGGCTAAATTATATGGTGCTATGAAAGTCTAGTGTAAAGGACCAGTTTTTAGATTTTTGTGTGCTTGTCTTATATATCAATAAAAAAATCGGCCTTAATGACTATTCTTTTTTTCTCCTCTTTAAAATGACTACTTGTGTTTAGATTATCGAACGTTTAACGTCTCACTTAATTAACCTAATTAACGGTTAGTTATTATCAACTGTTATTGAAGCATTCCACAATAGCAAAAAAAGATATTACATCGCCGTTTTTATATGCGTAAACACTTTTACTTTTTATTCGAGTTTATTTTCTGACTTTTATTAAATAGAATTTAATTTTATTAATACTGATAAAGAAGATCATTAAAATCTTCAAACTACGAATGAATTTAGTATTACATTATATTTTAATCATTAAAAATTACAATAGTTTATAATAAAGTTGAAAAAAAAAATTAATTACAAATAAATAGCTGTACATACCACAGGAGCTCCCGTTACGCCGGGTGGACCACAGTTTGCCAGTTTACTTTTGATATCAGCGAGCTCGACCTTCTTGGCCTTGGCAAGTTCGTCGAGAAAAGCTTTGTACTGCTCGATGCTGAGCTTCATTGATCTGTTGTCAGAGAAAGAATAGCTTATTATGATTTCAACACTAGCGTTTTGCTGCATTATTGAACGTGAAAACTTGATAGGACTTAAATGCACTGTGTGACAAGTAGTTTCTTTATACAAGACCGATTTTGTGAAAACACGTGTTGCTTTTGATAATAACATACAATAAGCATGCTGCGAAATATCATTAATCTCAATTTACGGTATTGCTTTTTAAGTTTTTATTATTTGCGCAATTCTACATGGATATATTAGACGAATAAAAAAATTCTAATCCTCTGCATTTTCCGAAAAATAAATAATTTCAATATCGAACAACAATAATACTTACTTTTGCTTTTTGAAGTAGATGCCAGTATCGGTTGTCGTAATCTTCTTGTCGATGACCTTGGCTTGCTTCATCCACTTGTCGCTCTGACTGAGGGTGATGTGCTTGCCGTCGCTCTTAATGTCGCCGAACTTAGAGAAGGCCTTGAAGGTGGCGATGAAGGAGCCGGTGCCGACGCCTCCTTTACCGTCTGCGCCAGCCGCAGGCGTTGACGGACTCGTGCTGCCAGGGCGCTGCTCGCCATCGGCGACCTTCAGATTAGCTACGTCATTAGCTAGATTCTTGGTGGCGTCATCCTTGTTCGCTGGGACTTCGGCCTTCTTGGTCTCGTCTTTCTTCTCCGCGTCCATGGTTGCTGGGGTTTTTAATCAATTCAACACCTAAAAGAACATTGTTTTCGAGTGATTAGACGCGAGCTATGGAATTTTTCTGAATTATAATTATTTTTTTTTGCTACAATTTACGATTTATAAGTATGTAAAGAGATTGTATATTTTTAAATATATCGTAATTCTTATGAAGAAGAAGAATGTTATGATTAAAGAAAAGACTATTGCAACTTGGTAGAGAAATCCCTGCTGATAGCTCGGAACGGATGCCTTAATTTGAATAATAAGAAAAGACATTTATTCTATTTTCAAAGAACTATATTAGACGGTTCGCGAACACTCTCCCTTAAAATTACCCTTGAAATTACTGAGGAACAATACACTTCAAAAATATAACTTATGTCCATTAATATTAGAAAATGAGGTATACATTTAAAAACACAATCTAAATAACGACTTGCATTGAAAATTAGACACGGCTTATCAATTGTTTCTGAAAAGGAGTCAAGTGTCGACTTAATCTTTTACGCAGTTGTTTATATAATTAATTGATATACTTAGTTAGGTGATTTATTTTACATGCCAATAATTATCATATACTGCATAAATATTTGATAGTCTCAAGTCGACGTTATTTCATTATACAATGTCAGTATGAGAATATAAAATTTAGCACTGCAGGTGCAGACTCTTTTCTCTGTGACGCAACGAAAGACGTAGCTAGTGTATTAACATAAAACTTTTTATGGATGTGACTCATCATTAGACCATACGAAATTAATACTTTTAAAATTTTTATATTCCCATGTTATCGGCAAGTTAACATATAAATTATCTGATATATTATTGATTATCTCTTAAACCAGATTATAACTGGATATAGTCAGATGAGTTCACATACGAAAAAATATCCTTAATAATACAGTAAATATTTGATTGTTAAAGAAGCCATTATTTTTAAAATATATTATATTGTCATAGAGAAGTCCTAAGTCATAGAGATTATGACTTTAGTTATATACTATTTTCTAATCTCCAGGTCTCAGTGGTTTGGTCATTGATAACATACAATGTAATTATAATTGTCACTCTAATACACGTACAAATTTCAAGCAAACTTTGCACAGTACAGGACCACCGAGAAAAAAACTTAATCGACCTAACGGTTATTAAAACCGCGGAAGCGCGAAAAACCAAACTTAATTAACGCCTTTTTTCCTCCTATACATAAATATTCAAACCACCGCTACTTCGCCGCACTTCTGTGGATAGAAAGAGAAAAAAACCGTACGTCGCTCCCCGTTAAAGTTCATAATAAACCGTTCGCTCTCTCTGCACACCATTTCCCTCCCGCATATATAAATCGAGCGCGTACAGCTGTCTCTCTCTCTTCTTCTATGCGCGCATAATATTCATACTACATATTCAGCAATCTCTGCTGCACGCTTTGTAACCGAAGAAACCCTCGCACGTATCTACTTGCGACACGGTTCTCACACCTCCTCTGTTACCTATATATGGTACTTTTATTATATCTATACGTACTGCAGCAGCAACAGCAGTAAGCAACGAATAAGAGAAGAAATTCGGTACGAGTGCTTGTGACGCTTTCCTCTCCCTTGAACTTCGCAAGAGCAGGAAGAAAAACGCGTTATATATATACTATGCGGCGAGGCGGCCGAGTGCGTATAATGCGAATTAACGGCCAACTCCCATAGACGATATAGGTGTTATAAACGTGCACGTGTGTGTATGTGTGTATACATAATAGAAGAGAAGGGGGAAGAGGAAAGTCGGCCTCGGTATGCTCTATAGCGACGTAATTCGCGTGCCTAAAAATAGAGATTACCGATGTGCGCGTTCTGTTGCTGCGGCCCCTTATCGTCGCCTCACTGCCTGTCAGCGCGCGCGCGACTCTTCGTTCGTTCGTGCAAAAAGTCGCAGATCATGCGCGAGCGGTGCCTGAGTAAATAACGGCTATTATGTATATATGTATATATGTATGTGAGGTAATGAGAAAGAATTCGCAGGCTCTTTTTGTGCATTGTGAGACTTTGCGAAGTAGTAGTTGATTACACGCGCGTTTACGGTGGTGTTGAGGCTTTGTTAAATTGTGTACACACAAAGAGAGAAAATGCGTTTGTACGCATATAAAATAATGGAGTCGGGGTAATATTAACTTGGAAATTTATGTAGACTAATAACGAGTATTAATCATCTGATGCATCTTTGCAAATCTTATCAGTCTTTGATAAATTGGTAGCTTGATTGTATACGAGTTGAAAGTTAAACGATGTAGCTGGCTTCATTGACCACGCTTATTCATCAACACACGCGCATGTGCAGGACACGTTAAGTCAGTGTTGTGTGTTATCACACAAACATAGACAAATTTATTTTTGTTCGTGAACAAATTTTGATTAAAAAGAATTTATGAATCAACTAATTAAGTCAAATTAAAATAGATTTACTTTTAATCTAATAATTGTCATTGTTTAATTATTAATATTTTAATTACGATTGCTAATTGGTGTTAGCAATATTTATAACGCTTTTATAAAAGCACGAGTTATTCTGGCTAAAATAAACGCAAATTATCACTGTACTGCGAAGTTATGTTAACTATTACGAATGAACCATGCGATGTTTTGAGCCTTCTTGTCAGTTAAAAACAACTTATTTGTTTACTAGGTCAATGGCTTTTCTCGATTCTCGTATATGAATAATACTAAAGTTCATTTCTCTCGTTGACTATCTCAATTTTTACAACACTTGATTAAATACGCTTAGAAATAATACCGTAATGAACCGCGTATCCGAAATCTACGTCCGAATCTTAAACCTTTTGCTTCTCCTCGACTCCGCGTCTCTTTTCGTTCACGAGAAAAATCTCTTCACGCACTGTTTTCCCTCTAAGTTCAGCCTCTCTATACACGCCGACCAACTCTCTCGCCGCTTTACTCGCACAAAACACTTTTCAATCTTCTCTTCCCACACACGCGCTGGCTTCTTGCTTTCTCTCTTTCTCTCTCCTGATTCCAACTCGCGAAAATCTATAAAACCCGACTACCGCGCGTGCTACTCACCTCCGATCTCTTCGCACCCGAAATAACTCTCTCTCTCTATGCTTTTCTATCTCTCTATCTACTACAGCGTGAGCTTGCAGCGTCAGCAACTAAAAACACCACGCGCGCGACTTGATCTGGACAATGACGATGAACAACAAATATATACACGGCGGCACTACACATGCGCGCTATCGAAGCGACTATGTATAGCTATAGTACTATATAAAATGTATATATATATAAGCGAAACCAGGACGGCTTTATTATGAGAGCGAGAAGGAATAGAGCTGCTGCGGCGCGCTCTCCGGAAACTGCGTGGACTCGCGGGGAATCTCGGGCGCGCACAGAGCGCGCAGGTCCTCTATCGATCGGCGCCGCGTGCGCGCGCTTTCTCTGGTAAAAGAGGGGGACCAAAGGGGAGGGAGAGGGAGCAAAAGCTTTTGGTATATGTGTTGCTGTCGCCGCGTCGACGCCGAGGCTGCACCAGCGGTCCGAACAAAAGCTCGAGTGACACCCCCTCGATCGGATGGCCTCGTTTAATTTTCATGTGTGTGCATGAGGCGACAGTCGTGGTTTTTAAATCCCTTCCGCCTTTGGCGAATTTGCTCCATTTCGTGTACGCGCAGAGAGAGAGTGAGAGAGAGATCAAAAGGGAGGTGGCAGCTGCTTGGCGGCCGAGTATAAGCGATGAATTTAAATGAGCTTTCGGGTGGACGCGGCGAGCCTTTGTTTACGTTGCTCGCTGAATGGGTTTTAAGCGTCGAGGAGGTTTCGTTGACGAGTCATGCTGAGCCAGGATTGAATGAATGTAATATTATGTTATGTATATATAGTACTGTTTTGACTGGATGATGAAGTAACTTGTTTGAACGCTGCGATGAACTTGAATTTTTTAGAGTATGTTTTACATAGGGATTCTACGAAAGGTGCGTTCGTCATTTTAATTCATCAAATTAATATATGTTTTTTGTTATGTGTTTAAAAAATATGGGATTCGCTAAATTGCTCTCATCAAGCGCCGTCACTGAATCACGGAACAAAAACCTTATCGCTAATGCGCGTCCGATTAAACTTTACATCACGCTCAACAAGTCCTATTACCTCATCTCGTAAATTTTACTATTCTCGTACGATTACGTGTGCATCATTATAGACGAGTTATTTCCGTGATATACGGTTGACGTTTAACAGAAATCCCATCTGCAAACGTTATCAATCAACTTCCGTGTCATCAAACCTCCATCGTTGATTTTTATCTTTTATATTTTTTCCCTCTCACTGCGGATACCTATACACCTATATATAGTATATACGTAACACAATGCTCGCGCTGATAATACGATACGCGCTTAGCACACTTTCAGCCTCGGGAAACTAGATTCGAAGAGCTTTTTAGAAATGATGTCACGCCCAGTGAAAAACAAGATCTCTATAACTACACAGCACGCTATTTCCAGTTGCGCGATGACACTGTCGCTGTAAATAGCAATTGAAGCGCGCTATGTATAAGCTAAATAACAGTCGCCGCTATTTCATTAACCGGTATACGGATAGCCCAAAATCTCCAAAAATCATCCACGTTATAAAAACCAAACTAACACTTTTGATATAGAAAACACTGTTCACCTGTTGCCTATATATAGCCGCACAGTATTTTGTTTATATATCTGTCTTCCAGGAAACCTCGCTTTCAAAACCAGCACTCGTGCATATGGTAACCTGCTCCGATACGCTGTATATGTGCGCAGTATGCAAGGGGTTAATACACGTACCACCTGGGCGGCGGTCGACGGATAGACTGACTGATTCTGTACGCGCGTGCAGCAGCAGCAGCAGCGTTTCCGCGGGGGATCCGCAGCGCTGGTATAGGTAGGAGCGCGACGTACGCCCCACCTCCACGCCGTATGTCTGCGGTGCTTTACATTTTGCGCGCACGACTAGCGGGCTGCCGCGATCGAAATCCGCGCTCTTACTCTTATACTCGCATGCTCTCTCATCTGTTGCTGCGCGCGCTCTTGGAACCCAATAAGTATAGGTGTATATATAAGCATTCATTTGTTACATATATATATATATATACAGGCGAATTGGGTATGTATTGTTTCAGTATGTCTGTATAGGTATGTATGTAAATGAAGGTGCGGGACAGTCCGTGATATGGGTTATATTGAGCGAGACGCTGTGATGGGGGCAGGGCTCGTCGCAACTTTTATTAGCCGGTGTCACGATACGATGCGTGATGATGCGACACGGGGAGACAACGCGGCGACTGCACGGGAGCTCATGCACGGGCTGTTGATTGGGATAAGTGGAGGCGTATTATATAGGTTCGCGCGCCGCTGCCCACACGCTTTATGATATTATTTATATAGCAGTAGTGCTGCTGTAGGTTAGGGTTAAACGGTGTGATTTTTTGTGCGGTGATGTTGCGGGAGAAATGAATTGACAATCGATGGAAGTAACGTTTTACATAATCTAACCGATGACTTATGCGGTTTGATGGTTTTCATCATGTGCTTGAAGTTTGTGATGTTATGGTTCAGTGGTGAACACATTTATTTCTAATTGACCAAAATAGTATACATATACGTAGTGTTACGAGTTTTAGAGAAATTAAGTTAGTATAAAAGTTAAAATTGATTGCAAAGACATGTTTGCAGTTTAACTGAACTCAATTTATATTGCTGCAATGTAACGTAATTTAATTGGTACCTATATCCATTAATACAGAATGGACTTTGAAAGAAAATTAGAAAAATTTTGAACGGTTTCCATATAGCGGCAAATGAAGTTAGCGTAAGTTCAATGTTCATTTAGTTATTATACCATGAAAGTAAAGCTTATTACAGGATAAATGGAAGTGCGTCGCCTGTTAAAGTTTTAACGCTACAATAAAGAAGTTCCGTTTCGTGCGGCGCGACGAATTATTACACCGCCGCACTTTGCCTTTAAAATTAAGGCTATAAGCTGCGTAAGTAGCATCAACCGACGTGATCGTGTTTTTAAGTTGCTCGCCGCCGTCGACTTTGCATTGAACCCGAGCTCGCACGTATACTTATAGCAGCCCTGACTTGAAATTGCGACTATGGCTAGCACGTAGAATTAGACTAAGTATACAATGCATCGTGTGCGATGACGCCACTTAAGCGTCGACCATGAAAGACGAGCTCTATCCGCGCCTTTAGTAAATTTTCGTCAATAATGCCGTTCTTTATTTCTACGTTGTACCTATACAATGTCTAGGTACGGCATAAAGTTGACGAGGGGACGGCTAATTATTGCTATGACATTCGTGACATCTGATTTGCGAAGCATCTCGTGACTTTCGAAGACGTCTTTTATGTGTTTTGTTTATTGCTTGTACACGAAATTATTTAAACTAATATTCAATCAAAGTCTACGGCAGTTTACTTAATTTAACAATTAACAAAAGTATACAAGTAATAATGTATTACTTGTTTAAGATAAAGTGAATTCTATAAGAGTATTCTTCCTTGTTGATTCTGTTTTGCGAAGTCTAGGGTAACTTTAAGTTAATGTTTAATGCATGATTTACACACGATTACTTATACAACTTAAATACTAAATAGTAAAATGGTACTTCAGTCTTTAGGCTGTTATTTCAAATAACACTTGTTTGACTTCCAAATAGTTTTTTCAACTCGTAAAGATCCTTATACTATATACAAACAAAAACGGTACACTTAGACGTTAAAGAGAATAAATTTAATTGAACATTTTAACATTTCAAATCTGATACATTCATTAAAACTCGTCAATAGAAAAATCTATAATATTTACACTCAACAAACGTTATCACTACACGCGAAAAGTCAATAACCATTTACAGTTCGCACTTACACTCCACCTATAATATTAAGATTTGAGCTAAAACGAGCCTAACGAGCCTCGAGTAATCAATACGCACATTACACAAAACTCAACGGCACCGAGTCGTGTAGCACCTCGACATTATACGCCTTGTTTGCTAAAAGATCCCAGGGCAACACACGCTGCTATTCGTTACGCTATAATAATCCGGTGAGTCGCGAACCCAAACCGTCTCATTATACGGTAGCGGCAGCATGAGCTCGCGTAAAACACGCGGCAGGTGAGAAAAAAAGGGGAACGTTCGTGGGAGCGCCGATTGCTACGATCGATTATTCGGGAGTCGGTTAGTGCGCGCCGAGCCCCCGCATGTTTGCATATGTGTGTGTGTATGAGGTATATACACAGGTATGTACGAGGTATAGAAGGGAAGAACACACCCAGAAAAGGGGGTGGGTGTCTGTATGTGTATATCTGGACGGCTGACGCTCTCTTGAGTCGCACCACTGCCGAGCCCTTAATGTAGCGCCTATCTCACAGCGACCCGCGCTCTCGTTCTTATTTCCGCGTAGCTATATATGTATATATGTATGTGTATTCTCTGCGCTCGCGCTCTTAAAACACAGGTCGAACGTATTATAACGCTCTCAAAGCTTCGTCAACTGCGAGCTGTTGTATTGAAAATCAACGATAGTTATGCGTCGACGCAGTTTTTTTATTATAGATTGGAATGTCGTCTAATTTACGTTAAATATATTATGTGATTTGAGCATTATGAAATTAAATATAGGTCTTCTTATTTCATTAAATACCTAATAAATTAAAGTTATTCGACTATAAGATTTATCTTGCTTTAGAAACTTTACCGCTATCACTCTTTAAGTAATAATAATAATTCCTCTAATTGTATATATCGATTGGAAAAAAATATTAATTTTCTCATTATTAATGTACATTTATAATATCATATGAAATTAATAATAAATGCTTTTTCTTAAATTTAACTCCATTTCCTTAAATCGATACTTTTTTATTCTATTTTTTCAAATTGCTTTTACTTGAATAAAGAAATGATTGAAATGTCTCGTTTAAGTCTGATAACGTCGGCCTTCACACGGTTATCAGCTAAAGAGGTTGATCGAACAAACTTACGAAATTGCAAACTGGTAGAACTTGGAGTACTTTCCCAACCATTCGCGTGTGCGAAGCGAAATTTAAACATTCTATGCGCGTCAGCTCCATAAGAGCTTTTGCTACAGGGCCACTTATACGCTCAACTGATTTTCCGGCCAACTACATGTGTAAGATTGAATGTTATTGGCTTCACTGTTTACCTATACCTGTATAGCAAGAGTATTTGTACACAGTTGTTAGAGTTACATGAAGCATTAATAGATGATCTATATATTTTATACAAGAATACGTCATAGATTAAAACATAATGCTGTCAAACAGAATTTACAAGATAAAATGTAGAAGTAGGTCATTTGTTAATCACTATTTTGGTTGGTATCAATATTTTATGTTTTGTTCTTTTTATCATTAAAAAAGTTCTAATTACTTTTTTGCGTGATGCTAGCTCTACTTAATATGTTTTTTCAAACATATTTGGAACATTATCCGAATATAAAATTGACGTGGAGGTAGTATATTTTTATGTTATTTGTGTTTTTCTCTTATATCCCTTTGTGTGGCAGATTAAAGTGCCCTAAATGACACAGCATTCTAGCTTTTATATTTTTTTACGAATAACCTGTTTACCTAGAACTCCGTTTACGATTAACATCAATACCACATTATTTAGACGATTCTTTGAATTAAAAAATTTATTCTTACAGACCACGAAATATTATATATTTCTACTTCTCAATCTTTATTCCGTTTATACACAGCGGACTTGAAAAATTTCCAAGTATAATATTTTAAAATTGTTTTCATTTCAGGCTTGAATAAGCAATAAGCCTGAAATGAAAGACATGTTAAAATATTTAATTCGAAAAATTCTCTCTCTATACTCACCCTTCACCCTCACATTTTCTCCTTTCCCGTGCACTTCACTCCGCCCCCTTGGCGCGCTCGTTCTTGTGTGCTCACTCTGCCCTCTTGTTTACGCTCTTCCACATGCGCTTGCTTTCACCCTCACCCATCAGAGTCAACCTCGCTAGCGTTCATCCCCGCGTACATGAACGCGTTTACGACGTCGTCGTGTCCGGTAATTCGGTCAAGGACGTTCGATACCCCGCGCGTGTCGAGCGCATCGTCTTCTTCGTGATGACAAGCGCACGCGCAGAGGTTGAAAAGCGCTGACGGCACGACCATCCGATATATCGGTCTGCGTCTAATGAGACATCACTGCGCAGGCGAATAATGCACCATCGACAAGAGTCTATTCATGTCAAGTGCCATTTTTCTGCTTTCTCGTCGAATCGGGATGCTGCTCTGAGAAAAGAGTTATTGCTGCGGCCTGTAGAAATGTTTTTAAAGATGCTTTAAGAACAAAAAAAAAGAATGAAGTTACTTATAATTACGAATAGCTAACAAATTTAGTATTTGATTAAGGTATTTTTATTATTATTGGTTTTAAAAGACGAGGACTTATTCAACAGATATTAAAAATTTAATCAGAAAAGTAAAGGAAATGATTCAAAATGTAATAAAGAGATAATTGCAATAAAATAGGAGCTTAAATACAATGATGTATGTATTAATATTTGTTATAATTGAATAAACACGGTTCTAATTAACAAATAATTTTAATCAATGTTTGAGGAACTTCAGATTTAAAGGTTGTTTGTAAATCCTTGTAACATCTTTAACCGGGTTAAGTATAATCGATTAGTCAAAGATAATGAGTGTACCTTAATTGTGTTTGTTGATTAACGAATCGGATGTTTGCCTCTAAGCCAATTTGAAATACATACTTGGATAATTTCTGTTCTGAAAGGAAACAATTTACAAATGCGAATTATCTTCGAATCAAATTTAATTAATAAGTATTACTTCAGGATGATACACTTTTTTTATATTGCGCAAAATTAAAAAAAGTTTGCTAATATAATAATTCTAGTTTAATGACCGTCAGATATAAACTACATCCTTACAAACTACATACATCATTACATTCTAGTGAGAATAATAAATGACACCAATTGAAAAAAAAATTATAAATTCAGAACTTAAGTAACAATTATTTAGTTTTTTTTTATAATTTCTTAAATTATAAAAATTACTTGTTTTGTAAAGATTTCGGCTAAGGAGAGTGCACAACCTATGGAATTCGAATTCTAAGGAGTTCAAAAGTTGGAGCTAAAAATGAAGTCTAGTGCTTACAATTTCGTCAAATAGTCTTTTTCTTGAAAAAGCAGATATTTAGTCTTAAATGTTTTTTATTTCATGAAATGCTATTAGTTCTTTATATAATTAAAAATATAAATTGTCAACACTCTATGCTTTATTTTTAAATAGTAGAAATTAATTTTATAATCTCCTTTAAAATTTATTTTTTAGACCATAATCTTCTTGTATGAGTATATCAGTATTGATCAATTTAAAAAAATTAGGTATAAAGATTTTAAAAGAATGTCAAACAAAAGTCTCACTGCGAAAATCTGTAAAAAAAACTATATCATTTACTTATTTTTTTCACTAAAGCTTCAGAGTATAATTTCTAAATCTGTACACCGTGTTATGTGACAATGGCTATGTTAACTATTCTAGCTGAAAAAAGTCGGGTAATTCATCAGTTGAATATCTCACCTGATGTTTTGAAATAATTCATCTGCTGATTTCCCGAACTTATTATTTTTTTCCTGATCTTCTACCTGAGTATTTGTGTTATATTTCATCTAATTATTCGCGTGTTTTTTGTTAAATGGTTATTTTGTCACATTTTTCTTTAAAGTTTTTAATCATGTTTTAAATATTTAAAAACCTTTTCATTTCAGGAAGCAATTTTCCATTTAAGAACATCAGGTAATTAAGAAGGTATTTAGTATATGACTAATATTATCCAATTTTTTATCTAAAGATTCACCTGACTTTGTCTTCATCTGAGTTTTTACCTGATTAATCTTTAATTTTTATGAAAATCTTCTTATAGAAAAAAATAAAATTTACATAAAATCAAGTGAATAATCAGGTGAAATATCATGTAAAAAGTCAGGTCGCATGTCAGCAGATTAATTATTTTAAAATAACTGTTTATTATGCAGCTAAAAAGTGAGAGGATAAATCATCTGATTTTTTCATCTAGTATAATATTAATATATTTTTTTTAAATAATCATATAAAAGTATTTGGTAGGGTTCGCTTCATACACATAAGTTTTATACACAATTTAATTTAACACATACTTTTATATGAATTTCTTTTATACGCAATGTGGTTTTTATTGAACACATTAAGTTAAACACCGTTTCTTAAAAAATGAAATATTATTGTACACGTTTACTTTCTACACGTAAAAAGAATAAGTATTACATAGAACTCAATATCGCACACAATACATTGTGCTCTAAAATTTGTTCTACAATAATTAGAAATGGTAAATATTCAACGCATACTATTTTATACGGACAAATGATGGTTCGTTTTTTTATATAAATTTTTCACTAAATTATTTTACACTAACCAAATAATATTTTACACCCTCAATTAAAATACCTTAAAAAACCTTCATTAGAAAGTGTGAAATAATTCAAAAAATTTGTTTATCCAACCGAATTTATATAATAATTAAAGTCAATTATTTTAGAGTGGCTTATATTGTTGTCCAAAGCGACTGTGCATTTAACACCATCTAACATTCATGACATAGGCTCAAGCATTTGGCATGAGAAAGATTGGTTGAAGATAATACAGATTTCTACCTTAACGGTTCGTATTATGGCCGCATGTGTTTGTCAAGGCCAGTCTGCTCGTTGAATCAAGCCAACATTACTATAGATAAATACTTCCAGAAATTCTCGAATCGCATAACACCGCAGTTTTACTTCCATTCCCTATTATGTGATCACAGACTTCAGCATCGGTTACATCACTGTCATACTAACAGGTATATATTTTCTTTGACTGCTTAACGAATCAGCTTATTTTGCTAGTGTACTAATATTATAATAATCTACATTGATAAAAACATTGTGATATATGTCGTTTTGTAGTGTTTCCTTCACAATTGTCGTGTGTGCCAGTAGAAGATAGAAGTGATGTCGGCGAAGGTGGATTTAATCACGTTAAGTGATGGGCATAAAGTACCTGTCCTAGGGCTTGGCACATGGCAAGGAGGCGTAAGTAAACATAATTTGGCGGGAAATTTTAAATATTATTTAAGAATTTTTTATTAAAAGAATAAAGTTTTTACAAGATTAAAAATTATAATATTCACATTGTTCAAAATATATATTTATAATAATTATGTTGTAAGAGAAATTCTACATTTTTTTTCATAATATCATTTTTA
Organism: Torymus tubicola; assembly: GCA_035583055.1. Taxonomy (NCBI): domain Eukaryota; kingdom Metazoa; phylum Arthropoda; class Insecta; order Hymenoptera; family Torymidae; genus Torymus; species Torymus tubicola. The sequence goes on along the minus strand of JAWWEQ010000010.1, from coordinate 18,266,690 downwards.
TGTATTAAATAAGACTAAGAATTAAAACTAAATTATCAAATATGCATATTTTCTATAAAAAATTGATATAAAAATCTATTCAATTTAAAAAATTGGTACTTGAAGAATTGCAAAATATAACCTAGTCTAGACTGTAATATGATTGCTCAAGCTAATTTTTTAAAATAATTCAACTCTTTTAATGATTTATTTAGGACTGAAATTAAATTATACATGTTCACTGTTATGAAAATGGAAGAAAGTTTATATATTATAATTTTGGTGAATGCTATTGAAGTATAAAGTATTATTACTGTAAAATGTATTTTGCCGCAAATAATTTTACGATGATAAAAAAACGTAAAATAACTTAATATTACGAAAATTCAGATTCAAATACTACAGATTCAAATTTTAATTCATTAGTATTTTGATAAATGTCGAAAATTGGAGCGGCAGTAAAGACCGGTCCGGTATCCTATGAGGGCGCATGCGCGCGGAATATTTATATAAGTATATAATATGGTATCGAAAAGGCGATCACGCACTTCGTATTTGTATCAAAATATCGAATTTAATTTACTGATAATTTTTTTAATGAATACGTGTAATTTGGATGTTTTAATCGTCGACTGTTCATGAAGAATAAAAAAAATACGATCGATATAGTTGCATTCGAATTGTTATTTTTTCAAATTTTCCTAATTTTATAAAGTAGATGGTTCACAAAGGCGAAAACAGCAGTAGTTGATCTAAATGCTCACTGTTTTCGTACTTGTAAACTTTTTACTTTATGATTGGAAACAATTTCCATGTTTCGATCAATAACGATTCGAATGGAATTACACTTCGCCTTTTCGATACCCACCCACACTGGTAAAATATTGAAAAAGTATCAGATTTGGTAGTTTTACAGAAATTTTCGCTGTCCAGTTAATTAAATACTTATTACAATCTTTAAATTTAAATTAACTATAAATAGAGTAATGTGAATAATCGCAAATTACTAAGAGCATTTCTAATAATGTATGATCAGTCTCAATTTTTTTCAGTAGTCATTATTACTATTCTCTTTAGGATTAATGGATAGCTGCAATAATTTTAAAAACCTTGAAAATAATTAGACTTTTGATATAGAGCAATGTAATTTTAATGGTTAAATGTCGATAAACAGTGACATAGATTGAGATGAACGTGTGAGTTCCTCAATTATGTTTTTTAATTTTTGTCATAAAATTATTGAATCCACCAAAAAGAACGAACAAATTCTATAATAGTCTTAATACTTAAAAAAATATTACGTTAAGTATGAAATACGAATGAAACTGTTTATAAAGCATATTTCATCTTTTTTCTTTTTTTATAATGATGAACATATAATATAAAATGATACATTTATTGCCAACTTGAGTCCAAAATATAAATCTAACAACGATATTATATGTAATAATCGTTTTTATAAGATAAGATAATAAATATTAAAAGAATAAATGTTGTTATCTTAAATGTAGCCTATGATTTTAATGAGATAAAAATAATGAAAATATTCACGGTTGATTAAAATCGAAATTATTCAAATAAATAAAAAAGAGAAATAAAAAAAAGATTACTATTTTCAGAAAGAATTAAAATATATATACTTTTATATGTCTACAGTCTGTTGGCATTCAAAACCATTTTATATGAAGCAAGTGATTTTTGCGAAAACTGATTATCAAACTATACTAAAACTTTTAATAAACAAATTTTCTATATAAGATAGTTAAGTAAACTGTTTTTACTATTTATATATTACTAAGGATTAATTTTATGTTGTAGGATGTTCCAGAAGCTGTATACAATGCCGTCAAGATTGCTATTGACGCTGGTTACCGTCACTTTGATTGCGCTTCGGTTTATGGTAATGAAGCTGAGATTGGCAAAGCTCTAAAGGAAAAAATAGATAAAGGAGATGTTAAACGAGAAGATCTTTATGTTGTTACAAAAGTAATTATATTTAAACAACTAATAGACTTCTTTGTAATATACACACACAAACAGGCGCGCACGCGCATGATAACAAATTGTAAGAAATCTAATAATGTTTTTAGTTATGGAATGATGAGCACCAACAAAAATTAGTGGTTCCAGCATGCAAAAGATCATTAAAAAAGTTGGGATTGAATTACATCGACTTATATCTTGTTCATTGGCCATTTTCGTACCCCGTAAGTTGCATTAATATATTTTTCTTATTAATTAAGCTTTCGAAATACGAAGAAATTGTATTGTACACTTTAGTGCGTTAATTAGAAACATAGCTTTATTTTTTTAAAAACATTTCTGCAATGTATATATTTATTTTGTATAGAAGTATGTATTTAACTGCATAATGTATAGTCAGCTACTTTGAAAGTTATTTAAGTTACACGTTTTTAATATAAAAAGACAAAAAGTTATTACGGATGTATTATCATAATAATTTTATTTAATTAAAAATATTGAAAAGAAGAAAAAATAAAAAACAGAAAAAGAACGAAAATTGCCATTTTTTCATAAAATTAGAAACGTTTAAGAAGATTTAAAAAGAATACGAAAGTTATTATAAGCAGAAATTCAACTGCGCAAAAACAATATCATTTTATTAATATTTTTTACTAACAATATCAGTTGATATATCACTGCGTATCTAATCAATGATCCCTATGGAGAATTTTTTAAACGTTATCTTATTGTAGGATTTACTTTTATTTAAACTTTATCTTATTGTAGGATTTACTTTTACTCTAATCTTTTTTTTTCTCTTTAAAAAAGTGATGAAGGAAAATTGAAGCCAAAATAAAACGTTTGGGATTGGTCGAGTCCGACAGACTACAAGCTCGTAATTAGTCGACGCGGAATTTAGCTCGGCGCTTAAGATTTTATCTAATTGGTCCGAAAAAACCGCGAGAATTTAAATTGTTTAACAATTAAACTAGAAAAATAGAAATTACAAATATATTTTTTGTTAGAATCTGTTTTTACATAATAGAACGCTGCAAAAATTGTATTTCAGTGGAACCCCAACCTTAAAATTTGTCTGAATTGCAAATAATAAAATAATAAATATAATAATCGTTTCTGTGTAAAATTGTATAAATCTCAGAATATTAAAAAAAAATAAATAAATGCAATATAACATTGCAATATTCATTGTGATACATTGTTATATTAAAAAAAGAGCGCGCGAAGTGCGCATGATCTTGCTAGTAAAATAAAAAATAGACGAGTAATATAATATAATATACAAAATCGCATTGAAAAATTAATTTTAACATCCTTAATTCAACGAAAAATGAAGTTACTTTTATGTGTGAAAAATACACTGAGAAAAATGATCTATTAAAAATTAATATTATACACAGCAACGTCCAGACATATTTTCGATATCAAGTACACCAAATGTATACATATTGGAATGTTTATGGTATTATTTAGATAAAAAAAAATGTAAAATGTTAATAATTTTTAATGAAATAATGTTGATTTTAGTCGATAGTGTACATAGTTTCAATTTAGAGTGCATTGTATTCTTATAATATGGCTGAAGTATATTAGTAGTTAAATTAGAAGACTACCATTGAGCCTTGTTATGCAGTCAAGCCGGCAGCGAGTCAACACCCCCGGCCAATCAATTTCCCTTTAAACTAATCAATTTTTTTCGTCGCGTGGCAGGATGAAGTCGACTACCTCGAGACATGGCGCGGCATGGAGGAGTGCGTTAAACTCGGCCTGGCGCGCAGCATCGGCGTGAGCAATTTCAATTCCCAGCAGTTAACGAGGCTGCTGGAGCACGCCAGTATAAAGCCAGTTATGAACCAGATAGAGGTCCATATAAACCTCAACCAGAGGAAGTTGCGGGAGTTTTGCGCGAGCAAGTCGATCGCGATCACGGCCTACAGCCCGTTCGGTGCGCCGGGACGTTGCACTGGTTTTCAGCCGGCCGGTCCCGATATCGACCTCAACTCCCCCGTGGTCGCCGAGATTGCCAAAAAGTACGGCAAAACCTGTGCCCAGGTCGCGCTGCGTTACTTGGTGAGTGCGCTCGTTTCTTCGTTCGTGAAATGTGTTTTTTTTCTACGGATATCTGACTCCGTACAGTGTCTCACTTGTGAACCCTCATGGCAGATGAAAGCTGCAAGCTCGTATCTCCGTTGGAGATTACTCGATGACACTGTACCGGTAGTCCGGTATCAACCGAATTACGAGATGGTTCCGTACGAAACAATATTTATAGAAATTTTCACAACTGGTGCTTATCAAGAAAAAGTAAAATATAACAAAAATAACATTTGCACTAAATAATTTTTTTTTATTTCCACTTTTTAATTAAACATTTTATTTACATTTAAATTTACATAAAATTTACATTTAAAAAATGTATCAATTTAAATTGAATACATTTTCCATAATAAATGAAAATAACGAAATATTTTTTATATCTTTAGATTGATCTTGGAACTATACCAATTCCCAAATCAAGTTCGGCAGAACGTCTCAAACAGAACATCGATGTATTTGATTTTAAATTAACCCCGGAAGAAATAGCAACAATTGACAAGCTAGATCGTGGTTACAGAACTTGTACGGCTATTGAGTACGTACAAATGTTTATTACTTTTTTAGGAAGCTATATTTATGACGTATTACTAATTCCTTATTTATCTTTCTTTCAGATACAAGAATTGTAAAGAATATCCCTTTAACATTGAATTTTAATAAAAAATATTAAAACATATTTTAAAAAATTTTATATGTTTTTACTTTTTATATAGTTTTTACTAAATATAGATGACTAAAATCGTTATTTTTTATTTTACATTTTAAAGTCATCATTAAAAAGTAATTAAAATTTATTTTTATATTAAATGTAAAACAGAAACGAAATGTCACGCACGAACAAGTGTTTACTGTAAAGAGTGAACAAACAACAATAAATATAGATAAAAAAAGTTTACGACTAATGTCATCACCGTGTTACTCATACACATAAATTTACAACTTCCTACGAATATAATTTCACATTATTTTAAAGCTAAAAAACGCATTTAACGTAAAATTTAGTAACTATACATGTTCCTGATAAGAAGTCTTTGTAGTTATATTTTCAACGTTGATTACATAAAGATCTTGGCGCCCCAAAACCTTGCCAGTGAGCCTCGACAGTGCAACTAATTTGCCAAAGTATTCGTCGCGCTTTCAATATGACCGTGCCCACTGTCACCTTTAACGATGGAAATAAAATGCCCATGATCGGGCTTGGAACTTATTTGGTAAATTAAAATAAAATTCATATTAACCTGTAAAATGTACTTAATATTCCACTAAGTCACAATTTGCAACCTCTAGTGCGAGCTTCGCCATCTTCTATTGCAGTCTAGAAATTGAATGCATGCCAAAAGTAAATAAGCTCCTAGTTGCGTTTTCGTTGTATTAAAATTGATATTGACTTTTCAGTCAAAACCTGGTGAAGTAGAAGAAGCTGTAAAATATGCTATTGAAGTGGGATATCGGCATATCGACACCGCATATTTTTATGAAAATGAGAAAGAAATTGGCAAAGCTATACGTGCAAAGATAGACGATGGAACTGTAAAAAGAGAGGATATTTTCCTTACAACAAAGGTAAATATTTCTTTACTTTCAAAATATTTAAATTTATGTTAAATTTTTTATTTTTGCAGTTATGGAATACTAGTCATAAAGAAAATGAAGTTGTGCCAGCTTGTAAAAAATCTTTGGAAAATCTCGGCATGGACTACGTTGATCTTTATTTGATTCATTGGCCACTTGCTTTTAAAGTAAATAACATTTTATTTAGCTTTACAAACATTTATCGTAATTTTAATGAAACATCTTCATTTTAGTCTGGAAATGAACTCACACCCAAAGATGCCAACGGAAAAATAGAATTTAGTGATACTGACTATCTCGAAACATGGAAGGGTATGGAAGAATGTAAACGCCAAGGTCTTTCACGTAGTATTGGCGTTAGTAATTTTAATTCAGAACAAATAACAAGGCTGTTAGAATCAGCAAAGATCAAACCAGTTAATAATCAGGTATATTTTTGTGATTTAGTTGTTATTCATACATTTTTAGACAGTTGAAATTTAGAATCCATTATTAAAATAGATATTTGGTATGGTAAAAAATAAATATTATCAATTATACTATTACATTTATAAAATAGATCAGTGATTATAGTTTATGTTGTAGGTTGAAGTGACATTAAATTTAAATCAAAAGCCTCTAATAGAATTTTGCAAGAAACATGAGATTACGGTTACAGGATTTTCACCTCTCGGCAGACCAGGAAACCGCTATGGCATTCAAAATTTATGGGATGAACCAATAATTCAAGAGCTTGTACAAAAATATAAGAAAACTCCAGCAAATATCGCATGCAGATTTATTGTAAGTATTTTATATATAAAATCTAAAGTTATTGTTTAAAAACGTTTCAAAAATTAAATATTATTACATTAGCTTCAACTGGGTGTGACACCAATTCCAAAATCAGTAACAAAAGCTAGAATCAAGGAGAATTTCGATATTTTCGATTTTAGTTTGACGCCTGAAGAAATTAGTGCGATTGAGAAGTTGGGAACTGGCGCAAGAGTTGCACCATTCTCTGAGTAAGTGTATATCGCTTTCCTATTGTAAACAAATTATGTACGACACTAACATTAAATATTATATTTTTTTAGCGCTAAAGGAGCAAAAAATTATCCGTTCAATATACCGTTTTAGTCATCATTGTAAATATATATATACATATAATCTAGAAAAAATAATTATCATTTGAGTATTAAGTAGTTCATACTTTTAATTCTTGAAATGAAGAATTACTAAATTTAAAAAGTTAAAACTGCCTAATACATAGCCACAGTTTGTTAAATATGTTATTAATACAGTTTTATTTTCTAATCAAAATATATTTAAATTTTGTAACTATATCATAGACTTATATTTATATACCTTCATACGTATTTTACGTTCATTGATGAACGTTGTGAAATTAATATATAGTTTATTATTACTGGTTTTCTATACTATAATCATATTTTTTTTTATTAGTAACATACAATTATAACATGTTACTTATAGACGATGTTTAATTTTTTTATTTGACCAGCAAAAATATTATTGTTAATGTATATATTTATATTTTTAAATTTAATGTTTCCGTTTTACGTCTTATCTTTTTATCTAATAAATCTTCTGGATAATTATCTTTTATCAAAAAGAGCGAAAATAATAAAGTAGTACATTTTTATCAAATTATTAGAGAATTTGAAATAATAGTCAATATTCTTGCAATAAAATATTGCCGAGTCACGTCACGAGTCATCCGATATAATAGATGTAAACACATCTAGTGTCAGATAAGATATATCTCAATAATTCCTATGTAGGTACTCTAAGTAGAGGAAGAATGAAGAATCTATAATTTTCATACATCAGTTAGCTAAGTGCTTTTAAACAGTAAACATGGCTGTGCCAACTGTAACCTTCAATGATGGACATAAAATGCCAATGTTTGGACTTGGAACATTCTTGGTAAAAAAGATTTCAATTGTTAAGAATTAATTACATTAAAAGTATATTTAATAACATATTTTGTTATGACACTATTTTTTGACGTGTCATAAAAATTCTAACCTCTTTTAAGCATATTGTCAGTTATTTCTTTGTGGTAGGAAAGTAGTGCATATCGATGGATTTTTAATATTTTACTGATATAATATGAATATTTATATGTTTATGATGACAAATATAAGATTTTAAAATTTTCGTTATTTTTGTCAATCGTAGAAAATTATAAATGTTACATGCGTATTTACAAAATTAATTATTTATTTCGTATAAAAAGTATGTATATTTTTACTGATTAAGTTCACTTTGTAACATAATAAGTTTACACCTATAATTAAAATGAGTATAGTTATTGGCGGGAATAAAAGCATTTAAATAAATATATATATATATATAACTTTCACAGTTATACTTAACAGGTGGATTTTTAACCTACAACATCCGTGACGTAGATATTTATCATTTCATCAACGACGATTTATTGTAGAAAATGATTACCATTATATAATTATACTAAATCGGGAATTACATTTTAATTTCTAACTTTCGTTTGAAAAAGAAGGACAATGATTATAGGATTTGGAAAAAATATAAAAAGTTAAAAATTTCATTATAATTCCATTTCTTAATTTGGTTTGAATGTACATATGTTTTACCGGTTAAATTTACTTCGTAACTAATAAGTAGGAAAAAGCAAATATTGGCATTAGCAAAAACAAAAATATTTACGTGTAATTATGTAGTTGCGTATATATATATATATTCAAATTAAACTGGCACAACATTATGGATTTGCAAACTTTACGATTTATGATACAGTAATTTCAATTTTATTATTTGTTACAATCATTCAACAATCATTATGATTGTATAATAATAGATAAGAAAAACCTTAGTTCATCGCCTATAAAGTTTAGAATGATTTGACAAATTATTTGAAATGCTATTCCTATCAGCAGTAAAATAATTTTTCAATTTTTAACATTTAAAAATAATAATGCAAATATTCTTGAGCTCTTTATTTGCTTTAATTATGGAAAAATATAATTATACATGAGCAAAATGTAGCTTTTATTTCAAAATTTTCTCCGATGAAAGTTACTTTGTAATACACCTAAGAGTACAGTACTTAAATATTATCGTTATCATCGTGAAGAAACCTAAGTAAGGTTATATATAGGCGAATAGAAACTCAAGCATACTTCAATCTAAATATTTTGAAAGCTAATTTAAACTAATTTCAGAATAATAATTTAAAAAATAGATAAGAGTATATTGATTATTACATTTTATTTAAAATGATTGGTAAACAATATATAATTTCATTAATTTATATTTTATTAATAATTTAACTATGACCTTTTTATAGTCTGCACCCGGTCAGGTTAAGGAAGCTGTAGAATATGCGATAGAAATAGGTTACCGGCATATTGATACTGCAGCGTTTTACGGAAATGAGAAGGAAGTTGGACTTGCTATTCAAGAAAAGATTAAAGATGGAACCGTGAAACGAGAAGAAGTTTTTGTTACTACAAAGGTAATAAATAAATTAATTATCTGAGGATTACGTAAACTTGAAACCAATCACAATATTCGTTAACTAAAATTATAATGGTTATTTTAATTCTATCACTTCTCATTTTAAAAATTCTTACTAATTTATAGTTATGGAGTAATACACATAAGCCTGAAAATGTGGTTCCAGCGTGTAAAAAATCTTTGGAAAGTCTTGGGTTGGAATATATTGATCTTTATCTTGTTCACTGGCCATTTGCTTTTAAGGTAATGATTAAAGTATTTATATTACAAAAGATAAAGCTTAAAAAATAATTAAAATATCTGTTTTTCAGGAAGGAGATGAGTTAATGCCACGAGATGCTTCCGGCAAATTACTTCTTGCCGATACTGATTATCTAGAAACATGGAAAGGAATGGAGGAATGTAAGAATCAAGGTCTCGTACGTAGTATTGGCGTCAGTAATTTCAATTCTGAGCAAATCACAAGACTGCTTGGAGCAGCTAAAATTAAGCCTGTAAATAACCAGGTAAATTATGTGATACGGTTAATTACAGAAAAGAAATTCTTTTTGAATGAATTTATATTGCTACTTCGGTTTTTGAATTTTTTGCATTTCGTTGATGTTACAAAAAGTCACGTATAGATTTACGTCATTTATAGTAGATACTTCTCTGTAGAATATTATAAAATCGTCATGAAAAATATTTATTTATTACATTATTTTTAATAGATCGAAGTATCCATAAACTTGCCGCAAAAGCAATTGATTGAGTTTTGCAAAAAGAACGATATTGTGGTTACCGGTTATTCACCTCTTGGTAGGCCTGGAAATAAATTAGGTATTAAGAATTCATGGGATCACAACAATATTCAATTAATTTCTAAAAAATATGGAAAAACTCCTGCTCAAGTTGCACTTAGATTTGTGGTATGTTTTATATGCATTCTTAAATACAATTTTCAATTTATAATATAACAAAAAAAAAATAAAGAACTTGTGAATTTCAGCTACAGCTGGATGCTACTCCGATTCCGAAATCTGTGACGAAGTCACGTATAAAGGAGAATTTTGAAATATTTGATTTTAGCCTAACTCCTGAAGAGATGAGAGCGATTCACGATGTTGGAACTGGTGATCGTGTAGCACTAATGGAAGAGTGAGTGTTTTAAACAATGAGGTCATAGCTTTCAACAATTCTTTATCTATATATAATTATATATTTATTTATTTTATTACAGCGCTGCAGAGGCTAAATATTATCCCTTTAGCATTCCATTTTAAAAATTTTTATTAAATTATTTCTTAATTATATAATTATGATTTATTTTTAATGTCATCTTTATTTATATGTACATAAATTCTATTATAAATTTAATTGAAAGAGATTAAATTGCGATATTTAAGTAAACAAACGAATACAATTTATTAAGCGACTTTTCCTTTCCTTAAATTATGAAGATCTTTTAAAATTAATTTTTCCTCCCGCCGGGCCGAAAGTACCACATCCCTCCCGGCGCAAGAACGGGAATGTGGCATTTTCGACTTCGGTTAACACGAGATATGGTCTGTCCAAGTTTTTTTCCTCCCTAGCTGTGTAATATACTATTTTCAAAGCCCTTTTATGAATTACAATAAAGCATAACTGCTTCATTAGAAGATTTACCCTTGGATTTACTAAACAAAACTAATTGTAAATAGAAACCCCTCTTTCTGTCCGAAATAATAAAAAATTACAATTTCTCCTACTCGTATTATCCCTCCTCCCGTTTTACCAGACCTTTCGGTGGTTTGAAATTTCGGCTATTACGTCGTAACCATAAGTATCCACCGAGCGCAATCAGCGCACCGTCGAAAAATGTGAACCATAGTTGCTGTTAACGCAGCACCGCGTGATGATTCAACCAATAAAGCTTCGTTCGCGCAAACGGCGCATATACATACCCAGCAACAAACTACACGAACCCTGCATGCGAATTCTCTCCCTCTCTTTCCCTTTTCTCTCCGTCTCTCTTTCGCCTTGCGGTAGACGAGCAGTGGAATATTTTCTCGTCCTGACACCCGGTACTTTCCATTATTTAATCCCATTAAGACGAATCCCGCATGTGTCGCCTCGTCCACTACGAAACTGTGCTGTGGTAAGCCATGATCAAGTGTAGTTCTTATGCGAGTGCGGCCTCCCTTCCGTTCCCAAGGAGAACCAAATCTCACTGCATCGTACTCAATTGCCGACGTCGATTTTGCAGATTCTCGTCCGTGATACTTGCTGATTATTATACCAATTGCAAGATTGTATAGTTTTTTCCTTTTTTCAATTTCAAGCTTTTTCAGTTGTAAAATGATTTACAAGGGTTGCATATTGGATTTCGTGGGGATCTAGATTGTCAGTGTGGATTGGTTTACTTCGGTTCTTATACAGGTAATTATTGACGGCATTATAAAGCTCATCCCATTTAAATTTAAAAGATGATGAATTAATATTTATTCTTGTATTTTAAAATTAATATAACAAATACATATAACAAAAATGATTAAAACGGTTTTTTTTTATCTCGTATCAATTTGATTTTATATTGTTTCTAAAATTAAACTTTCTTGAGCTAAGTTTTTGTATAATCGAAAGGTGTTACATAATTTCCAATGATATTTTTTCTTTAATTTTAATCGATATTATTTTGATTGATAAAAAGAATTTTGTGAATTCTAAAGAAATACAATTAAAATATAGATGCCTAATGTTTTTTTTTAAAGTTCAGATTTTTCTATATGCGTTAGTTCTCAAGTATAAAATTGTATATACATTATCCCGATTTTCGCAGATATAACTATAGAATGAAACAAAAATAATTTAACTTGATAGCATGCGATTATTCTCTATATTTGTAAATATAATGCAATCATATCTTACTATTACAACATCTTATTAAAAATTAAGATACATGGTGTTAAATGCAAGGTTATTATTTATAACAAGGTATTAAAATTTACTGTGGAAACAATAAATAGTAATACAAGTGTGTTAAAAATATATTATGAATTTAGTTACATGGTACAAATAAACAATATTAACATTTTCAAATTTAAATGCTATGCCTTACAAAGAATCTATCGCGTAAAAATGATTATTAAAAAATTGCTATAAAGTGGCATACGGACATGTTATCTTTGATATGATAATTATCTATTTTTAATACAAATATATTGGCTTAAGAACAACTTTCATTGCTTAGTTATATGTAAGATAAGGATATACGTAAAAAATTATATTCTTTCTTAACATTCAAAATTAAATAGTTTTTTATTTAAAATTGTTTTGTTCATAATTTACGTAATTAATTTGACTATTATTTTTATTTTTTTTTATATTTGTATTATATTTTCATTATATGAATGCCCACTAATTCTATTAACAATAATGTACATTTGTAATTATACCATATTAAAAATAATAGGCATAAATTTGTATGTAATTTTTTTCTTTTAGGATTAACAGATCTTTTAATGTTCTTACATAATTTTTCTTGCAACTCATGGAGTAATAAAAAGTAAAAATCATGCGCGCGTGATAACGAGTTCACGTCTTGCCCCTTATCAGTTGTTCAATCGGCTAAAAGACGCTTCTTATAGATGCACGAGTGTTCCTCGATAGGTTCGTTCTTCATTCCTTTGCCACGAACAAAGATTCTTTATTCGAAAAATCATGGAGTATCGACTCCATGATAAAGGTACGCAAGCGAAATCTATTCATTACTAAAATAATTTGTAACGCGAAACCAAAAAATAAAATCGAGTCAGTTTCTGGATTGGTCCAGTACTCGTTTGATAAACCTATTACAATTTTTTTCTTTTCTATTGTTGGAGAGACGGAGAAAAGGAAACGATCATAGCGCATACTGGTATGAGCTACTCTCTTTCTCCTCGAACATATGCGGGGCGCGTCCCAACCGACCGAGTACTTTTCCATAGGTTTCGCTCCCCCAAGTTTCTCGCCCTATATCTCCGTCGTTTTCGTTGTATTAGTGGACTGTAAAGGAACAGAATGCCGCACAGCTTACGCGTTACTCTCTCCCTTGTATATATATATACAGTGTATCAAAACAAAGTTTTTACGATGATTCAATTTTATCATTCAAAATTGCACATTAGTTATTTTTTATAAGAACAAATTTTTTAATTTTACAATGTATTTTAGAGTTTTATTCATAACTTTATTTTTAATGCTTTATTGCAAATTCTTAAGCATTAATTCGCACTGTAATTACCGATTTAACTGCATTTATCTTAAGTTTTTCATGCAATAAATTCAGAATATATAAATAAAAAGTGAATGAACATTCGCTTATACATTCTCACAAACATAAAAAGTATCATAATATTTATGTTACGATTCATAAAGTTCATACATCGTAATTTTTTGATTATAAAGAAATTTTGCTTTCAAAAAAGAAACCTTTTACAATGAAACAACTGTCATTTGTCATGTGATTCAATAGTTTATAACGACATGACCTTTCGGAAAGAAAATACAGGTGGTTTTTAGTATATGTATAAATTTTTGAATTAAAATTTTTTTTTGGATACTTTACTGAATATTTTTACTAATAATTATCGTGTCATAAAATCATTAGTATATGGAATGATCGATCTTCTGTCATTTTTACGGAAAGTTACTGTAATGACTCACGTAACTAGCAGCAAAACTTTCTGCGAATTACTACAATTACAATACATAGCGTCATGTCGTCAATTTTTATGAGCAACGGAAAGAGATGAAACGAGGCTGTGAGCGCTGAGTGTGAATGGAGAATTTTCAAAACGGAGCAAAGCGCGCTTGAGCTCTATCGCTTTCCTTGTCTCTTGTATAAGAGCACCGGCCGGCGCGCACACGATTCTTGGTGGGGGTCCCCAAAGCTATAAAAGTGGCCGGCACAGTGTGTACTGCGTACATTACGCACCTTGTGCTGCTGTATCGCATATCTGCGTGCCTGGAGCATCTGTGTGGGAGCATTTGATAACATTAAATTATTCTCTACGCGAGTCAAGAAGAAACGTAGCGTTTTTCTGACGTAAACTAGTCTGTGATTTGTGATAGCAGAAGTAAGTACAGCTTCAAGACTTTTCGAGAACTTTCGCAGAGATGGCATTGAAGGTACCGAAAATCAAATTCTACAATGGCAACGAGATTCCCTCGTTTGGACTGGGAACGTGGAAGGTGAGTCTGTTCGCATATGCCAGTTAGTGGAATCTGAGGCTATTTCATTGTGTTTTTTTTTATTTTTGTGGAAATACAGTAATACTTTATAAATCCGATTGAAATATTTCAATAACGAGGTGATAAAAAGATGTGACAATTCAACAAAATTATTAGCTTGTCATTAACGCTACGATAGCTGTCTTCAGTTTCAAGTTATGTTTTTTTTCCTGATTTATTTTTATCTACTTACGTTCTCGTATCCGCCGTACTGTAATAATGTTCAATGTCATCTTTCATTTTGATAAAGAATGATTTTAGTTACACGTATGTAGATGATAAAATATAGTATTTTAAATGTTTGAATATCCGTATGTATGATAAAAGATTGAAACATTTATTATTACAGAAAATCATAAATTTTGTTAAGTACTATAAAATATTATTATTTTTTTTTAAATAATGTTTTTAAAATAATGTTAATATTATAAAGATTTTATATTTTTAACATACTTTAAAGATGTAAAGAAATTATAGAAATGGATTTACTCTGACAAGTTTTCTAAACTTAGTAATGAGGAATGTGAGAAAAATTAAGAAACTATTTCTTTGGGTCATATTCATGTCTTATCGCTATAATTTAAATCTTAGCGGCGTATCGGGTAACATCCAGTAATATCCGTAACTTTATCAAAAATAAAAAATTCAAATCAGAATGAGATTCAACTTGCTGCTATGTCGATAACATAATAATTACGTCAATCATATCATGCTAAAACCTTGCGAAATATAGTTATGCTAACTTTGACGCACAATAAACAAATGTTACGTAGTTTAAAGTGTTAAACTAAAGTGTTAAACAGAACCTGAATGTGTCTATATAAAAATTTTTTCTTTCAAATATATTATTTCGAATGTAAAATTGTAATAATGAAAACATTGATGTTATATCATTTAAAAAAAAATTGTTCCATACCATAATTATATATAATCTTCTGTTTTTTTTTAATTTGAATTATTTAATCGAAATTAAAATTTGATTCAAATAGAAACTTAACATAACAAGTTTATAATTGATTACATTTTTCAATACCGGTTAAGTGGTATCTCACTATCCCGTTGAATCGTACTTTCTCTCTAACTGAAAACCTGCCCGACTGACAAAAAAATTCGTTAACAGTCAAAGCCCGGTGAGGTAACTCAGGCGGTGAAGGATGCCATCGACATCGGCTACAGGCACATCGACTGTGCCCACGTCTATGGTAACGAGAAAGAGGTTGGCGAAGCCATCAAGACCAAAATCGCCGAGGGTGTCATCAAGCGCGAAGACCTCTTCATCACGAGCAAACTTTGGAACACATACCACAAGATCGAGCTGGTGGAGCCTGCCATCCGCACAACCCTGGCCGACCTGCAGCTCGATTACCTGGACCTGTACCTCATTCACTGGCCATTTGCCTACAAAGATGGAGCCGAGAACTTCCCCAAGAACCCCGATGGCACGCCACTCCTCGACCCGAGCGTCGATTACCTCGACACTTGGAAGGGTATGGAGGCTGTATTGGCCAAGGGTCTGACTAAGAACATCGGCGTCAGTAATTTCAACTCCCAGCAACTCGACAGGCTTCTCAAGTCCAGCAAAGTCAAGCCAGTTACCAACCAGGTTTGTTCGCTTTTTCCAGCTTTCGTAATGAGTTTAAATTGTCATGATATCATTAATAAAATAAATGAAGTAAACAATATATTTTTTATTGGTATATAACCTTATAGTAATATTGTTTACTAATAACGTAATAATCATTTTTCAGATTGAATGCCACCCATATCTGACTCAAAGAAAGCTCTCAGAGTTTTGCAAACAAAAAGACATTGTCATAACGGCTTACAGTCCTCTTGGTTCACCAGACAGGCCATGGGCCAAACCAGATGACCCAAAACTCATGGAGGACAAGAAGCTGCAAGAAGTTGCTAAGAAATACAACAAGAGTCCAGCGCAAGTTCTTATTCGTTATCAGGTTCATAAGCAATTTTCAATTCAATTATCATATAATATAGTTTGTCATTTTATTATATATTTTGATATACTAGTGATAAATCAACTAATTTAATTGTCATTTTTACAGCTGGATCGTGGTCATGTAGTCATTCCTAAATCAGTCACGAAATCGCGTATTCTCGAGAACAGCGAAGTCTTTGATTTCAAACTGACGGCAGAAGATATTGCCTACATTGATACCTTTGATTGCAATGGCAGGATTTGTCCAATGACTGGGTATGATAATCTTTTTATTTCAATAAGTATTTCTATATAATATATTAAAATTAATTTGCATTGACAAAAGAAAATTAATTTTTTTAAATTAAAAATTTTAAGATTAAATAAATTTATGAAATATATTTTTGTTACAATATAAAATATACTTCAAAACACGTAAAGAACAAGCACATAAAAATAATTATCATTTTTTTTTGCAGAACCGAACCAAGTCCACATTATCCATTCCACATTCCATTCTAAATGAGTAATTCAGAAATTGGAATACTGTTCTAAGTCATATCATACAATTCAACGAAAATCTCAGTAGAATCATAGAAGTAAATGCGTTCGAAAGTCAGAGCCATTTTTATGTTTATTATTAATTTAAAATTAATAATTTTGAAAAATTTTCTAAAAGCCAGGTTGTGTGATGATACTAAGATTGTATCACTATTTAGTATTTAGGTGCTATTGCAACAATAAATTATATACAATTTTTAACCAGCAATAAAAAATATTTTAACAATAACAAAGTTATTTTATTCTTTTTCCTTACAAAAATTATTGGTTACTGTAATATAATAAATTATTTAAAATTTATAAATTTTTTTGATAATATAATTTGAAAATTTTTTCTAGGAAAGCTTATTCAGCTCTATAGTACAGTATCCAAAATATTTTTAAACATATTTTAAGTGAATAAAAGTCCTATGTAAAGAGTGTACTAGTTTCAAGCGTTCTTGAAAACTACTTTCTAGACTTGTTTTACTGTATAACTTGCAAGGACAGTTTTAATAGAGTCATTATGAATAACAAAAATAGATATTCATTTTAGAAATCAATATAGCGTAATTTTTTTCTGGACAACTATACTGTGAAAACCGTACCAAAATTATTGTACAAACTTTACAATGGAGAATCATACATATATTTATAAATAAAAAAGGAACTATTGTTCTCCTAGGTTTTCGCTATTTTTGACTCGTTTATATCGACACTGAACTGTACTTCGAATACTTCCCGCCGGAGAGTGCTCTGATCGACCGGCACGAGATATAACGTTTGCCGGTTCTGCGGCTATATACTTACATCGCTGTATATATAAACACGTAACGTCCCGCCTATTGCGACACAAAGCAATTGTCAATCGCAGTCGGAGCCCTTATTGCTCTGAAAATCAACATTGTTTAAACGTTCTATTCTCGTGGTATTGTTTTTTTAAACAGTTAACGATTAACAATGAGTAAAATAGAATCTGTTGAGTTTTATAATGGAAACAAAATTCCCGTCATTGGATTGGGAACGTGGAAGGTGAGTTTTTGCTCCGAAATGTTTTTTATCATTGTTGCTGGTATTTGCGATTAATCTCATAGAATTTAAAATGCCTACCAAACTTTCGATCAAAAATTGCATTTTTTTCAGTAGAAATTATTAGTACAATTGAGTTCTTTATATTAAAAATTAAAAACACCTTGCAGGTTATGTATTCTTATTTATAAAACTAATCTCATTGTTATGTTTTGCAATTCTTATTTGTTTATAAACTTGACAAATTTTTAAATTTTAAATATTTTTTATATATATTAAGTGTTAAGAGCAAATATTCAAAAATACTTCATTTTATTACGCAAATTTTCAATATAACACAAATACTAATTATCTACCTGTTATTTTTCGTACTAAAGCTAATTATAAAATTAATATGGATAGCTTCTAGAAATAGTTGAGTCATGACTCGATTACTGATTCTAGATGGCAAACTTGTTACGAATGCATGTAGCACATATGTTATGTTAATACTGCTCAGCATCACATCTGTGCTCATTAATTGAATTTAAATTTGTTCTCATAAATTGTAAAAAAAATTACAATACACTTGTCTGAGTTCTAATTTATTGTTTAAAGTCCTATTCTTTTTGTATGCATAGTAGTAGCTTTTAATAGTATATAAAAAAACATGTACAGTTTAATGTAAACATCATACTATCGCAAGTAACTATATAGCGATAGCTATTGAGTGTTTTTACTTTTTAAATTTTTCTGAAATTTTTTCTGAAAGCAAAAACAGAGTTAGTTATCCGTAACTTATAAAATATCTTATAGAATATATCTATGATAAAAATGTTTAAAAATTTTTTGAGGTTTATGAATTTTCTTTATACTAATTTCGACACATATTTGAATTAAAACTCATAATGTTTTAATTATTTTATGTCATGAAATTCAATTCTAACAGAAACTAATATTTATAGTCAAAAGGCACGAGTGCGGTTGACATTATCAAGGACGCCGTACGCATCGGCTACCACCACATCGACACGTCGCCGGTCTACGGTAACGAAAAGGAAATTGGTGAAGCGATCTCACAGCTGATAAAGGAGGGTGTTGTCAAGCGTGAGGATCTCTTCGTTACAAGCAAACTCTGGAATACTCGCCATCGTCCCGACCTTGTCGAAGCCGCTCTGAAAAAGACTCTGGCAGACTTGCAGCTTGATTATCTCGACTTGTACCTCATCCACTGGCCTTTCGCCTTCAAAGGTTCATTATTTACTTTTGATTATCATTGTGACTTGCAGTGGTAAGGAGATAAAGCTTGGAATGATAACAGTTCGATAGTTGCTACAGTGTGCAAAAAGTTCGCTAATCGCCGGTATTTTTACAATATTTTTTCCGAGATATATATTTTTCATTATTTTGTCTTATCAATGAAAGAATAACAAGATATTTAAAATAATTAAAAATAATATTAAGTTTTTAATTAAACATGTAATATCCTTATTTTTATTGTAAAGAACTATCCAATATAGTTAAATCAAAATAATTATCGTAAAATACATAAATGGTAAGTGATAAAAATAGTGGTGTAATTCCTTCTTTATCGACTTTAGTTACATTGGGAATCTTTTAAGATCCGATTAAGTAGATATTTTCAAAAATTTTATTTCAAATATAAAAATATTTTATTACAACAAAAATAATAATATTATTATGTAGTTTTTATTAGTCCTTGACTTATTATTGACTGAGTGAGGGACTAAATAATGAATTATTTACAATTACAGAATTGGAAGAGCCTTTCCCAGAAGGTCCAGACGGAAAAGTGCAGTTCAGCGACGTTGACTATGTCGAGACATGGAAAGCTATGGAACAAATACACGAAAAGGGACTTGCTAAGAATATTGGCGTAAGCAACTTCAATCATAAACAACTTACGAGGGTACTCGAAAATTGCAAAATCAAGCCAGTAACTAATCAAGTTGAATGTCACCCGTATCTGCCCCAAGTTAAGCTATCTGAATTTTGCAAATCGAAGGGCGTTCTTATCACCGCTTACAGCCCACTTGGCTCACCAGATAGGCCATGGGCTCAACCTGGAGATCCCAGTCTTTTGGAAGATCCAAAAGTTAAGGGAATTGCAGACAAATACAAAAAATCACCTGCTCAGGTCGTGTTGCGCTATCAGGTGCATTTTCATTAATTTATAATTTAAAATATTTATAGTAAAAGAATTTTACGCTCATGCCAGGTATTTTTCTTTCTGTTACATATAAACGCATTTTCTATTGCTTCAAGAAAAATGATTCGTGTACGAGAAAAAAAAATAATAGAATAGAATACAATAGAAATAGTTTTTATTTTGTAAATTTACAAAAATAATATATATACTATTATCGTAAAATTTTAAATTGATATGAAAACGGTTTTTCTGTTGTGAAAATTGCTAATTGTAATTGTAATACTATTTCACTTTAGCATTAACAATGGTTGAATTATTGCAGTTTTATAAATTAGTGGTTAAATTAAAATATAATTCGTGTTAATGGGAAACGTTTTACTTTTGTATATTATATATTTATTTTTTACTGTAATTAACAATTTATTTAATTTTAAGGTTCAACGAGGTCACATTGTGATTCCTAAATCTTCTAATAAAACAAGATTAGAGGAGAATACTAAGATTTTCGACTTTCAATTATCTGATGAAGATATTCAACTTTTACATACTTTCGATCGTAAATGGAGAGTTTGCCCAATGAATAGGTAACCAACAATAATATTATTTATATCTGTAGTAATTACATCAATGTATTAACCTAGAAATTCTTTTTTTACAGTTCTGTGGAGCACAAAGATTATCCCTTCCACGAAGAATTTTAATTAAATTGTATTTATTATTATGATAATTACTGCTCTCGCGAGAACTTTCAATGAAATTCATTATTTCTTGTATGCACTAAAAATAACAAAGCCTCATTTTATTATTCAAAGAGCTTATTAATATACACTCAGAATTTCAGTATTTTATAATTACACGGCAAACTGTCGATTGTGTTAATATCTTTAAAAGATATCTGTTGTTGTATTACGATTGTTATTTGTCTACATTTGATTTATTGAAACCACTAAGAGTGATAATGTAATATAAAAATTTAATAAATATTATATTTACAACAAAAATTTCAAATAAACCAATATCTTTATTCTTTATCCTGTAATGAATAGATGCTACTGATTATAAATTTTTTAAATGTAGTAATATTTATTGTGTTGATATTTTTTCGGAGTCTTCAGTCTCTTTATTTTCATTAGTTGAATGGCCTTCTATATAAAGATTCGTTTCCGTTTGTGATACTTTGTCGCTGTCTTCATATTTTTTATCATAATTAGGCGAATAGCCTTCTACATTAACTTGCGTTTCTACGTGCGATATTTTTACTTCGATTTGTATATTAGATTGTTTTTCTTCTACAATATATTCCTGTGTAGCTATAGTGTCGTCAGACATAGTAAAGTCTTCGATTATATGTTCAGACTCGTTAATTGCAGTTTTGGTTATTGGAATGGAATTGACATCCAGTGTGTGCTGTGGATTAACTAATAATTTTTCAATGTTTTGCTCACAATCTGATTTCAAAGAATCATCAGTGCAATTGCATAATTTTTTATATGTAGATTTTTCCGACTTTTTTCGTGAACGACAAATACAACAGCACTTATGTGCAAAATGTTCACAAGATTCAGATGTTTTATGAGTCGACTTCATTTTGTGTTTATTACATTTGCATACCTTTAATAAATAAAAAGTATATATTTGTAAACTATAATCTGAAAAACTGTATACTTAATTTTTTCATTGCATACCGTTGACTTTTTTCCTTCTATAATTTTCTTCAGCGCATTACAACCAATATTGTTACAATTTTTATTTCGTTCAAATATGGATTCAATTGAAGTCTTCAATTGTTGCTGGAATTACAAAAATGAAATATTTTAATATATCATCTTATCCTAGGGAAATATTTAAATTGAAACATCAAAATTATATTACAGAAAAAATATCAAAATAAAAAAATAACATTTCCGTATTTAAATGTTAAATAATAATATATCATGAGAAAATGATTCAGTCATGACTTTGCTCTACTTTAGGAAAATTTATGTGCAATGAGTAGTTTCAACATTTCTAACGTTAATCATTAAAAATACCTCAACTAATTCAATGTTCTTGCACTGACATTGTTTCTACTTAGTACGTTTCGTTTCGATAACAGTCATTCTCATGCACAATCAACGTAAGCGGCATGACGTAGCACGAAGTTAAGTTCCACTGTGCATTTGAGTAATCATAACAGTTATCTAACTAATTTTTTCAATTGTAACAAAATAATTGTCTAAATTTTACAAATTACATATTATAAAGATTGAAAATCACCATAAGTTGTAAAAAAATAAGCGTATTCTGTATTATGTTTCCGTCAAAAGCGCCAACTTAAAAAGCATTTCATTATCGTAATTAACGAGTCAGTTTTATTATCTATTTTCTACTAGAAAATCAATAAATAAAAGAATAATGTTGTTCTTACCCATAAACTTTTGCATTAATTTTTATTACATTTTTAAAAAAATATTTCAATAAAATCTATTTGTTCCGCCTCTTTTATTGTTTTCATTTTGTAATTCTGAAAGAAAGAGAATAGAGGCATATTTCGGGTAATAGCTCAATGACTTTTTAGATGATTAAAAAAAAAAAAAATATATATTACTCATATATTACTCATTTACCTCCTTATATTGTGCATATATAAAAATTATAACCCATGTCTTGCTTATGCTATAGGCAATATATCGGCTATGATGTTTTCCTAATAGACAATTAAAAATACAGTGCACTAAATTTTGTAACATTTTACAATTCAGACAACATTTTAACTTATTTTTGTTTAAATTTTTTTAGATGAATAGTTAATATAATGGTATACCAAATAAAGTTTTAAATAACTAAGAACAATGAGAATGTGTATACATACAGATTACATTTATATTTGATAGTATACATACATGTATACTATCGAAGTATTTATTTTATTTCATTTAGAAATTGTATTAAATTAACTAATTTTTCTTTTATAAATCATCTGATATGGATTATACTTATTTGGGTGTGATGTAAGTAATACAGCTAAATTTGTAATCGGCTGGGATCTTTTATCCACTTGTATTTTTGAATTCGTGATGAACACGTGATGGAATCGTAATAAGTATCCATCATTATACATAATTGAAAATAGATAATCGTCGAATTTATCTCAAATCGAACTATCACAGTATGCATATGTCACCAATCATTTTGATTTTAAAGTACGTAATTTTTCTTTATTAAAATATTTTTTACGTTATCAACTACTCGAATGTTCTCTAGAATAATATAAAATATCAAAGAAAATAAGAGAGAGAGAGAGAGAGAGAGAGAGAGAATGAGAAAAAGAGAGGAGATAAAAGAAGTTCCGATACAGTACATTTTGAAATTTTGAGTTTTTTTCATGAAAAGACAATTTTCATGATTTTTTTTAATAAAAAACTTGAATATTTTTGTATAACACATTAAGGTAAAAGTACCAATAGTGGAATGTTTTCTAGAGCGATTATAGATTTTATTATATTTAAATTGGTTGTAATTGAAACATATCTTTGTATCCGCTTTGACTTAAACCTTAATTAATAAGAAAATAAATTATAAAACACGATTTAATGCTAATTTTTAATTATAATCAAAAATAAGGCCGAAGTCTATATGGCCATATGTGGAACAGTAATTTCAAGCATTAGGTTATTCTTAAAATTAATCGAAGTTAATTACTGTTTGATAATGTATTATAGTTCAAATGAAAGCTTTTATCTAGTAGATCACACTTCTTTCGTGCATTTTACGAATAATTTAAATTTTCACCTTAAAAACGGCATTCCGCTTTCGGTACAAACGTTCAAATACGACCCGTATAGTGGAATGTGTGAAATAGGTATTCCACTATAGGAACACATTCATTTTTTCATATGTCAGATTAACGGAATATGTTTAATTATCAATGTTAATACCCATTTTAGTACTTATAATACTATTGCTTTGCAACAAATATGTTCCTCTATAATTTATGTTACTTGTACGTATAATAATTCGGATAAGTGAAGATATAATGCTTCTTGAAATTTACGGAAACTATAACCTATAAGTCATGGAAAAGTGCAAGAAATTGGAGAAATTATCGAGAAATTAATTTTTTTTTATTGTCAAATAATTTTGTAAAATAGTTGATGTAGAAAGTTACTGAAGTACGTATAAATTGTACAAAAATAAACTTTTTTTTACTGTTGTAATCATGTAAATTATATTATTTTTAGGTCGTTCCACTAAATGTACGTATTCCACCATTGGTACTTTTACCTTATATAGGAAAAGTTTACAAATATGGTGAAGGTATCATTGAAAAAATTTGTAAATTTTATTTTTATTATTATCTTTTGAACCCTTTTGGTTTCAGAGTGGGATGCCCAGATTGAAACATCTAACAGATGATTGAAGTTCTGGAAAACGTAAAAAAAATACATAAATAACGGTTATGTGCTAGGAGAGGCTCAGGGTTCTAGAACACCAATTTTCTTGAAACTCACAAAGGTCTATAACTTTTTTCTGGAGAGGTTTCTGCGTGATATTTCCTACGACCTCTGTGAGTTTCAAAAAAATTGGTGTTCTGGAACCCTGAGCCTCTCCTGACACATAACCGTTATTTATATTTTTTTTACTTTTTCCAGAACTTCAATCAACTGTCAGATGTTTCAGTCTGGGCATCCCACTCTGAAACTAAAAGGGTTCACAAGATAATAATAAAAATAAAATTTACAAATTTTTTCAAAATTTTAAATCTGGGCGAACTAGAGATGTCAACTTTTTTCCATATAACGTGTAATGCAAAAATATTCAAGTGTTTATTTAAAAAATCATGAAAACTATCTTTTCATGAAAAAAACTCAAAATTTCTATTTTGAGCTTAGAATAACTTTTGAACAATAGTAAATATCATGCAGAAAATTTGTTTCTGTTTTTTTTTTTATTATTTTGAACATATTCAACCAGGTTTGGGCAAATTTAAAATTTTAGCCCTTCCGGTTGGCGTGGAATGACCCATATATAAATATAATAATAAAATATAAAAATTACAAAACATTGTTTTTAGTATAACTTGCTAGAATATAATTTAACATAAAAATTTGGTTAACTAAAATGATGGAATCAGTTAAAGTACACGTTCAATACACAAGCACTCAATTTTTTTGAAAGGAGGAGCTTTTTATCAATTATCTAACATTGATTGTAAAAATTTTTGCACGATATAAGTAATACGGTTGAATTTATAAACGGCTGGGCTAGTGAGAAAAGTTCAGTCGACTCGTGTCTATCTCTTAATACAATTTCCTTTTTGCACACGTCTTTATCTTTAACAGTAACTCAAAAGAGGTAATCGTGAATTGATCAAAAACCATGCGGCCAAAGTATGCTTACCTTATCAATCATTTTTGTTTTAAAGTATGTAGTTTTTATTCTTTTTAAATATTATTCTTTTTTATTAAATTTATTTGACACTCATTTTTTATTTTTTAAATGTTCTAAAACTGCGTTTGTTATAAGCTGTTTAAACTACAAAATATTTAAAATATATGAAAAGTGATCTTTTTAAAAATTTCCTATGTATTTAATAAATTTACAGTGAAGAATGAGTCGTCTATAATGGAGCAACATTTAGCGTATTATTTAATATTATTTGAAAAGTTTGGTGTTAAATATTTTACTGTAGGTTATTCCATAAATCTAATACTATAAATTTTTTTTGTGATAAAATCTTTCTTCTGGACAGAGTAATCGTAATATTACTGTCTGAATTACATGTATGCTTGAGATATAAATATATATTTTGCCTAATTTTTTTTTCGTGTTCCTCAATATTTAGAAACTAATTTAAAAATTGCATTATACATAAGGTTTTTTTGTAAAAATAGATTCTTCTAAAATACTTCTCTTTTCGGTTTGAAAATTACACGTTTTAGAATGAGATGTGATTTTCTATAAAAGAAGGGGTACGCCCTACCCCTAGCATACAGCGCCCTACGTATCACATTCATTTCTAGGCGCTACCGAGCCTTTGGTAATGATAGAGGGTATCGAATCCAACCAAACTATCATAGATTAGTAAACTAAATATTCATATATGCATGTGCAGACACTCAATAAATGATTTTTTAATTTTAGTATTCTTGGATTTTTCAATGATTGCTCCTTCATCTCGAAATATATTTCGCTTGCAATATATTAATATTGGACTAGCTGCCTAGTTCTCGCTTGCTAATACTAGCACGATTTATTTTCGTATTACTTAAATAAATATAT
Source organism: Torymus tubicola (assembly GCA_035583055.1). Lineage (NCBI taxonomy): Eukaryota > Metazoa > Arthropoda > Insecta > Hymenoptera > Torymidae > Torymus > Torymus tubicola. Next base: position 18,240,411 of record JAWWEQ010000010.1, on the reverse strand, counting down.
TTTATTTACAATAATAATTATTGCTATACATTATTAAACAAATAGGTGAACGTGGATGTGCAAAGTTGTGCGTGGGTAGATGTGGCTGTGCGTGGCCTTGTGTAAATGGATGTTGGTGCGCATGGTCCATGCGTGTGTGTATGAGTGTACGTAGGCGGATGTAAATAGATGTGAGTGCATCCGCATGAATGTTAGTTATTCATCCAGGAGACCCCGAAATTCGAAAACTTGAGTAATTTCAAATCTTAAAATAATAGAGAAAGAGTATTTCTTGCAAAGTAATTTTAAGTCTAAATTAAAAAACTAATCGAGGTATGGGTTCAAAAAGATTTTGCCATACCATAGATTCACAAACTTGAAAAAATTTGATAAACTGTACGTTTCTTGAAATTCCGCACGAAGATCGTAATAATTTTTATTCATAGCGTATTTCAATTTCATTAAAAAAATATTGATTTTTATTTTTGAATGATCCTCCCGGATTTAATATAAATAATGTTCTCTAAAAAAGGAACTACAAAATGTAAGAAGTAGGTTTTTAGGAGAGCTTAAAAATGTTTAATCTATTGCATTGTTCATTGAAAAAGTTAACAAAATCATAGATCACAACAGTCGAAAAGTAACTATGATAAAAATGTTCAATTATGATTTTGAGGGATTTTGAATTGTTCGTAAAAAATATAGTTATTACATTTTGTTAAGAAAAATAAAAAATAAGTGTCAAATCATTTGTATAGAAGATTAACATACTTTAAAACCAAAATGATAAGTGACAAACAATTTTGGCCGTTTGATTTGTGGATTTAGCTCAATAAACTTATTAATACAATATAATTGTGCTTAAAAATGTAAATAGGAAAAACTATTGAAATTTATTTCCAGGTGAAAAAGGATCACGATGATACTGTTAATATTATTTTCTTTACTATTGGTCATAAGTGTGACAATATTTGCACAGTGGGTTGTCAATTATTTTATGCTTCGGAAAAAATTAAGCGCCATACCTGCACCAAAAAATAAATTATTTGTTGGACTATCATTAGAAGCTATAAAAATTAAGCGCGAAGGTAAATTGATTAAAAAAAACATCATATACTTGAACCTAAATACTTCGGATTATATTAAAATTTTTTTATTTTTTATTGTATCTTGGTTTTATATGCTATTGAATGCACAGTAATAACGACAGCTTTAGAATAAAAATTGTTTTTTTTTTTTTAACGGAGTGTGCGAAACTCGTTTTCTCATACTTGTTTTGCGTATGCGAAATAGCTGTTTTATACATGGCGTGCGCGTAATTTGCGTATACACAGATCAATTCATTTCGAACAGGCTTCTTAAGGTGGCTCATGCGCGTGGTGCTGTATCAAGTGGGAGGCCCCGTGGGTGCCTTGATTATATTTGTAATTTTAGCAATTCAATTTGCATGAAAAACATTGAGAATGACTTATAAACGTCGAAGTAATAGAAAAAGTTATAATTTAACTTTAATTAAAAAATGTAATATTTTATGTGTCGCCCCGCAAAACCCACTTTCTTATTACGCTATCAAAGAACTAAATGTGGCAACACCGCAAACAACTGTTTGACCGACGGGTGACGGCTTGTTTTGAGCCACATTAGTCACCAGCGTCTATCACGCATGCGCAGAAGGTATTACTAAAATGATTTGACTGCAATTTGCATACTTTAGTATTAAATTTCTTCTTATTTGAATCACTTACCTAACATTTTTTAGCATTATCGCAATCCCCGTGAAGAAATCTATAATCACCTATTTTTTTTCAGTGATCAATACTTTTATACACATATTGTGTAAAATTTGTACGCTAATCAAATTATTTATTCTGAATCGCATGAGCCACCTTGAATGTGCGCGAACGCGTGAGGGAAACCCCCCGAGTCGACCACGTAGCTCGATTCGTGTGATTGTTGCCCTCGCTTTACCCGGGCGAAAAACTTCACACTCGTCGAGGATATAGGTCCTAATCTAACTTATAAATTCAGTAAGTTTCGCTCACTCAGTTGAAAAAAATACAGTTCGATACAAGTGAGCGAAACGGGTGATCGTTGCACAAGTGTTTTTGTCAACCTCGCTTTGAAGCTACACCCGTGCCAGAATCATCCGTTTCGCACACTTGTATCGAAATGTACTATTTAATTTTATCCCTATTTGTAGACAGATTCAGATGGTTTAATAATCTATGCTATAAAGTCAAAGAAGGCATTTTGGTCTTATGGATAGGTACTGAACCTACAGTGGTAATTCGTAAGCCACACCAATTGGAGGTACGAAAAAGTGATTTTAAAATAATTTCAATTCATTTTTAATACTGATTTGAGCTGTTATTTAAATCTTCAGTAAGTTTTTTAATAAATTTCAATCCACTATTTTATATAGACTATTTTATCAAGTAATACGGTTATAACCAAAGCAAAAGTATACAATGTATTGAAAGTATGGTTAGGCGAAGGACTGGTCACATCAACAGGTAACGAAATAGATTTTCTTAATATTATTTCTAAACTTTAATTAATGTATATTCGATTATGTAGGTGACCATTGGTTTAATCATAGACGTCTTATAACTCCTGCATTTCATTTTGGTGTACTTGAAGAGTATGCTGTTGTTATGCGTGAGAAGGTTGAAATATTGAATGAATCCATACAGAAACAATGGGCGGCCGATCCAAAAGCACCTATTAACGTTTTTGAATTAGCTATAAAATATACTCTCGGCACGATATGTGAGACAGCCATGGGTGTTAATATCGATTTGCAAACACAAAATGATATTGAATACGTTAATGCTCTTCACACGTAATTCATTTATTTTTAAAGATTTAAAATGTTTTTCAAGTATATTAATTTTCACATAATAATTGGTAGTATTTCTTTAATTATGATTACAGATTTGCTCGACTATCAAGTGAAAGATTTATGAGGCCGTGGTTAAAGTGGGATTTCATTTATTCTCTTACAGACAATGGAAAAAAATTCCTAAAGTCTGTAAAAATTATGCATCAATTTACTGAAAAGGTATATCTATAGTTATAATTCTAAATAGCTACAAAAGTTTTATTGTAAGGTAGCTATATGAAAATGTAAAAAGTACAACGATAAGTTAGGTTAACATTAATGGTTACTGGTTACGCTTGTACGTCATTTATAGTCTCGTTTCCTATTCTGAACATGTTATTACTCACTGCGTAAATCATGTACTTATACATTAAATAATTCTTTGTAAAAAATTAAATCATATTTTATGCAATACATTATTACTTATCCAATTTTATATTTTAAAACTGAACTTTATAAATATTGGAATCACAAATGTAACGAAGTAATTTTAATTTGGAAATGTTTAATGAACTCAACAATCTTTATAGAAATAGCTTCATAATTTTTATAACTGTTTAATTTATAGGTAATAAAACAAAAACAATCAGAAAGACAGAACCTGAAGGTTGAAGGCCAGAAAACAATAGACGATTTTACAGAAAGTGGTAATTAATTCATACCGTTAATTTTTTTCAAAACTGTAATTAAAATGCTTTTTACGCCATTTTTTAAGTGCGAAAATCAAAGTGTCAAAATTAAGAGTTTTACTATAGGACTAGTTTAATAATATACATATTTAGCAATTTCTTTTTGACGCCTACGATATAAAAGTTTATATTTGTTAGTATTAATGAATTCAGTATAGCATTTACCGTTGACAATTCTAATGGAATAATTCAATTTTCTAAGTAATTTTTAATAAAATAATATTGTCTTTGTTATATTTGTGTAGAAAGTTACGATTCCAAAAACTCATGCTCAGGATTGAAGTAATTCATGACCAATATAATAATATTATGTGTTTGATAATATTATTTATATTTGAATTATTACTAAATTTCAGGGGGGAGGAAATGCACTCCCATTCTTATTTTTTTACTCTCCGTTTGACATCTTAGTAAAGAAATTGCATCATTTTACATCCTTGTTCCATAATTTCCCATTGTATATTGAATTTAACCAATTGAACTACAATTGTCATTTTAATAGTTAATTAAAAATTTGTAGAAAACCATAAGCGGAAAGCATTCTTAGACCTTCTGTTGGATATAAACGAAAGTAATGCTAATCAATTATCATTCAAAGAATTGCGAGAGGAGGTTGACACTTTTATGTTTACTGTAAGTATTTGAAGAACAATACATACAATAATTAATAATAAAAAAATAATGTTGTTGACCCTATATGAGGGCAGAATTCGATCAATCGCGCTAGCTAGACGGGCAAGAAAAACAAAATTTCGTGTCTGGAGCGTCAAAAATACATTGTCTTACGAATAAAAAAGGATCACCTGAGCATCCATTTGTAAAAGGAGTTAATTAAGCAATCCCTTGGAAAAAAGGTCAATTTAGCAGCCGTTTCGAAAGAAGATTACCTCGTAGGTTGTTTTTTTTTTTTAATATAGATTTGAGTTAGTATTATGATTTTCGCTCGATCGTATTAGCAATCGAAATTTGAATAAAGAAAAATAGCGTACGAGATGACCCTTCTTTGAAGCGGACGCTAAGATAACTTCTTTTTAGCGACGATATATGAACTCGCGTTGCTTTCTGGTGCTAGCTGGTGTCAGAATCTACTGTTTCTTACTAATGTTTTATTATTTTTAGGGTCATGATACAACATCGGCAGCGATTAGTTGGGCGCTATTTTGTCTTGGTAATGCTCCTGATATACAATCAAAAGTTCATAAAGAGCTTAAAGAAGTATTTGGAACTAGTAACGAGACCGCTACAGCTACAGATTTTGCGCAATTGAAATATTTGGAAAGAGTGATTAAAGAAGCACTTAGAATGTATCCAAGTGTCCCATCAGTTAGTCGTTGTTTGGATCATGATGTTGTGATTGGTAAGGACATATGAAAGGCATAAATGGACGTTTTCGTATCTTTTAATTTTTATTCACTATCTAATATAATCCCATGCTATTTTGATTTTAATTTTTGAAAAATCTATCAGTAACTGAAAATTAAAACTTGACAGTGTTAAAATTTTTCTTTTTCTAGATAATTATCATTTGCCGAAAGGAACTGTAATAAGAATCGCAATTTATCAAATGCACCATGATCCTGATGTCTGGAAAGATCCTGAAACGTTTGATCCTGATCGTTTTTTACCTAAAAATATACACGGTAGAAACGCATATGCATATGTCCCTTTCAGTGCTGGACCTAGAAATTGTATTGGTCAGAAGTTTGCGATTCTGGAGATAAAAACTGCATTAACGGCGATTTTAAGAAAGTGGAAAGTTAGAAGTGTTTTGAATCATTCTGAAGTAAAACCTGTGCAAAATTTTATTTTGAGACCTTATGGTGAAAGCCTGGATTTGATTTTTACACCACTCAATATGGATTAAGATAGTTTATGTTTGACTAGCACATTTGAGATAAAGTCGAACTTTACGAATACTATATCGAGATAGTAGATTATGCACCTAGTGAGTAAAAGGGGCAACGTACGACTATTTGAAGTTACCGCCCCAACAAAGCTTTACATTTAGTTGATTATGCTTAAGTATTATACCAATAAAATTGAATGGGCTCGAAAAAACACGACGTCAGACGAATAAAGGAAAGGCCAGTTTACATAAAAATAATATTTTGTTGCACGGAAATGTACTGTTAGCGATTGAAGCCGCAAGAGAAACATAATTTGAATTTTGCACTATATTTGAATATTCATGATTTTATCTATGTACTTTTTATAATTAAATACGTTTATAATAACTCTTAAAATTGTTAAGATTTGAAGATGACATTAAAAATCTTGTAACTTTAAGTTTGACACCTAAATTTTTCATTCGAATATCCCGTTTTTGTATACAAAAAAATCTTGCTACTTCCGGTGAAAACCCGTATATTTTGTAAAAACATCATGTAAAAATCTGATTTTCAAAAAGCTTTTTCTCGCGGTTTTAGTTGGCAACTAAATCCCTCATTTTTGTAGGAGGTATATTAATTACTCATAAACAACTTCCAATGATTTTTATTTGGTTTACTGGTTTTTCGATTAATGCACGAACTACTTTAAATAATAAATGAAATATTAAAATAATTTGGCAACATGATTATTATGAATCTTTTTTACATTTAAAAATAAACTTTAGTGGTCATGAACTGAATATAGTGAAGTTCTATTATTATATACCATTTAAAACAACTATAAAATATCAATGTAAAAATTATTTAATATACATAGAAAAAATGATTGGTTACGTTTAATTGAATTTTTACCGTAAATTTTAATATATATTGAAATCCGTATATTTGAAAAATGTTGAGGCAAAAAACTACTGCGCCAACTTTTGATCATAAAATTATCTGATCAGTGTAAATAAAATCCAACTTATGAATTCACCATGAGTTCAGATTGACCGATCGTCTAAGCACTGGTGTATCAGCAAATAGACGAAGTGAACCCTGTGACAAATGATGCAGCTTGCACCCTTATACGATTAAAAACTTTTGTAAGGTACTCAAATGCGTATATCTGTGTTCAAAAAAAATCTTGGTTAGTACATTAGTTACAGTAGTTTTTGATACGACGTGTAGAAAGTCAGATTTTGAACACACGTTTTTTGCCGAGCGTGTGGAAAAACTAACTTTCCACACGGAGTGTCAAAAAAATTATATTTTAAGTACACTTGTAATTGTCTGATGATTGAATAGTACACAATGTATATCTTTTTTATCATATTTGATTTTTTATTCTATTATTTAATTTATTATTGCTTCCTCAAAGAGGAAGGTTTGTAATGGTGAAAAAAATTTTTGAAATAAAAAATGTTTAAAAACATGTTTTAAGACTTTTGGCACGAAAAGTCTTTCGCTGTCGCACGATAATAAGAGCAAAAATTATCCAACGTCTTGAAATTTGGATCAGAGATAGCTTTTTTATATCTTCGAACCGAGTTCGTTGCCCAAAAAAATCAGTTCATTTTTACTGAAGATATTTGAGGTTAAAAATATTTTTCTTAAATTTTTTAATTGCGTTTTCTTAGAGAATTGTTGATTTGTC
>JAWWEQ010000010.1:18199756-18233237 GCA_035583055.1 Torymus tubicola | reverse complement strand
TTTCCCTGGCTATCTAAACGTGACCTTGGTCGTGACCTTGAGAAGGTGGTATGATGCCCAGCCAGTGAAGGCAAGGTGGTATGATGCATGATATCATTTTCATCTCCAGCCGGTCACTGCTTGATCTTCACTTGACCTTCTGAGATTAAATTTTTCTAATAGTCAAGGTCATGTCTGAACGTAAAATTTTCCGCCCTTTTCATTTCCGGTGTCAAAAGTAGGGGTTGCCATTTAAAAAAATTGATTTGACCTTGAAATGACTTTGGAGGTCGAGGTCAAGGTCACAGAAAAGGTCACCGATGGATAGCTAGGGTCATTTCCTGCATCTTTTGTATTGGTCATTTTTCTGTGCGACGCCTGCTTTTTAAGTTATTCTACTGGTCCGGGACTTTTTGAACACCCTGTATAATAATATACATTGTATAATCTATATATAAAACAGAAAGTATCTATATAATGTATAGATAATAAAAAAAAGTAATTAAATTGTTTCGTATAAAAACTTTTATAAATGACTGCACATAATTACAACAAAGTACAAAAAAGAAATATTTATAATGTAATGACTCAGTCTGATGCTTCATAGAATATTCACGTGAATTTTAATTTAAAAATCATAAACCTAGGTATACTAGCTAGTATAGAATATGTAAATTTTCTTTGTAAATGTCGATTTTGATCTAACAGCCATAACAGCAAAAATCGTGCTGTGTTTTTCTAAAACAATGTATATTTCGTACTTGATGAAATGGGAATTTTTGTTCAGATTGATGAAAACTACCTCTGTGCAAAATTTGAGCCAATTTGACTGAAACCACTTTCTATATATTCTATATATCTATATAAAAAGTTGCGAGGTTTTTTGGTCACAATTCACAAAATAGGTGGTTAACAATATGGAATTTGTGTAACACAAGTTTCTTAGATACCCAATGAGCGAGTTAAAACACAACTATACAACCTGTTCTGCAATTCACACACGAACATAACGGAATCGGATAGAACTTAAAATTCTAAACAAAACATTTAACCGCCACTGAGCGTCGCTGACGCGGCCCATTGAATGTTTTTTCGGATAGCCACGGACTATCCTTCCCTTCCTTTCGAGATTCAGCGTATTAGCTTTTTATTTACTAACATTTGTAACAAATATCAAATATTAGCTCCGTTTATTCCGAAATAGACGCTGTCCCGGGGATGCTCATTGGCTGTTTCTACTCTAATACTGATTTCACTCTACAGTCAACGGACTTAAAAGACACTAGAATATTATAGTAATAAATTTTTAATACATACAACACCCTGGCACAATTCAAATGGAGTGCTAGATAGCTAGTTAATAAATTGTATACTACTATATTTTATAATTTATTTTATTGTGTTTTACTAATGTATATAATTTTTCCGCCTTTCATATTATGTATTAAAAGGTTTGTTTAATATTTAAAATAAAAAATAAAAATAAATTACCGTTATAAGTTATCTCATTAATATATAAAGAAAAATTATCTAAGTAAATAATTACAGCATGCAAGTGCATTGGTTATCGTCGAAAACTTGTTTTTCATGTACCCTCGTCTATATCTACAGAAAAACGGACACTTCTCAGTCCAAAAATCGAGATCCGTCATTTTTGAGAGCACACTTACCAAACAAGTTTTATTTCATTCTTTAGGACATTACAAATGAAATAGAAAAAGGTGCCAAGTCAGAACTCAGTGTCAACAATATGTTACGGATCATGTGTGCTCTCAAAAATGACGGATCTCGATTTTTGGACTGAGAAGTATCCGTTTTTCTGCAGAATGGCTCAAATATATACATAAATGTATAAAAATTTAAGATTGGCTTATGTCAATTTGCACGGAGCTATGTGTGTGTGCCAGTCCCGTATAAACACGCGCTCTAACAACGAAAGTGGGGGCAGCATGCGAGTAAACCTGTGCGTGCGGTGCGGGGCGACATTGATTCTTGATACGTTCCTCATCGGATGAAACTCCTTAAGACAATATTGAAATGATATTTTTCATATTCTTGAATAGTATATAAGTACTGAGAAAATTTGATTTGATATAATCAATTATTGCCATGAAAGGAAGAAACGAAAAGGAAATAAATAAATAAATTTGAAAAGGTTAAGTGACAATTTATTGGCTTCGGTTTTCTTATTGGAATGAACAATGAATTTATTGGAATATTAAAAAGTTTCAGTAGTTAGCTAAGTGTCAATCAAATAGGCAGAAGTTTTTGTATAATAAAATCTAAACTAAAAGAATTATGCAAATGTATAAGTATATTTTACATCAGTATATTTTTTATAGGCACTTGTTTTAAAAATTGCATTAAATTTATTAATCTTTTTATTTTATTAATAACAAAGCATTGATTACAGTTAATGTATCTTCCATTGAATATATACCGACTTGCGTAATATAAGTAACGCAGCTTTATGTCTGAACAGCTGAGAGAAAGGTTCAGTCGACTCTTGTCGCTCGTCTAGAGCAGTCGTGTATTTGTGCGCGTGTACAATCATAGCAAATATTTATTTTATACGTCAGTGTAAATATGTGATATTATCAATACAATAAAACTGTGCTTACAACAATATACAGAAGAAACTATTATAAATTATTTTGAAGTGAAAAAGGAATCACTATGATACTGTTTATACTGTCTTCCTTATTATTGGTCATAAGTGTGACGATAGTTGCACAATGGGTTGTAAATTATCTTATGCTTCGGAAAAAGTTAAGTGGAATACCGGCAATAAAAAATAAACTATTTGTTGGAGCATCTTTAGAAGTAACGAAAGTTAATCGCGAAGGTAAATCAAATAAATAAGAAACCTTATACATTTAATTTAAATATTTCATATTTTATTGAAAGACTTATGTTATTTATTTTTTGTAACCTGGTTCAGTTTATTATTGATTACACAATAATCACAAAATTATGTTATTGACATAAATTCTCATCAAGAAAATATTTTTTTACTCTTATTTCTATTTATAGATAGATTTAAATGGTTAAATAATCTATGCTACGAATTTAAAGAGGGTCTTGTCCTCTTATGGATAGGTACTGAACCTACAGTGGTGATTCGCAAGCCGCATCAAATGGAGGTACAGAAGATTGTTACGATTTTAAAATGATATTATTTAATTCAGTTTACTATATAACGCTATTACTTTCGTTTTAACATCCAATTCAGTCCATTGTTTAAGTAAGTAGTAAAATTATTAATAAATTTTCATATACTATTTTACAGGCTATTTTACCAAATAATACGAATATAACTAAAGCAAGTGGGTACGATGCACTGAAAATATGGTTAGGCGAAGGACTCATTACATCAACAGGTAACAAAGACATTCTTTTAATACCACATATATAGTAATTTATTTTTATTTGATTATATAGGTGAACATTGGTTTAACCATAGGCGCCTAATAACGCCTGCATTTCATTTTGGTGTACTTGAAGAATATGCTGCTGTTATGCGTGAAAAAGTTGAAATATTTAATGAATGTATACAGAAAGAGTGGGAAAAAAATCCAAAAGCACCTATTAACATTTTCGACTTAGCTGTGAAATATACTCTTGATACGATATGCGAAACAGCTATGGGTTTTAATATCGATTCACAACGAAAAAAGGATATTGTATACGTTAATGCTGTTCATAAGTAATTAATTTATTTTTAACAGTTTGAAAGTCTTTTTAATGCACATTAATTTTCATATAATCATTTGTGATATTTCTTTGTTCGTAAACACAGATTTGCTCGACTATCAAGTGAAAGATTTGTGAGACCGTGGTTGAAATGGGATTCCATTTTTTTTCTTACAGCAAGTGGAAAAGAATTTTTAAATTCTGTAAAAATTATGCATGAATTTACTGAAAAGGTATATTTACAATTATAATTCTAAATATATACTAAAATCTCATTTCAATTAATTTTATAATTGGTTAACTGATAGGTCATAAAGCAAAAACAATCAGAGAGACAGAAATTAAAACTTGAAGGCAAAGCAAAAACAGACGATTTTGATGAAATCGGTAAATAATTTATACTTTTTAATTTATTATTTTGTTTTACAATATTTGTTCGAGCAACAAGTAGTTTAATTTCCATATTAACCCTATGAACTTTTAATATTTTAAAAATAAACGAACACTTCACAGGAAAACGTAAACGCAAAGCATTTTTGGATCTTCTACTAGATGTAAACGAACAAAATGATAATAAATTTTCATTTGAAGAATTGCGAGAGGAGGTTGATACGTTCATGTTTGCTGTAAGTATTTATTTTTAATAACAATTATATCGTTTATATTTATCATATGATACAAATGATATTTAATAAGCTAAACTTAATTTTTATTTGCAGGGTCATGATACAACATCGGCAGCGATTAGTTGGGCTCTATTTTGTCTTGGCAATGCTCCTGATATACAATCGAAAGTTCATGAAGAGCTTAAAGAAGTATATGGAAGTAGTAATGAAACATCTACAACAAAAGATTTAGCGCAATTAAAATATTTGGATAGAGTAATTAAAGAAGCTCTTAGAATGTATCCAAGTGCTCCCTCAATCAGTCGTCGCTTAGATCATGATCTTGTAATTGGTAAGAAAATATTGAAGGCATACATAAAAGTTTCTTTATGTTTATATTTTTGTTCACTAAGGTCTACAATACACCTATTTCGTTTTAATAATAGTCTTTGCAAATAAATGAAATATTCATTATGTTCTCATAAACTTAAACTTCTTAATATTGAATGTTTTTTTAAATGTTATTACTTTAATTTCAGATAATCACAATTTACCTAAAAGAACTATTATAAGCATAGCAATTTATCAAATGCATCACGATCCTGAAGTTTGGGAAGATCCTGAAAAGTTTGATCCTGATCGCTTTTTACCTGAAAATTCACAAGGGAGACATTCATATTCATATGTTCCTTTCAGCGCTGGACCTAGAAATTGTATTGGTCAGAAGTTTGCTCTTCTAGAAATGAAAACTGCCTTAACAGCAATTTTAAGAAAGTGGAAAGTTAAAAGTGTTCTGAATCATTCTCAAATAAAACCTGTGCAAAACATAATTTTGAGACCTCACGATGAAAAAATAGATTTGATTTTTACACCTATTAATGAGACTTAATAATGAATGAAATATACTAATTTTGAAATATGGTTATTATAAAACTTTTTTGAATTCATATGTGATCTTTAATAGTCATACACTGAATTGTAAAGAGTTTTTGGTAATTATAAACTGCATTGTGATGATTTTTTACTATATAGGATGTAATCTAAGTAGTTAAGTAAATTTTGTCCAAACTAGCTAAATTTGTATTATTAATTCTGTACGATTGACTTTCAATGAATTTAACTTATAAAATTAATCGATAATTTTTATTTTTATTTTTAATATTTATCATTTTCAAATACTATAATTTGAAATTTTAATCTCAAATATTGTAAAATAATAAATTATAGCGTTTAATACATGTTAACCAATCAAATCATCGATTATTATTAATTATTTTCAAAAACCGTGTATAATTGAAGCGGTGTAAATACAAACACTATTTTTAGAACCAGGAAAAATGAACTAATAAATTATTAATTATTATTATTTGGACATTCAAACTGTATTTTACTTACTATGAATCAATTTTTATGTTTAAAAACTTCTATGTCGGACTTAAATATGTATACTTATGTATAAAAAATAATAAATTTTGTGTGTATGTATATACCAGTGTATAAAATAACAATAAATTTTTCCAATATCTTCATAAAGATAGTTTAATTTTCTTTCATAACTATTGAGTATCATCAAATATCAATAAATAATAATATAAAAATAAAAAATCAAAATAAGAAAATAGAACTTAGCACAAGTATTGTTTACAGTTCTCATGTAGATAAAGTATACATAGAATAATGGGTATGTTTATTTATATTACTTCATTATATAGATATACAGCCTGTTCTGAAAATGTATGTCTCGCACAACATACTCTTATAGAACTCGAAATTCTGAACATATTCATAAGATCATATCTATAGATATACAATTTCTATTGAAAATAAACAATTTTGAGGCATTGATGCTCAAAAAACTACTTGACATATCGAAAAACGGTAAAGGAACTTTTTGTTCAGAATTTCGAGTTCTATAAGAGTATGTTGTGCGAAACATACCTTTTCAGAACAGGTTATATTTGGAATCGCGAGAATTACACTATTACAGTGCCTTTAGTTAAATTACCTGCAACCTGCAGATGATTTGCCACCCGAGCAAAACAAGCGATAATTATGTTTCTATAAATAGCAATTGCTTAAACAATTTTCGACTCATTACTTTAACAAAATAAAAAAATGCTACATTCGATTCACATGATAAATACTAATTATAAGATTTGATCTTAAATATTTCTATGAAACTACTTGAACTACTTTGACATTTTAATTTTACAAGAAAAAATTAAAGAATAAACGTGAATTTTTAAAGTGTGAATTTTTATTATAAAAAGTGTGAGTTTTATGAAAAAATTAGTAAATCTTACACCTAAGATACACTTTGATAGAGCCACGACCTTTAAAAATATCACTAAATACCTTTTGGCGCCTAGGCTATAACGTTCATACACACGGAGAGAAATACTTAAATAAAAATTACTATATTTTATAGTAACCGGGGGGACAAATGCTATATGTCTGCTAATTTTTACTATATTTATAGCAATTTTTGCTAGAAAATATAGTAAATTTTTTAACAATACAAGTTTGTCCCCCGGTTATAATAAAATATAGTAATTTTTATTCAAGTATTTCTCTCCGTGCAGCAATAGTTTTTAATTCTTGTAATTGTCTTCACAATTGTTAATGCTTTCTGATCATTACAACTTTGTTTCAAGATAAAAAAGTATAGCTAAAAATTAGTTATATTTATAGTATATAATATTTTATTATTTATAATTGTATTTTAATTTATTTTTTCAGGTGATTTTGACCTTGGAGCCTATAGGTGTAAAACCGCCTTAACCAAGTATACATGAAATTCGTTTTACGGATTTATGTAATGAATTCGTGAAGTTTCGGAGAGTTTCGCCTTATTCCGGTTAGATGCACATAAGAATTATAGTTATATTCAGCTGTTTGGTGGGAGTATCTATCATTTCGTTTCAACTCGTCATAGAGTTCGGATGTCTGGATTCCTTCTTGTATTATATTGAAAATTTTAAATATTGCAAGTTACTGATATTCTTGAGAAACTTTATTTATTGGGACTTATTTATTGGAAATCAAGTTGAAAAGAAACTACTATATGAAAAAGATATTTTCGGAGATACCTGATCTATAATTTTGATAAAGCGGATTGCTCCCAGTCCAATTCTAACAAAAGATCATATAGATATGAGACAATAAAAGGATATCAATAAGTAGACGATTTTGTGCTTTTATCGTATGTACTGATCCTAATGTATATTTTATGTTTGATACTTGTTTTATACAAAATAGCAAAATAGCAGTGTTTTTACCGTTTAAAATAGAATTTATTCACTAAACACAGAAAAATTTTCTATTTTAATACGACTTAGTAGGATATGTAACTATTATATTTGTAATATAAATTTGTAATCAAGTATTATAAAATGTTCTCAATGCAAATACGAATTAAATATGTTTTCTTTACAGATCTAACAACAATTTACTTTATTGCAATATTGTTTAAAAAAATATTAAATATCAATAAAAGTGCTAAACTTATTTAATAACTGAACGTGAATGAAATAACAAAAATGAATACAGTTTTAATGTCGGTCGAATTCCTGGTATTATTTGGTGTTATTGTTCAACTTTTACTTTGGTTATTGAACTATTTCTCTTTGCGTAAAAGGATTAAACTTATACCTGGTCCAAAAAGTATTCCATTTGTTGGAATGATTTGGAATATCCGAAATATTCCCACTGAAGGTATGTTCGAAAGTACTATAAAGTTGTTAAATTACTACCAATTCCAATTATACAAGTTTCGTATCATAAATATTTATATATTTACATTAAAAATTGTGTAGATTGTGTAATGTTTTATAACGAGAGAATCCATATATTTTAAATTTTAAGAAAACTGATTGATTGCAATCATTATCTACATAAACTGAGCAAATACATTTATTTATCTGCAATCGATAACAAGATTATAAAAAAAATTAATAAAAGCATCACGGACATTGGTGTCAATATCAATTCTGTTTATACTCTAAAAAAAATGAAAATCTTACAGATAATGGTGATTAATTAAAATTTTGGTGAAACTATAATATAAAATAATTCAAAATTTAGTATTTTTACTTAGTTATTAATAATTGTAAGAAAGCTGCTGACACACAAACAACTCGTAGTAAGCATAATTATTACATGTAGCCGTGTTTTGCAAGCTAAACTCACCGTGCTGACTCATGATGAGCTTGACCGTGGAAGATAATATGCGCGGTGCTGGAAGCTGCTATGAGAGAAGGCTAATTTTCTCTTAAAATATAACAACAATGAAGTGTGATAAAACGTGCCATATATTACTTCCATTGTTGACTTTTACACAACTTTTACACCCCTGTCTATTAAAACAAAAATTGTTGTTTCAGTGTTTAGATTGCTTTTTTTAAATTAAACACATTGTCATAAAATAATATAGATATATTAAAATAGATTATGACATTTGCTATTTTTTATTTTAAAATGTTTTATTTTCATTTTTTTAACTCAAAATTTGGTTTTTCTATACAGATATATTTACATGGATCCTAGATGTATGTTTTCAATATAAAAATGGAATACTCGCCACTTGGGTGGGTACCCGGCCCACAATTCATGTAAGAAAGCCTCATCAAATAGAAGTATGTATTATTACTTTGCTATTTTGTTTTTTTAGGCTATAATATTATAAATACCTCAAACGTCTAATTCAATTATGCTTAGGTAATATTACGAAGCCAAACATTAATAAGAAAATCTAAAATTTATGATTATATACAACATTTTCTACGAAATGGTCTTCTTACGTCTACCGGTATGGAATATTTTACTATTAATCAATGATTCATACAATTTCAGAAAACTAAAAAATACACATTTTTTTATAGGCGCTGAATGGCATCGAAATCGACGATTAATAACACCTGCATTTCATTTTGCGATTTTGGACGACTTTGCTGCCACATTTACTGAAAAAGTTGATATACTAAACGACTGTATTAAAAAGGAATTGGATAAGAATCCGAAAAAATTAATAAATATTTATCCTTTACTTCTTAGATATACGTTAGATACAGTTTGCAACACAGTTATGGGTTTGGAAATGGATATACAAAGGAGCCCAGTAAATGAATATTTCGATTCACTACATAGGTTATTCTTGGATATTTTTCTTGACATTATATTTGGAATGATAAATAATGAAGATATTTTTATTTTAGATTTGGAGAACTTACAATTGACAGATATTTGTCTTTACTCAATAGATATGATATTATTTTTGATCGAACTAGTAAAGGAAAAGAATATAAGCAATGTATTGAAAAATTGCATGCATTTACAATAAAGGTAATTGAGTTATTGATTAAATTATACTATTAAAAGACAAAAGATTTAACAAAATTAGTTTGTCCTACGTAATATAATTTTAAATCATTTTGTAAATTTTTAAGGTATCACGAAATTTTGCGCCAAATTTTGAAAAATGATTGATACTTAATTAATTATATTATGCAAGACAAGCGAATTTGGATAAGTTGCTTATTATAGTAATAATGGAGTAATGAATTATTGCCTTTCGACCGATAAAGTAGGTTATAAGCTAGATTGGTATTTTACATTGTCTTAATAAATTATATATGTCTAGGTAATTCACGAGAAGAGTGCATCAAGAAAACAAGCACCTAAAATTAATGAAAAGAAAGTTCGTAGCGATGAAGATGACAATAATGGTAAATTTATTTTTATAATTTTACATTTCGTACTGGTATGCATTCATTTCAATGCCTTTTTCATTTTTTTTCAGGTAAAAGCAAAAAAAAGTCATTTTTAGATCTATTGATGGATTTAAGCGAAGCTGATGAGAATCCATTATCTGTAGAGCAGTTGCGAGAACAAGTCGATACATTCATGTTCGGGGTAAGATTTTTAATATAGTTTCTTTTAAATAGCTGCGAAAAAGTATAGACAATATAAAATTTGTCTATATATGAACAATATTATGATGTTATCATTTATATTTAGGCCCATGATACTACAGGAGTTGCACTTAGTTGGGCAATATTCTGCATTGGTAATAATCCAGAAGTTCAAGAAAAAGTGCATGAGGAACTGGATTGTGTATTCGGTAACGATGATCAGCCAGCTACAAAACATCAATTAGCAGAATTAAAATATTTAGATAGAGTTATAAAAGAAGCTCTACGATTGTATCCCAGTGCACCAATTATCAGTAGACATTTAGATCATGATGTTACAATAGGTAAGAACTCATAAAAAAAATTATTTATTTATACAATTACGATGCTATTATCTAATTACATATGAAATACGTTATTTATATTTGTAGATAACTACGACATACCTAAAGGAATAGAAATAAATTTACATATTTATCAAATGCATCACGATCCTGAAGTTTGGGAAGATCCTGAAAAGTTTGATCCTGATCGCTTCTTACCAGAAAATAGTCGTGGAAGACATCCTTACGCGTACCTTCCTTTCAGTGCTGGGCCAAGAAATTGTATTGGACAGAAGTTCGCACAGTTGTTGTCAAAAGTTGCTCTTACCGCCATTTTAAGAAAATGGGAATTCAAAAGTGAATTAAAGCCATCAGAAGTAAAATTAAATCCAACCTTAGTTTTGACGCCTTATAATGAAACAATGAATGTATATGTCAGACCAAGAAAAATCAAAAGCTAAAATTATTGTAATACTGTTTTAGCTTTAAAGGCGTAAATTTTTTAAATTAGAACATGACAACATTTATTCATGACACGATGTATTCACATATAATATCGAAAGACATTTCTATATTTATTTTGAATTCGAAATTCATGTATATCCTATGAAGGATTCATTTAGATTATATATGACTGAATTTTTCATTCAAAAACTTCATTATTATTTATAATATAACAAAATTTTTAATGTGATAATTTAAGTGTATTCCATTTGTAAATTTATAGCGTAGCAATATTAATATTTTTATAAACTTATTGTCCTTAAAGAATGAAATATAATATTATATATAATTTCAAACTTATACTTTATTATTTTTCTAAATTTCACGTGATTTCATTTTACCTGTATTTCGTCAAGGATAGTTTAGGAATATTATATTTTTAGATCTTTAAATTTTTTATTTGTCTCAAGAAAAGTTTAATTTCGAAAACTATCAGAATAAAACTTTGTCGATAAAAGCGAATACTGTCGCTGTCGCTCGCCTGGAGTAATGCTTATAAAAGCAGCACCGGTTTCGTTCATTGGTACCGATGTCAAGAAAACTATACGCAAGCCAATCATGCTAAGCAGTACGCCTTGGTCCTGTGTAAAAGTGACAGTATATACAGTATTTTTAGCGAAAGTTGTTGTATAGTATATTTTTAACAATTAGTTAAACAGCAGGATGAGAATCAAATAGACCATGACTGTGAATTCATTGGCAATGAGCTTAATTTATTGTTCCAGTATATTAATTATCAATGCCAAAAAGTAATGGGTAAGAAACTTCTATCAAAATTTGAGATTACACTTCCACCTATGGAATGAAATAGAGAAAACCATCAAAATTCGTCATCATTTATAAGCATTTATTTTATTAATTATGAAAATAAAGTGGCATAACCTTAATCTGTTTTGAAAATCAATCCTTTTCACTCAGCTAATGGATGCATCCAAATTCTATCTCTCTACAAACTTTTAAATACTCTAGTTATCGCGCGGTAAAAAACACTTTTATTTATAAATTATTTTTTCCCAAAAGTAACCCAAAAATAACATTAAAATTTAGCAAATCGTACTATTCTTTATAGTTCATAACGAAAAAAAATGATGTCAATAATATTTTTTTACTTTCGTTTTACCTATTTATAAAACGTTACGTTATCATAAATAACTACACGGAGAATGTGTATATTATACATTATTATAAGTATTCATTCAAAAGTATTGGATGAATACTTTTTGGTTTTTAAGTAAAATTGAACTTCTTTTAACAAACTACAATAGAAAAAATATGCATTAAGTCTTTTTTTACTTTTTTATAATAGAAATATAAAAAAGAGCCCATATACCAGTACATAGCCACAGAAAATTAGGTTCCTGGTGGCCTGATTTTGATGTACCAGTACCTAGTCATAATATATTTTAGTTGAATAAGCTTAAAAATCGATCGATTTATAATAATTATAGTTTACAAAAATAAAGTTCATGCGAAGTTTTACGAATACTACTGCATACAAAAGGTGGTTAGAAAAGACTAGAAGTATCTTTAGAACAGAAATAGCAAAATACTATTGTAAATTTTTAGTTTAAGAGGTTAGATTTTTTTCAAATACTTTTAGAAACTATTAGTTAACCTAATCATGAAACTATATTACTTAACGTCAATCATTAAAGTAATTAAAGTAGAAACTTACAAGTTTTACAGAATTAGCGTTAATAAATTGACAAAAGTAGCTGTAGAAATGTATCTAGTCACACAAGCCTTATAGTGTAAATAGGCACGTAAAATTAAATTTAAAAACATATATTTTGCAATAATACACAATTCGTACGTATTCCGTATGTCTTTATCAACATAAAAAAGTTTTTCTCAAGTCACAAAACATTCTGGAACATTAATTATGAGCTTAAGAAGTGTGCCGTTTTTCTTAGTCAAACCTTAAAACATTCTCGATATCAGTCATACATCAAACGTCGAACTTAAAGTATTTTTTATAATTTTTATAAACAAGATAGGTAAAAACAAAAATTTTATTAAATATTATTATTACTAAATAATTGGAAATTACTAATAATACATTGAAAATTTTTTTGTACATCATAAAAATAATTGTAATATGCTGAAATGGCTAGGTACTGGTATGTGGCTAGTCACTGGTACATTTACCTTAATATAAAATTAAAAAAAAAATCGCGATATAAAATAAAAATTTTTTCGCGAATCTTTATTTACATAAAAATTACTAGATTGTCTTGTAGAAATTCCTGTATTGACGGTCTGTGATGTTACTATAGAAATCTAGTAAATTTTATAAACCAGGATAGTAAAATTTAAAAACTCATCAAGATTACCATCGGGGCTGTAAAAAATATAAATTGTCAGTATGTGGCTGCGTTCCCTACACAAGATGGTAATTTTTACAGAAACTTATTATAATTTTTACACTAATATTTTCTCCGTGTAAGGATAGCGAGAGATAGCGATTTTTATCCAATGTGAAGTAAATTCATAATATGTACATAATATTAGCCTTAAATTATAAAAAAATTAAAAACTAAAATTTTGAAAATCTCTATGAGAAAAATAGACTTTGTCATATATGAAATTTCACGTGATATCTCATATATAATCATATGTTTATTCACGTACTATTTAATATAACATTGTAAGTAAGAGTCTGTATATCGTTTTATAGGGGAAATATTTATCCCAAAAAAAATATTTTTTAATTTTAGAAATCGAGTTTTTTTACTGTATATATTGATTGAAAATTGTTAGAGAATATATTATTACTAAAAAATAACATTTTATTATTGCATTTCCACGAAATGAGGCAAACACATTTGATAAATTCTCGCTTATCTCATATTATTTTATTTATTTTATTCTAACATAAAAATAAGAGTAAAATGAGTAAATAAGTACGTTATCATTAATTGTACATCCATATATAAGTAGAGAAAAGAAAGAAAAGTAATACGTACTATTTTTGTTTGGAATTAAAGTTAGGTAGTTTTATGTTATAAACCATGTAGATAGCAAAGATACTAAAAATTTAATAATGATATGGTCTCTATCTTAAAAACTATGTACTTGTAAGTATAATATCAATCCTTTGCAGAATTATAAATCATTATTGTTATCTTGACGAATACTCAGTTATCCAAAATATAAAACAACATGTTGACGTATTTTGCAATGCTCAGCATATGGATATTACTTATTGTGAAGCTTATGTCAGTGGCCATTATTTCAATAATTATAAAATTTTTGATAGAATATTTCTATTTAAAATACCAATTTAGAAATGTACCTAGCATTGGTGGTTTACCATTCATTGGTATAGCTTGGGAGCTTATAAGAATACCAACTAAAGGTAAGCAGACTTAAAAATTTTTGCATATCAATTGATGATAAAGATTATCTTTATATTTTTAAATCAAATAGCAATAACGGTGTTGTATGCAAGAAATTAAACATTCGTAGATAGCTTATAGCTGTCTATATAATAAATTTGTTAACATTTGTTATTTAATTTAGAAGAAGTAGAAAATTTTAATTGCTCATTCAAATGTTGTGTTTTATTTTATAGGTATAAATATTTTTTTTTTCAATTTAATTTATTGCTATATTTTTGTTTTAAAAGATAATGAATTTCTTTATACAATTCGTGATTTTTAAAATGGTATAAATTTCAATAAGTTTTCCTGTGGAATTTAGTAAATAAAAATAATAATTTTAATAATATTTTGTACGACATGTTCAGATCAATTAGAATGGTTTACAAGAGTAACATTATCATTTAGAGGCAATGTTTACATCACGTGGATAGGTACAAAACCTTTTGTTAATATACAAAAACCTAGGCATATGGAGGTACGTTTTACATTTTAGATATTTTATGCTAAAGATCCTAAGCAAATAACATTAATTTATTGAAAGATCAGAGAACTATTCGATAAAATATATAATAATTTAATATCGAACTGATAGAAATATATTTCCATCAATTTGCGTTGATATACATATTTCTAATATTTTATTTTTCATATAGGCTCTTCTTCCTAGCACTGTTAATATAAAAAAATCAGTTATATATGACTTTATAACTCCTTGGATGGGAAACGGACTTTTAACTTCAACAGGTGATTAGAAGCAATGTGCTCTTTTTATAAGTATTATAAAAATTGACAATATGAATTATATTTTAATGAAATATATTTAGGCGAAAAATGGTTTCATCAGCGGCGTTTGCTGACACCCGCATTTCATTTTCAAGTGTTAGAACAATTCACGGAAGTTATGAATGAAAAGGCAGACATTTTTAATGAATGTATAAAACACTTTGTGGAAGCTAATGTAAATGAATCATTGGACGTTCTTACATTCGTATCGAAATTCACTCTCGATGTGATCTGCAAAACATCAATGGGTGTAGATATAGACGCACAGCGAAAACCTCCCAGTACCTATTCCGCAGCCTTACACGAGTACGTACTCATTTTAGATGGACGTTTTGATAGTTAAAAGTTGCATGTAAAAAGGTGAATGTATTTTGCAGAGTTAATAATTCGATTATGGAACGTTATATTCGTCCTTGGTATATGTCGGATTTTATTTATTCGAAGACCAAAAATGGACAAAGATTCTACAAAGCTGTGCAAATACTGCACAATTTTAGCATGAAGGTACCAACTTTCTATTCCCTTAAAATACTGTCTTATTTTGTTTTATTTTTTTTATTTTATTTTCAGGTAATTAAAGAAAAGTTAGATAAAAGAGGAAAGATGCAAACGTCTGAAAGTAAACCCGAAGATGATGAAGAAGAATTCGGTAGTACAATTATATAATAAAAATTATATATGTTTACTTTTTCATGACCAAACATTAAAAATTCTACTTTAATTTTCATAGGTAGAAGAAAGCACAAAGCATTTTTAGATTTATTATTAGAAGCTAGTGAAACCGATGAACATCCACTGTCCACTGATGAGATCAGAGAGCAAGTCGATACATTCATTTTTGCTGTAATATAATGAACACGTATTTAAAAAAAAATCTTTACCCTTTACATTTATCATAATCCTTTTCTAAATCACACAATTCAGTTTATTTTTCATAAAATTATACCATCTACATTTATAGATAATTCTTATCACAGCACTGAAAAAATATTCATTAACAAGTGTATTCCATTAAAAAAAATAAGGGCCACGACACGA
Organism: Torymus tubicola; assembly: GCA_035583055.1. Lineage (NCBI taxonomy): Eukaryota > Metazoa > Arthropoda > Insecta > Hymenoptera > Torymidae > Torymus > Torymus tubicola. The sequence continues at coordinate 18,217,020 of JAWWEQ010000010.1, read as the reverse complement.
CAGCCGCGGCAATTAGCTGGACGCTCTTCGCGCTTGGCAACGAGCCAGAAGTCCAGGAGCGGCTGCACGAGGAGCTGCGCGGCGTTTTTGTCGACAACGCCGATAAGCCGACAACGGCCGCCGAATTAACGCGACTGAAGTACTTGGACCGCGTGATAAAGGAGACTCTCCGACTGTACCCAAGTGCGCCCTTCATTTTCCGTGCCTTATCCGAGGATATGGTGTTTGGTACGTGGACAGCCTTTTTATAACTCACATTATCATGAATTGCAAGAGTTTAGAATGTACAGCGCGTCAGACAAACAGATCTTTATTGTATTTTTTTATTAGGTTTTTTTGTTCTATTATTATTTTTTTTTTAAGAACTAATCAATTTTACGAACTTGTACGTTTTTTTATTTGACAGAGTTTTATATTTCAGATGGCCATAAATTTCCTGAAGGCACTTCTATAGCAATCAATATATTCGATCTGCATCGAGATCCCGAGATATGGGAAAATCCTCTGGAATTTAATCCAGATCGCTTTTTGTCTGAAAATTTGAAAGATAGGCATCCTTACGCGTATATTCCATTTAGCGCCGGCCCACGGAATTGTATTGGTCAGAAATTCGCCCTTTTGGAGCTGAAAATCGCGTTGTCGACGATATTGCGCAAGTGGCGCGTAAAAAGTGCAAAATCGCCTAAAGAGATTAAATTACAAAGTGACCTCATTCTCAGAGGTTCTGAACCACTAAAGTTATATTTTACACCTATAACAATTAGATAAATGTGTTGATCCGTGTAAATTATGTATTCTTTACACGGAATACCTGAAATGTATCCAGGAAAAAATACGATAGTACTTATATGTGAAAGGAAGTAATAAGGGTTTCCTTTTTGTCGCAATTATATACTCTGTTTTGTGTGAAAATTTCTTGCTGTGAAATATTGTCTGATAATATTTGATATTTTTTTATTTTGTAATATAAAAGTTAAATTACAGATAAGATTAAAATTTAATTATAACAACTGTCGTAATGTATTTAATGTATTAATCTTGAACGATCCGCAAACCAATCCTAAAAAAATATTGATAAGGTGTTCGATTATATCAGTAGATAAAAAATATACCTAGATTATTTTGCAGTTCAAGCACACAGCCTTACGTGACAATCTTTTAAAACTAACGTACGAAAAAAAAACCATTTGTATCTTCTACATTGAACAAGTTAGTTTAATTAGCGTAAAAATAATAATCAGAACTATGCATGGTAACATTTGACTTTGAACTGTAGAAATCAATACCAATTATTTTTTACGGGCCATTTATTTGCTTAACGACATACTCAGCTCGTACTTGGCGGGATAAGGCAGATTTCTGCATTGTATCCTTGAACGCGTGACCGAGAAAAGACACTTATGTGAACGGAGGCGCCATGCGCACTTTTCAGGGCTTTTTCACCTACTTAATCTACTTTAGTTGGCCGTACGGTGCTGCCACAGTAGCGAGACTTGTAATTATTTTGAAGGTAGCACACATTATATGTTATGGAGTTTGGACTTGTAAATATCAGCTTTTTTCAATAAACATATTAAGAATATTAAGATTAAACGTGCCAAGAGTTGATTAATTAAAATCAAAAGACTTTTCGACATTGCTAAAAAGAAATGCTTTTGCGCGTAGCTGTAAAAAAACATAACCCGGTTGTTTATTTCTTGCACATCGTTGATCTCCGATTACCCTAGTAATTATAATGTGCACTATACAAAATGTATGTATATATATACACACACGAGGGAAACGCACAGTCGCGCGTGTACTGAACGCGTAAATACGCGTGAAACCACGTGATCTCCCCTCTTCCGCGCAGAACATAACATTAAAAAACAAATGCATGCGGGAGTAGTAGTCAAGCTCTCTCCCTCCTTGCTCACCTCTCCCGCAATGCTAATTCACGGTGGGGGATTGCGGCGCGTCGCCTGCGTTTGCGTTATACGAGAGTAAAAGAGCCGCAGAGAGTTAAGTATAACCTACCGGAAGGTTATGTTATCCACACACATCCCAATTGTTATTGAGACACACGACTACTATACGACGATGGGATCAGCTGCTACGCCGTAGTAGTATGCTGTACGCGCACGCGCGGCGATATATATATGTAACGCAATCATCAAGCAGTATAGATATATAGGTGTGTGTGTGTGTTGTGTATATCTATAGCGACGACGCTACCTGGCGATAATACGGCGATATAGCAACACAACGCCGAACGCAAGTATATATTTTACGCACCTCTGCGCGCGCGCCCCGTGAGAGCTTTCGATTTTGCGCATATAGAATAAGAGAAGAGCGCGAATACCAACGATGAGTGCTGCGTGCGCGCCGCAGGTATAAAGGGGGAAACAACACGTACGCCCACGCGCGCGCCTGCGATAGATAACGAGAGAACTATGAGTTCAAGTGCGCCTCGTCAGCATCAGCAGAAGCAGTCGTCGTTGTCATCTCTGTCGCAACAGCAGGAACGGCAGAAACAGCAGCAGCAGCAGAAGCATTGATCCGTTCGATTAGCGGGCCAAGGTTTGGTCCATGTTTGGCTACGCTCCACACTGCCATCCACTCTCTCATTTGATTTTCCTCTATATATGTTGATGTACACGCGCGTCTGTCTCTCCCTCTCTATATCTCCGCGGCGAGTGTCTGTGTGTTGCCTGCGTCTGTCTGTATATGTGCGGATGAATCAGAATAAGCGTTGCCGCTTGCCGCGCACGTACGTTTTGACTTTGGTAGCGCTTGGAAACCGCGCGCACGCACGCACCTACCTACATATAATTACACGCGCACGCAATCTGAAGGATGTCTGTATGTATATATACGTGCGTGTATATACATAGGTATAGACTCATAGAGAGAGGTACACCTACACCCAACACACCTGTGAGAGTATTCATATATCGATCTTGCTGAACTAGCGGAGAACTGCGCGAGCTCTCTCATCCTCGCCAACGCACTTGTGGCTTTTTGACGACGCGCGGCTGCCGCGCGAGCGCGCGTAAACAATGCCGAATCTCACCTCCTACATTTTTCGCTCACAATCGGCCGCTTTCGCCGCGGCGCGGGTGGTGATGGGCGCCTCATCGTCGTTATATATATATATATATACACACACACCCGCGCTCTCACACACATAGAGACACAATACACACGCAGTTGATATAAGTAGTATACACACTGCCAAGTGCCAGCCAGCCTTGCGGTGTGCACGTATGTATATATATACACACGCGCCGTCTTTGTTGCCTGCCCGCGCTCTCTGGCTCTTCTCTCGCACCTCTCTAGTCGATAATACACATCGCGAGCCTCCGCTCGCACGCGCGAGCGACGAGCTGGTTTTCTTTTTTTCTCAATTCTCTCATCGCTGCTGCGGTTCGATCGTTGTTTATTTTGAATGCGCGGGAGGCAGAGAACGGAGAAAAAAATGCGTTACGTAAGTTCATTGAGTATTCGGCGTGTTGGTGAAAAAAGGCGCAGTTCGTGTTGACAAAGTTATATTTAAAGCTCGCGCGGAGGGACACGAAGGAGAGTTGCACAAGTATAGTGTGTAGGATACGGTTCCCCCCCGCGAGACAGAAGGGGAGAGAGAGAGAGAGTTTTACGGTTCTACCTATTGATTCGCTCGTTGATTTTGGAGTTTCGCGCGTAGGTAGTTGGGAAGTCAGTTGAGTGCTAATTCGGCGATTCGAGATGTATTTTATTCGTTAACGGCGAGTTGAGTTTTATTGAACAATCAGTTTATAGTGGCAATGATTGACTTACAAAAATAGATGAACTACATTTATCGAGTCATTATATTTTTAAAACAATAATGAGCATCTATTTTTGCATTAGAAACTCAATTTGATAATCTTTCATCTCAAAAGTTTACGCTGTCAAATTTTCTTATTGTTTACCTGTGTACATCTGGTATTCACCTTATATTGTACAGAGCTTAAAGTGCTATATTCACCCTACTCGTATATTTTTAACAAAACAGAATTTTATCAACTAAACATTTGTATTTGCTCTTTTATAGGAAAATAGACATACTTGAAAAATTACCAGTATCAAAATGTAAGTGTAACCATCTACATAACTGTAACTATGTACACAAAACATTCAATATTTGACTAACATACAGCTAAATAACTTTCAGGTAAAGAAATCAGAACCTTTCATGTACTGCACTTAAATGTCTCTTCATGACGCTGCTATGAGTAGTGCCTTATCAATGTACGATGCACCCAAACAGGAAAGTAGCTCCAGTGGAAACACGCTTGATCCTGGGATTGGAGCTACAAAGAAGCTGGCTCGAGGCATATCGCGAGCAACTGAAAATGCTGTTATTGTTGAACATGCTCGAATGAAACTAGGGTTAGGGTCCATTGATACACCAGATTTTACCTTCTCATTACCTGATCTATCTATTTATCCTGGTAAGATTTTAATATGATTATTATAAAAATATTAATATATAATACTTATTCACATTGTTCATGTTTAAATTAACAATTTTCATTTTTGGATATTTTTTTCATATTAATTATCTTATTGATTAACAAATATGTTTTAAATGTTGCATAAAATACGTGTATGAAAACTAACAATATATATTTTTCATTTTTAATTTCACGATTTATAGATGGCTTTCGTCATTTTTTGGAAAAAGACCTCATAGAAGGAGGATGTCTTGCTTCTTTGGAAGCAGCCGGAAGATTAAATTGGTGGTGTGGAGGAGGAAAAAATAGAGTATTATGGCCACTAGCAACAACAGGTGATGGGAATTGTCTACTTCATGCTGCATCTCTTGGAATGTGGGGTTTCCATGACAGAGAACTCACTTTAAGAGAAACATTACACGAGACTCTAGCAAATGGAGAATACAAAAAAGCTCTTTTTAGGTATTTTACTTTTATGAATATTATTTATTTAGAACTTATATATGCAGTAGAAAATAATTTCAGATGAAATGAAATTTTAGGAGGTGGAAATGGAGACAGATGAGCTTAAATGCTGCTGCTGGTTTATCTTACACAGAAGCTGAATGGATTTCAGAATGGCAAGCTATAGTCCAAATGGCATCAAGACATCCAAGAAATCAAATGAGTACTTCCTACCAAAGTTTAGAAGAGGTAAACCATACAAACTATTTAATATAAAAAAAGAGTAACAATTTTTTTATATTTGAAAGAATAAACAAAACTATATTATTTATCAAACTTTACAGATACATATTTTTGCTCTGGCTCATGTGTTGAAAAGACCAATTATTGTAATAGCAGAGACAATGCTTAGGGATTCTGAAGGTGTGGCATTGGCTCCAATCCCTTTTGGAGGAATTTACCTACCTCTTGAAGTTCCTCCTACAAAGTGTCATCCAACACCATTATTATTGGCATATCATTCTGCACATTTTTCCCCACTTGTCACAGTAGATAGCAGTTCTGATCCAAGTGAAGGTAGTCGTGAAGGATACAGCATACCACTTGTGGATCCTGATACTGGTAAATTGTATCCTGTATTATTTGCAGTCGATCCTGGTCCTGATTGGGATTGGTCTGCTTCTCAGGAATTGTTGGCTTTGCAGCCAGAAAACGTGTGTATAAAAATAATTTTTATTCATTTTTTAGAAATATTTTTACTACAAATAAAATGAATAACATTTATTTTAGGAAGAAACTATTATAAAAGCGTATTTAGATAATGAAGATCAGGTGTTTGCACCTGATGAAATAGATAGGTTATCTGAAACAGATGCAGCGAAAAATAAAACAGCTAAACAATTGATGGGTGTAGCCAAGGGATTTGGATCAATTGGAAAGTCTGTCACCAAAAAATTATGGTCAATGACTAAAAGACCAAAGAGCCCACCTTCTAACTCAGGAGGATATGGTGATACTTTACTTTGTGTTAGGATAAGAAGTAAAAGGCATCAATTTGTTGATCAAATGCTTCAAAATTATTTAGATAGCGCTCAAACAAGGTAATGTGGATATTAGTTAGTTAATAACATAAAGATTGTTGTTATCTTATCTTTTACAATTCTTAAAATAATTTTAGTTACCTGCAAGATTACCAAGGTAATAGTACTAGTAACTCTGGCAGTGAAATGAATTATGGGGCTGGTAAATCAAAGTTTTATGCTGCAAGCGATAGCAACAGCCATGCAAGTGTCAGTAAGCTTCCAGCAACACATCCAAACAAAGTTAAAGCTCTATATCTTTCAAGGTGACTTTTTAATTGTTATGTTTACATTATCCATCAACATTAGAAAATAATTAATGTTTTTTTTAATAGATCAACTTTCTATAATGATCAAGTATTACCTGAAGAACCCAAAACTGAACATTGGAGTAACAATGGCACTGTAAGTTATTATTAGTTTCATTATATAAATGGTTAATATTTTATTAATAATAATAATAATAATAGTAATAATGAAGCAATTGTTATTTATTTTAGGATTCAGTTAGGCATTGCCGTACTCAAGACTGTAAGTTTTTTGGTTCTCCTGAAAATCAATATTACTGTTCGCAGTGTTGGGCAGATCATCATCGACTACGTTGAAAGAAGTTACATCCCACCCATGACAATAATTTTTGTCTAACGAAAACAAGCATAATTTGCAGCGTGATACTAAGATATATAATTATTTCTTCTCGGATAGTATTTTATCTTATTTATTTTCTTAATGAAGCATGCAGCTTACATGGTTGTACTTTTTAGTCTTATACTTTAATCCCTCCGACAATTAGTCTTTAGGTGAAAACGAATAGAGATTAGATCTTTATTAAATCGGGTCTTTCATTGAATGAATTGATAACGACAATCCTGCCTTGCCTTGTACGCCCATAACAAAATTAATACTCGACAATATTTCAAGCTTATTTAAGTTCATTTCGAAAATTATTTTGAAGTCATTTTGCGCTTTTTAGTTGACAACTAACAAAATCATGTATGAAAGATTATATTTTTGTGAATCTCCTTGACATTGATTAAGGAAGTCGACACAAAAGGAAAAGAACGAAGATATATATCAAAACTCTGTAAAAGTTAAAGTATATGTTACAAAATAAAAAGATATTTTTTTAAATATTTGTATTCTTCTTTTCCATTAAACAGTTTTGAAATTTCTTATTTTTCTTACATAAATTTAGTCCATTAAGTATTTTTTAACAAGATTAAATAATTCATGTTCCATAATTGTATCTATAAAAGTTGAATTTGATATTGCTATTACAGGTGCGGCTCAAGATTGATTTATAGTTTTTTCTGTAAAGTTGAGACGATCCTTAAAGAATCATTTTTGGGACATTCCGGAAATAACACAACATTCTGTAAATAATGTGAATATACATTGTTACGTTCCTGAAATAATGCTTACGAGTTAATACAATATGTCAATCAATTCTTATCCGATAAAAAAAGATGCTTAAAGGAAAATATAATTATGAGTCATCAACATGATTATCATGTGTTATAATTTAAAGTATATAGATTGTAATACGTATCATAACTGTACATCTAAAGATATTGTGTAACAATGTATATATTTACGTAACTTGAAAAAAGTTCATAGATACTGAATATGTTAAAAATAATGAAATTAAACTAAGGTATTTAAATAAATTTTAAATCGTATTTTCAGACATACTCTCTACTTTTATAGATGTATAATAGTATATTACGCACCGTGGAAGGAAAAAAGTGGACAGTCTATATATCTCGTATAAATTGCCACCCGAGCTGAAGGTGCGTAATATACTATTTTCTCCCATCGAGGTCGAAAATGCCATATTTCCGTTTTGGCGCCGGGAGCGAATGTGGTAGTTACTGCCCGACGGGAGGAAAATAATTTTACTAAAATGAAATTAGTTTCTATATTTATTATTTCTATATTTATTTTTTATTATATATTACGTTTTCATCAATAACTTGTGACGAAATATAGCTATTGACTTCTTAATTCTTTTTTTTTTAATTAGTATTTTATCCTGCATACAGAGTATTCATAATACAAGGTACAGAAAATGACATAAGATGTACTCGGAGAAAAAAATGATAAATACAAAAGTTTTAAGGTTCAAAGAGGGTCACCTAATGGTACCCACGACTTTGACCTTGAACGCGATTTTTAAGGTTATTTCAAGGTCAAACTTGTTTTTTTTTTAATGGAAACTGCTATTTTTGACTCCAGAAATGGAAAGAGCATTGTGAGAGTATTTAATCTGAACGTAAAATTTTCTGTTCTTTCCATTTCTGAAGTCAAAAATAGCAGTTTCCATTAAAAAAAAATAATTTGGTTATTAACAGAAACGTAAAAATTGAAAAATGAAAAAAAAAATAGTTTTGTATTTTCAACCATTACGACTAAAATTATTTTATTCGCTTCAAAATTCATTGTAGAGGTAGATTATTGATAGTTCTCTCCCGACTTCTTTTGGAAAAATGATTGGTTCATAAATTTCAGGGATATTTGAGGTTAACATTTTTCTAGACCTGTTTATAACGTAATATTTTGTAAATAGGTTATATTTCGAAATTAAAAAAAGATATATTCCACCAATTAAAAAAATTAATAGACAATAAATTAAATAAAAAATTATAGTGATCTTTATATATTAATTTTGCTTGAAAATAAAAAAATTTGTATCTATAACTTGTATAATTTATTAAAAATATAGATTTAATAATTATATTTCTTTTAATTTAAATTTAATAAAAGGAATCGATAAATTAGTTTGAGGAAGCTAAGTGCTAATGAATTGGCAGCGGTTTTTTTAAAAATCTATCACTAATTCAGACATAATGTCAATTTTATAAAGTAATATGCCAATTTTACTTCGATCTTCGATTTATAAAGCATAGTATTTCAATTAAATTTGTATATACAGATCACAAGAACTAAAAAGTTCAAGATAACTGTTTATATAATTAAAACTCGACTGTTTTATTATTCTTAACTTTTTGACATAAAACTGTATAAATTCACGTACATTTATTAAAACAGAGTAGTACAAAAATGTATACATTTTAACCTTATAAACCAAATGTATTAATTTTAATAAATATTTTTGTATGTGTAAACATTTACAAAAAGGTACACGGAGAGCTCAATTTAGCTATGATGGTACAAAAGCTTGCGCTATAGAAGCATACATTTTTGTTTTACTTGAGTAGCATGAAGTCCATGTAAATGTAGCACAAATTCAGACTTTAAGAGTAGAGTTAGTATTAGTACTACGGTGGCATAACACGAAGACTGCGAAAGTATAAAATTCATGCTAGTAGTGCAGGAACGATATTTCTATGCTCCGAAAGCAGTGAGTTCATACCACGAGAGCATGGAATTCGTGCAACGGTTTTAGTCGATCTGTTCGTGGGTTTAAAACGTGAGCGAAACGCAACTCTTCGATTGTAAGAATCTCATACCACCGTGATATGAAACTTTTGCTATTGACGCGTGACAGCTTCTAAGCTACACTAGTACGAAGGTGCTACTCTCCGCGCACACATTGTTTACTCATGTAGCAGCGAGGAGTATCATACTGCGCGTGCTAAAAAATTCATACGCTATTAGTATCAACAAACAATGCTGTATTAGCGTGCAGTAACTTTATGCTGCTGTAGTTAAAATGAGCGCTCCGTGTATACATACAAAAAATGTATCTCTCTTCAATATTCAACAGCCAAATATAAGTTGAATCCCACATTAGACACCTGTCGGTCGAGCATAATACGCGGCGATACAAAACGAATTGGTTTTGAAGCGCGATCGCGCAACATTGCGCGCGCGCTCAACACAGTCGCAGTTTCTACCGCGTTCGGTCCGATAATTATTCGTTCAGTACTGGGGCACGAGTCGAGTGACACGCGCGCGCACACGTATTTACTTATATACCTGTATATACACATATAAACACGCAAGAGTGTCGTAGTCCACAGACGATTTATTGATTTGATAAGAAAGAGACAGCCAGTCGCGCAATTGAACGGCGAGGGGGGGAGAGAGAGAGAGATAGAAGCACACGCGAAATTATCGGACGCGCAGGCGTCGTATTTTCGATATTACTTGCCAAATCCGAAGCATTAATTTTACCGGAATTGGCAGGGGATCCGCGCACTCGCACTGAGAGACAAGGGTATTACTCGCGTATATTATAATCTCGCGCGCTTCAATGATGGGGTGTAAAGCATATATATAGAGGTTTCCTTCTGCGATGGTATTGGTAAAGTGCTGTCTCTTTCATCTGAATGTTAAAAAGAATGCGTTAAATATGTTTTTATTTATAAAAAAAGTAAGAGATTCTTGGTTACGTTGTTCAGGTGAAATTTTGTAAATAGAACATTAGAATATGTATGATGATTTGATATCCACGCGGATGCTATCATTTGTTCGCATTGAGTTAATTCTGCATTGAATCTACGCATGAAAATTGTACTATCTGCGTATTATTCGTATTGACAAATTCACACAATATGATGAGTAATAAGAGTTTCAGATAACAACTCACAAAACAATCTGTCAGAAATTTTTTAGTTATGAAATCATTATTTACTTGATACATTCCTCCTTTTACTTGTAACCTCAAGATTAGATATCACTTTGAAATTATTTTTAATTATGTGAATCATAAAATTTTAGCAAAAATGTGACTTAGAACTTTACAGGAAATAGTGTTTATTTTACCAGCACAATATATTGTAATAATTCCTTTCTTTTTCTTCTTATTTGTTTTATCTGTCTTTATCTATGTCAAATAATTTTCTTTGTTTTGCAATAATTAAAATTCTTTTTTATTTACTTATTAGCGTATACATAAAAAATATTTAACATCTTTTGACGATTGAAATTCATTTATGAAACGTTAGATTCTATATAAAAATACTCCAATATCCATAAATCATAACAGTAAGCCATTTCTATTCATATAGTAATACTACTGCAATATAAAAGTCATAGTGCTTCGAGAATAAAAAGACGTCTTAACAAAGTAAAAAAGCACGAAAAATCACGTCTCGCGAAATTAATCCTGGAATGGAAAAAAAAATCTGACACGCGACACGCTTAATACGTAATGTCGAGGACGCAGCTCGTTAAACGGCTCATTCCCTCCCGCGAAATTCCGGATCATCCTCGAGACGCCCTCGACGTGCGGGAAGAACGACGCGCCCCTGGTTCCCCTTCCTCCTACGGCCGTAATTTGTGGCCGGTAATAGCAGTCGCGACGTCGTTTGTAACTCGCTTCGCGGTCGACGGGGCGCCCGCATACCTCCCGCATATATATGCGCACATACTCTATATATATACTATAACTCTGTAGATACGACTCTCGTGTGTACAATTCGCGTGAGAGCGTTTCCAAGTCGAAAGAGCACGTGGAATATCAGAAGAGGCAGCGGCGCTGTCGATTTTCCCGTTCCACGATGCGTTCGATTTAGTTAATGAGAATCGATCTCGGCGCCGAAGTTTGCGTTAGGGGATGTAGAGAGATGAATAACGCGAGTGCGCTTGCAGCGAGCAATTTCTGATTTGCCTCTCCCGTTGTGACTTACACCGGGCCGCGCTGATTAATCGGCGCACTTTGCGTCGTTTTCGATTTCGCGGACCGACGTTATATTGTCTTATAATTGAGTCGCTTACGAGATCACGAATCTTCTGCTGCGTAGGGAGTTTGTAAATCTACCGAACAGCGCGAATTTCCCCATTTCTTTTTTTCATTTAAGTTTACTACCTTCTTAATGAATGAAAATAGAATATCTTTGTAACGTTTAATAGCAAAAGTTGTCAAAAGTATATAATATTATTGTTATTATTATTGACATGAACGCTTAAAAGTGTGTAAATATTAATTATTTGTAGATGTCCATTTGATTTCTTGCTACTCTGAAAAATTTTCATTGTCTTCTAATAATACCAAAATCATTGAAAATTAGACCCTCGAGCCTTTAAAATGAATTTTTCAAAATTATTGTTATTTTAATTTTTAATTGAATCATGAGAATTTTTGAGAAAAAATGTTGTTATTACATAATTTTATAAATTTAAGTTGTTGGATAAACAATTTGGTATAATATAAATAGAGAGAGAGAGAGAGAGAGATGTCCTGACGTGTGTACGCGATATAATCGATCGATGTCTTCTCGATAGCAGGTTGATTCGTTCGTTGCGATTCCTCTTGGAAGTCGTTTCTTCTCGTCTTTTGAAATGATGCATTTCTGCTGTTTTTATATCATTGCTATACCTCTATTTGTATGAATACAAGTACCTCAGATATTAAAATTTTTAGATTTTCGATTTTTTTAAGTGAGCTTTAGAGCGGTAGTGTATTGAATATAGAAACGGTCACTTGACTTTATGGAATGAATTCTAAAATAAAATATTGTATAAGAAATTTTTTAAATTTACTTTCACAGCTAGATCTTTATCTATTTTGAATATTTGAAGATTAAAGAAATACTGTATGAGTTATAACTTGAAAGAATCCCAGTATCTGTAGGTAGCTTTTGAGGACATCTTTTGAAACTACATATAATGTTTTTCCTATTTTGTTGAAATAGCTTTCCAATATTAAAGGATGAATTTACGAGATGCTATCTACATTTATATAAAATAAATACATATAAACAAAGTATAAATAATCATAATAATAATGTACCATTTCACTATGCAAAGTAATTTTTCACATTGCTTTCCTCCCGGGATTATTACGTTACTGTTTTAATACCTTTCCACTTTTTCCAGCCAGAGGATCATAACAGTAATTCAGGAAAAATCTCAAAATCTCACACCCGAGTTCCTCTCGCCCTAGAAATTTTTTTTCCTCGTAATATATTTCACCTTCATTTTAAAATAAAATTCCAGCTACTTTTTGAAAAACCTCGCGAATAAACGTATATACCCGCACCACCTCGAAAATTTAAATTTCTTGCAAAAAAAGCGGTTGATCCCTGCAACTGCCATCATCATATTTCCACAACCACGCACGCACTTACACACACATTTCCTTAGTAAAAAACCAACAAGTGTTATTTTCTCATAAAAAAAATTAAATTAAAAATATGAAGCACTGTGCAATCTCGTACGAAGTGAATGCCGAGAAATATAACAAAGCTCGTGCGGCACGTGCGCGTATCGTACACCATATATATACACGTATACCCAGTGAGGTGGGCACTCAGCGCCGACAAAGTCGTGCGTCCTCCACTCTCTCGCTCATCGCGAAATCAAATCGAAAATCAAAGTTCTCGTTCTGCGTCCAAAGGTCTGGGCGCTACGACACCTGATTTCCCACCGGGATCTCTTCGCGCGCGCACGCGGCCGGGCGGCTCTCTTTCCTGTAATATTATACCCTTAGAATTCATAATGCGATCTTCTCACCCAATCCCCGTGCCGGAGATGGAGAAAGAGAGAGAGAGAGAGAGAGTGGAATCATCCTCGCAGAACAAGTAACGGGAAATAAGACGCGATTAATAACGAAAAGGACTCTCCGTTTCGGCCTTCGTTCGAATATATGTATATGTATGGGGGGAGGCAGAGGCGGGAAGATTCAAATGAAATTCCGCACGGCGCGGTGCGCTCGATTTAGCGCGGCCGGGGAGCCGAGGCCAGCTCGAGGCACTTGTTGTATAAGGGGGCATACATTTTGCACGGGTCATAGGGCCTCCTCCCGCCTCCACTTCGCCTCCTCTCGGCGAGGTTACTGCACTTCGGGGACGAGTTAGCCGACGATCCTTTTTTCGTGCGCACCCGCGCGCTTCTCTTGCCTCCGCCCACGGATCGCCCATCTCGAATCTACTGGCGATTCCCTCTGTTGGAAAGTATATATAGATATGTATGTGTATTCGATTTATTTTTATGTGGTAAACTACACTGTTAAAAAAATTCTTAAAATTAAGTAAATTGAAGAAACAGGCGTATGTTAAAATTAATCATTTCACTACTGAAAATGAATTAAAAATGACTTTTATAATATTTAACATGAACAAAACATTTCATAAATTTTCTATCAAACCTTAATGAAATTTGCTTCCAATATATTGTTTTCAAATTTAATAAATATTTTTCTAATCATAATTTATTAATCGTTCGGAATCATTTATGAAAAGTCTTTTCCAAAATAAAATAAACATTCCTCTTTTCTCTATATTTGGAAAGCAAATTTTTTACATTTATTTTCCTGTTAACAATGTACTACTTGATTACGAAAAATTTCAGATTTTATGCAAAAATTTGTTATTGGTTGTTATTGAGGTGAATAAGCGATCTTGGTTTCTTAGCCGTTAGGTTTTACAAAATGTCTTTCCAAAACTTTACTACCTGCGTTGTTCACTTTCTAATTTCGCAGACCCTTTCGATCTTAAAGTATGTGTACTTACTCAACCTTTATTATCTGACAGGAATCTCGATAGCCATTAAGTATAGGTTAACGTCGTGTCCTAATACAAAAGTGAACCCGAAATCTCTAAGTCCATTTTTTTTTGGATCTATCGACTGGCCGGTACTATAATGTCTTACCTAAGAAATATTTCCGAGTATATTCAGATGGATTTCTATATACCTGCTTCTTCAAATGATCGTCGTTATGTCAAAGTAAAAGTTTCGACTTTCCAATAAAGAGGCAAACAGAAATGGTAAGAGGGTACATACAAAAGTAGCAGATTTTGAAAAAAATATTTGATATTCTACCTATGCTAAAATGTAGTTTATTAATCGTTCAACACTAATCATTTCTGAAAAGTTTCGTAAATAAAATAAATATTGCTCTTTCCTCTATATTTGGAAAGCTATTTTTTTCATTTTTTTTCCTTTTAACAATGCATTGCTTGATTTTGAATAATTTCAGATTTTATGGAAAAAATTTTCCCTGCAAAAATTTTGTTATTGAGTTGAATAACCGAACTTAGCCGAGAAAATATAAAATTCATAGAAATACATTATTCATAGAAATAATGCAAAATAAGTTAAAATTCTATAATAATAAAGTATAGAAATAGTATGGTATAGAAATTTGCTATTGAAAATTTTCTTTTTTTTTATAAACATATTTAATGAAAATAATTACTTCGATGATCTTAAATAAACCTTGATTTACCTTAATTCTACTTTGAATTACTTAATTGTTTTAAGATAAATTAACGCATAATCAAAGTAAATCAAGACTGATTGGAAGTAGTAGTTTACTTCTGTCATTTAATTTCAATGAAAAATAATTTTAAGAATAGAAACTTCAAACTGTTAAATAAAAGTCAGTTTACTTTTCATTTCGCATGTTTCTATTTGGAGAAAAATTGTCGTGATTTTTACTATATATCGTGAGCTGCAGAGAAAATGATTGCAGGAAGATTAAAAAGAATTTTTGAAAGATATATAATTTAGGATTAAAACCGGGCTTTTTACTCTTTAAAAGGTTTTTAAAATACTTTTTCTTTGTAAACAGAAGAAGAGATATTGATTTTTATAATTTATTTCAAAATTTTTACTATAATACATGTCATCATTTGAAATATAAATACAATAAAACAACGTCCTATTAAAAACAACGTGAAAAGTAAAACTGCATATGCTTGCCATAGAATTGTTACAAGCATTCACGGGAATTTTATACCCGAGTATGCAAACATGCTTTCAAATTTGTGCTTCTATACTATTACATGCTGCGTACACGAGTTCTTCGCATATACGTACATCACCGAGAAGTTGTAGCAACTACTAGAGGGTATAAATTTTCGGTGATTTAAATTATTTGGACTCGGCAGATGCGCTTTTTTGCTTTTCACCAATTTTTAAATAAAAAAAAATATATTTATCATCTCTTACATAAACTTACATTGTAGCGACATACAACGAGCTTAAATTGCTGATCAGTTTATATTTTCAATTTATATTTTAGTAAATTTAATAACGGCCAGTTTATCAGACAATTTATATATTTTTTCGAACTTACAGACCTTTTTGGATAGATCTTACAAAAAAAATTTTAGTTATATTTCAATGTTTTGTTCATTGCATTTTTCCTTCTCGTAATTCTGAAGAGAGAGAGAGAGGAATTCGACACCGCGGAAGATGAGAAAAACGGGGATAAACTTTTTTACGTAACAAGGAATTGATGCTCTCAGAGACAAGTGACCTGAAAAGTTGATCGGTATTGGTCTTATAAGCCATGAAAAGAGCCTCTCCATTGGCCTAATTTTTTATCGCATTATTCATACTAGTACTGAGATTTCAGCCCTTAAATATTAAAGACTCTCCCAAATCCTCGAAGATTATGTACTTTCAATAGGTTGTTTCCGCAGAATTTGTAAGACAGTAAACGCTTCCCCAGCTGATAACGTGGTTTCAGAGTTTGCTTATATCCTCTCACACTCCTAATAGACTTGACAATTAGGTTAATTGGAAGCTCCAACCGTACTTTCTGTAATTGACATATTTTAGAACGAAATTATTGTGATCGTTTCGAGACATAAAGTTTCATTCTCTTTGAAAATGATTTATACGAAAAAGTAACCAAATAATCTTATTTCTAATTGTTAAAAGTTTATTATGTTTGATTGTTATAGTTATGTGGAACATTAAAATAATCATTTAATATCTTAATTTTTAAGTATCCTCATATAAGGTAACATACCCAATATTCGAACACTTTTGGAGTTCATTCTTAAACGAACAATGATTTCAACTCCAATAACATAAATTATTTAAAGCTTCGACGTTTTACCATTAATGTTGGGTTATTTTTAGTAGTTTATGCAAAGAAAAAAAATCTAAGATGATTTTTTCAATTAAAAAAGTAAATTAAAAAATGTAAACAACACTGCAGTACTCGGACACCCTATGTCAAATTGGATGGAATACTCGTACATCGGTTTATTGTAGTACTTGGACATATGTTTTTAAATGTTTCCGACTACTTACTGCTTTATGCGAATTGAGTGGAATCTGAAGTCGGACAAAAATTTTCCTATACCTTCTTCTGAAACATATAACCTACATAAATTTCTAATTGATTTTGTAATAATTATAATTAGGTGTAAATTAATTCAATATTGGTTTGACGCAACTAATTATAGTAGTGGTCTATTGCCTGTTGTCCGGGTACTGCTGTCAAGTTTCTCTTTGTCCAATTATTGGGTATTTTACCTTATATATTCTATAAATTATTGCATTTTAAGATATCTCAATTGTTAAATAACTTATTTCTACGACATAATATTCTTTCTACTTCAGATCCTACTTGAAAAAAAAAATA
>JAWWEQ010000010.1:17945707-18199656 GCA_035583055.1 Torymus tubicola | reverse complement strand
TATAAACACTCCTCATACTCATTTATCTCTTTCCCGAGCATTGAAGCAAATGATCTGTTGTTAGCCTGTGCTGGGAAGACAATAAAGACTTCGCGAAGGTAGGATCTCGGTCGACTACATGTATAAGCCTTTACACACGTACACAGGTAGGTATACATCTTCGGAATAAAGAAACTCGCGCAAAAGAACACCGAGGAAAATAAAGAGGAACGCGTGGTGTGTGTATATATAGGTGTGTGTCGCACTTCTCGACTCGTCCCTTGGGCGGATGCCGTATACTGGAAAAGAAAAAGGCGCGCGTGCCTGGGCTATACTCGCCCGTATATACTTCGAAGTTTGCGGCAGTTTTCGCGATATCGGGCGTCGGGGCTCGCGTCATCTACAGCCTCTACCCCGAAGTTTGTTCGTTTATTTCGCGCGCGGGTCTGCAGCGCACCGAGGAATTACGCCTGGGGAAGTCAAGCGGTGGCGACTCGTGGCGAACGCGCTCGCCCCCTGCCGCACCGGAGTTATTGACACTTTGAGCAGCTTTGAGCTCTCCCCGCGGCGCCTTTCTTTCCGATAGATTGTAAAGGGAATTTCGTGTTTATGGAGTGAGTGCGCCTTGTGCATAAAATCGCGACCTCGTATATCTTACTTATGGTTTTTAAGCACGTGCTGCTTGCAAGCAACTTCAGCTTTACGTTTTACGCCGCAATCGATCTGTTTTATATTTGATGGAAATCATATAGGTATATGATGCTACGATATGTACACGTCGACAGAAGATTTTATAATAGATTTCATGTTAAACAAAAATATAAGTTTTTCCACAAGGGATACAAGGTTTCGGATGCTCTTACGAAGGATCGCGAAATTATGTACTTTGGCCAATTGCTGAAGATATATTGTATAATACAATTTAAAATTTTAGACCGAATTGTCTTAGACGTCCCCGATATCCCTGGTTTGAAAAAATGAAAGTAATCTAATTATTTTTCAGCCATGACAGTACCATGACAGCCATTAAAATTAATTATTTCTCTCATCGTAATAGTCGTATATAACAGTACGAATTTGTGAAAGGGCGATCTGATATTGAAAACTGAAGTGAAACCGAATACAAGATTTATTTTACATTATGATCGGAGTTACACGTGAGATAATGGTATACAGTTAAGTGTACCTCCTAAAAAACCTATATTGAAGTTACCGGCGCAACAACTTTAAGTTTCTACATCTTTATCCATTACAGATCAGAATAGTTGCTCTTGCTTTGTCGAAACAAAACCGAAATATGGCATTTTCTAAGTATATAAAAAAGAGATAAGCTTAAGATTGTCACCTCTTATATTTGTAATTAGTCGATTTGAAATGGACATGTAAAATTTCAATAAGCCTTTGATCCACGATAGGGCGCTCTAAGCGCGCATTGACATTTCTAGCAGTAATTAAAAAATCGATTCAAATAAATATCAAGTGGAAAAAAAAGTTATTATTGTGGGGCTGTAGTGAGCTACTTTTTTCAATAAAACAGTGAGATTCACAGCAATCAAAAAAAATTTTTTAATTACTCTCGTCCACCGGTTTGGTGAAAATCCCAAGTATTAAAGATGTTAAATATCAAGTGGTTTGGATATTGTGTTAAAGACTATATATTTCAATTTATCAAATGTTATTAATCTGGTTATATAGTCAAAAAAAGTCAAGATGAATACTTACTGTTTTATTTGACTAAACATACAATTATTTAACAAAAAACATTGGGTTTAAGGTAATTGTTGCGTCTCTAACGTCTCCAGCATTATACTCACTCAGCGTTCGATAAAGCTAATCAGTTTTTTTACAGATTTTCCAATCCAGCTCAAAAATCAATTAGCGATGAAAATAGGCTATTTTATCGTCCAACCACTGATATCACGTTTTACGAATATTCAGAAGATTATCACTAACTTTGCACGTCCTTACCATTGGCGAATCTTGGATGTTATCTGCAGGCAATTTCTATCTTCGACGAAGAATACTCCTCTCATGATGACAATTCGACTACCTACATTTGCATCAGTGACATGTCTCGCGTTTCTTTCTTTAAACAAGAATATCACTTCAGCATTTCCAAATACGACATTTCGATTGCCACCTGAGAGAACGAAATAAGTAAAATTAAAGAAAAGGAGAAAGTCCTTATTGTTAAAAGTGAATAGGTGTTACTGGGAAAATGGTTTTAACATAGTTATTAATTAATGTGGTACTTTTATAGTACCTAAGTAGCAAATTTAAATATAATTTTTTAAGTGACATTAAAAAGTGCTGCTTTTACGTACGCTTAGCTTTACAAGCATACACTAAAACAGAACTTTACAGGTATGTTTTACCAAAAAATATTATTCGATACAGGTGATAAAAATTATTCTCACACAGGTAGAAATCGAAGATCAAATGTAAATAATGAAAAATACGTAAATATCACAAAGTGAAAAATTCAATTTTTTAGATTAAACATAGTAGGATATTCGCGTATTGTGTCCATGTAGATTATAAAAAAGTAGGTTTCTTCAACTTTTTAAAATGTACAGTCAGTTTAGTTTTGAAAAAGGGAATCTTCGTTCTAAAAGCAAAGTAGAAAGAAAAGTAGAATTTTAGAAAGGAAATTCTTTGCTTTTCTATCAAATTTCAACTTTTAAAGTATAGTAAAAACCACATTTTAAATATTTATTTTTCTTAGAAATGGAGGTAATTTTATCTACTTGTTATTAACAATGTCGGCTTTCCCCCAAAATAGTTAATTTGATTGGTACCAAATGGTTATATTACATTTAAATATTGAAAAAGTCAACTTCTTGGTACAGAGTTAAGTTTAGAAATAACATCAAATTATTTCTAGCGAAAGAGCGAGTCAAAAAAGTGAAGGAATGTCTGGAGAAAAAAATTATCAATCAACTTCAAAAGCAAAAAAAAAAAGATAATATGAGGTGCTTGCCATCGGAGAACATTCACACCCTTGAATTCCGCGCAACTATTAGTAATGCCCAATGAGGTTTAATACAGACTAAGATAGACGATATTTATGCGTACAGACATTCTAAATGTATTTGATTTCACAAACTTCGACGGTCAGAACGTCTCTAAGGATAATAAATATTGTTAAATAAAACGAAGAACCCCACTGTATAATGTACTGAAACTCTCCCGAACTCACCAGATCTAAAGTTTTCGAAACTGGGTGAAATTGTGCGGAAGAATGATTTCCTACTACATTAACAACATTTTATTGATGAAAAACTTGAGAATGATCGGCAAATATTTTTCTTAACCATTTAGAAACAACTACCTTACTGCAAACGAAATCGTCTACGAAAGCATGGGTCGCGGCGTGAAGAGCAATCCGCGCGCGAACGCGAGGAAACTACTGGTCGATGGAAAGTTCCCGCTTTCGCGTTATGAGAGCTGCTCGTGTGCTGGAGAGGCAGGGGGATGTAGGCGCGGGGAACAAAAGTTAGTTTCACTTGCGATTACAGCCTCCGCCACCTCCCTCCCCCTCTTTTCTCTCGCTTCCTACTACATATACCTCTAGCACGCGCAGGCTCTCCTCGTTCGTCGGCGCAACATTCGGTACCTCGAAACTGCCGGGATCCTTGTTCTCGATAGCACCGTCTGGCCGAATGAAATTTTAATTTTTGATAAGGCGCCAGACCGGCTCCTTTTCTCTCCCTATCTGTTTCTCTCCCCTCTCCCTCTCTCTTCTCCTCGTGTTTTTACCTTCTTTCTCTTTCTTTCTTTCTTTCTCTGAGGCACAACTGCCGCGCGAGGGCGTGAGTAAGAGATATTAAATATCACCGGGACCTTTGGGCTAGCTTCCTCCACTTCTCGAGGAGAAAAGGAGGGCGGAGGGAGAACGCAGGGACAGCAAGAGGAAGTATCCTGTAAAATACATCAGCGCGCGAGACTCTTGCAAGGAAGACAATTCCGCGCGAGCGGCAACGCAAACTGGAGGTGGGGTAATCGACCGAGAGGATGCAAATTTTACGGTAGGTTATTAATAAAAATGGCCCGAGGAGAGGGAGAAGCCTGCGCCACTGGTCTCGAGCTTTTATTATTTAATTGGAGGCTTTTACGATAATTTTATGCGGCAAGAAGGCAGCAGGGTCCCGTCTCTGGTAGCATAAATCGAATAAATTAGATTAAGGGAATTTATTTATTTTCGTGCATTTCTTCGGGAAAAATCAATGTTTGGAAGAGGTAAGAGTGAAATCTTGGCTTATATTGAATTTTCCACAGGATACTAGTATATTACTAAAGATTTTTCATCAAAAATCTAAATTTACAAATTTCAATGTGTTAAATAATATTTCTCTAATAAGTAAAATTGTCTTCATCTAGTAAATATATTTTTTTTTAGTAATATTTAAATGAAGTAAAGTTATTTTCCGTGTAACAAAGGTAGACATACATATAAGTAAAGAAAAAATATATATTCAAATAATTAATAAAACCTACGGCACATAGAATAGAATCGATGAAGAATCGTTTTAAAGTTCTAATAGATAAGTTAGGCAAGTCTTAAGCATGCAAACCTGCCTTCAAAAATAAAATATGAATTTTACACAAGTATTGCTAGTATTTCAAAACTTCAAATAGATATTTATGGATTTGAAGAATTATTTCACTTTAGCGTTTGGTTTACAATGTAGCCATCTGTAAGTAAGTACGTTAACTATTAATTAAATTAGACATTAAAATTATAGTTCTACGCTTTTATTATATATTTTTATATATAATTCTAATAACTGATAAGTATATAAAAAAAGTTAAATTGATTTCTATCAAAATTTATTTAGAATTCAGTTTATCGACAATTTTTCTTACGTCAAATTAGAAATTTTGTTTAGGAATGTATACTGCGATTTTATAGCAAAGATATCATATTAAGGGAAATTTTAACGTTAAATTATAGCCACATTTTAGAGACTGAATTTCAATTAAAATTTAAAGATTTTTTACGCTGTGAACAAATATTAATTTTAATGGGTTAAGAAGATACCTTGCTCTCCAAAAAAAGAGTTCTCATTTTCAATATCGTTAAATAATTATCTAATTTTGAATAATGCATTTTCAACCATGGTTGTAAGATATAAGAATATTAGAATTTTACGAAATATGAAGAATATATTCTTTTTATATCTCCCCTTAATCTCATATTTACTGTTAAAAATGACTTAAAAAATGATTAGAACTCTACTTTTATCTCTTTGTATATTTCATTGTACATATGATTTCAATCGTAGCAGTTTAAGATAATAATTAAATTGTTAAATATTGTCTATAAAATATTATACATTCGATACATCAAATTCGGGACACGAGTCTCATAATTACTTCATAAAGATGTCTCGTTTTTACTTATGAAGAATGAACTGAATCTGAAAAGTGGGCATTAATAATGCAATCCGTGTAACCTGGCAGTTCATTGTTAAATGAGCAATAAAGACGCTGTCTGTTTACAAACTTCAACCAACCTGGGAATTTCGATTATTGTACTTTATAGGGCCCGCAAAAGCCCGGAGACACTCGCGTCTGCAGTTTTCGTTTTTCTTTCCTTCATTCTCATATTCCCTCCCTCGATGAACAAAAGGCCAAACCACGGGCGCGAAACTCGACGGGAGAGGAGGATAGGCGCGAGAAAGGGATCGTGAATGAGCCCGGGGAGAAGAAGGGAGTAACGAGCCGGTGTAAATAGAAAAGGGCTTCTTGCTCGCTCGCTCTATCTCTCCCTTCCCTCTTCGCAGCAGCTCCCCACGTGCTGGTGTATGTGTGTGTATGTGCATATATATATACCGCTAAACGCGAAGAGGATCGAATGAAAGAGCGAGACGGAGAGACAGAGAGAGAGAGAGAGAGAGAGAGAGAGAGAGAGAACGCGCGGGAGAGGTAGAGAGAAGGGGTATATATAGGAAAGAGCGAAGGAGGGAATGCGTTACGTCATGTGTGAAATTACAATCACCCTTCCCTAATGTGCACGAGTTCGCGCTCGGCTCGCTTCGACGTGTATTCTCTCTGTCTCTCTCTCTTGGCTCTTTCTCTCCTACCTAACCTAACGGCCTCCTGCCTGCCTGTCTTTTGCATATGGCCAAAGCGTTAAAGTACACCAGCCCCTGAGCGTCTCTCTCTCTCTCTCTCTCTCTCTCACCCGTACGCGTGCGAGACGAGGACCAGCGAGACAGAGGGAGAGAGAGAGACCCCTTGCCGGTATTATTAAAACGGAAGGCGGAAGAGAGAGAGAGAGCAAGGACGGCGAAATACTTCGGCACTGGCTGCCGGCTGGATTTAGAAATTTATTGGCTGCTCGGCTTTCAGTCTACTCTGCTCCTGCTGATTTTCGAATAAACGAACGTTTCGAATGGCTG
Organism: Torymus tubicola; assembly: GCA_035583055.1. Classification (NCBI taxonomy): domain Eukaryota; kingdom Metazoa; phylum Arthropoda; class Insecta; order Hymenoptera; family Torymidae; genus Torymus; species Torymus tubicola. Next base: position 18,193,273 of record JAWWEQ010000010.1, on the reverse strand, counting down.
CTCGCTCAAAGTTTATCAGCGATGTGTATGTACATGAATTTAGGCATCGCGATAGAGGCGTGAAAATCGAAACCAATGGTATATAATCACATGGGAAATGGATCTGGCAACGGTCTTTTTTTTTATATTCAGTAATGAATTTTAATTCATATAGTGCGCCAGGCGATCACAGTACTGCGTTATTCAATTTATAAACCGAAAAGAATTTTTTTAATTAAAAGATTTTCTATTTAATTTTTCAGGAATGGATATCAATTTGATGTAGCTAATGTGAAAAAAGCGTACATTTTTTGTGAGATTATCGAAAAATTTTGAACAAGAAGAAATTTATTAATTAACTTTTCATTAATCAGACTTGAATTTTTTAATAAACCATATTTTTAAATTATACAGAATAAAAGATCGGATAATGATTAGAGTATAATGAAATTTAAACTATAATGGAGCCATAGCTATATATTACGTATTGAAGAGAAAGAAATTATTCGCGAGGACGTATATAAAATCGACAAAGCAGTACTTGAAAAGGGGGCAAAAACTCTAGCAGGAAATCTCCCCCATCGTTCTTACGGCTCAAAGAGAGCAGCAGGCGTTAATTGTTTCACTCCTAACGTGAAATCGGTCTCATAGGCCGCTCTCACTCACTCTTTCTCTCTAGCAGCATCACAACAAGTTCAATCGGTCAAAAGTAATTTCCTTTCATCAATCCGCCCTCCGTTCGCGCTCTTCCTCTCTCTCTCTCGCTCCCTCTTGTTCCGTGTTTCGTTCTCTTCTTCGAATCAATCGATCGCACATACACACGTGTACATTTACACAGACAATCCATATATGTATCTATATACATTACAACCCCTCCTCATTCACGCACACACACACACATATATATATACACAATGCAATCGGCATTCACTTCGACTTCGATTCTTGCTTGGTGTGCGCACTTGAAGAGTCAATAATTCGGACGCCTATATATACTCTTTCTCTCTTTATTTCCCGTCATAGCGTCGCGTACTCCATTGTTCATTAATTATCGACGGATCGCGTGCGCGCTAATCGCTTTCCGCTCTCACTCTTTAAAGTTTCAACGTGATGGAAGCCGGAGAAAGGGACAGAGCGACGGGGACGACGCGTTTGGTAATTTAGCCCAGTTCTCGGTTTTCACCGCACCGACGGGCAGGATATTCCTCTCGACGTTCCTCCCGAACGCGCGGAATTCCAAACAAAAGGTCGCGCGGAGTGTGGCAGGGTGAACGCGTGTGCGTAATCGCTGGAGTTTTACGCTGCAGTGGCGGAGATAACGTGAGAAAGGTTAATTGCGCGTGAATTAGTCGAGCGGCAATTATGCGGCGGTGGGATCGACAGTGGTGGAAAGTTTGGAAAACACTTTTTTTTTAGATTTAGTTAAGAGGATGATTATTGAGGTCCTGGAAAGGGGATGTTTATAAAGTGTGCTTTATTTATGATTTATTTTTCTCGAACATAATTGTACACCAGTTTGAAATGATCGATTTCATAATTATAACTCATTGAAAAAGGATATTGTGTTTTTTGTAAAAATATGTTATACAAACGTTGTTTGATTAAAATTTGTTTTACATAACATGTATTGCTTAATTTATACTTATTAATTTTTTCATTAAATATTGAAAGTTAATTTAGCCTTCCGTTGTATTAATTGTAAAGTCCTTTCATGCATAGCCAGTATGTCCTCGGAGTTTAATCAAGTATTGATTTATAGCCGCTGTATGTAGATCTCGATAATAAACTTCTTTTCTATTGTCCATGTCTGATAAACTATACATGGAAGCTCTTATTAAAATAAATTCATTTCTCATTTTTCGTTCTTATAAAACCTTTTTGAAAATTTTTCAATATATAATCAAAGCGAGATTGAAAACGTAAAAAAGAACTTGAGTATTAAATATTTTATTGATTCCCAAAATGTCATACGATCAATACTCTGTGTTTCAAAAAAAGGTTTTAATTTTAATATTTTCGTTAATTTGTAGTGTAAATATTTTAGATAAACCGATATCTAATTATAAACTCCGACTTTATCCGATAAAACTTTTTTCCAATGAACTATTGAGATTTTCGTTCAATAAAATATTTGAAAAATCTTGTTCATATTTTTATCCCGTTGTCACATGTAGAAGTAATTTTGTCAAATACGTAAAAAAATTTGTGAAAGCTCGGGTGTTAAATTCGATTGGTTATAAAATCTGGTTTCGACTAACAGATCCTCCTACGTAGCTGAAATATTTTATTGAAATATATGGAGCTGTTGGAGAGTTACGGCAGCGCAAACTGCGTCACTAATACACCCACGCTCGTGTGCAAACAGACTCTCTTGTATTTTTGGAAAAACCGACACACATTCGCGTTGATTCGTTGACCCAAAAGCTCGTCCGCATTCATCAAAACATCTGCAGTATCGAAAATTTCCATTACTGTCTCGTACGAAAAGACAACAAAACTAGCATAATTCTGGGGGTATACGTAAAAAAAATATATATTCCAAAAAACAAACGCGCAGCCATAAAAAATGGCAATAAAATCCTTGAAAATCCAGGGGAAAAAGGCGGTAACACATCCCGCACACTTTCCCCCTCTCTCCTGGCACACGCCGAAAACTTGGAAAGCTCATTTCTCCCCGCAAAAAGCCCCAAAGAACAGGCGGAGAGAGAGAGAGAGAGAGAGAGAGAGAGAGAGAGTGGCACACGAGCGAAGAGTCGAATAAAAAAGCGAGGCCACGGGGGGCTCGCACAGCATTACTCACGGCCCTGGTGGTGGCATTCCGCGCCCGCGCACGGAGGGGTGGCAGCATATCAGCAAGCTATGCGAGTCTCCTCGGCGTCCTGCCTTCCCTCCCCTCATTCTCTACCACCACCTCCTCTCCCTACTCCAGCACCCTCGCGCTCTCCGTTCACTCGGTGTGTGCGCGCCAGCAGCAGCAGCAGCACCCCCGAAAGGCCAACAGGCAGCGCCTCGCGACGTCCTAGCGTGGAACTAGCCTATAGCTCTCTATACAAGCACACACATTCAGCTCGACTGCCTGCTGCTATACTGCTATACACTGCTGCTGGTTTTTCGGCGCTAACCTTTATCGGTCGGTCGGTGGATATACTGGCACATATACGCACACACGTCTGCGCGCGCGCGCGCGCCGGAGGACGCGCCGAATTTTCTCGCTCGCTTCTATACTGAGGACGACAACGACGACGAGAAGGAAGAGGAACCATCGGCATTTCGGTATCCGCGTAGAGAGCAGCAGCAGTGCAGTGCCGTGGCAATAGCGCGCGTGGTGAGAGACAAGGATAGAAAGCCGTATATATATATATATACACATATAGAGGGATACTGAGAGAAAGAGGGGAGGTGTGCGTGTACACGTCGAAACGTATATATATATAGTCGTTGCTGTCGCCAGGGAGAGCGACAGAGAGAAAGAGAGACATAATAGAGCGAGCGCTATACGCGTGTATATGTGCAAGGGGGAAAACGTAAACACGAGCGATAGAGCGAATCAGTAGTAAAAGACAGTGTGGCCGTGTGCTGTCAGACGGGCGGATAGTTGCTGTGCGCGCGAGTGTGTGACATTATATATAGCGAGAGTGTGCGCGAGGAAGAAGAAGAAGAAGAAGAGTCTCTGCACCTTCCATCTACATATATAAGCAGTACAAACATACACGAAGCATCTCCTTTGGTAAGTCTTCTCTAAATGTATTTTTTTTCTTCTTTAATTCCTGCACAGACTTTTCAGCAGCTCGTCTGTCGGGGAGATGGAAGGGGGTGTCAAGGGGGGTGAGGCTGTATGCTGGCTGTACACGCGCGCGCACGTGACACTGGCTACTGCACGCGCGTGCCAGTCTAACGGGAGGGGGTATAGGTTGCGTATATGTGCAAGAGGAAGAGAGAGAGAGAGAGAGAGAGAGAGAGAGGTGGGCGTGAGGGTGCGCACCACCAGCGTGTGTGTGTGTATGTACGACTGGTATGATTATTTTTATCGGTTCTCTCTTTCTCTAGCGGACTTATTAATAACGCCTCGGCGACAGTCTGCTCGCTGCAGATATAGAGACTCTCCTGGATGTCTGTACATGTATGTCTGTTTGCACGTAAAACCAATCGCCCCTCTTATATGTATAGTTATCTCTCTCTCTCTCTATATATATATAGTTTCGTCGAGACTTCGTGGAATCCGAGGGCTGATTAAAGGCAGCCGCGCGAGCTTTCTTAGACAGTAAGGTCGCATCTTATAGACGTGAGATATCGAATGAATAGGGCCAGAACAAGGAGAGTCTTTCATTTATTTTTCTCACATCGCAGAAAGTAGGAGCAACAGCAGCAACACCCGCTCGTTTTGTCAATTTGCCGCGCGTTGGAGGTTCGTTGGCTATGTAGGACACAGTCGCTTTACTATTTCTCTCTGACTCTTGATTTTTCCTGCTCTATACGTTAATATATATATATACTACCCCACATGAACGCGCGAGCGCGTAATGAAGGGGGTAGGGGAGAAAGGAAGTCGATTTCGAAGGAGGCGGAAAATATATAGTAACCTTGAACTCGATGGCGAAGGTCTAAGGATGAGTCAGCGCGCCTGTGAGGCGGCAAGTTGCGCATATATATGTAGATATATGTGTGTGTGTGTGTGTGTGTGTGTGTGTGTATGCGAAGCTAGCTTTTTCTAATCAGCTGATTATTGAGTATTAAGTTGATGGTTGTCGCTGTTGTTGGTCTTTCTTTTTCTTACTGGCAGAGGTAGAATAGAACGAAGGCCTTGCGATCGTGAAGTCGCATGCGATTTGCGTCTCATCGGTGCCTAGTACACGCAATCAATGAGGGTCGGTTACGATCGTATTGCCTACGTTTTATGTTGGAAATCATTGTAGTTTACGACGCAGTGGTTTTACGAATCTTTGTTCGGTGTATTATTTCAGTTAAAGAGAATATATAGGATGTTTACTATCGATTAGACCTCGTCCAATTTTCATTATTTACTGATGGCATACTTTTTGTATGAAAGGGAAGCAGAATAATGGCTTTACATTTTGATTTTAGCGAAATGTTATACAATACGTAATTTTTATTCGATCGTAAACGTGATACCATAATATAAGAAAAGTATGTTGATAAAAAATTTGTCGAATAATTCGATCATTTAACTTTTATTTAAATTTAAGAAAAGTACAATGGTTTTATTATCTATATAATAATTACGAAGATACTATTGTATCAAGGCATGCCCTAATAAATGATATAATTCATGGAATATTGGAGAAATCTAAATTGCTATTCACCCATTAGCAGTGCAGATAAATTGTTAATAACCACACTAGAGTGCATTCAGCGCAAATTCAAAGAACCTTGTTGAATCTACTTAAAAGTAAATTTTAATTAGTTCTAACTGTACCTACAATTAATGTTTATGAAATGAATGCTCTATATACCTACTCGACAGAAAATACGAGTTTTGACCATATTGAATTATAATACACATGGAAATTATTCACAAAGTAAGTTAACATGCAAACCATTGCTTCAATGTTAAATAAATGACTTTAGATCCTTGTTTAGTTAGCAAACAACTATATTCAAAATTGCACTGTATTGATAATAAAAAAAAACAATTATAAAAACATCATCTGCTGTATCTTTTCAAGTTCGCCTGCCTTGGCTTTACAAGTAAATAAAAAGCTAAAATCCACAAAGACTTTTTCGTCCGAGCGTGTATAAGCCAGGCTGGGCGACAACACCCCATAGCGACGGCTGGCCAAAAATAGCCACACCGCAAAGAATTTGAATTCCCGTGCAGTCTGGCGAGAGCGGCGGTATTGCCACGCGACGACGACGGCGATCCCGCATAAAGAGGGGCGAAACATCGTGGATTAGTACAGCTCTCCTAAGCGAACGCCCGAGGGGACACACGCGCGTTTTCCTTTTCCTATATATTGCGGAACGCGTGTGCTCTCTCTCTCTCTGTCTCTCTCTATCGCAGACTGTACGCAAGCACGACGGGGAAAAGATGGGCGCGAGCGCACGTGTATCTCCTAAGAGGCGGGACGATATTTCGGGACACTTTCGCGTGGCCACCCCTCCGTCTCTCTTCTTTCCCGGGAGCAGCCGAGAGCAAAAGAGGAAGACGACGACGAAGAAGAAGAAGAAGAAGAAGACGACGAGGGACACGACGTGCGGCCTCGGCGCGCTCCGGAACGTGACTCGGTTGCAATATTTAAAAGCCACCTCGACACGTCAATACTACCGCCTCGTGCGCCACGCTATCCTCTCTCTCTCTCTCTCTCTCTCTCTCTCTCTCTCTCTCTCTTCGTGTGTCTTGCTCCATTCGTTTCTTCGTCTTGCTGCTTCGGCTGCTGCTCACCGAGCGCGCGGGCGCGCACGCCTTTATATCCCCGTGTCTGACCTTAACCCGAGACCATCCACTGAACTCGATATCCTCGGACTATAAGGAGTCTAAGAGACGCGGGAGCAGCGATTTCCCTGTCATGATTCGAGATTTTCCCTCTGGAGGATGCGGATAAATGTGTAGGTGTATAAAGTGGAATCTGGATCTCGTTCGCAGATGCTACACATTCGTCTTGATCAGCCTTATTAGGCGGCCCCTCTTCTTCTTGGATTTGGTCTTTCTGGTAAAGGAGCTGATGTATATATAGAGGCTCGCTTGTGAATGGATCGTGCTGAAAAATGAATTTCGTATGGAGAATATGGGCGAGGGGAGAGAAAAGGAGATTCTCATTATAATGATGTTTCCGTATAGTTTCTTATTGCTCATTTCTCGTGGAAGGAGGATCTTGAATAAGATGCAGATTTTTTCGACTACTAGGTCATTATTTTACTTATTAGAAAATTAGTATTAATTAACTGACTGAAGGTATTATTATTAGTTTACTGCCATGTGTAATCTTTAACATATTTATATATTTCTTTGATTAGTGTGAAATATGTGTACTATACTAGCCGGTTATAAAAAGGTAAAAAGTATATACGTGAATAATAAAATTCTTAATATGACGTAAAGTATTATCCTTCTAGCATTAAGAACTCGGTGATTTTATAGATTAAATACACATATTTATATTCTGCAAAAACGTATTTCAACTTAAATAATTGTACTACGATGACGATTAAATGATGTAAAACGAGAAATCTTAAAAAATTTTAAACAGTATGTATATACAAATTTTATCTATAAATACGAAATCGATATTTCAGAAATATGTTTTATAGGATACTTCATGTCATATGGGTAAATATGTACGTGTAGTTAATAGTACATCGGAGCTTTAATTTCATTTTATTTAATATATCAGGTATTCTTATTATAAAAGCGATATATAGCGATTGTTATTGAATAAAAATTGTCATACTATGGAAATTGAAAAAATTCGTTTTCATTATAGCTAAATAATCCTGTGCATATAATACAAAAGAAATAAACACCCCCTATTCTTAATTTGTAATATCAACATCCTGCAATAACAATCTTATTAACAATTAACAAACAACACTTATTCGACGCAATAATTAATCTTTCATGAAAAGATAAAACGAAACTTAACCGAGAAAAGAAAACGTAATATATTCGGTCGACCAGAAAAAAAAATCTCCATCGTTATAACCCTCCATTATACTCTGCGAGCGTCGACGCAGCACCGGCAACAGCTGCACTGTGCAAGGCGCGAAGGAATTGTGACGATTCGCATATATAGATGGAAAGCGAGTTAGCGAGCGCGCGAGCACGCGAACCGATGGAACGTGAAATGAAGCTGGCGCTGCATCGCCGGCAATCACTTATAACTCTGACAGTTGAATCGGCAAGCGAATGAGAGTAGAGGGAGAGAGAGACGAGGCTGGGAGATTCGCGCGCGTGCAATGAGTAAGTCTCTGGCGAATGAATACGCGCACACATCCGAATAAAAATTTATGGATTGTACGAAGAAGTCGGGTGATTGGTGCTTACAGCCGGCTTTTCATGTAAAAGCTGGACATTCTCGAGACGCTATTGCGACTAATGATATATGTAGTATTACGTAATAAATATCTCCGAAGATCTACCCATCATAGGGCTTTTTTCTATTTTATGGTACAGATGTTTTCAAGTGTTGGAGATGTAGTTACGATTGTTTGTAGTTAGTGTTTATAACTGAGAAAAGATTTTATTATTTACGATCAAAATATTATTTAAAAAATTATTAATTGCTGACTTTTTGAATGTTGGATGGGCATTACTGCATAATTATCGCCTATTATTCGTCTGGGCATGTAATGAACATTTCTCATTGAGTTCTACGACGCAATAAAAGAAAAATGATCTATCAAAATAGAGCGTTCTTACGGATGATGCATACGAAATTCCAGTTCATTTGAAAATAGGTTAATCTCTTCAAAAAGATCTGTCTAGTTTTATTCTATATAGAATGCAGTAAACAGCAGTTATTGATGAGTTAATAAACTAGATTGATCACGTATATATTCGGTATTTTAATTACTACGCCCCTGGTAGAAAATTAACCATCTTTTCTGACTGATTCACTAACTACTGGCCAGACATTTAATCAGAAATTAGTCAATAATTAACCCAGAATCTAGTAAGAATCTGATCAGTTGTAGTTTATAACCTATAAAGATATTAACTTACGAATTATCTCAAGTCATTTTTTTCATTTACTTTTTTCTTTTTACGACCTATAGAGTGTTATGTAAATGATATTATAGGTGTAATTCGCGATTTTTGATTGATGCGGCTGGTGCGCACTACACATGCGCGTTATTATTCGATTAGCAATCGCACAGCACGACGTACCATCACGCCGCACCTCGCCTCGTCCTCGATACGTGTGCTATATCTATATACATATGCTTTATGTATATATCACAGCTTTTGTTGTTACACACTGTCTGAACACACAGTCTTACAAATTCTGCTCCGTTTAAATGCAAAATGGAGCACAATGAAAAAAATTTTATACTATAAAAAAAAAGGCAAAAGTTCGATAAATTTGTAGAAGTGTGTTTTGAATTAAAAAATGTGCAAAGAAATTCTTCTTTAGATTTATCAGATAGTTGTGGCAGTGAACATATTATTATACATCAATAAATTAATTTATTAAACACTTAAATTATTAAAAAAACCAATTTATATAAATTATTTATGATTTATTATTAAGTATTATTTATAAATCTGTATTATAAATACGATATTTAATCAGATTCTGACCATAAACTGTCGCCAAAGCGTAAGGTTTCTGGTCAGATTTTTTGCCATAAGTTGACCAATCACCAGAATATCTAGCATATTCTGGTTAATTTTCTACTAGAGGCTGATTTCATAAATAGATTCAAGGCCAACATTTTCGGTAATTATCTGGGCAATCATATAAAATAATATTAGCTTTCATGAAAGATTCGTGTTTAAAGTAATGAATTTCATTAATTTTAGACATTTCAAAAGAAATAATGTTTATTATTCTTCCAAATTAGATGTAACAGATATTTTTATAGATATTTTATTTATATTTTTTAATATGTCTAATTCTAATGAAAATAACGCCACAAATTTATCAGTTTCATTTAAATTTGAAAAATTATAGTTTTCAATATCTTATTTATGGAGTTCACACACTACTAGATAATTAACAACGCTTGAGCAAATAAAGAATCGTCGCGAATTCTACAACGGCATAGATCGATAATGGACTGCATCATTCGTTATCACAACGCAGCGCCCTTCACGAGCGCAGCGACTGGCGCGGTAATGGAGAATGGAAGAAAGAAAAATTTGATATGCATCGCGAAGCCTCGTCACCTCCAAGCATCGGGACGAAGATCGAGCACATTTCCACGGAGATCTCTCTCTCTCTCTCTCTCTCTCTCTCTCTCTCTCTCTCTCTCTCTCGCTCGCTCGCTCGTGCTATGTCTGTCTTTTTCGCTCTTTTACTTGTCGTTCTTTCTGGCGCACCAATGCGGCACTGCATTGTCGTTTTTCGTACGCTAATACAGACGCTGGAAACTCACGATTTTTTCCAACGTTGTATTCGAGGAAAGAGTCTTACCGTATAATATACATAACATGTCACAGGAGAACAAAATAAGTGAGTATATATTTTACGAGAATAAAACACATGCGTGAGTTTCAACTAGAATTTTATTTAGAGACGCAGAATTGAATTCCGTGACTAGAATAATTTATTCATTATTAGTCATCGTTTTTTTTTATTTTTCTTAGTAAAATAATTAGTTTATAGGAGTATTATTATATCTAGTATACAATAATAATACAATTGAAAACATCTTAGTCCTTGTTAGTTAAAAATTCATTATCCTTATAAAAAAGTAACATAACTATAACATAACTATTATCTATAGATTACAATAGTATGTTGAAAAATAACGATCACTAGTAAAATTTTCGAAGAAAAATTAGGCTTCATGTATATAATATATAGATTTCCATCAGGACCGCACTAATTGAACGATAGTACCTGATAATTTTTGTATGTTCTATATTTCGAGATCCGTAATTAGTCAAAAGTATGTTATGACTAACTATTACCTTTTTAATTACAATATTGTCCATTAGTAAAAGTAAAAATTTAATGCACCTCTCACAACATCTTTTCTCTTCAAGTTTAAGCTAATTTAACATTAATTTTTGTGTATAAATTTTAGGTATAAAATAACTTAACAACAAACGTTTTAATAAAATTTACAATTTTGAATAATTTTAACCAAATATAAAAAAATATTTCATTGCATTTCAGTGGTATAGTAATAAAATTTAATCGTGACTTTTCCCGCATGTTTTACTCTGCAACTAAGGATTTTTTTAAATAGAAAATAACATCCATGGACCAAATTAAATTCTGTTGGTATGCAGGTACACATCTACTTCTAAAATTCTTTACAATACAAATTAGAAGGTCGGGGTGAAACGTGACTTTACCATGAAGCTATACAGTCTGTTCCTCTTGTCAACACAAGGAGAATCGTAATAAAGATTCCGTTTCCTTTTAGTTTGTGGCTCAAGGGAATGCGAACAAGTGATTGTAATAAGATTCCATTTTCCTGTAGTTTGTGAACCAAAGAAATTTAAAAGACAAAGTAAGCGCGCTTTGGAATAATAAAAGTTTTTAATGAAAATTGATGCAAAATGACTATAAAGTATCGTGTCAGAAAATATCCGACTCAGGCAGTAGTACGTTCAGAGAAATAATTAAGTGCATTTGATCATGTAAAAGAAAACGTTTATTACTATTGTAGATAATACATCATTTTTATTGTCTATTGTACTAAATAATTAGTTCTTTTTTACTTCTGATTTGAAAAAAGAAAATATGCTTGAACATTACCATGTGGATTAAAAATATCTTGTTTTCTGTTAGCGCCAAGAGCAATCTATTAATTACACCACGTAAGCGTGATAATAAATCAACTCAAAGCTCTACTCTTTACACAAGCTATAATAAACGTGTTCGAGTACCGATAATATACAGTAATACTCCGTAATAAGAGCTTTGCGTAGAACACGTGTATATGCCTTATTTATCGAAACTTTTTTGTAGAACTCAAACATGCGATAATACATCCTTCTTGAAAACCCATTTATTATAGAAACGTATTATTTAGTGTTTTATTATGCTATATATATTACATACAAACGTCATATCTTGTACATAAAATAACATTTTTAACACAGCGTGCACAAAATACTGCTTCTCATGCCTGTTTTCAGTGCGCAAATCAATAGATTTACACACTCAGATCGGAGCATGCAGCAGTTGCTTTGCGCACGCTCCGTCTAAATATATATAAACATATTGCTTTGCACACGGTAAGCAAGCATAACAAACTATACAAAACACTTGCTTTGAGCAAGCTTCGAACTCTTTGCTTAAAAATTTCTCAAAATAAGTAAACAAACCGATATGTATTTCATGGAATTGTGGGCGCTCGGGCTAAACCTAATCAAAACAAACGATGTTACGAATATAAATAAATCTATGCTAATCATCTTAATTCCCTAGTGCCAAATAAGAATTTTTTTTCAATCTGAATAACTGTTCAGTTAAATTTGTCATAAAAATGATATGGAAAAAACCATTATAAATTCTGTATGATTTATTTTTTTTTTATATTTATTGTAATAGTTTATTTTTTAATAAATAAGTTTTCGTATATTTATTGTAATAGTTTTGTTAATAAACTTTACTAAGTTTATTTATATTATTATGTTTCTTTTTTACCTAATTTATGTGCATTTACTCGTCATTTTTCTCACTCTCGCTACGCTCGGGCGAGAAAATCGACTCGCATCTCTTATTACCTTTACCTTTTTACGTTAGTTTGTATTATTTTTATAAATTTGCAGTATTTTGTACACTTCTGTCAAAAAATAGTATACTATTTTATTCTCATACACACCTTAATATTAACCATTTTTTATTTTACTTCTCATTTCGCCGAAACAACTAAAACGAGATACTGCGGTCCACTGGATCAAGAGGATTTGGAATCAAATCCCATTCGAGCTTACTTGGATTATGTCGGATTTTAACTCAAATTATTTCGTACACATTTTTTATTTTATTAAAATACCTACGGATTACTTTGACCGAAGACCTACTAAAACGAATCGTAAAGGCGCTAGTCACAAAACTAGAAGAATTTCTTCACTACCAGCAATGTCCTGAGTATTGTTCTCTCTAAAATCACCTCACGCGCGCTTCTTTTTCCACGATCCTCTCGCAAAAGGATCTCCAACGATGCGAGAAACCAATAGTTCGGAAGTCCAAGCCCAAAGCAATTAGCAGTTCCAGATTTTCCTCTTTCTCCCAACGTATACGTATATATACACCTTCATGGAAACAACAACGAGAGCCTCTTTGAGGCAGCTGTACAAATCCACTAGTGGGCCGCTGCTATATACTTCCCGGGACGACCTTTTCTCATGTCCCTCTCTATCCTCTGCCCACGCGTATATACATATATATACATATATACAAGTGAGCCTAGCGTACACAGGACCCCATTACACCGGCTCATCATCATCGTCGTCGTCGCCGCGACTCTCACTCTCTGTGTAGATGTCTGTTTCGCGTCCGCCTGTAATACACACGCGGTGTGAGTCACAGCAGCAGCAGAGAAGGACAGAGTCGTCGCGAGCAGCCGGTCTCCGCGCCAGGGCGCCTAGGGAGATGACGGCGCGCCGTGCTATCTCGACCCCTCCTCTGGTCCCATCCTCTCAGCACGTGTATATACATACACACGTATATATACATGCCGGCCCTCGGCTTGATCCGCGTCGTTCGGAGAATAGAAACGGTTTCCTAAGACGACGACGGCGACGAGTCGCCGCAACATTGTGTGTCCTCGCTCCTCCCCCTATATGTGTACCAGCCTGCTCGTGCACGTGTATATATACGGTTTCTGGAGAAGGGTTTGCTATGGTATACGTGTATAAGTGCGCGCACCAGTACAGGGAATGAGAACAGGGAAGGAGGGAGTGAGAGAGCCACGGCTATAGCGCGAGGGATAACGTCAGTTTATGTCCCTGGGAGGTCGTAAAGATACAGGGATGTTTCCCCCTTTCTTCCCTTGACCCTCTTCCTCCTCCTACTCCTCCTCTACCGGCTCTCCTTTACACCGCGTCTTGCGCTATCTCTTTTCTCTAGCCGGTTGCTGCTGGCGCGGCTTGGTAGGCACCTTAAATTCGCGTCATCCTTTCGTTCGACCGTGTATGTATGTGTGTGTGTGTGTGTGTGTGTGTGTGTATATATATACATAACGCGTACATATATACGTAGCAAGCTTTAGCCAGGCCATATCCCCGAGAGTCGATTGGTTTATTGGAGCCGCGAGCGAGTGAGCGAGAGCGCGATGTGCCTTAGTATTCAGAGCTGCGCGCGCTCGCGCTCTGGCGCCTTCGAGAGTGCAGTGTATAGCGCTCGCGCGTGTGTATATATATCCTCGCAGATGCGGCGCATTACTACAAAATGCTCCGTTGCATTATACACGAGGCGCGCGATTTTTGCCGCCTCTATATACCGATAGGAGCGGCATAACTTCCTGAGTGCGCCAGCGGTGGCTGCGGAAGGATATAAGGTGTATGTGTATGTGTGTGCCTTCGATAATAGAGAGATTTTTTTTCACGAGCTGTTGGTACCTTGTCCCTTTGATTTTTCATGTATGCGAAGAAAGGGTTTCAGATTTGTATATGAGTATATAGTGAGACCACATGGTTTTCTTCTGTTTAGTATTGTTGTTGAAAAGTGACAAAATGATGGATGAGTACATCAGTGTACGGACGTTGCGCACTTAGATTTTAAAAAGAGATAAATGGACTGTCATATGTCAGAACTGGAGTTATTTACTACACTAGCGTACATAGGAATATATAATGGCGAACAGTAATAAAATTTGGTGATGTTGATTTAATAATAACATCGATCTTGTAGTTAATTTAAAAACTTTTGTAATACGTATAAACAATGGATTTCGTATCTAAAAAAATTGTTTTATCGAATTGTTTAATTTTTCATGTCAAGGAAGTTTTGCAAGTTCATTCAGTTACATAATGATAGTGTGAAGAAAATAAGATAAGATTGCTAATTCTTTCCTAAGTGTGAATGACATGAATTGTTCAAAGAAGAGCATAATAAAAGTGTATAGTATATTTAAAAGTAATGAGTACGTTATTATTGACAAATCTTAGAATAAAAAATTTACATATATTTTATTTAAAAAACAACGTCAACTGTTTTGATCTAATTTTTTAAATTTAGCCCACAATCCGCCTTTTATATGTGTCAAAAAAGACGTTGGCTCCATTTCCATTGGTAATTTTGTTTTTGACGATTGTTCCACTGAATATGTTTTAAACAACGCACAAACCACTTGCTTAATCATCATGGTAGCTAATCGAACACCCACACACATTCTAGGTCCCTCGCCGAACGCTAAATATACGTATTTATTCCGATCGGCTTGATTCTCCGGACTAAATCTGTCCGGATTAAAGACTTCTGGATCTTGCCAATATTTGTCATCTCTATGGAGACCCATAATCGGTACGATAACGGGATAGCCGGGTTTAAGTGTACACGTCAGACCGTCAGGTCCCGTGAGCATGACTTCCTCTGTGCAAACCTTTAGCTGCGAGCCAAGAGGTGGACACAAACGAAGAGCTTCGAACATAACTTGTTCAAGGTAATTTAAATCCTTCAGAGACTCGTAAGTAATGTCGCCATTGTTTGCTTTCAATACCGAGAGAATCTGTTCTCGAAGCTTGCTCTGAACGTCTCTGTTCTTGGAAAGATAGTAGAAGAGGACAGCTAAGGTGGTGCTAGACGTTTCGTAAACGTCACTGTAAAAAATGATGATGTCAGCGATAATGTTGTCAATGTCATCGTCGGTGCTAGATTCCAAACAGAATTGCAAAAAATCGTTTGGAGCAGTTTTTGTTTGCTTTCTTTGTTTGATAATGGATTTGATGGTTTGTCTAAAGTAATCGTCAGCCTTCTTGCTCATAAAGCTCATGTTCAAAAGTTTGGCATAACTTGGCATGTAAAAAAGCAGCGATTGCTTCGCCCCGTTGATAAAAGTTGGCTCGAATATTGTTTTTGCCACATTTGTAAAAGAAAGTCGGTCAGGATTGTCCTCGAAACTTTGACCTTCAATAGCAAACGCCGAATTCGCAACAACTTCACCGGTAAATTTTAAAAAATGTTCTTTGAGTTCACACTCAAAAAGACCACCACTTTCTCGGACTTTTCTGTCCATGTACGTATCTATCTTAGCACAAACTTCATTGACGATAATAAACAGAGATTTCAATTTCTTGGCCGACAGGTGGTTAGTCGTCCTAGCCCTCGCTATTCTCCACAAATGTGCATCACCCGTAAAAAATGGATTAAGCGCCATCACAGGATCGTTATTCAAATCAAGCTGAAGTTGATTATTCCGGAAACTCGAAAAATTCGTCTGCAGGACGCACTTCACCAACTCGGGATCGCGCACTAGCAGACCAGGTTTTCGCAGAAAGTAAAACCCTAGCATGCTCTTGTCGGTATGCTTGTACATCCTTTCGGCAAAAGTAGGTATGTTTTCCTTGAGAGCGATGACAGGGTACATGTGCCCAAAGCCAGGCACAGGATCCGGCATACATGGCACATTGTGTTCAAGCCAGTGGCCGTATGTCCTCGTTAAAAACCAATATATTATTACCGAGACGAGAACGACCGCAAGGAGCAAGCACGACAGGTCCATTCTGAGGCTAGAAAACTACTGTTTACCTCGAACGAGATTGTACAGCCGCACGCGAGAACATGACTAATCAGTTAATGACGTAACACGTTGCTCAGGCTGTTAGTTGTTGGTGTATACTAGCTGAGACCGTGCATACACACACGCACACGTGGTATCAATGCCGAGGTGATCAAACAATTGCGCAACTAATTTCGACAAAGTGCTACATAAATAGCTTTATTTTCATCTAATACGCTGAATAAATGTACAATTGCATTCTTCATAAAATGACATTCGTATTCATTAATGTAAAAGCTATTCAATTAAAAATGATATCTAAGTTCTAATTATCGTTAGCATAAATGGCATGCATCAATCAATCGTGAGGTTGGTTAGTCGATATTTTATTTATCTAATCGATGACAAATGACTATGGTAAAGATAACAAACAATAAATACTCTTGTTTGTCATCACTTTACAAATCAATTTAAAGTGCAATTGACTTTTCAATCTCGTATTGATATATTTTCAACGTTAAAACATTCATCAATGCACTCAAATAAACAAATATAATTGTTCTTTATTCTAACTAAAACAGTTTCGAAATTATTTCGAATTGTCAAAACAACATATACACATAAGGACTGCAGAAAAAACTGCTCTACGGCTACAACTTATCAAGCCTCTGCAACGAACCAATAAAAAGAAAATATAACAAACTTGAGCAAGATTACACAATAAATTTGCAAGTTATTGCAAAACTTTGTCTCCTTTAATCATTCCAACTTTGTCAAACGCACGCACGCGCACGAGTGAGCGCAGCAACCAAGTTGTTCTTTTCTCCGCTACGTTACACACACTACGCGCAGCGCAAAGGCCGCTACTCATTTTCGCGCTCGCGCACACTGCAAGCTTGGGGTGTGCTTAATCAAAGTTGCCTCTTCCCTCTCTCACCCAGCCAAGTTTCTCTCCAACACAGTGAGTGAGAGAGCGAACAGCGACTTCGTCGAAGTGTCGTCCCACGCCTTCGCAGAACTTTATTTAAACACAACACCCACGCGCTCGCGTTCTTTCTTTTACAAGCTCGCGTGCACTTGGAGCGAAAACTTACCGCTCGTGTGCGCGTTCTCTCGTTTTCTGTTGTCTCATAGGTATATGGCGAGTATATATAGTCTGGAAGAGAAGGTAGACTAGAAAGCTGCACGACGGGCGAGCGATCAAGCGTATACGGGGATGATTAACTCGAGAGTCGCGCGATAGCTTATAGCAAACATTGTCTCTGCGTCGCAAACAAGACGCTCTTCTGTCGCCATGCCACAGGCATCTTGTGTGTGTGTGTGTGTGTGTGTGTGTGTGTGCCTGTCTGTGTGTATGCATGTTAATGCCAAAACCGTAAGGGTGTTGCATAGCAATGGCAAGGACTATGCCGTGCGCAGATGTATGCAGATTATTATACTGCGTTATTTCGATATAATGATATTATATTATATTCGCCGCTGGAAAATAGAGTAGCATTTTAGCGGTGAGCATATAAAGTGACCGGAGGGAATTGCATGTCGCTGCGCGTGCAGGAAGGATTTTCATTAATGGTATTTAACTGTGGATTATTTCGCACTTGATGTAGAGTGCACTGTCTAATCTGTTATCGAATGAACTTTATTATAAATAAGATTATGTAAGCTTTTAAAAATGAGATTTGCGTGAGTTTAACTTAAAACTTCATGGAAAACTATGATTTAACTCATGTAAAAAATAGTCTGGCGGCAATCTGGCTAAAGCCTGATAAAAATCTGACTAAAGTCTGGTTAAAATTAAATAAAAAAATTTAGATCTCTTGTTTATAAAAATTATCAAACAATGTTAAAAGTTAAATTAATTAAAAGTCAATTATATATAACATTTTGATCGTGAGTCCGAGGTCAATAATAATCTGAAAAATAAAATATTATTACATAAAATATTCTATCATTTCTGTTTTCTTCAAAAGAGCACTGATAGAAGTATTCATTTATAGAAAGTCCCGTGACTTAATTGTTAAGACGAAATGTTACGAAAAATCATAACGTACCCCAACAAAAAAAACTGCTGCTTACAGTTTTATAACCTAACCTCTAATTCACGCGACTAACTACACTCGTTCTTTACAAAAGTAATATATGAATTATTTAATCTTACCTTCAAAAATTTGTAATAACTCCAACAAATCCCATTCTTTTAGCAACTGCTTCATATTGAATCACAGCAATGGTGAAAAGCGTAGACGAAGTAACAGCACAAACGCAGTTGCGGCTGGTATACCCCGGCAAGGCATGTAGTACTTATACTAT
Source organism: Torymus tubicola (assembly GCA_035583055.1). Lineage (NCBI taxonomy): Eukaryota > Metazoa > Arthropoda > Insecta > Hymenoptera > Torymidae > Torymus > Torymus tubicola. Next base: position 18,174,685 of record JAWWEQ010000010.1, on the reverse strand, counting down.
GCTTAGTACGCGGGAAAATCGCCGCGACGCGCCAGCAGCAAATCATATCACATGGCATTCGCATTGCTGCGCCGGCTAAGTTGCATTCCGCTGTTATCGACGCAGACAAATTTCTCATACGCGATACTTACTATCTACTAAATAATATTCATTAACTGTTAAGAAATGTGTATTTTGTATAAAATAATTGATGTATTTCATATAAAACTCGTACGAACATACAGATAATGAATATTATATAATAATACGAAAATTGGCATTTAATCGAAATACACTATGTATTTCGATTTTAAATGAATATATTCATTTGCTTCAAATGAATACTTCTATCAGTGAGCTTTCGTGAAATTCGTTTTTCAAAATTTACATTAATTTGTAAAATTCTTTATACATATGATTAGCTTGAATTTTGAAATTCAACATTGAATGAATCCATATATTTAACTAAGGGAGCTATGACCCCTGCGTGTCTCACTGCACTCGATACGCCCCCCCCCCCTCCGCGCATCGCTCGTCCCTTTCACTCTATGTAAAAACTTCGTAAAAACTTCGTTTTTACATTATAGGCACGACCATATTTCTCAGGCTAACCTTATATTTTGAACAGAGCAACAATTGCAAAACTTAAAATACTAATAAAACTAATTTTTTTTATTATTATCTACAATTTTTGTTTCTAAGACTTTTCTGTAAACTAAAACCTTGTTATGGGCATTTAAATTCGTTTTTTAGGCCTAACTCGTCAGGAATTGATTTTACATGAAAATGTTAAATGGGAAAAAGTTTTGTTTTATTATTATCTACAAGTTTTACATTTAACATATTTGTGTGAAATCAAATCCTGTCGAATTATAGCCGAAAATCATGAATTCTATGTATATTGAGGCGTTTAAAAGCGTTTTTATAGGTGTAACTCGCCAGGAATTGATTTTACATGATAATATTAAATGAGAAAAAGTTTTGTTTTGTTATTATCTACAACTTTTGCATTTAACATTTCTGTGTAAAATTAAATCCTATCGAGTTATAACCGAAAATCGTCAATTTTTTAACTTTTTACCGTTTTTTTGCATTTGTGTTGGTAAATATTGCTTGTAGCACAAAAACTTCCGACAGAAAAAAGGGGTCTTTTAATTAGTTATTAGCTTAAAATTAATTTTTCTAGACATTAGGCTTGAAAATCAATTTTTTGAGATATTTCTTTGTGCTCGCATTCAAAAAATTTTTCATCGACCTTTCTCATTTTAGAACCACTAGGTAGATATAATTAGAGGAGTATTTTCCCGGAAGTCTGATAAAATCGGTCAAAAATTCGCTGAGATAATTGAGAAACATGAGTACATACGGACGTACATACATACATACATCACAGAAAATGCTTGAAACGCACTCATTATGGGTGGAAAACACTTTTTATTTATACATTAAATTGTTAGTTTTTGAAGTAAGACAATTTTCGCTATGGTGAAATTATAAGGCTCTCTCCCAAGTAGCGGTCATGCCTAAAAACTTTTCAAAAAATTTTAAATTAGGTTGAAACTCATCAGCTCGTAGATTTGCATATTATAATTAAATTAAATTCGATTTTTAAATAACGCTTTTAATATACCTTCAATATGGCATTGAAGAATATAATACTATATTTTACACTTAAATTTATTCATTATTATTTGTATAAATTATTGTACTTATATAAATATTTGCAAACTCTACAATCATTCAAGTACATATCAAAAAACTAAATCTCACATTTAAATCTTCTAAATTAGAACAACCGTTTGAGGTGAACGAGGCAAAACACAATGCATTCAGTTATAAGCATTAAAAATGCCCGCACCAAAGAAAAGTCATATATACTACCGTCTTTAATTAGATTCGCACCTTTTTGTTTTCTCCCCTTTACATTTGCCGACCGCATGCAAGCGAGCACCAAGCGCAGACCACTCCATTGTCCCAATCTGAATGCCCAATTTCGACAATATCCACACAGTGCTTGTAATAACAATAATAATCACTACGATGAATTAATATCAGCAATTAACGCCGAATGGTGGCTTGAATATTGCCCCGGCGTAATGGATCACGGCCCCGCGTTCATTTTGTGCGCGCACACCAACACCGCGAACTCGCCGACATATAATTCATTGCCCAGCCTCGGCTCTGGCTCTCCCTCTGTTAAGTTCTTTTCGCACTTTTTGGTTCTCTTCCGAGAACCGCAATATCGAGCCTGCAGCATTCGGATTGCTAGTCGTAAAAAATCCATTTATTAGCTAGGCATACAAAAAAAATCCATAATTTCACTCGGATAGATGCACCTGCGCTTTTTATTATCTTTTTGATGAAAATTTTCTCGTTGGTGGTTTCATTTTCCATAGAAATTATGGAGCAATTATTGAAGAAATTAATGGGAAAGAAAAATTTTAGTAATGAGCTCTTCTTTTTCGCCAATGAAAACATTCAATTAGCTTATTGTTCGCTTGTTAATTAAAAAACAATTATAGCGTTATAATTTCTTTAGGGTGATTGAATATTAAAAAACTTTGCTTTTCATCACAGTAATAGTACATTAAAGTTTTGATTAAAGTTTACTTAATTAACATTTTAAATAATTTGAAGCATTTCTATTTCCCGTAAAATTATAAAATTAACATAATATATAAAGGCTCGGGATTGCATCGCTGTTAATCTTGACAAGGCATGGTTTAGGAAATTAATTAACCCCTTTAAATTGACATTTCATAAAGCTATTTTGAATTTGATTTTCGTTATAAATTAATTAATCTTCTGATAGAGATGCTTTGTTCCATTTCTTCTTCGTTCACATAACAGGTTTATCGCGTAAGCAATTAACAGAGGCAATCATGTATTGTGATTGATGAAACTGAACGTAAAACTCTGGCATCGCGCGCAACTGATAAAACCGAGCTGTGAAACCTAAACGCCGATTGCCCATTATTCTCGCTTCGTAGCAGATAAAAATTTTTCAGCGGTATACGCGTATAACAGTTCGCGCATACGTATATACATACACACAGCGCTTGCGTATTTCTGAGAGTGCCTGGCGAGTGAGCGAGCGAGCGAGCAAAAAGTAGGTCAGATATTTCCCTATAGCGGTTCTCTTCCCTCTCCTATATATTGACGGCGAATGCGCGTCGCGGATGAGAAATTCCGACATTGACTTCAATCGGGTCTCGCGTGTGCGGGGCGAGCGCGGCTACTAAGCTCTCTTTGAAAATCTACGCTCGCGGCTCACTAGGAAAATCAATGTCGAGGTCCTCTCCTCTCCTCTCTCTCTCGCTCTCCTCTTTTAGCCTTTGCGTATAGCCACTCGCTTGCTGTGGCGCCGGCTTGCCCACGGCGAAGCTAATTTTCACGGCAGTTCATTGAGCAGGCAAAGGGGAACGGGCGGCGCATATAAGAGCGCAAGTGAGCGAAGAGAGATTCTGAATCGCAAAAAGCGAGCGAGCGAGAGCCGTAGCGCTGTGAGCGACATAGAGAGGGAGATGACACGCGATCGATCGAACGGAGCAAACGTGTAGAGAGAGTATAATGTCTGTTCGTATGTATATATACACACACAGATACACAGGCGTATATACATAGACATAGGCGGGAGAATATAGGAGAGATGGAGTGAAATAGAAACACAGGGTGGTAGAGAGAGAGGGAGAGAGAGGAGTAAGAACAATGGCCGCGAGACCGGCTTCTACAGCAATAAAGGACGCCGCTGCCGATGGAATGGCTCGCCGCGCGCACTTGCCATATCCATCGTATCGCAGAGCCAAACCAGCCCATTTGCTCCTCACAACAGTGAGAGACTACAACTGGCACTGCTGCTGATGCTACCGTCACCACCACCACCACCACCGCCGCTTGTGGGCAAGACTTAATTACCAGGACCGTTCGGAGACTCGGCTAACTCAAACCTAGAGACAAACGCCTAGAGAGAAGGAGAGAAAGGCAGAGTAGTCCCCGTAATTTCGGTCAAACAACAATTTACCTTGCGCCGAGTTATTAAATTACGGTCCTTCTCGCGCCCCTATATACGTACAGACATTGTCGCTTTCTCTCCCGCACTCTCTCTTGAACCCGTGCGCGCGCGAGTTAGTTTCTGAGACACAAAGAACGGGCGAAATAAGCAGGAGGAATGTATATGTTTTGGTTTTAATGCACTTTTGAGCTGGGAGCCTTGGGAGAAAATTATAATAAAGGATGCTCAGGCAAGGTACGGGTGACTAGTTAGGAAATGAGATTTTATGAAAAGAAATTTGTGTAAGAGGAAGGAAAAACATAACGATTTTTATCAAGGGTAATTAATTTGTTACACTTTTTTGATTTGCGTTGTTTATATCAACATATAGTAATACAGATGTTGTTATGCAAGATGATTTATTTACTTTAAGAAAAATCATAAATATGAATTTCAGCGAATCTGTACCAGTCATATCAGAATATAAATTTAATGACATGCAAATATCAATACTATCGAGTATCAGATATTGATTCTCTATATTGTCATATAAAGTATCAGCGCATGTCATGTTGATACAGTATCATGTGCTCTTGATTTCAAGCTAGGATTCGATTGTCGTGTATTAGAAAATCTTTATCATTTATGAAGCTTTTGGAATTTATCGTTCTTTGAACTTTTCTAATACCAGGATTTTTGTATTATGTACCTTGTACTATTATTATTATGAAAAACTTCACGGTATCTATAGATGAACTTTAAAATCAATAACTATTAAAATTATATTAACGACTTAAACTAATTTTAATGTTGTTAATAGCAAGCATTTTCATATAATATTAGAGAAACTACGCTTGTTTTATGTTTCCTCGTCAAACGTTTTAAAATTTAAAGTTCAAATTATAAACAATTCTTTATCAATTGAAAAAAATTAATTTTTTTTATTTTGATTTCCATTGTTTTAACTTGAGCCATAATATCCTACTGAAAATCATTCACTTTTCACTCATTTGTGAAATAATATTCAGTCTATTCACAATAAAATGGCTACAAAAGACTTTTAAAAACTCTTGTGGTTCTTTCTGGCTATTAATATTAAACAAAAATACGATCAGTTAACAATTAATAAAAAAAAAAAATTACTCCAAAACTGATTACTAATGTAAGAAGCAGGTGCTCAGCATTCGAGGCACTCCTGAAGCGCAGCCAGCTGCTACTGCTGCTGCGCAGCGTACTAAAAGTTTTATGCGTCGAAAACAATCGGAAAGATTATGCGGCAGAGGAGAAAACCGAAGGTTCTGCCGCGAGCCAGCCAAACTACCTCTCGAATTATTATTGCTGGAAGAAGGCGGGTGAGAAGAGAGAGAGAGAGAGTTAATGCACCGCCCACACCGTGCCTGGCCAGTTATCGAGGACCGAATTCCCAAGTAACGCTAAGTGGAACGCGAAGATAGACACTTGCGAAGAAGTTTGCGGACCGTCGAGATTGTCGCGCTATATCGGGGTATTCAGTCGCTTTTCTATATATCTACCTCTCTCTCTCTCTTTCTCTCCCCCCTGCCGCGCGCACTTTTCTTTAGCGCCGTATTGGCACGTACTTTCGCGGAGGAGCGCATTTTCCTGGATTATGGACTTTACGCGCGTTGAGCAGAGTTGATACTCTTTTTAAGATCAATGCAATTTACAAAGTAAGACAAAGTGGCCGCGGGTTACTCGTTTCGTAATTAAAGTAGAAAATCTTTGCTCTGCGATCTTTGCTCTCTCTCTCACTCACTCTCTTTGTCTTTCTTGTGTATCTGTTTTTGGATTTAATTTTTTATCCGACTTTATCCGGGTCTTACGCAAGAGAGTAATCTAAAGCTTATCCACGCGATGAGCTTGTTTAATCAAACTTTTTCCACTGAAACGTCCAATTTCAACTATTAATTACAAGGGGAAATTCGTATATTTGTCTGTTTGTGTTTTCAGTCCAACAGTTTTGTGCATTACCTATATATAATTTCTCAACCCCAAATACTCTGCAAATTTGTTATTTTCCTTTTAAATTTTTTAAAATGTTTTCTTAATTCAAAACCATATTATATATTTTACAAACAAGTTTGAAACAATATACGACGATATTTTGCAACTTTAACTATACTATTTCAGTCTCTGCGACAACTCTGTAAAAATGATAGGACGAACTGGAATATAAATGTATTAAGATATTTCCAGGAAGAATAAGTGGAAAGCGCACAATTCAATGATAAATCGCGGCGCGCTCGTATTGGCAGCATCGGGCTAGCGCTAATGCCCGGCTGTCGATCAAACCTTCCATTAGAGCTACCTAATCGCATCAAATCTCGCTGTGCATCGCTTTAAGACCCTCCGACATCATCCTCTTCTTCTCTCCACTGCTTCTCGCGTAACCCGTCCCCGGCTTATTTTTTTGCCTCCCTGCGGAATTTTTCCACGCCGAGCATCATACATAAACGATGAGGAAAATCGAATTTTCACTAAAGGCCCATCTCCCTCTTTCCCTCCCCATCCTCTTCGTTTCGCTCTCGCTTGCTCTCTGCTTTGGCCGCGCACCTCATCATCAACAGTAGGTTGTAACTTCATTACCGGCGAGCATTAATAATGCCTCTATGCGCGGCTTCCGCTGCGGCGAGAGCCGAACGAAAAGGGTCGTGATGCGCTTGGGAGAGTTGCCGCGCCCTCGTCACCTCTCGTTCTCTATCTCTTCCCCTACTCTTCCTTTTCTCTCAAGATTCGTTAATGCAATTATTATGGGTAAGTTTTTTAAGGTAATTTCGGATAAATTACGCGGTCGAAGCGCTTTAAATCGTCAAAGAATTTATCGCAGTATAGTCTTATTACATTTTTAACAGGTAATAATTGCTTCATTCCTTTATTGCTACAAATTAATCAATTAATTATACATATTTAATTATATCGAGCACCAAATCTATTGTAGTTGTTCTTTCTTGTCCAGTTTCATATCAACGACACATCCAATAATTACTTTTTCTTACACGAAAATTATAAGAAATCATATTGAGAAAGTAAAATTGGAAAACTAATAAATACTGCTTTCCCCTTTTGGCAATCAATTTATTACGACTATTGAGAATCTTGGTTTCCGCGCTATATAGATTTCCTTCCTAGATTGAGAAACAGTGTCGCCCGAAGACACGATGTTGTTGGCCCTGAGGACTTTTGGAACTTCCGTTCTGTTGTGGCTTGGCACGGACCTCTTCAAACATTTGATACTTGAGTGTTACATTTCAGGTTGATTAAAGTGCAATATCTGTCTATTAGTTCATTCCTAATTATAAAATTGAGAGAGCATATCGCGTAAAATTTGTTAAATTATCTAAATGTTTTGTAGTTGCATAAGAATATTTATCAATAATTTTTCGAAACATATAAATTTTAATTGACGAATCATCTTGTTTATAGTAAATGTAGTGTTCCCACTACACACCTAATTATGCATTCACACTCTCTTCTATAACGTTAATGGTCTCTCGCGATCCACAATTCACATTATTTAGCGTATATTTTACATTTTAGCCTTTATATAATTATTTGTAACTCTTCAAGGAACAGTAGATAACTCGTTATTTTGATATAACGTGCCTAATTTTTTTAAATTACAGATTTTCTCGGTTCAAACTAGTGCATAATGCAAATGGGCACCTACTTTTAGCTCCGACATCCCTTTAACTGTCACTTCAGTTTCTTTTCTTTCCTGATGCCGCTCGTAGAACTCATTAAAATTATTTTTCCGTCCTCTTATTAATGGCTTCGTCACAACTGGGGGAAAATCAAACTTTTTGCTAAGTTTTTTCATTTCAATTTTCTGCTTCCTGGTATCTCATTATTTACTTGTATAAAACGGTAACTTCGAGAATTTAATTTTATAGCTTCTAAATTAAAGAACTCTAATCTATTGCTGTAAATCTGATATTTGAAAAGCGAATAACTTTTTATTGGAGAAGAATCGGAAAATATTAACTTTATATTATCTCCTTACTTCCTGATGTGTGAAAAATAAAGTATTCTAGCAGTAAATATATATATAAAAAAACAAATTCATTAAAAAATCGTTACTACGTATAGGTACTTCATCATTTTCTTACTTTCGTTTAGCTATTTCTTTATCACCTTAATGTCTTTTTTCATTTATCTCATTATTGTACTCTTTCCGAAACTTCTACCACAATGAAGTATGTACTTCTCCATTCGACAGTGGTACTATGCTCGAAGCGACGCGCACACGGCCATCCGTTACTGCCACTCGTATACATACACTCTCGCGACCGAAATCGTTATCGCAGCTCTGTATAGCTCTCTCTCAGCACGCGCACTGCACGCACATACACACACACACACACACACACACACACACACACACACATACAACAGCAGCGATCCCGTTTACACAAACCTAACAAGCATCTCATCCTCGTTCCTCCCCTCTTGCGTAAATACATAATGCATTCGCGCGCGCACGCCGCTGCAGTACCGCGCACTGCGAGTTTTCGTACACATATAGCAGCATGTACACATGTAGTACTTATACATCGCGAGAGAACGCGCAAACCTCTTTACCCCGATGCCGTTGAGCGCAAAGCGAGTGCAAAAGGCGCTGAATGGAAAAATATGCGCGGCGGCACACTTTAACGGCCAGCAATTATCGCGACGGCAGCGGTTGCGGCGCCGACCTGTATATATATACACCGTGAATTAGTTTTCAGCGGAAAAAAGCCGCCTCGTTAAATCGCCGAGTAATTACTCGCGAGCGATTGCAGGCGACGACGCGCAGGCACGACCCCCTGGTGAAAAGGATGTTGAGAGGCTGGGACTGAGGCGAGGATTGGAGGAAGAGAGTAGCGGGATGGAAGCGGGGTCGGAGCGATTCGAGCTGTTTGCCAGATAATTTGTCTTGCGATTTTGAAACAAGTTCCGGCGAAGGGGAACTACAGGGCCATAGTAATTGCGAGAGTTGAAGAGCTACTCGGAAGTGCGCGTTTTTGTTTTAATTCGGTGCTGGTTTTTCGTTAGCTTCTTGGCTGATATTAATTTAGAAGAGAGAGCTTCCATTGACTTCAGTTATCTTGAAAATTGCTTAACGTAATTTATACTAATGAAAATTATTGGGCTCTCCTCTAATATCATACCAATTACGATTTATAAAAATACCGTCGTAAAATGATTGCTCGTTAATTAGAAAATAATTATACGGGGTTTAGGAGCGATGACTGTTCAAATTCTATAATGGTGGAAATCGATTTAATGTGATAAAGTTGAGATAAGAAATTTAATGCATATAAATAAAAATACTTTTAGATCGAAAGAAGAGGATTTGCTGCTCGAATTAGTAATATTAATGGTAAATCAATGAATGTAATACAACCTGGAAATGATTATAATATAAATACAATTTGGATAGAAATAATAAATTAATATATTCAATAATCATGATTGTGAATAAATAATAAATTATTTCGTGTAGGTATTTTATTGTAAATTAAAATAATTATGCATTTCTGCATGACGGCAACATAATGATATCATTTGTTAATATTAATTATTTGAACTGAAATTATTTGTAGCGGAAAATGATTACTAATTTATAATTAAAATACAAAGCAATCATTCGTATCTAAACCTATATTAATTAATGGTTTCATTAGTTAATAAACTATAAAGATTTGAGTGTTATTCTAAATAACTTTCACGGTTATTAATTGCAAATTTAAAGATACTGTAAAGTATAATAATACAAAAACTTATGAATGGAGTTGTTTATACACTGTCATATATAGTCATCATTATTTGACAGTGTGATCGCAGTTCATTTACACAGTTTCAATTTACCAAAACTACTGACATCCGATACTCTATACATAACTATAATAATACAGCTTAACATCGAAAAACGTATGAAACGTAATAACTGGGAATGATCATTATTAATCTGCTTTAGGATCCGCTCACAATATAATTAATATAACAGCTCCATTAAAATTCAAAAACGGATAACGAGCAACGGGCATAGCCCGAATAAACCTCTTGCAATATATCTATATAATATTACACGAGCACTACGTAACTATATATAAAACAGCATTCTCGACGAGAGACTTTCAAACCACCAACTAAGTACGAGACAACGATAGATTCGCATTGTGACGCGAAGGAAGAAAAAGAAGAACTTCTTAAAAGAGATGAAAAGTATATAATCACGCATGTAGATGTGTACGCAGGAAAAGAAATAAAAGGCGGACAAGAGGAAACGCGCGTGTTACATGTACAAAATGTCGAGAATGATTGCAGTCGGTTCGTTTGAAGTACAGACTGCATTTATTGTTTGAAGTGGAGCCTCTCGTCGCTCCAACGAACTCGCGCGCACATATTCAGTGCGACATCTATATAATACGTACACACAGACGAGATTCGATGCTGTAGAGATATTTTCGTTGGTTGCTCGCCAGGACCGATCGATTCGCGCCTGCTTAAGAGCCACCCGTCGCTGTAAACTAGACCAAGCGCTCTTATCTCTCCTCCTTTCTCTTTGTATTTGTATATACATGTATGTGTGTGTGTGTATACATATATACACGCCTGTCTGTCTGTCTGTCTGTCTGCCTGACTCATTCGCCATTTGCGTTCTCTCTCTCTGCGACTTTGATACTTTTTCGCATTACTCATGCCCAGCAGGGCGGCTGCGGTTGGAATTTACGTAATTGCTGTCAACCTCCACGTGCCTCGGTCAAAGGGCTTTGATGTCACGCGCGAGTTTATGCAGTTTGCCTTTGACGCGTAATGGTCGATGTAAATTCAGATTGTCGCTCAAGTGTTCATCCTTATATAAGTATATATCGCTGGTTCAGGGATGGATTGAAATATGAAAAATGTTATCTTTTTTTTTACTAGGTGGTATATAATTTGGTTGATTTTAATTTACTTTTTCAAATTACAAATTAAGATAAGATTCAATTTAGGTCGAGTTTATTCTGAAATAACTTTGTCGAATAATGTTACTAAGGCGGAATGTTGAAGGATGTAAGGGATGATACTATAAATACTTTAATACAGTTTAGTGTAAAATGGATATTAACAGCTTACAGTCGGTTTGCGAGATAGAAGTTCATGACTTAATTGATAGCAAAGTTATGACGAAAGCCACTTACGCAAGCGTGTTTCGAGGTAAAGGATTTAACCCTTAAAGGCTATATATAGGCTAACTTAAATCCCTTCAAACTTTAACTATATCATTTGTTGATGCTCAATTTTCCTAACGTTGCATAGCAAAATTATACAAAGATGCTAATCTTTTCTATAAAGAAGATTTTCTTTTAAATTTTCACCAGTAGTTCTGAGTAAAACTAAAGCATTAATTTATGTTGTATCACTCAAAAAGTAGATATAAAATAGATTCATTGTTATTCATCATGAAAATCTTTCTACATAGTATTAATTATAAGTACAGTATCAAATGAAATGTCAAACAGGTGAATCGTACATGTTGGCTGACTAATTAAAATGACGAAAAGCGTAAAGTTAAACGCAGAGAGAAAGAGAAATAATGATACCTTTTCCTGATACTTCATCCATATTTTACACAATTATTCAGAGTAATTTATCGATTGGTAGCGCTCTATTTCCCAAACAAGATAAATTGACCTGTATTAAACTCTCTTAACTATAGCTATTTTATTATTATTCTCCCATTTTTCGGCATTTTAAATGCTTCATTGCAGAGATCCCAACTACTAAATAAAGAGTTAAAAACATTTTAATCAGAACGACGAAATGAACTTTACTCCCGCCCCGTTGTCCCAAATTAAGTGCAGCGTTTAAATTACGTTAGTCATCCGAGACTCAATTAAAGCCGCTCGCTCCAACAACCTATACGCCAGGCTGTATCTACATCACGCTCCAACACTCTCTTTTCGCGGTGTGCTCACGTATGAGAGCACGAGCAACTCCTTTCTACTCACTCACTCACTCACTCACTCTCTCTCTCTCTCTCCTTTGCCATCCTCACGAATTCGCCGCGTCATATATAGGGCACATCGAAAGAGAGGGAGGGACTCGGTGCGGCGTCTGCAAGCTTTGCAGTCATTTCAGTCCCACGGACTCCTTGACCTACTGCAGCACGTCTTCTCCTCTTTCTCGCCACTTCTCTCCTCCTTTTTTCGCTCTCTCTCTCTTTCTCTCTAGCGCACTACTACTCGTAACTTCCTCTTCATTTGGAGATCTTCTTGTCTCTCCTGCTCTCGCGCACCTCGTTCGTCGTATATGAGAGAGATCGCGCGAACACGTCGCGCAAGCTCATGCACCAACACGTGTGCTTGCATGCAGAAGCACTTTAACCTTGAACGCACAAAAGACGTGTTCCCAAATTACCGTGGATGGGTGCAAGCAGTGCGCCCAAGCAGACGAACCGCAGGTCTTACTGAGATAGATGACAGAGAGAGAGAGAAAGAGAGAGGGAAGAAGCCTTTGTATTTGAGCTTCGGGTTGTACCATTTCAAGAGCGCTCTTCAGGTTCGAGACGATAAGCATCTCTTATTATTCGAGATTGTGAATTAGCTACGTATAGAATTTCCCTTTTCTATGCCTTTCATCGATACCCTTTGCAAAAATTGAGTATTTTATTGTTGTGGTACACATAAAAATGTATAATGTATATATCGTTGTACATATATATATAGTATTTAATAAACCGATAAACCGTATAGCGTAAAAGCCTTGAGCAGGAAACATTCTTTTAACATTATACATAGCGGGTGAATCCAAGGTAAAAAAAAACGTCTTAAAACCATGAAAAGAATTTTCCGATATCTTCCATAAAATTTTATGCATACCTATAGACACTCTTTTTAAGCTAGTGGATCGTAAAACCAAGGTAAAACATAGTATTATAGACGTTTTTAAAAAATACTTGTTCACTTAAGAAACGGTGTTTTACAAGAAATATTATATCGTCCATTGTTTTGTCAGGACAATCCTTAATAATAATACGTCGACAAAAAAAACCACAGACATCACTTAAAAACAAATTAATACCACTCTTGCTTCCCATTTAAAATTCCCACCGTCAGAATTGGCCGATCAATTAATCGCGCTATAAACCAAAGCTCTCTTGGCCAGGTAACGACTAGCACACGCAATTAATTGCCGCTATATACATCCTCGGTGCTTGCACACCCGCGTCTCTCATCCACGTTCACGCGCACCGTAATGCGGCGGGCGTCTTTTTGAGCGTGCATCGTATATATATATACAAGCGAAAGCGAGTGAACGTGCGACTTGGTATAATAACGAGAGCGAGAGAGAAGCGCGCATGCGGAAGCGTATGTATATATATACGGCGTACTTGCTCGCATGTATATACTCTTATCTGGTTGCGGAAGCGCGAGAACGCGCGCGCGCGCCTGCAGCTGTCCTGCGTTACACGCTGTAATTGCGTTCGCCCGAGCGCGTGGGTGGGCGCACGCCTGGGTTTATGCTCGTGGGAATTTGCAAGTGCGCGCGTAGTGGGATAGGAAAGGAAGAATTTTGAAAATGTGTATGAGCGAGGAAAACGCGTGGTATACGCGTCGAGGTATGACGTTTGAGGAGGACGCTGTTGAGATGATTGAAAGTTTTAATTTTGATGATGAATTTTTTCATGCGTTTTATAATATATTTCATAATTATTTCGTAAGGATTTTTGGGTGGAAGAGTGTTTGATATACTTTTTATAGATTTTGAAAAGAATCTAAAGTTTTTTTATTATTTATGAAATGTATATATATTTAAAAAAAACAGGTACTATAGAGAATTTATTCAATATCTGTGTAAGCATCTTGTAAAAAATTACTAAGTAACGTTGCGGGAACTTTTAATGGTTATGGCCGAAAGTAGTTGATAGCTACTTTAATGAGTTACTGATTACAACAAAACTATATTAAACTAAACTTGTAAGTGTTGCCGGGTCTTGGCTATGGTTTCGGGGCTTCGCGAACATTAAATCGAGCTTCACGGGAAACTTACTTGAAGTGCTAGTGGAGAAACAGCAATAGTGTATATAATTAGAAACATTTTACTTTAACCTATTAGCTTCGCTTCACATAAGATCAACAACATATCATTTGTGACTATATTTTTCTTTATTATAGTTTTAGGTATTATTAAGTTTTATACAGTAAGTAAGCTATTTTCACATTGCATAAGTTATATAATATTTAAACATTCGATTGCTTCTAAATTATTCTAAAATCTATATACAGTTAATTATTCTGACAAATTATACGTATACAATCCATTTTCAAATCCTCCGGTTAAATTTTCGCTCAGTATAACTCCAGACTATTAAAATATTAACTTAATATTCTAAAAACCTTATTGGTTTAATTTATCTATTTATAACTTCAAATCTCCCAAACTACCAATAATTTTCCACACAGCAACAATATCTATTTCCATATTCTCAGAGAAATTAGACCGAAAACTGACAGCCGTCTGACCGAACTCGTTCCGCATCTACTTGCGGACATCATAAAATCCCTCCCCCCCCCCCCCTCCTATATACATATATACACAGCTATAACCCACGTACACCGTTCTCAGGTTCTGGCACGTCTCTGCACACGGAACATAACACAACCGCGCGCATCATCCATCCCTCTCTCCCTCTGCGCGCGCGTAAAACAAAAAAAGCGCCTCGTACTCGCGGCCGCGGCATTTGTATACGGGAAACCGTCCTCTTCCATCTTCATTCGGATTACCTCCGCCAGAAGAGTTACATATTTCATTCTCCCTCCGCCAAAACAGAAACGAAAAAAAAGAAAAGCGAGGAGGAGGAGGAGGAGAACCTTCCGCATAGCATACTATACATGCAGTAACATGCGGGTATGTATATATGTGTATGTGTACAGAGGGTTGGGAACCCCTGACGGCGCCAGGTTGGCTGGTGCCTGACGCGGCGGCGGTGGCGGCGGCGCTCGCGGCCGCGATCAATCAACCTGCCGCCGGCTAAACCCCCACGCTAGCGAGCGCGCTCACCTGCAGCAGTCGATGCCGCCGCCACTACCACACACATATATATATATACACCGCCTCGCCGTTGCACGCCAGCGAATTCCGTTTAAAGACATTTTCTCTCTCTCTCTCTCCCTTGTAGTACCTAGCGGTAGTAGTGGTGGCCCTGTCTCTAACGAAAGCTCAGATGGCCGCGCGCGGGATTTATGACGGGCGACGCCGTAATATCGGACGCCTTTTGTTATATGTACGCGCCGTCGTCGTCGTCGTACCGCAGAGTTGTAAGCTCTCTCTCTCTCTCTCCGCTCTCTCTTGCTTGCACTGCGATATTGAAACTTATACTGCGTTAACTTCGAATATTGCGCACCTCGCGTTCTATATGTTGTTTAGTAACGCGTGCCCAAGCTTAGAGAACACAGCTCTGTTTATTTCGCCAGTTGGCCAATGTATATATATGCGTGTGTGTGTGTGTGTATGTTTACCTTGTGCGTTTTATATTACGCCAGAGTTGTACAAGTATTTCTCTCTGCTCGCGCCTGAACGCCTTTTGGCCGCGAGGCGAAGGTGTTTGCAAGAGGGAGGAGAGAAAGAGAGAGAGAGAGAGGGAGGATGCCCAAGTACTTTCTCGCCGAGAGATGAAATGCAGTTCTTTCGGGGTTGAAGACTGAGGGATTCTATATTTTTAAAAGTTGCTTTTACGAAGTTTCTTTGCCGGCGGAACGAGTTTACTCAACATTTCGCAGTTTATTTCTAAGCGAATAACGCGTACTCGTGTGAAATATGAAGAATGTTGCGAAATTTAGGTGGAGTGAATGGTTTTTTTCTCTTATATATCCCAATTCGAAACGAATGATTTTTTTACTCCAGCAATTAATATACTGCTGTTACTTAGCATTTTCATTTATACTTACATGGTATTGTATAATATTATGGGAAAATTTTCCAATTCATTTGTAACAATTGAATGTATATTTACCCTCAAACCTGGAATTTTCATCGATTATCAATAGTTTCCCCCTAAAAATACCAATAGGTCGCAAATAAATAAATTATCAATACCTTCTACGCGAAGTCCATTTATCGACGTATATCGTTTCCAGGTCATTAAACCAGTTCTCCATATTTTCCCACTGAAATCTCCAAAAGGTAGAGAGAAGCTTTATTAAAATATCGCCGGTAGTGAAAAATCGCCCTCCCATGGCGATATCAAAGCCGCCATTCACGTCGAGCCTCTCCAGTCGCTGTGCACGCCCGACGAGCGAACGAAAAATTAATATCCTCGTTCGACAAGTCCCTTTGTAAACTAATTACACAATGCTCTTGCGAGAGAGAGAGAGAGAGAGAGAGAGAGAGAGAGAGAGGTAGAGTATAAAATGAATGGCGGGTCTTTGCGCGAGAGCGATAATGCATTGTGCGTACACGGCGAGAGGGAGTGAACGGCTGCTGCCATCGAATATGAATGCTGCCGCTCGAATAATTGACCGCGACTGATTAGGGGAAGAGCGAGCGCTGCGTTCGAGCACAATGGCTCCATTTTCTCTCCATCCAACTCTCTCTCTCTCTCTCTGTCACGTCGGCCGCGCGATTGGTCGAATCTACGGCCGCGCAAGCTTTATTATCCGCTGAGCTGGACTCTTGGAATAGCATTATCACCCTCTTGCGTCAATGGAGTTCACTCGCGATGACCACTGGTTACGTCGGAGAAAAAAAAAGAAGAAGATTCTTTTATCGACGAGCTTTCGTGGGGAGAGAAAGTGAAGCGTGTGACGTATAGCGCGGGAATTATTGTAAAAAGTGGGTCGAATTTTACGAGGCGACGTTCAGCTTTATTTCGCGCCTCGCTCGAAATCACTTTATATAGATATATGTTGAAGTGAAATGCATTTTATATATATCTATACGCGTCGCACTTTGTCAGGGAGTTATTCTCATCATGCTAATGCACGCTGGAAGATGAGCTTTCACTCGTATAATTATTATTTAGAGTGCCCGTTTTTTACCAACTAGATCGATACGAACGTTATTGTTTTCTTTTTTTTCATTTCGAAGAGTATAAATAACCGGACGCGAGTAAACGCCGAATAAAATCAATTTCTCCGCGAGATAGAACACGATCTTGTGTTAATATTGGAGCGCCCGAGTGAGCGCGGGTACACATTGTTCGAACAACAAGCAGCCGACCCTATCTCTTCCTGATTGAAAAGTATTAAAATATAATGAGGGGATCGCGCGATGCTGGTTTGCTATGCGCGAGTAGTTTCTCAGAAATGTCGATAAAACAAAATGTTATACATCGCATCTGGTTGGAGAATAAATTTTTAAAGTATAATTGCATAAATATGATATTTTAAGCATTAAAATTTATTGTACGTATTGATTTTATAAAAGTACATTATTGATAAAGGTTTTTTGAATAATTATGGTTTAAGTGATGTGCGAATAATCCATATCATGAATGTATAGATATAGAATTTTCTGGAGGATTTACCTTCAGTTAACATATTACAAAATGAACCGTCACTGTTTCAGCTTTGTCAGGATTAATGCAATATTTTATATTTTTAATTTATCATCAATCCGAATTTTCATTATTTAAATTTTACTTTGGGTAGAAATTAAATTAAATGCTTGGTACGATTTTATTTAATTTTAAAATATATTTTCTTTACAAAAAGTAGATAAAATATTTTTAATATAATCAAATTAATCAATTTCTCCTGCCCCAAAAATATACTCTTTTGTCAATGAATTTTCATACAATCAAAGTTTTTTAATCATATCCTCTACGTTACCAATCACCTTTAACTCACCCCATCCCAGCATAATATAGTGTAATGATCGGCTCGATCCGGACAACTTAGCAAATTGCTCTTCTCTCGATCACGTTCCGACAGCCGACAATCGCAGCAGTAACTCGCGCAACACATCTCACGAAGCCGCACGAAGCACCAGCTGAAACACAACCGGAAAAACGGCAAGGCCAGTCACCCTTAACTCTCGCTTACTCGCTTTCTCTCTTTCCTTTCCCACCGCACAGCCGATCGCGGCAAATTACGAAAAGTTCCGAGAGACAGGGAGAAAAGGACCGCAGAAGCAGCAGCATGCCAGAGGTAAAATCTCATTTGGCCACAGGGGCAACAGCAGCAGCAGCCACGGGGATACAATTACGCCGAGTTTGTTGGCTTTACGAGCAGGCGACGCTCTTCTAAGACGAGGAAGATATCCAACGCGGGCGCGGTGAGAAGGCTGCAAGCTCGCGCGCCCGCGCACTAAATCACGTCTATCCGGGTGGCGCACTATTATGTGATCCGCGCGCGTGCCCGCGATGGGCATTACACACGCTGTGAAACGCGCGAAGAGCTAAAATGGGATCGGCTAGGCTACGTCGTCGCGCTACTGAGGCACTTTAGTCTCGTTTTCCACCCGGGGTTTATAACTCCTCTTTTTTCTCGCATGCGCTCGTCTACTTCTTTTTTTTCACTCGTCTTTTTTAAACCCCCGTTGTGGTCTACCCCGGTTTATTGGGGCGGGGTCCTATTGCTGCGGGTAGTAGTGCTTTGTAAGAAGAGACAGTGAGGTACATCGAAACATTTTTTCTCTTTTTTTATAATAATTTTACGCGGAAGTGAATTTTTTATTTAGTTTTAACATGTTTTACCATATTTTAACAAAATAATGTACTCAACGGATTAGCTTTGTAAAATATGCAACGAAGTGAATGGGGGGGAAAAATTATTTACTCGTAAAGATAAAGTGTGGAATGTGCATAAATTTACATGACGATGTATATATGCATACTGCAGTAGGTAATGGCCAAAACGAGTCAGGCATATACTTCAAATATTCAAACTGTGTATGAAGTTTATAATGACTTTTTATCATTGAATAATTTTCAAACATTATTGGCTTTAAATTGTTAAATACTTTAACAAAAAAAGTGTAAAATGAATTTAAATGTGCGTTCCGTAGTTGATTATAATTTAAAAATAGGTGATATTGCAGTAAGTTATCAAAAATGTGTTGTCTCGGGGCAGATTAGCCGAGAGTCTGGGACAAGTTGTCCGACAATGAATTTTTATCAAATCATAAAAAATAAACCTGTTTTTATTTTTAATTGGCTTTTAACGCAAAAAATACAGTATACTGTAGAAATATTCTGAACAAATTATAAACGAAAACAAAATAAATTGGAAAGAAAAAAAACGCAAAAAATCGGTCGCGCTAATTCAGAAGAATATACAACAGCGAAAATTATAAACAAGAGAAAAATTAAATAAGCAATATGAACAGATAAATAAATAAATATTAAAAAATAAATCATTCACAGTCACAACAAATAAAAATGATTCATGCGCCAAATTTTTGGATGTTACACATTGCAATCATTCTTCATGAGGAGTTTTACTGTATGGTTCTTCATAAACAAAGCAGAACCATTCGTTGTTAATCAAAATTTCTTCGATCTGTTCACATTGCTGATTTTAGAGCAGTACCTCGAGAGACTGTGCACAGGAATTTGAAAGTCTTGTGAAGTTTGATTGATTTTCTTACGCTCGAATTTAACCGCGTAAACAGCTCGCATTGCTTCAACCTTTGATAAAAACGTTCTATCGGCTTTATTTTTATAATGACGCACCATTTTGATCTGTAAAAGTGAATCACAGCACGATCTATTGCTTTACTAACGAGATATTAGCCATCGGCCAACCAATCTCGCATGCCAACTAGCCCCGGTCTCCCCTACTTCTTTCATTATTGTATAATTTTTATAGTAAACAAAGTAAAATGTTCCTCAAAAACATTACTATACATAAAATTTTACGATTTCTGTAATCCGTGATATATACTTGCACAAAGCCAGTTACACGATTTCTTGGTAAAGCAAACCAGTCTTTTTTCCCCAGTCCTTTTCCCAAACCTTAACCACATAAACGTTTGCAACAATGAAATTTGTAAGTTGGCAACAGCCTCCGCGCGGAGCCATTTCGTCATTATGTTAATTCTCTTGCAGGCGAGCGAACGAGCTTCAAGCTCAACGACCTTCCCTCCCTTGACTTTCATTAAAAAAACATCGAAGCAGCCTCGCGCAACCGCACGTTCTCCGCTCTTTCACGTATATATGTATATATATATAAGTACGACTCTCTCCCTCTCGTAGACTTGTTTCTCGATTCTCCGCAAGACGCAATTCCCTGAGCGAGCAGGGCTAACTAATGAATATTGCCCTACGACCAATAAAACGCGCATCGAGACGCCACAGGCAAGACGAAGCATCGCTGCGGTGCGCTAAAAGCTGAGAACCCCTCCTGCCTTGCTCGCGCGGAAGGTAATTCCATATACGAGGAAAGTGATAAGAGGCGAGGGGATTTAGAAAGCGTGCCCGTGAAAAAAGAACGCCGCCGTTGCGAAGAAGAGAGGAGAGAGAAAGAGAGAGGTGGAAGAAAACTCCTGTACAGCCTCGCCTCGAGAAGTTTTCACCCAGTGTACAGAGCCACTGTACGCGCGGTATGGCAAAGGTGATGGCACACGGCGCGGTGTAACGCGTTGCGCGCCGTTAAATTAAGTGAAATGGAGCGGTGCAACGAGAGCCGCGCGAGTTAAGGAACGCCGACGGGGACGAGGCAACGTAACGACGTTTCGCACGGCGAGCACTCTTATGTGGCGCGCGCGTCGTTGTTTTTCGCTGTTACGTGAGGTATAGTCGGCCGGTCGCGATCTCGGGGAAATCGATGATTAAGGATATGATGACGCTGGCGGTCGGCTGAATTCTTCCCGGGGAGTTCGATCGTTACGGGAGGACGTGACGCGCTTTAGCCGCTGCCCCCCTTCCATACTCTATGGCACCCTAAGCCCATCGTGTCGCGTGCCTGGGTACTCGATGTTCCCGTGTAAAAATGCGTCGTCGTTCCAGGTTACGGTATTTGCTGCTCGCGTCGTTTTAACGTTGCGGTTCGAAGAGGGAAGAGGACGAAAGTCGATATGCTATCGTCGCTAATCGAATTATTTAAGAAGAAAAGTTTCGAATGATCGCTCTCGTGCCAAATGGCTGTGTAGTAACGTAGTTTGAGGAGTAAGGATATAAGATGTAAACTTTTTAAAGATAACAACCGGAGAAAGAAAATTTCATATCCCATAGATATAAACAAACATTTTTGGAGTACCTATATTTCAATGGAATTTCTTTATAAAAGCGATCATTCCATACAACGATGACGATCCATTGATATAATCTCTCGAATTCATGCTAAAAAAATGTTCATCCCCCGCTTCAACTCGCAACCGTTCATTTTTAATTCTAAAATTAATTGAATGTTTATTTTAGTCCTCGTTGCGTTGGCCGTGCACATCGCGACCAGTCGATTTTGCGTTTGTTTGATGGCTTTAATCATCGACGATGCTCAATTTTCCAAGTTTAATCCTCGAGTCTGAAAACGATCGGCAAATATTTAACGACGCTACGCGCGTTTGGATTACTCTCTCACTCTCTCTCCCTCCCGCGCGTTGTTGCAGATCCACGCGAGATGCCGTGGCGGCAGTGGCGGTGGCGGAGCGCCCAATGCAAACTCTCACCGCATTGGGAATTATAGTTCGGAGGCAATGACAAATGGCGCGTTCGCAGCGGATAACGCCGCAATATAGTTGGTATCACAATCGCTTCGCGTCTACTATGCGGCCCGCCGGCTTCGGTACTGGGGAAATGCCTCTGACTAATTGCTGTGCCCGGTAATTATCGTTTTTCGTCATGAAAAATTTCTATCCGACGCCGGCCCCAGGTTTGCACTGTTTGTTAAGCGAAAGAGAGGGAGAGAGAGAGAGAGAGTTTTCAGTCTGCGTTGTCATTAACTTATCGATCCGAGCCACTGAGGGCTTAATGAAAAAGCCTTGTGAATTATAAGTGTTGCGATTGAAGTTTCATTAAAAAGCGGGCAAGTGAATAATCATTGTATTGGACGAAATAATTATTGTTGCGGAGTATTTACGATTGTTACTGAAAATAATCTATATTAGCAGCATGTAAGTTTTTTTTGTCAATGGAAGCATTGGAATATAATAAAAAAAAATGTCACATTCCACTTTTAACTCAACAGCTGTTACCTTATTATATATCTCTAAGCAATGTTATACGAAGTTTTTCTTCGTGTTATAGTTTATTTTTGAAAAAATTTGATTTCGGGTTCAATTAATTACTATAGCATATTATGCATCTATAGGGAGGAATCTCTATCTAATGGAAAGAGTCAAAAGTAAGGGTGGTAAACATCTGTTAAAGGTTAATCGTCTTTTCAACCGCATGATGCATATGGTATTCTTTGACATACTCCGACCGAAAATACGAGATCTAAATTTTAGTCTAACAAAAATCTGCTCCTTTGGGCCAGAACATCGCAAAAATTATGTTCTTTTTTTGCTTTCTCATAGAGGAAACTTTTTTTGCAAAAGTATGCAAAAATCGCATTTCTGTTAATAATATTGAGAAAATGAAACAGAGAGCAATTATTTAACAATATGGCCAATTTTCCAAAGGCTAATGATTAATTTTATCCTTTATACTACGTTAATCACTTTAGCATAACTATATAAAATAAATTTTTGAAAAAAGAAGTAATATAATTTTAAAATTTAATGAATATGCCCTTCTCCATCAATATATCCATCTTCAATAACCATTAATCGTATAACATTTATGCTTTATCTTGCAGGTATCAGGCCGAATCAAGCTACAAATCAGCGGCTGAATCTCAACCGGGTACCATCAACCGCATCTTCTCAATAATATCGATACAACGCAAAGCAACCCAGCCGCGTCGAGCTCGCAACAAATACCGAAAATCCGCGACCAAGAGCCTCCCGAGAGCCTAGCCTAGTCCGTCCTCCCTCAGCGTCCGAGCTCGCTCACGTTCAGCTGCCGTTGTAGCGTGACGGCGAAGGCGCAGTCGGGGTGGCGGCGGCGGCGTAAGCTGCGGCGTCGACGGCTGCGGGCGGCCCTATGTTGTGCGGCGAGCTCGTGAACGGCGGCCTCGCGAGCGCTGGTGCGGTGCAGGTGCCTTGCCTGGGACTCTACGGTCTCTACGGCTTGCCAGGCTGTCTGCTGCGCCCCGGCGGCGCTGGCCTGAGCACCGGCTCGCCCTACCTGCCGATACTCGCCGAGTTCCTCGCCGCCAAGTACATCGCGGAGCTGCGGCTCGCCGCTGCCGTGGCAGCTGACTACCGTCCCATGGATCGACTCAACGAGCAGCAGCTCAACAACCGCAACTGCGCCAACAACAGTCCGAACGAGCTCGAGCTTCAGCTCCAGCTTCAGGATGATCTCGACGAGGATGTGCTGCTCGGTGAGTGCGAGCTTTTCTTAATCCTTGTATCACTTGTATTATCGACGCTACACGTAGCGAGATATTATACGTTAGTGTAGTTTAGAGAATAACTCTACGTACAAAAAAAAATGAAAAGTATTTTTGCCGATCATTACTGAATAATTTGTAAAAATACTTCTTAATAGGTAATGTGTTACAGAGAAAAAATTGAGTTAACTAATACTTCGTTTTTCATTTCCAAGGTTAACAATATATGCTAACATTAAACATTATATTATATACTTTTCCAACTCCTTCTATTGTTTGACTATTTTTTAATGAACTATTATCATTTTGAGGGTTACTATCCGAATATTAAAAAGTTCATTTTACTGAGTAAAGCTCATTAAATATAAGCTGACAACACTTTAACGTGTAAGATATTTGAAAAGAGGAGCACTGAAAGAGAACTTATAATACCTTTGTGAGGTGAAATTCAGCGAAGTGAAAAATTCGCTGGCAAGATTCTTTGAAGTCATCTTCAGTGAAGAGTATTTGGCTTCAGATATTGATACTAAAACTACTCCTCTGCCATTCAATAACTTCAATTTCCTGGCATAAAAAAAATCTATATATATACATTATAATCTTAAAATTTAAAATTTAACGTGTTACATTTTTAAATGGCAAATATTAATCGTATGCTAACTTATAAATTAACAGTTGAATAGAATTTACAATAAATTTAATATACATATTAAAACTTATTTACAAAGTATATTATACTACAAATTGAACTTCACATTTATTTGAAAATATAACAACCGTCATTTAATTTATCAATTTTTAAGCAGTAACCCACAATCTGCTCTTGTCCAGTGTACCAAATAAATAGAGGTTCACCATTTCCATCGAGGATATTAAGTAAAACAATATTAATATATTTAAAAAAATAATAACTCATCAGTCCAGCCATTGCAGAGTAATGAAAGCAAACACAATACTGCGCGCGAGTGCATAGTGAAAAGTCAACATAACAGCACTGTGTCCCCTTTCTCTCGCTTTCGTGCGCAAACGCAATGCCAGTTTGCAGAACTAATTATTCGCCGGGGGATAAAATGAAATTGTTTTCTATTTTCATTCAACTCCCCTCCCCTTATACATGGAATTGAAAAAACTGCCAACTTTTCACAGGAACCGGGAATTGTATGTGCGCTCGTGTGAATTCAAGTGTGCGCGAGCATGTGAGGAAAGTATAGAGGAGAACTAGAAGTGAATTATTTTTATGAAACTGCAGAATCTGTTGGTCCGACTGTGAATTTCGTTTCGGCTAGCTCATTTAAAAATGGCTGTAATTGGTTATATATTTCATTACAATTCGTAATTGCTTGTTAACGTTCCTTACGTAAATAATGTGGGAATATAATTATGCACGCAAAAAAATTTTTGTTGATCTAAGATTAACATTTAAGATAGCTTCCTATAACGAATATAATAACGATTTTTTTTATATCAAAACAAATTCAAATTGTAAAGGTAATCAAATTCGAACATAATTTGAATTGTAGGACAGTACGAGACCTTTAATATACGTTACTATTGATAACAGTCTTGGTAAAAAGAGAGATGTATTTATGTGTTTGATTTTGTATCTCTTATAACGATGAAAGCTACAAATATTATTTGCGTAAATTAATATTTAGCATTCAATTCTTTACACAATTAAAGAGTTTTCAAAGTAAATAATGAAGACAATCCACCTATACGTATATTTTTTAATTTGCCAAAACAACCAATTCACTGCAATTACTTACCGAATACTGGTCATATTTATTATTATTAATCAACTTCATATTCGTATATAATGGCTATAAAGCGTACATTATCGTCGCGTAATATTTGCCAATCAAATATTTCAATTAACTTCCTACTTTATTATCCCAAACATCTGTACAATTAAATGCTACACTCAAACGAAATGATCACACGTGTGACCCGCGCAAAAGGGTAGCCGCAGTCTGCTCACTTCACTCTAAACGCCGGCGCTTTTCACAGGCGAATTAATAAAGTTAACAGACCCTTTCCCTGCCCCAGCAACCCACACCAAAAAAGGAAGAAAAAAAAGCAAAAAAGAAATATACAAACGAGAAAGCACACCGCTCTTGCTACTACTGCTGCTCTACCTGCGAAAATTAAGCATGCGAAAAAAGCCAGCAGGGCAGTCAAAGCAAAAGCTTGCGTGCATCGAACCCCCTTGCTGTCGTGCTTGTGCGCATCGCCAAAAGAGATAGAGAGAAAAAGAGCTAGTTTAGCTGAGAGAGAGAGAGAGAGAAAGAGAGAACGCACGTCGCGAAAGGCGCCAGGGTCCCAGATACATAAATTCTACGCGGCTGCATCGGCAACGTGAAAAAAAAGAGAGATGGAAAAAGCGAGAGGAAGAATGAGAGAGAGAGAGAGTGAGGGAAGACAGATAGAGATGAGTCTCGGGCGGCGGTGGTGCGGCGGCTGCTGCTGCATGCGCTTGCGGCCGGTCTGACGCAGCAAACACGGAAAATAATGCCAGGAGCCATTGTGCGCGCGCCCGTTGTTTTCCGTCCCGCTTCATCCCACTTTGTCAAGAGAGCCACTCGCGTTTTCTCTCTCCGCGCTCCTTCGCGTGTGCAACCATCACGTATGTATGTGTTTGTGCATTCGTATGTGCGTATAGATATATACATATACGAGTCGAGTTTTCACGAGCCTCTTTCAGCATCTGCCTTTAGCCGCTGCTTTTTGCATTCTCGTTCTCTCCAGCTCTGATGACTTGTCGGGATTTCATGTTTACATCGGCATGAGATGGAAAAAAGCTGAGTGCGCGCGTGCGGGCCTGGGAGAGTGAAAGAGAGGGAGGGGCGGGGAGGAAGAGAGATTGCGTAAGATTTGCTCTTTCCTCTCCGCGCGCACGCGTACACTCGCTCGTGAAAAAGTATGAGGTCGAGTGTACGCAAATATTTGCGATTTTCTTGCTCCGCGCCTCCCGCAGGTATATATATACATATATATATAGACGCAAGTGGCGAATGAATTTTATTTTTTTTCTTTTCTCTTTCTATATGCTCACCCGTATTCGGTGTATACGCGACGCGGGCGACGCAAGCGCATGACTTTTTGATTCGGGCCGGCGCGGGATGCATGCTCTTTGAAAAAAAAACCGCGCGCTCGCGCTCAACCCGCGCTTTGAAAGTCAATATTGTTGTGCTCGGGCCAGCTTTGAACCCTCCCATTACTCGTTATGCATGTGCTCGTGCGCGGACACGCGCGTTATTGTTACGGCTTTTTTTGCCAGGCGAAAATAAACATCGTAAACAGAGACGCTCTCGTGTTTTGTGAAATAACAATAAGCGAGGGGAAAAAAAATAGCTGCGACCGCCTCGTGACTTGAGTCGCGCCACTGAATTTCAATTCGCCGTGTTTTATTACGGGGTTGGGGGGAGGGAGTGCGCAGGTATAGAAGCGCAAAAAAGGGGATGATTTTTCAATATTTATCCCGCGTGCCAGGTCGAGTGAGGATGAAAAATTTGCTTTGTCGTCGGATGCGTATTGTCGCAGAGTTTTGCCCGCGAAATTATGGATAAAGGCGCTGCTAATTTTCCATGGAATATTTAAATGTTTTTTCGGTGCAGACGGTTTCTCTTCGGAGCAGAGGTGAGTCCATTGGTTTTTGTGCGATAGCAATATTTTATATTCAACCCTGATCGAACTTTATCTCTAAAAGTAACGAAAAATAGTAGTTAATGGATTAGTAAACAGCTGTTGATATTTCAAATAAAAATTATTTTATTGATGCTAAAAGTTTAATGAAGCAAGTTATGTTCTGCTGAACAAGATAATATTTGCTTTTGTGACATAAAATCCGTAAAATAAATTTATACTAATTATAATGATTGTATAAGAATTACAATTGCTAAAAAACATTATCAAGCAAAAAGTTTGTCAAATACATAGAAAAAAAACAATTAGTCATCCTAACGAACCGGTTGGTCATTAAATATATATAACCAAAAATATAGTTGGATGAAATACCAAAGATTGGTGGTTGCATTAACCATTTTGTTTATTTTACTAACTAACTAACAGATAATTACTGTAATCAACATTTACATTGCACATAAAGTGAATGAATAACTCGAACATCAGCTTAGTTTTACAACTATAAGTCGAAGGGAAAACTGAACTATTCTAAACTTTTCAACTTAGAATAAATATGAGAACGTCCAGAGTTCTGCAATAACAGCAAAGTTGCCATCGGGACGTCGACTTTATTAAAAAATATGCGCATGGGCCTTCGACACTGTGGTCGAGTTAATTATTAAACGTAAATCAAGTTTCCCACTCCCCGTGCAGAATTCACGCGCGGTGAAAATGCCCTTAATTGACAGCGGGCGGGCCGTACCCGTAAAATAAAGCCCATAAGAATAAGACCAATGAAACGAATCTGCGAGAGAAGCCTACTTAATTCTCGAAGACGTCGCGACTTTTCTCTTTTTCTCCTTCCCCTCCCCCTCTTTCTCTCTCTCTCTCTCTCTCTTCTTCTACACCAGCCTCTACTCCTCGATTCTCGCGGTAAATTCGAAGGGCGGCGCTCGCGCTCTAAATCTTGATAAACACCACGAGGGATTGTTAACGGGCTCCGTTATTTCGCGAACGAGTGCGCGCGGGAGGGCGGAAAAAAGAAAGGAGGGAGAACGAGAGAAAGGAGATAGATAGACGGACGGATGTAGTTAGGAGAGAAGAAAGAGAATGAGAAGCGACGCGAACGCGCGCTCCCGGGAAAAACGCGCTGGAAAACAGAAAAAGAACGCGAAATGAAAGCACGAGGGAGAGAGAGAGAGAGAGAGAAAGAGAGAGTGGGAAGTTGGATCGGCTCCAGAATATCGCGCCCCTGAGGGGTCTCGGGGAACAATCGTTATTTGGGAATAACAGCAGATGGTGACGTTGACAATTTTTCCGCGAAGCCCCTTTCGACCCAAGCGCGCACTCGCGCTGTTGTCGGCGCGTAGCGTGATATTCTCGTTCTTCTGCCGCCGCCTCCCGACGATTGAATGAGCTCTAAAGAGACTCTTGCGAATGGCTCTCTCTAGTGTGTGTATATATGTGTATATATATATATATATATATATATATATATATATACACACACACACACGTGCGTATACGTAAGCGAGCGTCTCTGTGCTGTGATTTATAGCGTAATTGCAAGTGTGAGCATATTAGACCGTCGACTCTGTCGCTCCATGCCAAGATGATGCAAGTGCGGATATTTTATAATCCAAGACGCCGCCGGATGTCCTTACAGTTTTTTGGGCATAGCTCGAAAACGAGAAAATCAATAGACCGAGGGAGCTTTAACTTTGGTGTTGGACAAAAATAGACTTTTATTTGCGTCACGACGTTTTGTTTCTAGATAGAGAGACTCTTTCCGTCAATTATAATTATACGCGTAATGCATATTAAACTTTGAGTGAACATTTTTTTGTGGTTCATATAAATTTACCGTGACGACTTATTTCAAATGTAATTTATTCGTCGTTTGCCTAACTTTCAGTTTTTTTTTATCTCTAGCTCGTTCATCTATTTTCATAAAGAATATTTAGCATTAAAACTAAATGTATTTTAATATTCAGGTCACGTATATGCCAGAAAACGCTTATGAATTTATTTGAAAGAGTCTGTTAAATTTTTATTTAGCTTACTGATATAAAGCCTTCAGGCGAGACAGACAGACAATGTGATTTTTAGAGAACTGAATTTTTAATTTTAATTCATATCTCACCTATATACATACACATCTGGACATTTACAGATTACGCTTACTTGTAAAGCATACTAGGTGATACTAATCCAAACGTTCAAGTTTTTTTATTTTAATATATTACATGCACAACTACTCTGATACTACAATACTTTGCAAGCTATCCAAAGAGACAGTATTAATAAAATATTATAATTGTTATAGCTTTCTACTGAATAACTATTTGAAAGGATATTCGCTTCGTATCGAATTTGATTATAGTCTTCAATACCTTACCACCAATAACTTTGGCTAGTTAAGTTTGACACCTGGACCGCACTCAGTGACAGCTGTCAAGTTAGCGCCCCTTTGCGACTATCACTCGACGAAGATCTTGCCACTCCAAAAAGAACTATAACGACTATTTGTTCGTGAGACGTGGAAAGGCGAATATTTCGAAGAAATCGTCGTTCGCCCCCAACGATACAGGGAGGGTCGAAACAGCCGGGGCCGAATCGGACACGACAGACGCTCAGGCCGGTAATGCAATAACGTTTCAATTCGAGGACGGATATTGCCCTCGGGGCTGCTGCAGAGAGTAGCAGCAGGATCCTTCTTCCGCTCGGTCGAGTCTGCTAGTCTCTTTCCTCCTCCCCCGTCCCTCCTATCTCGGCGAATTTCCTTCATTAAGCGCGAATAAGACTCCATCAAAGTTCGATTCTCGATCTTCGCGACTTGCCAGTCGTTCAATTTTATCTGCAGATCGCAACGGAGAAAAGTTCCAAGTGCTTATGACTTGAGCTTGTGAGCAAGTGAGAGCAGACGGATGAACTTTCAGTCGAATCGCATAAATTCCAGGCCCGCCTAATGAATCATTCCTCGGAAACGAAAGTTTGCCACTAGCGATGCGCGAGCGTACGCTACCGCGTTTTTCTCGATAGACCCCCCCTCCCCCCTCTTGCTCTGTCTCATTCTCCCTCTTTCTCTCGCTCTGTCTGATTTACACGCGGACGTCGGCAGTGCACTTTGCGGATTTATAGATTTCGATCGTGGCGCATTTTCTACTTAACTCGGCTGTTTGAGGAGTGAATATCAGTTCTTAATAATATCAGATGAGCTCTCGCTCACCGTAATGAAAGTTATTAATTATCTCGAAAGGGGTATAAGATGGTATTAATTAATTCACGTGCGCACGCGCGCATTTCGATTATTCTCCGAGGTATTTCGCGCATTGGGCAGTAATTATATTCAACGAAATTCCTATTATATATCCCATCATTATATACACTGTGATGAAATAACTGAAAATGTTATCGCGCGCAATATTATAACTCCACTTCGTATCGTTCATCATCGCGAGAATAAAGTAAAAAGCAATCATTATAAAAAGTATGTAAATATAAATGCTTTATCATGTATTTCGTTTCACGATATAATCTCAAACGATATTACAGCTATATACCTATACAATATCAAAAAAATCTACTTGTACACGCAACTACCTCGTTCAGAAACATTTAATAATGCAAAAGAATAAAAAAAAATGTACATATATCCATAAACCGCTTTACTATATAGATCTCGTAACCCCCGCCTGATGCGCATCAAGTGTCATGCAGATCGGCAATATTGAGAGCGTTTCGCATCATTATCCGCTATATAACGCCGTTCGCGCCCATTCTCGCGATAATAAAGCTCGCACCCCCTCGGATCGAACAAAAAGCTACCGTCGGCCCCCGGGTTTTCACGTTTCCCGTATAAAAGAGCAAAAAAGAGAAAGAGAGACACACACAATGGCGCAAAGTTACGATTCGGCTATGCCACTGCGCGCGCGGCTATTACGCTCCCGATGCTGAATCGCGCCACACAGTGTATATAGAGTTCGGGGCTCTGAAATACGTATATAGATATATATGTATATACATACATTTGCGCGCGAAAAGTTTATTCTTCCCGTGCGCGGCGCGGAAAAATGTAATCCTTATAAAAAAAAAAGGAGAGCAAACGCTCACCCAAGCGTGTACACGTACGCGTACGTATATATATGAAAAGAGTGAGCGAAAAAAGGCGACGTTCGTTATATACATGCGCTCACGGAGAGCTAAGCTCGCGCAGGCCTGGCTTTAATTAATGCGACATACTTTTCAGCGCGCGAGGCGTTTGGAAAGTGCCACCACCGAGCGGCTGCTGCTGCTGCTGCTGCAGCCACGCGAACGCGCGTATCCTCGCGTAATCCGGCCCCGAGAGCCTTTTTCTCTATATACGAAAGAGAGAGAGAGAGCGTAACGTGAAAAGGGGGAGAGTGTTGGTGAATTGAATATGTATATATGTAGGTATATGTGTGTGTGTATGTGAAAGAGAGTGAGAGAGAGAGAGAGAGGAGGCGTGTACGAGCGATAAATTCAGGCTTAGATTCGCGTGAGAGTAGGAGGGAGCTATGGAATTCCGCTCGTAATTGAATTTGGGGTATTCGCGGCTTCTTTTTTATGTGGTATGACATGGAGAAGTATTGGCTGGGTAATATATTGAACGGGGGGAACACGCGCGCACGCTTATGTCGAGACTTTGGAGTTCGTTATCTTCGAGATTTATTCAGAACGTGGGAATTTGTAATTACTCGAGCGTTTGTGGATTCTTATTATTATGTTAGTTTACAGTCGTGTGAGATGAGACCGATATTTCGTTAGAGTGAGCATACTACTGGGAAATTGATAATTATTTTTAATTGAACGTTTCTTTGATTTTTTGCATTAAAGTTTGTGTAACGTGGATTGATAAAAAGTTTAATTTATTGCAAAGTTAACTTGATGGATTATTATATACTTCCATGAGTTGATTTTTACAACATATTTTATTTAACACTTGGAGCTCTTTCTACAAAGTGTTACTTTTTTACCAAGTTATTAAATTAAAAATTGGGGTCACTAAGTGGTTGCGCCGCGTCGCTGGAACGAGAGCAAAATATTCTTGTGAACTGCTAAAAGCTCTAATGAATATAGTATGCATCATGTTATTTATTACTTCCAACAATAATTCATCTTTTTCTTATTTAGTTTTTATCCTAGCCGTTAATTTAGAGAAATTTGACTAATTTATTCAATTAGTAAATAATAAGATTTCAACTATACTTTTAATTAATTAAATCAATTGTTCATAGATAAATTTTTATTCTTTTATGTAATGTAAGTTAATTTGTGATATGTACTCGAAGTTTGCTATCATGGTTATTTTCATCTTCCAAACTGATGTAATGACAGAATTATATAATTATCTTTTATCGATCTTGGTTACTTGTGGTAGGAGAGATTTTCATTGTTATTAAAAAAAGTATTTATACGCGTTTTCATAATTTTCAGAATTAAATATTCGACATTTTTTAAAATACTATGGTTCAAAAAAGTTTGTTCGATTATTAAAAATAAAAATATAAGGAGACCGTTTAAAATATTGAATAAACAATATTTGAACACAAAATCTTTTGATGTAACATTTTTTGGAAATATTTCAAAAAAAGCGAAAAAAGCTATTTTATTGATTTATTTTACAGAACTAATATTGACGTTCTCCGTAGATGGATACCAATCAAAAATTAGAATATCCATTTAAAAATATCTCAATAATCTATATTCCTTTCAGATAATATTTGCACAAATACTTTCACATACACAGCACTATTGAAAACTGATACCAAAAAAATAATTTAATATAATGCCGTAGATATGCTTAATGAAAAAAAGTAATCAATTGAATTCATTCAAAAACCATTACTCTAATACTGTCAGATGCAATAATCTATATACAGGGTGTCAATAAAGTCCCGGGACGGCTGAATATTTTCTAAAGTACTTCATTTCTGAAAACGATCAAGGTCATTAGTAACTTTGAACAAGGAATCCGATGGTGACTTTGGATTTGAGTTACTAAAGAAAATTGAGTTACTAAAGGAATGACCTTGACCGTTTTCAGAAATGAAGTACTTTAGAAAATATTCAGCCGTCCCGGGACTTTATTGACACCCTGTATATAAATTTACGCGAGAAAAATTTTATAAAACCGCTGGAAGTGCGATCAGACTGAAAAAAACAGCGTACATCCTCGCCGCACAGAATGCGAATACAAGATTACGGTGGCGGCGACGACGCGCAAAAAAGCGAGGGCGAACAGCTCCACCGACATGAAAAAAGAAGACGAGAAAGCGCGTGAACGCGAGAGACTTCGAATAAGAAAAATATAGTTGGAAGGGCATTGTACGATGAAGCTCGTCTGAAAATAAAAGGAGATAGACAAGAGAAAGAGAGCGACGTAGCCCTTTGCGCGTTCAGCCTCTCGCGCGAATCGAATAAATAGATATTCGATCGAATAAGTCGCGGCGCGTGTTAAGGGCGCTAAAGTTCCAACTATTTCATCGACCTACGTATGCGTATATCTATATACATATAGTCATATACCTTTGTATTTTTTTTTTTACTCGCGAGAACGAAGAGACGCGAGTGCGTGCGACGCTTAGAAATTGATTTTTTATGACGATACGAGAACGCAACAGCGAATATATATATTCACATGCACAGGGCCACGTGAACCACCGATGGACTTTTGCGCGATCGCGACTCTCTTTTTCTATATACGATCGAGGAAAAAAACAGTGGCGGCAGGTGGGATTAGACCCGCACTACTCGTTTTTTTCCGTGCCGCGCGAAGTTCCAATCAAAGAACCGACGCGTCCACCTCACACCCGCGCGTCCCACTACGTGCTAATGGATTTTTACGCGTCGGCGAACGATCGTTCGAATAGAGGCGAACGGATTGTGGGAATGTCTCGCGCAGCCGTTCCGATGATAAGAGCTGAATAATTTAGAAAGGTTTCGTGCTGTAAGTCAACGCAACGAGGGAGAGAGAGAGAGAGAGAGAGTGGAAGTTCGTTATTGTCGCATGCGGTTGGGACCTCGCTCTCACGCGCGTAATGGCTTCCGCGGTGGCATTTGCGCTCGTGTCCGTGGTCGCGTATATACGAACAAACCGGTGAAATTTCGGATCCGCGAGGTCGCGCGTCGTCCTGTGGATTGGATTTTAATTATTTGCAAATTCGGATTGGACGATGAATATTGATGAGAGGATGAGGGATTTAATGGCACATTTTAAAATGTGCAGGAATTTACGATTGTAATTAGGGAAAACTCGACGCGGTTTTGCGTGTACGCATCGATATTTCATTGCACGCGTTTCTGCTGTGCGATGGAAATTCTTTGTGTGCGCGCGCGCGCTTGTCGAGATTTTTATGTATGTCATATATAGCGACGGCAGCTGCTGCACTTCGTTGAGAGAAGTGATTTTTTTCCGGCCATAACGAGATTAGTGTACATGTTACAGGCAGAGGATATAAAAACGCGCTCGACAATGAAACTTGAAAAACATCTCTACGGCTTGGAAAAATAAATATTTTTGTTAGCATGGAGATGCTAGTAGATAGCCTTGTTTAGTTATATAATTAAGGTTGTGGTTTTTTAAGTACATTTCATATTTAAGAGAAATTAAAAAATATGTAAGAGTCTAAGAAGATGTGATGTAACAAAATGCTTAATAAATAATTTAAATAAAACTATTATTTTCTTCAGAAAAAATCTAGCCTAGAAGTAGAGCTTTCTCTTCAATTATTTGTTTGACCAAATACATTCACTTCTTGTATTATACTTAGCAACAACGAATGTTAGAAGCAGTAGCCACTTCTCTGTCAGCTTTCAGTTAACAAAAATAAATTAATAATGTAACTTCCAAGGCATAGAAAAATAAGTCCATTACATTAACCGCCTAGCCCTCCATTTTATTCAGATTTATAAAAGAAAGAAACATTTCAACTATCTACAGTATCTAAACGTTACGTCTGACCGAACTAACTATTATCTACTGATATTACCTCTCACGCCCAGTTTATATCCAATCCAGCATCGTTAAAAATCCTCCTCTCCTTAGAGAAAGAAAAAAAATCGTTAAACGACTCTCGTCATCCCAACGTCAGCTCGTAAATTCCTATCCTTATACAGCTCAAAAACAGAAATCTAGATTCGCGAAACGTATATCTACCGTAAAACAGCGCGAGTTTGCACGCATTTCAGCCTCCACAGCCGAGCAAAGATCACAGACACTAAAGCGCCTCCCCTTCCCCTAAATCGCCGATCGAGGAGGCCGTCAAAATACGCACCATCGCGTGATTTACGCGCTCGTCCCAGCACACGTTATGCGTCGATTCGCATGCTGCAAATGGCGCGCGAGAAGCTGTGCGCTCGCGCACAGTACCCCAGAGCGAGAGAGAGGGAGAGAGAGAGATGAACGGTTCGGGATCCCTGCGCTTAATGTACGTTCATACGACTGTCCGGTGGATCATAAATTTCCGCGCGCAAAGAGCACGCTCCCGCCCGTTGTCCAACATATTCGCCTATACCGCCAGCGGCAGCAGTAGCAGTAGCAGCAGCAGCAGACCGACAAATAAAATCGTCGTCCGGTAATAATTATCGCGCGTTCGCGGTCGTGGCCGAGTGCGGATTTACGAGCGTTGAAGAGAGAGAGAGAGAGAGAGATATTATGGGAGCGAGAGGTTCGAGGCAGCCAAAGCTAGAGTGGGAGAGAATCGAACGTTTCAAATACCGTATATGTGTTTGTGAAAATCTAGATTTTTTCGATATCTTTTATGAATGTTCAAAGCAAAGTTGATGAATTAGAGTTTTTATTTTATGAATTTATTTTAGTACCGCAAAAGTGTGTATTGATGATACGTTCATACAAATATTTGATAAATGTCTGCAGTTAGCAGCTAGGATTTTTATTCTAAAATACACATATTTTCATAGTTTACGAAGCCTTTTTTTCTCATAATCTTTTAGCATTAATACAAAACAAATCATATCGTGTATTTGCTTTTCAATCGCTCGAAATATCACGCAACTCACACAATTGGTTAACATTTTTTTTTCGTGTACGCGAATTTTTCAGTTATACACAAAATAACGCTCGCGTTAATACCCAGGCGCTCGTAAATAAAATCGCCGAGTGTAAATTTTTTTAATTGAATCCTTGATTAATTTGCCGATAAGTTGAAATCCAAGTGTTTAATAAGCTTTATACTTGTATACAAGCTATTTGTACTTTTCAAATTAACCGTAACAGCGTGTCATTAATCGTAATCAGGTCATCGGCCAGCCGTGCCAATTTCACGCCGACCAAGCTGACGTCCTTCAACCCCCCATTGAATTGAAGCGATGTCGCACAAACGAGCGAAAGGACGACGCGTCCGACGATTTTATAATTAAAATCTTTTGCTCTTTATGAAAAAATTCCACCAACGGAGAAACGTAAATAAATAGTACGTACGCGACGATGGCTGTGGGAAAGATTTTCTATTCATTGAAAGGCAATTCGATACATTTTTTCTCTTTCTTTCTCTCACACTCATCACCTCTCTCTCTCTCTCTCTCTACTTTTTTCACGCGAGTCGACCGACATTCCTCAGTCTCGTTGGGGGGGGGGAAAAGCAATTAAATGCCCTTTTGGATTACTTTACTTCCCTTTTCATTTTCTCGCATTTTCCTCTCGCCGCACTTCTTTCGCTTTTTTTCCCTCTCATTCTCGCTTTGGCGTCTGCACGTACTTCTTGGCGATAGAGTGCGCAGGCAAATGAGATTCGTGCTCGAAGCAAAGCCAACGATGGAGGGGAGAGAGAAGAGCAAGCGAGAGCGCAAAACGCAATTTAATTACAGCGTCTGAAAGACAACCAATTAAAAACGTGTCCCATATGTTTTCATTCGGGGAGGCGCCGACGTACGCCCACCGCGGGCCCATAAAGCTTTCGGCGCTCCTTCGACAACCGCGAGAGAAAAAGAAAAAAGCTTAAGCTCCGGGCGCCGAATTATCGAGAATTATGGCCCAAGGAGATTAACTTCGTATAATTGTATTTGCCTTTATCCACTTTGGCACTGATACCCGCGGCGTGGGTGGAGGCTGCCCTGCGTGTTCTTGCTACGCGATATTGCTTTCCTCTCCGTTGATATTTTATGAAAATCAGTATATAAATCAATTACAAAATGATTGCTTTCTGCAAACGATCGCGGCTTATTTTTTCCCCGTCGTGAAATATTAGTTTTGTTTGATTATAGTATGCGAGGCAATAAATTTTAGAATTAGCGAGGTTTCATTTCAGTTTTATATAAAATCAAGTTTTTGCTAAAAAATATTATAAGACTATCCTTTTTATTAAAATTACAGTATTTAGTACGGATATTATGTAAGTTCTAATATAAAACTCAGCGATAATTAATAAAATATAATTAAAAAATAAATCCTACAACAATAATAATCGCTATCCCTTATACCCATGGTGTAAAGAAAACAAGGTGTGTTCTTGTGCATCCTAAAAATCAGCCAATGGTGTGTTGACCCAAGTGAGAGCCATCTTGACGAATTGACCAATAACAGGTCAGCAAATATTGGAACGAATTTTAAATGACTTAGAGAATAAAAAGAAAAAAAAGGACTAAAAGAATTCTATAAATTTATTTATAAATCAAATTATTTTAAAAAATAACAATTCTTTTTCATATAATTATAAAAAAAAACACTATAAAAAACGTTTAATACATCAATTTTGTAAGTTTTTTGTACTTTCTTTTGTTTTTAATATCAGATATTAATTTTTTGTTGAGTTCATGTAATTTGATGTACGTTCTCGTACGTATAAGACACATCGTTACTTCTTCAGGTACTATATACGGTTCTGATAATTTTTCTAACGTTAATTTACTAACTTTCTTAAATATCCACGTATATTTACTTAAATCTGATGGTCCGTGGAAATCTTGAAAAACTTTATTCATACAAAATGCTACTTCGATAAACTAATCTGAAGGACATATCAAATGGTCATCTGATAATGTTAAAACCCAGTCAGGTTTATTAGGAGAAAATTTTAAATTTTTTGTATAGTCACCTTATCTTTTTTGGCAGCGACCGAAAATAAAGCAATTATTATTATTATTATTATTATTATTATTGTACTAAACTGACATATTCAAAATGAAATCTAAAAGCTACGTAACCAGCTATATAAACAAGTCCTTCATCTTCAATAATATCTTCTATTATTGTTTGTCTATCTTGTGGGAGATAATCTAAATAAAAATACGAGAAACATATGATATTAGTTCACTTTAAATAATTTAAGTAATTTTACAAAGTCGCGTTAAATTATCTAAATAATAAAAATGAGATACGAATTATAATATAATATTTATATACAGAATTATTATAAAGATAAATTTTTAATATAAATAAAATGTATTTATATTTACCATTTTTGAGGTTAACCTCTTTATTACAGGCTTCAATCCACTTTTGTGCATATTCTTCATTTTTTGGAAAAGAAAAAAATTAAATATGATTTTCTTTTATGTCCTTGCTTCTATTTTTGCAATTTCTTACACTGCACACGGGCATTTTTAAGTATTTTAATTAATTCATGTTTCATTTAGTTTAAAATTTAAACACACCTTGTTTTCTTTACACCATGCTTATACCAACCATTTATTATTTTAACCTCTTTCCATGAAAATTACCATATTTTGCAATTCCAATCGCAATAACTTAATAGCCCGCTTGTAACAATCCAAGCCTACATAACGCTAAAGATAATCGCCCGAACGGTAACTCCTCCATGCCATTATAATCGGAGAATCGTTCGCGCGTAAAATCGTCATAACCCAAAAGTGCCTTCTCCCCCTTCAATTCACTACATAAATATTTGACATCCCCACTCTCTTCCAAGAAATTGTGCGCACGCGAGAGCGCTTTATGTATCGATCAATTCCTATCCGCGTTCTCTTTCTCTCTTCTCCCGCGAGTCAAGCGGAAACAATCGAATTTGCACACTCTCCGCGCGCCGCGCGTGTCCATAAAAGGTCGAAAAAAGACGAATTCCGCGCAGAGAAATAAATGGAGAATTGTGTGTATGTATGTGTGTCCAAAGGTATGTGAGAGTGCGCCAGGACGACATATAGCTCTGCAGCCGATATATAAAATAGGAACGAGCAAATAAGCGGCCCGGTCGTCGCGATAAAGCTTCTCGCGGCGCGGAATTTGCATTGTTTATATACGAGCGAGGCGAGTTCGGCCTGATTTTCCAGGCTGTGCTACACTGCAGTTGCCGAGGGTTGAAAGTCCGCGGAACCTGACCAGCCTCACTATACTGTCGTTCCTTCTCTCTCTCTCTCTCTCTCTCTCTTCCTCGGCACGGCGTGGGCTCGGCAAATTTTTCACGAGAAATCCCGACTGATTTATACGGCGCACGCCGTGCACTCGCGCATCCCTTTATACCCACCCCTCGTCTCCTTTCCTTCTCTCTCTTTTCACCCCCTCTCTTTACCCCCTTTCTCTTCCTCCTCTCTCTATATACACAGCGTTTCCACGGCACCTTTCGCCCGCCGGCTATGCGGCCGATGGAATTTCATTTTGGCGAAACGCGACCGCGAAAACACTCGTGAACGCGACCTCGTCGTTTCTTATACGCCCAAAGAGAGAGAGAGAGACGAGTTCGAGATTTCATTCGATGTCTTATCTCGCTCCCTCGCCGTGTTGTTTAATAAAGGCTGCGGCTGTGCGTTTGGCTTTTAAATTTGGGAGCAGCCAGAGGGAGAGTAGAAATGGAGAGGGAGGAGCTTATAACTGGCGAGTAAGTTTACGCGGCCGCTGGAGCCGAAGTTTCGTTCGCGGGTTAATTAAGGCAAAACGTGTGCGATTGTCGGATCCGCGAGTGCTGTGTTTAGCTCGGAGGTGTACGGCAAATGTTGCCCATAGAACTTTAAGTAAAGTCAAAGTATCATGTAAGATATTTTTTAATTGAAAGTTGATTTAGAGACGGTTTTCAATAATAAGTTCATTAAAAATTCCATTCTCCGCATCGTTTTAATCAGATTACGCATTAACATTAATTAATATAGAATACAAGTATTGTATGAAAAAAAAACCTCTTTATTTTGATAGTAAAAAAAGAATTCTGTGGCTCCGAGGCATAACGACATAAGTTCATTTTTCAGATTTTGTGCGCGGCATAACGACATATGTTCATATCATTTTATGGTTTATTGTAGTTGTGATGTATTTTATCCATTCTAATTGAATATAAACTTGATTTTATATAAAATATGCACAATAACTAGATTAAATTTCGAGAATTTTCTAAATTCTAGTATATATCACTTCTTTTCCAAATCGTCTGCGCTGTTTAAGATGTGCAGTATGCCAAATGGTCGTAAACTTAATAGAAATTTTACGAAAATAGGAATATTCTTGTTTAAGTAATAAAAATTCGTTAAACAATTGCTAATTTTATAATTTATTGGTTAAAATTAAAGAATATACTCGAAATCGAAGGAGAATAGCACTATTAGATAAGTCCAGAGTTCCCGGCATAACGACATAAGTCCATACCTTTTTCAGTTCTTACTCGTTTCTAATGCAACAGAAAATGTATTACCTACTCATACCACTCTGTAAATATGTGTTTTGAATGTGTCAATTGACTAGTACAGTATCGCGCCCTATTTTCTTTCTTCCGATCTTACATATAAGTTTGAACATTAAAACCCGTTTTTCTCAGAAACTTGAAAAGTGGACTTATATCGTTATGCCTCGGAGTCACAGAATTGTAATAGAATTTATAAAAAAGAATACGTGTACATATATTACAATATCGTTGGTAAATAAAACTTTTTTTATTTATTCAAAAACAGAAATCAAGAAAAATGTAAATGCCCATAGTGAATATTAGTTTTTCAAGTAAGTCAAAGAAATAAAAATAAAAACTATTTTTCGTTTTTATGAGTCATAAAATAAGCAGAAGTTTTAGAGCTTTATAGGAAGAACAGGTCGACATAAAACGTATCTTAAATAAATCCTTCGAAACACGAGTTTTCCGTATATAACCAAAGGACAGTGTCACATATTTTACGTATATGTTTTTTCGCGACATTAACTACACGACATAAACTTCTAAATCTCCATCAGCCAACCCACGATCTGAAAAACAATCACTCCATGCCGCTGCTGCTACTGCTGTTCTATCAAACCAACGTTAATGCGAGTTACAACAATATGTTCTCGTTTCCATGTGACTACAGTGCAAGCCGATCGATCAGCCCGTAATATTAGCCGGACTACACAGAGCCTTATAAATAAAAACGACTCTCGGACCTGAAATCACACGCGGCGCAAAGTTGAAATATCACACCTCCGTATTATCGACAGTTATTCGTTTCTCTCGCAAAGACACATAGACGTCATGTCCAAGTATGTGTCTGTATACGATGCATACGCGAATTCTAAAAATACCGCTCGTTACACGTTTCTGCGCGAGATGCGCGAATATCGATTTTCGCCGGAACGCGCGGATGAATAATGCAGCCCTTAGTCGCTTGTCCTCCTCTTCCTCCTTCTCTTCATCGTCAGCGCCCTTAGGACAGGCTCTGCATTCTCTGCCGCCGTGTATCGAGGAATTAGACGCGCGGTTACGATCCCGAAAATTCATAACCTCCGGCCCGATTATACATTCGCTACGGCGCTAAGAAAGTCGATCTCTATCCGTCGTTTAATACTGCCCCGCGTTTTCAATAAAAACCGCAGTCGCAAAGGAAAGAAAAAAAGGAGCATTTCATTGGAATTCTCGTATAGGACTGTACATAACTGTAGATAGGAGAGAGACGAAGATGATCTCGTGGAAAAAGAGGAACGAAAATACCTTCTCTCACTCATCCTCCAGCCGGTCGTCTCGGCATACAACCCCCCCAAAACCGTTGACGACGCGCTCGCGCACATACTCCGATGACTGATGCATTTTACGAGCGCCTCTTCTGTCTTTCCGCGAAGCTCGCGCTCGCCTTTCGCGAACACACATATACACCACCTTCCTATACATGTAGATATATGTGCACATATATAGGTATGATACATATATGTATACACGTGCACTCGAGCGGGATTTCCCGATGAGAACCGCTGCTATGACGTAGTGCGCCTGGCACGATTGGTCGACACAGGGCGCGCACTTGCACGCACGTCACGTGACGGCCACCCCCTTGGCTGTGTGTGTGTGTGTGTATGTGTGCATGCGCGCGCGGCCGACTGTTCTGTTCTATACCACGCCACACGAGGGGGCGAGAAAGAGAGGGAGCGAGCTATCAGTTCGAAAGAACGCGGCTATTAGAGCGAGACGGAGAACGGGAGAAACCCAAAGAGAGAGGGAGAGAGGTAGGAATAGGCTGTACGTGAGTCGGATAGATGCGAAGGCATACCGAGAAGGAGAGAGAAAGAATGCGTTGCAAAGAGATGCGTGTAAAAAAAAATAAAGAGAATAGAGGGACAATGTTTGCACGACAGCATATATATACATGTAAGTAAAATCTGAGGGTGCGAGAGAGACATATTGATAATGGATGTCGGGGGACAGGTGTAATTACTTTTGTAATTTGATTAACGAGGCTCGCGAAGAGAGATGGAAAAATGTTGGTTTTTAGCCTGCATTACGAGAATTGGAGAGACGTTTTAAAATGAAAATGGACGAGGCAGAGATTCTGAACGCAATATTGTAATGAGAAAAGTTTCCGAGGAGTGTAAATTATAAACAGAGATATAGTAACAGCGAAGTGGTACGATGACAATGAGAAAAAAAATTATTTCAGTTTCAGTCACCTCGAGCGATAGAAAAAGACTAAGACAGAGCGTCAAAGAGAACAGCACAACGCACTTAGTGTCTCGACAACATTAGATCCGAGTGAATGTTTAAATAAAAACACTAGGCGCAGGCGCGAGAAAGAGGAACGGCTGAACTGCGGAACGAAGAGAGGGAAAAAAAGCTCGAGAAGAAACTCGAAATGTCTTGCACTCTCTGGCAGGTGCAAAGCAGTGAGAGAGAGAGAGAGTAAAGACAGAGGAAAAGCAAGAGCGAGACAGCAGAGAAAATAGCAAAGGACGACGAGATGAGAACAAAAAAATATAAGAATGCCAATAACAGTAAGGCAACAGGGGTAGACCTAACGAAAGACAGAGACAAAATTAGAGAGAGAGAGAGGCGTTATGCGCGTCACGGGAGAAGTGAGAGAGAGACACCCCCCGACAAGGACGGCTTGACTATTTCAGCCCGAATAAGACGAAGACGGAGCAAGCTAGGAAAAAAAGAAGCAAGTGCTGCGCGAGCAGGAGCGAGACGAACATACGAAGAGAAAGACAGAGCGAATCAGCAAAAGAGAGAAGGAGAGAGAGCAGAGCAGAGCAGAGCATATAGCGCCTTATACCTGGGGTGGGGAGTCGGTGTTCGAGAGGGTAGGGGGATGGCAAGCAGAGGGGGTGAGCGCGCGCTCGTGGGGGGTAGGTAGAGGGGGCGTCGTCGTGTACGTTCTCTCTCTCTCTCTCTCTCTTTCTCTCTTGCAGCAACGATGTCTCTCACTCACTCTCTCTAGCGGGCGAACGCGGTTTTATTGCGGAGAGCCGCGGGCGCGAGCTAGTGCGCGCTCTACGCCGCTACTGGCAGTACCTATACTACGTGTGTCGCGTGTGTCGTACTCGTCGTTCTCGGTATACGCAATTTTCGCGTGCAATCGCGAGGAGATCGCCGCTCGTATACACGCATCGTTCTATACTGCCTCCCTGCTGTATATGTTCGCACCGGCATATACATACGTATGTATATATATGTATAACGAGACACATTGTGTGTGTGTGTTGTGAGGATCGATATATAACCGTGTTCGAGAGTTGTCATCATAGAAAGCGCACGTGCGCGCTTTTTTTCATTCGTGAACGTATCGTATAAAGTATTGGAGAAAAATATAATCATAATTAATAATAATAGCGTAGAACCAAGATTACAGTTTAGTCGTGTGTGGGTGTAGGTGCAGCAGAGGAAATATATCGAGAGGAGGATAATAAGTTTTCCTCGGTGCTGCGGTGACGTGAGAGCGCGCGTGATCATGTCACGTGGACTGGAGTGAGACTTGGAGCGCTTGCGGTGCTGCTCAGCAGTTGTTCTGGTTCTCTCGCTTCTCTCTCTGAGAATAGAGAGGACAAGCAGTGTTCCAAGGATGAGTTAAAGGGTGAATGTGCAGAAAGACTCGTGTGCAAAGGCAAAAAAGCCCGAAGGAAAGAGACAAGGAAGAAGAGAATCTAGCGGCGTCTGCTGCTGCTGCTACCGTGCGCGCGTGTCTGTGCGCACGAGGGTGGGCAGCCGACAAGAAACTTTTCGAGTCTACGTAGGTGTATCTACACGTCAGCAAGTGTGTGTATGTACGAGCGCGTGTGTGTGTAAGGCT
Organism: Torymus tubicola; assembly: GCA_035583055.1. Taxonomy (NCBI): domain Eukaryota; kingdom Metazoa; phylum Arthropoda; class Insecta; order Hymenoptera; family Torymidae; genus Torymus; species Torymus tubicola. The sequence goes on along the minus strand of JAWWEQ010000010.1, from coordinate 18,130,294 downwards.
GTACACACACGTAAAGAAGAAGGCGAGAAAAGACTGCTGCTACTGCTCTCTGATAGTACACGATGGTCCTCCACGGGGTCAACCGTAAGTTCTACATCTTCTTGTTCTTCTTCTACTTATACTCATGCGCATGAATTGTTAGAAGAGGATCGCGTTGTTCTTAATTGTAAAAGAGATGATGTATACACGTACGCGTCATGTTTTCGCGAAGCGGGTCTCTTAATTAAGCAAAGAGCGTCCGCAAGCGTGATAGCGAGAAGGAAATGTGGGTCAGGGTTTCCTTTGAGACAAATTTTTAAGTTAATCGTTGTCGGGCCTTGATTTGGCCCCGCGAGAAGGGAATTGTTGTTTTTGCATTGTTTTATTTTTGCAAGGAAAAATCGTGGAGGTTTTGGAGAGACGTCGACTGTACAGACTGCGGAGGTGAGCGTAGGCTGCGCGTAGCTTGTTTATAGATTATCGGAAGGTTTTATTTACTCTTTCCGACTGGTCGATATTTAGTTATAAGTGACTCACTTGTAATTTTATCGACGCGCCGGAGTCTTTGCAAAGTTTTGTTGGACTCTGGGAAACAATACGAGTTTGCTGCTGTTTAGATTGTTCGGGGGAAACTATATATCCGCGTAAAATTTGCGATGCGATAATGACTAATTGTATTTTAATTGGAATGACTGTTTTGTTAAATTTATCTAGAAAAATTACGTTTGATGGATAATTGGTATTTAATATGGAGCTATTACTCAATATTCAGGAAATCAATAGCTTCTGTGCAATAATGAATCACATATAGAATACTCAAATATAACATATGTATTCTATTGAAATCGATGATTGGAATGGAAAGGTTCCAATGTACGATACTCTGTGTCTAAAATTGATGCAGAGTTTTTTGTTTGGAAAGATACAAATATTATTAAAATTATAGAATACCTATGTGATAACATTTAAATCATATAATATAAATTCATTTTTGTAAAGTACAAGAAAACACTAGTTTTCAATTAGTTAGTATTATAAATTTTATAAAAACTAAAAATCTCTTTTATCATCAGTGTTTAATGGCAGTGTTATATAAAACTTCTGTGTAAAACTAGAGCGTTTTTCGATGTTCACATAATTTATTAATTTCGTTTAGAACTTACAAATAAACTGTTCTTGTCTTCGCATAAAACTTCTATCTAGTAAAATGTCTAGTAAATTTACATCTTTGAAAAACGAAAAGTTTCCTTGCAAATATTACAACGTTTCAGTTCACACTTCACATTTATACCCATAATATAACATACCAAAATAATACAAACAACGTTATCATAAAAATTACAACTGCTTTTTCATCCCTATTATCTTGAACAATTACCTTTCAACTTTTGCAAATTTTTCCAATAAAAGCCACCACACCACTTGCCATCCATTCAGTGCAGCGAGGCTTACACAAAAACCACCCCACCAAGGCTCTATCTATGTACACCGGAGCAAAAGCAGGAAAACAATCGACGCGATAGCGGCCGGCGACCCTGACCAGCACACATCACCAGTGTGCAGCGCTAACAAAAATATACTCACTACCTAGTCGCTCACAGGGGCAGAGCAAATCGTCGCGTGTCACGCGCGTGGCCCACACACACACACATATGAACACACATATTCGTAGTATAGCACGCGAGTTGCGCGCGAAACGCGAACGCGCGTATGTATACATATATATGACGGTATATAGCGTATACTTGCTCGGATGCCGGGAATCGCGATCGCGATTTCGTCAACTACCTCGCGGCCCGCCAGGGAATGTAGCGCGCGCGCGCAAGCGTTCGGTGTATACTGCATGTGCACGTCTGCAGAATGCGACGTGGAATATGTATATAGGTGTAGTAGTGAATAGGCGAGGAATATTGTCGGGGCGTGTAATGGACGACGCGGAGTTGATAAAATTGCGGAACGCTTTCTCCTGGATTCGCGAAGGTGGTTGCCGCATATTGCGATGTAGATTAGACATGGATTTTGGAGTCCGTGTTCCATTGTTATTTAAACAATGGTTTTTTGGGGTAATAAGTTGTCGATGGAAAGTAATTAAGTTAATTTAATTTTTTTATTTTCAAAGCATAAATTTACTCTGCTTTTATTCTTACGGATAGTATATCAGCGAATTAAATATGCGGCGATTAATCAGACTCTGGTGACTTTGAACACCGATTAAATGGTTTTGATACTAGCCATGTATACTGGTGAACGTCAAATCTTCGTCTATGGCGATATCATTAGTAATAACTGTTTTAACTAATAAATTGCGCTTAAAAACAATATACGTTATCTTTACTAAAAAAAATACTCGAAAATTCGTAAACAATACGATTGCATTTTATTATACGTAACACATACGTTTCAACGATAACTCAGAAAAATATTTGCTACCAAAAGCTCAAAAGCAGCGCAGTATAAGGAGAAGTAAAAGAAAAAATCGCACATCACGCGGCCACCCGTAAAGTCTTTAACAACTCAATCCACTCAGCGTATAGCTGACACCTTCTCTCACTCACGAATTCCCCGTCCGCGCCATGAGCTCGCGCGCGAACAAGACGAACGCGGGGGCGCGCCACAATAACTCCTCGTTAACGGAACTTCGCCTTCGTCGCTTTCTCTCCCTTACTCTTAACTTCCTACCCCTGTCGCACCGTCAAGTACCACACCAGGGTGACTGCGCGCAGACTGCCGACACCAATTAGAATGACACTGGTGACTGCGCGCGCGCGCGCGCTGGAGAGCCGCGTGGAATTTATTTCACGGCTCGCCGGCAAATTGTCAATAAGCAGTTGCCATTGACAAAGCGCAACGCGCGCCACTGCACGGGTATAGACAGAGGAAGAGAAGGGGAAAACGGGAAATAAGGAAAAGCTGGCGCTGAGCCAACCTGCAGGCTGCTGCTGCTGCTACTGCACGAGTCCGTCACTTTTTCAGAGGTAGTTTCCGCTGGAGCGCTTTATGGGCCGCAATTACTGGCTGAGAGGAGAGAGAGAGAGAGAGTGTGTGTGTACTTGTATAGACGATTGGTTCTTGGCACTGGTCTATGTATGTATTTGTGTAGGGAAACTGCGCTTGCTGCAAGCTCCTCCAAGCAAGCGGTCCTCATCGTAAAAGCCTGGGACGCGGGAGCGAGAGAGCCGTTACGCGCGTACACCTGCACGATTGCGGCTACCCCCACATGTAGTATATACACGGCATAAGTGCGTCGTCGTACGTTGGGATACGCGCATTCTCTCTCTCTCTCTCTCTTTCTATCTCTCACACGAACTAGCTATCACGATGCATTAGCTAATTGCCGAGCCAATAGATGGGTAGCACGAGCGTGCGTCCAATTTGTCGTACTGCTGTGCAGTCGTGTATACACACACATACATGCTAGCTAGACGCAGGTTGGAACGACACTGCGTATATATATATATATATATATATATATATGTAGCTGTTGCGTAGGCGTGAGGAAGAATAATCGAGAGAGACGCGATTCCCGTGTTTCCACTGTAGTTTCTCTCAGCCCTACGGGCACTGCCGCCCCTCCGTATATATATATATATATGAGTATATGTGAGCTATCTCTCGTCATTCGTCGTATCTCGGCCAAACGCGCGCTCGTGCACGAGCTTGGCACTCGCTGAAAGGATTTTCCTGTCACGCGGGTCGAGCTTTATGGGCACGGGGCGTTAGCTTTCGGACCCGTTAAATCGATGCGTTTTTCCATTTTAGCCAGCCGTCGTAGTGTGCAGGCTGCAGGGGCTTTTGTTTGTGCAGCTATAGTGACCGATCGGGGAATTGTTTTTATTGCGTCTTCGATCGGTATGTGCCCGTGTACGATGCTGCTGCCGGCGAGTTATGGGAGCTGACGCGTCGATGCTATGTGTGCGACTGATGGGTTGTAACGATTAGTTGGGCTGTGTTTTTTTTGTCCTCGAGGGCGCGGAATATTGAAAGGTGGATATGAAGTGTGGTGATGAGATTATTGATTTTCTTTTTTGAAAGGGAGAATTGTTTTGGTACTCGTCAAGTTCTGTCGTAAATATAATTAAATTCATTTGAAGGTGAAAAGCTTTTTGTAAAGGTTGACATGTATGGAGCTTAGTCTGTCATAAATAATATTCACGCATAAAGTCTTTTCTCAATATTTAACGAATTCATAGCTTCGTTGTTATTAATTTTTGGAAATATAATATGAAAGAAGAACAACATTATAACCTTATGATAATTAATTACGTACCTACATATATGTATATTTATTGAACAGAAATGCCACAAGCAAAACACAGTTCAATTTCAGCACAGCGATTCCGCTTCATTGGCCATTATAATTTCCCAAGGTCCAAATAAAATTAAAATTCAGTGCCTTGCACCAGTCTCGGTGTAGCGCCTGCAGCACCTCGCGCGCGACGCAAACACACACACACACACATCCACTTGAGAGCTTGCACTACGACTCGCTGGCGAGCTAACAAAACACGAAGCTTGCGCACAGCAAGTTACACCCGGTGGCTGCTGCGTGGTAGCTCGAAATACATACACACACACACACACACATACTTACATATACGCTCGAGGAGCGAATTAACCAATCGGCCGTCTCTCGATTGCCCTCTCTCTCTCTCTCTCTCCCTTTCGCTCTCGCTCTCCCGCAGGCAAATCGCCCGTGTTTGCCGCGAAGAGCAAATACGTGTTTCCGCGCTGTCGCGCTCACGTACGTGCAGAGCGCGCGCCGCCGGCAAAACAAAAAGAGAGAGAGAGAGAAAGAGTGGGAGCAAGAAGCGTCAAACAGACGGCTGTTTCGATTTTCCCGAACGAGAGTTCGTGACTATATATGTATACGTGTGAGTGTATAAATATATATGTGTATGTGTATATGTATGGACGGATGGAGTTGGCGAGGCTCTAAATTAAAAGTTTTTCGCGGCTGGCCGCGAGTTTTCGCTTCTGCGACGCGGAAGTGTGTACGGTTGATTAAAACGGATGCGTGTGCGGGTGTGAGAAAGAGCGGAGGCCGTGCGGCCACGCGCACGACCAGCCGTATGGTGTTGTGTATTCGCTTCGGCGAGGAATGATTTATACGCCCGGTCTGCTACTGCGAGATGGCGAATTATGGCGATGAACTGCGTTTGAATCGCATAACTTTTTTGCCATTGGAATTTTTTTAACTCTATAAATGATAGTGATATGTTTATCTTTGTTATTTAAAATCGAAGTATATATCAAACGTACATTATATTCAATATACAAATTTTATAGTCAAAGCTAGACGAAGAAGAGAGACGAATCGATCGCCATTTTATTTTATACTGAATTACCAACGGCAAGACATAAAGATCAGCTCCGGGATATCCTCGATGAAAGTTCTTATCACGCCGATAACGTGGCAGTTCATCGAACTGAATATTAAGCATGTTCTATCTCTCTCTTGCAAAAGCGCGCGCGCGAGAGAGAGAGAGAGAGCCTAAAACATCGAAAAGCAGGCCAGCAGCGATGGACTGAGTGAAAAGTTTGCCTACGTGCTGCACGTCTCTCTCTCTCTCTCTCGCGCGCGCAAACTCCCACTCTCCCGCGAACTTATTGAAATATATAACTCGCATTCGGACATGAAAGATTCAGCGAGTACCGCGTCGTCGACTACTTTGGAGTGCCCGAAAAACGAGCGGCGTTGCACTACCTACCTCGTAAGAAAGATAGAGAGAGAGAGAGAGAAATAGATAGATAGCAAAAAAACACAGAGAAACGAGAACCTGGAAAAGCCATCATCCCTTACCGAGTTATATACTCTATATATACACGTACGTATGTGTGTGCGTCAACTTGGCAAACTTTATCGACATCAAAGATTCGATGCTTTTCAAGAAACGACGCCGAGGACGCGAAAACTCTTCTCGAGATGGATGTACCTATAGCCGTATTAATATTCCCGAGCAGGCGGTGCTCACCCACTGCCGCAAGGTATATTTATATATATATATATATCCCGCTCAGTCGTCGTCGTCGTCGCTGTGTGGTTCCGCGTGCGCACCGCTAATCTACCCGCTGAAATTCCGGCCGGCGTCGTCCGTGACCCATTGCCGCAGCCGCGTAATCGTCATCGTCCCACCCCCCGAGCTCCGGCGTATGTTACCACTGCGCGCGTTTCGTTATATCTGGCGCTGCAGTGTGCGACCGGAGGGGAAGGAGAAAATTAGGGACTTTACACGGCCAAGATACGATGCGCGTATGAGATTTAATAACTTCTGGAAATCTCGCGCTATATTATGATTGCTGTAGAAACAAAGTTGCGTTTTGATAGAGGAGTTGCGGGAGATCAGTTTGCTAATCGTGAACGTGATACGAGGATATTATATTGTTGTGAAAAAAGCTTTTTTCTGGTATATAATATACTTTATTCGAGATTTTTAGGTATATTATTTATCTTTCGTGTTGTAACTTTTGATTAAAATATTTTGCACAAGCTTTAATCAGGAGATAAAATATAGTACTGAGCGAATGCGTTTATATAGATAATAATCGCAAACGGAAAGTGCGCTTTCTTTTTACAACTTTTCTTTTATAGCGTTTACCTTGAAGTATATATACATATACTACGTCTCTCGAAACTTGTTAGAGCAATACTTTCTACAAAATCCCCTATTAATTTATTTTATCAGCCTTGTGATCAAAATTTCTTTTGCCAACTTGCTGTGCAGCGATACCATCTCTTCCTCTCTTTCTCTCTCTCTCTCTCTCTCTCTCTCTCTCTCTCACTGTATAGAAATTTCCATCGAAGTCGAACACTTTAAATGCGAAATAAGCCTGTCAGATCAGAAAAAAGGGAAAAGGAAGAAAAAAAAATATCTCGAACAAAAAGATTTTTGTCGATATAGTCTAACATAATATAGTCCCGAAAAAAGAAGGAGAGAAAAAGGCAGAGAGACAGACGTGAGTTTCTTATTTTGACGTTCCAGCCGCGTGTTAGAACCACATCGCTATATATATATATCTATGTATTCGGGGGCACCAGGTGGCACACGACGATGGCAGTGTGCGCGGCTAAAACAATTTGCCATAAATTTTTTTTGGCTTCGCCGCGACGAGAGAAGCGAAGCCAACGCGAGCCAATGCTCGCGCTCGCTACTTCTTCTCTTTCATTTCGTCGCTGCAGTACGGTTCCCTCTTTTTTTTTTTATTGTTGCCTACTTTCGGTTGCGAGAGGGATACACATTTTTGCGGTAGATTGGAACTGTTTTTTCCGAAAAGTCTCGTCGAAAATTTCCGCAGAGGTTGTGTGACTTTATTTACACATACTTCGCTTTTTTCGAGTTAAATTAATAAATGAAAAATATGTTTTACCAATGTTACGTTATTTCGAAATTCAACAAATATTTTTCATCCAATTATGAATAAAACATGCAAATACGTTTCAATCTCTTCTTGCGCTTGATTTAAATAAATGATTTAAAAACAATGTGGTTTTATCCAACAAATAATGTGGGTAATTTCAACATTTTGTGAATATTTCCACCGTATTATAAAAAACCCAAAAATCTCTCGTTACCTCACATGACGGATAATTTTGTGTTATGATGAACGTAAAATCTTAAAATTGTGATATTAAAAAATAATCGCTCAATGTCTATATAAAATGAACAAAGTATTTTATGCGAAAATCCCGAATATTAGCATATAACAACTATATAAGAAGATACACAGAGAAACTGAGAAGCTATACGAATAATTTACAACGACCCCAGAACCGTCACAGCTATGCAAACATACCATCAGCTTGAAACTATACGCATATCTGTATTAATCCGCAATCCCCCTCGCTAAAAGCCATCATCTCGCACGCGTGCCTCTGGCCCAGTTCACCATGCAACTCAATTTCCGCGCGGACCGGCGCCGTGACGCGTTTCCTTTCGGAGCAAACGAAATTCATAAAACGAAAGGGGCACGCTACATGCACCCAAACCGGCAGCAGCAAGGGTACGCGACACATTGCGCGTTCGCTCGTGCATGCATTATGCATGAATCCCGCGCCCACGCTGAAGTGTGGCTCTATTAATTGCGCGAGTGAAACAGAGAGAGAGAGAGAGAGAGAGAGAGAGAGAGAGAAAAGAAGCTGGGAGCTCTCGTCGAGCGGAACAAAGACAGCATTTCGATGCGCGCGTCGTAGCCGCAGGCGTCGTACACATGCAGAGAGGGATTCGAATTCGGCGCGCGCGGGGGGAGAGAGAGGGAGAGAGAGGCCGAATGAAAGGGCGCGGGATATTCGAATTCGAGACAAAAGCGGTTCTCGGGTGAGAGAGAAGGAGAGGATTCTTTGTGCGAAGGGTGTAAGAGAGCGTATGGGAAAAACAAAAGGGTAGTACGAGAGCTTGCGAGTGAGGGAAGAGAGGAGAAGGGAGGGAAAAGTTTCGCCTTGGGGCTGCTCCTTTTCTTTCTCGCGCATGGCTTTCATCTTTAAATTCCGCCTGTGCTGCTTGCGGCGGCAAAGGGGATAGAGGGAGTAGAGGAAAAAGGGGGAATGGAGCAAGAGGGCGAATGGAAGGAATTTATTTTTCCTTATATCCATGACAATGGGTTGGAGGATTTTGTTGTGTGCCCGCGTGTGTGTAATTAGAAGTTATCTTAACGCCGGCGTCGAGGAGATTTACTGTATAGCTTAATTCACAAACTGAATCAATGTGATGAAAACATTGAGATAGACTTTTGACGTGTATATTTCAAACTAAATTGATACAATATAATACTTTAGTTAAAAGAAAATTGGCGTAATATTTTTTTAAGGGAGTATCCTCGGTACGTAGCTAGTCAGTTGAGAAAACGCTTCGACTTGTCATTGACTCACTCCAGTAACAGTCGTAAGTTTGGCAGTGTAGTACCATATAATATGCCTATATGATTCTAACCTAATTTAATACTTTAATAAAACGTGCGTTATTCGAAAAGGAGACTCTGAATGATAGTTTTGAAAGCAGATATGAAACTGGAATAAATTTTTGTATATCTCAGAATTTTCTTAGAATTTTTTCATTTCGCAATGTTTTTATATACTACAAAATGTGCATTTTCCCATAAGAGACCATGTTATTTTCAATCAGTGATTTCATGCTTCTGAAGTTCTGAATCTTCACAAAATTAGAACCAAAGCTTCAGTGCACTTCAATTCAGCTGCCATCCAAATATCAAACAATCTTCATTTCAAATTCTATTGCCGAGGGTACTCCCTTAATTTAATTTCATAACGGATTTGGTTCATCTTTTATGATATGTCAACTTTTAAGTACATGTCCTACCTATTTTGCTTATAAATATATAATCAATAAAACCATAATATAAAATTTAACAACAAAAATAGTAGCATAAAAATCGAGTGGAACTAATGAAAAGAAACGTCGAGCGTTACCATTACACTGACGTGTATGGAGGTACACAAAACATATATTGATTGATCAACTCGCAGAAGCTGTCGATAAGGAAAGGGGACGCGGACGTATAACCGTAGCAAGAACGCTGCCATCATTCCGCACTGCACTTACTTCCTCCCCCTAGCTGACACACACACACACACACACACACATACATATACCCTCCGAGTAAAAGATAAAAAGTCCAGTCGCCTCAGCAGCGTCGCTCGCTGCATATAAGAGCTGGCTCGCTAGCTAGCTCGCGTCGCCGAGCGCGGACGCTAAAGTAGCCTTGATGCGAAACCGATAATGTCGCGCTCGCGCAAACCGCGCCGACCTTCGTGTACTACCGCTTCGAGTTCTCCCTCTTTTTGTCGCTTCACGTAATATGTGTGTGTGTATATATATACATACATGTATGTATACACGCGGGTTACACGCGCGTGCACCCTTATAAAGTGCACGCCGCGTACTGTCACCGGTGGCGGTGCTATACTGTGGCGAACAAACACGCGGTATTAGATTTTTATGCGCGCCCAACCCTCGATATTACGCGCGCTGGAATTTTTCGGCAAAAGCTGTTGGGAGGCGACGGCATAGCGACAAAAAAAATGTATGTATGCGTTGTGTGTGCACGCGAAGAGATAGAGTATATAATATAGAAGCGGGCAGGAGTTGGTATGATATTTCGGTAGCGGAGGTATACGCCGGAAGCAAAATTTTCTTTCGCGTCTTTTCGCTCTTCCGCGCTCTAGAACGAAACGCGATTACACAGTGCAGGAGAGCTGCAGGATTGATGTTTACTTTCCATTAGAGTTTTATCAAGTGATATTTACCTTTTATTAGAAGTTGTTATTGATACAGTTTGCGCAGCTCAGTAGAGAGTTATGGCCAAGCGCGAGAGCTACTCTCACCTTGTTTTTTCACAATATCGCCCGAGCGAATGTTTCTTTTTCTATGCCGTATACAGCTTGACGGTATGTATACGTAGCTGTATTTTCAAATTAAAAAATTTATTGTTTCAACGAAAGTTGTTGTTGGCTAGGTTTTATTTATTCAGGATAGCAAGCGCTGTGTCGTTTTCTTAATGAGGTGCAAGAAATTAGAAGAGTGACGGATGAGCTCGTTACGATAAAGCGGAGAATATTAAGCCAAAAGATGAATGAAGGGAAAAAATGTATTCAGAGAAGGAAAATAGTCTCGGATCTTTTTCCATGTAGAGTTTCTTATTCGGGTCACGCCCGACCATTGTGACATTTTTTTGAAACAAAAACTTTCATATAGAATCCTTAAAAATTCAGGTAGCAGAATAAGTCAAAGGATAATTTTCCAGTTGGAGTGCCAAAAATTCTCTTTTATGCAAAAACTGCGAGGCTAAATTGAGATTAAAGAAATATGTTTTAATAGTTGAAATGCTTCAAAAATAAAAAGATACTTTACAAGAAATTAATTGTATATTCACCAAAATGTGTTTGGATAGTATATGCTATTGAGTTAACGTACGTATAGAATCTAATTGACTCTGACAGTTTTTTTTTATTCTGCAAAGTAACAGCTAAGAAAGTACAATATCTATTGCATACCAGTGCAATATTATTCATTTAGTATTATATAAGATGACTGACGCAACTTGTACGTCAATCTAAGTTTGTCTTTTTCTACTTATTTCAGAGAATAAGTAATTCCATTTCCATTATTTTAAAAGTACAAAAATATAGTAAAAAAAGTTAAAGTTTTTTGTTGTTTCTTTTTTTATTTTTCATTTACAAACAAACGCGCAATTCTTTCTATTCGTTAATATTCCAAGCAACAAATATAGACGAAATCCCTTTCTTCTATAATTCCGAGGGAAAAAAAGAGACATTTGCACGCAAATGCAAAGTACAAGGGAGCAAGTCGTCGCGCGACAAATCAGAGGCTCTACTACTACGAGGGACGCGCGAAACTAGAGTAGAAAACGCCGACGAGAATCCCCAGCTCCCGTGAAAAGACGAAAGAAAGTCTCCTTGCGCTGTAATAAAGAAGGCTAAAATTAAGGGCAAACGCGGGCGAGCGAGCGAGCAGCCACCTTATACCCAACTCCGGTGTAAAATTTTATGAAGAGAAATTTTCCGGCTCGCCGAGAAACTTCTCTCTCCCTCTCACTCTCTTTCTCAGCGTACAAGCGTGCGTTTTTACAGCGCACGCGCGTGGCGTGGAAAAGGTATTAATCCCAGAAGAAAAGCCGCAAGACAGGCGTGCGCGCGCGCTCGTTCTCGCGATCTCATTCGAGATGCATCTCAAGTAGCTCGTTCATCTCAAACGCCCGTGCGGCGCGAACTCTGTCTTTCTCGCTGCCTGGTGTTGCGCCGGTGCTGCAAATTTCTCCCTCATCCTCTTTTCTCTCTCTCTCGCGCGTGCACGCGAGGATCTACGGCGAGGTTTTCGCCCGCCGCCGGCGCCACCACGGCACGTTTAATTTACGGTCGGGCCGGCGCGACTGCTGCAAGACGGACAGCCAGCAGCTGCTATGGACCGCTTTATATGGAGACAGAGAGAGAGAGAGAGAGAGAGAGGCAGAGAGGAGGATGGCTTGGTTGTGTGTGAGTGTGTTTCTAGGTGCCTGGCGTATATGGAAATTGGAAATTCCAAAGTCAGTTCGGGGATGTATCACCCGGCCGCGGTGGCTGCTGCTGCTGTGGTGGTTTGTGTGGTTCTGTCTCTTCTGCCGTCGACAGGATGTGGGCCGCGTTTCTTATGTGTGGTCGTTGGTCGATGCGTGGATGGAAAGACGATGATTTTCCGGGGATGACGGGGCTGTTGCGGTGAGGCGGTTCCTCGCAAGATTATTGCAAGATCATCATACGCAGTCTTGCGTTAATTCACAACGTGTGTACGAATAGTACCATCAAATTATTGTATTTGATATTTATTATTTAAATAAAAGAAATCGTTATAAAGTTTTTTGACAACTTTTTGGATCCAATTAAGACAATCTTTTTTAAATTAAGGTTTTATATATTCTATTTTTTTCTTCTAAACATCAGTCTTATCCATTCTCGGTCCATTTCATGTTTCTCATGAAACAATTACGTCATAAATTAACTTTTCAGTTCCTCACCTCCAACATTATGTAATATAACAATAATAATACAATACAAGTCAGTCCATGACCCAAGCCAAAGCAGTATTCATAACGCAAACAATAATTTACAATAAAAGCCCAAAGCACAAGGCGCGCTCACTCAGCTCGTTTCCATTTTCCCTCAAAATCTCCTCTCGGCATATATGCCCATCACATATATGTGTATCTTCGTAGTGGCGAGCTACACTCGCATACATATATATACGTATATATAACGCGAGTCGCGGCTTCGTCGCTCACGCGTGCGCACGCGTCTGCATTCAGCGAGAATTTGATTCCGGTCGACGCGCGAGATAGCCGTGCGCTCACGCTTGCAATGCTGTAACGCGCTTATGTTCGAGTGCAGAGCAAATTTTCCGTGGCAGCGAGCGCATCAAGCGATAGTTTTCGCTGCGGACGATGAAGTGCACTGGCAGCGAGCATGCGATGGTCAGAGGGGTTGTCGAGTGGAAGAGAGAGAGAGAGAGAGAGAGAGAGAGAGGAAGAGAGGATGGAGGGAAAGATGAGGGACGAATGGGTTTATCTTTGCGCGTGGCCGTTTGCACGCGCCCCACTGATGGGAGTTTGATCAAATGGTTTTACAGTCGACGAGGCTCAGAGGAAAGAGGGAGAAAGGCAAGAGGTAAAACTTTTTGCCGGCAAGAGGAATTGAAAGTAAATTGATAGAGTTTTTGTTCGAGAAGAATATTTTATCGTACCGTGTAGCTTTCTTTAATCGGTTCGTTGAAAGCCACAAATCAATTTATTTATGATAGAAATGATAGTTTTTTAAAATATAAACAAGTAAATGTTTATACAAACTAAATATTCAAATATACAAAGTTTCAGTAGTATAAATATTATTAACAAACATCAGTTGAAACTCGAGTGAACTATCGCATGTACCAGAGCCCCCACGTTGATGACAGATCAATACGTTTTCGAAATCTCCGGCAAAAAAAAACACAATGGTTTTAAAGGCTTGTTTTCGGCCCAGTTCTTTGTGTTTTTAGCAAATCCTCTTTGGCGTCGGTTTACATGTATACAAGCGCCAGGTTTGCATCTAAACTTTAGTTTCATGAATCACAGTGGACGCAACTCTCCCGAAAAGTAGCGTCAAATCGATTCATCCCGAAAACTATCCAATCCGATCCATTCGTTCTTCGCAACTCAAAGTGATTGATTTCTGTTTGTGTTAAATTTATGTTGTTGTTTTACAACAAAATACATTCTAACGTGTTTCCCGTATATTTTACAAGTTTTATCCGTGATTTCGTTTCAACGCACAATAAATTCAACCATCGCTCAAAGCGAACAATTTCATTGTGAAAATCTACTCATTACAATTTTCAAACTAATTTTCTATATAATTTTATTCATTTTATATAGTAGAAAATATAAGATAATAGCAAATTTTTCAATAAATTATAATAACTGCCATAGAAATTTAAATCAATTTTACGGATACTATTAAAATCTTATAATTTTTTCAACAATTCCAAAATCCAATCCCAAATAAAATAAACCCTATCTCTATACTTCCTAAACAAGATTAAGATACCTACGGTACCTTCTATGCTGTGCCACTGCTGCTGGACTTTTTAAAAGACACGCACATACACGAGTTACGACGGGAGTATCGCACGTGTTGCCGCACAGTGTCGCACTAAACTCAGCGTGTATCCTTCCGTCATGAAGAATTCAGCCGCGATCAGTAGTCGAAACGCAAGATGTGCCACCACGACAAAACGCATCTCGCATGAACGCCTCACCCGCCAGCATCTTCCCTTCCTCTCCCTCCTCCCTAGAAAAGCTCACCGGCAACAACGAACACCCCCCAACGTGCGCGTACACCTCTCTCTCTCTCTCTCTCTTGCGTAGCTAATATCACAAGAAATACTGTTATTGCCACTAATATTTCGCGCAAACTTTCGCCTAAGCTCGCTCGCAGGAGAGAGAGAGAGAGAGACGTAAGGCAAGAGAGGGAGAGCAGAGACGAAACAAGAGAGCGAGGCGAGCCTCGCCGCGGAGGACTTTAAACGATACGCCCGCCTCGTATTTCACGTCGGCTCTTATTTACCCCCGGCCGGTTGCGCCAAGAACATCCGTACAACTCGCATACACACACACACACACACATGTACACACAGGCGAACGCTCACGAAGCTATTCGGCATCATCATCGGCCGCTCGGCGACTCTCGTTACCGGCCGCGTAATTGGCTCGCGTTATCCTATATACGCGAGACGCGGGGTGCGTGACCGCCGCGGAGTCGGCTGAAAGTTTTGATACGGGTAAGCCGAGAACACGAGCGCCGTTTTTGCCTCTTCCCCACCTATATACCGCAGCACAACATACACGTGCGGTAGGAATTTTTGATCTTGCGATAGCGGGGGAGGAGTTTTTGGAAAGGTGGAAAAGAGAGAAGAGGAGGGGAGTATAGTGCAAGACGAGCCGAGGGAGGAGAGAAGATGTTACGCGATGTTATAAGTTTTCGAAGTTAGATTGCGGCCGGAAGTCTTGGGCGCGTATACCTCTCTCTCTCTCTCTTGCGCCCGCGCGTACTCTCACGCCCATCGTAATTTATGCGGGTCGTTAAGTGGGATCTCGCTCTCTCTCTCTCTCGCGCCCAGTTAATGAAGTTCGTAAATAATGCGGCCTACGAATGCTCGTGAATTATTAATTATTTCGGCAGCGGCAACGGCGGTGGTGGCGGTTTTCGCTCGAATGAGTTTTCCAGTGCTCTCGAGTAAATCGTATAGTTATAATAAGGATATAACGCAAAGTTGTTATCGCTGATTTGGATTGAGGTCTTAAATTGAGAGATCGCGGCTTGAATAAACATTTAGGATATTGCGAGCAAAGATAGGTAAAAGTTTAATGAAACGCAAATATTTGAGTATCCCAATTATGATTGAATAACTTTATAATAATAATAATAAAATTAACTTTATTATGGAATTTATCATTGTTTTATACATTTGGTATACCAGAAATGCACATTGAAAAAATAAAGTTAATTTACAAACTCACAGCCTGGAAAAAACTAAAAGCAGTCATGTGTCAATATACACAGTCGCTGTGTAACAAATCAAAACCGCTATGCAGAACACAGTAGCGCGCACGCGCAATACAAACATGAATTTTAACGCATCGCAAATACACCAGACTGTTCAGTTTAAAATTAATTTTGCCAATTTTCGTTTATTCGAGCGCGCACGTAAATGTGTGGGCGTGAGCATATACGCAGGTTCTAAGCGGTTCATAAGCTGCGTGTTTGATGTTAATTAATAGAGTTACATCAAACAGAGGTCGCGAGAGTGCCTCTCTGCTCCATGCGCGCAAGTAGCACTAAACTCACAACTGCTGGATTATCAATATCACATTTCAATATGAGATACCGTATTTGCCGCTCGCGTTGTACGCATTAATCGAGTAATTCTGTGTTCTCTCTCTCTCTCTCTATCTCTCTCTTTCTCTCTCACACACATTCGTCCGCATACTGTGCAAATTCGGACTGAATCGTCGCTTAGCTGTGCACTGGACAAAAACTGAACGCGGGTGAACCTCGTGGATATGCGAAGCGGTCAAGCTTTATCGGTACAGCACAGCATCGATGTTTTATTTACTCGGTTGAGTGGAATGCCCGATGTTTGCCAAAGAAAGTGGAAAATATTTTTTTTTTGTTTTAAGAATTTTGTTTTATAACGTTACGCATCTATTGTTTATGTGTATGAATTGTAAATGAAAAATTTTGCTTATTCACTAGTTTTTTTTTATTTCCTTATTTAATAGTCTTTAATGCGATTATAGTTTAACGAATTTTTTCATTATTATTTAAAGAATTGTTTCAATCTAATTACACTAATAATGGAGTAAATTTGTGTTTCATATCTTTTGATTTATTTAAAATATTTTCTATTAAAATAACATACTTTTAACTTCAATAGAATTTTGACCAAATCAATACCGCATAACATCTTATGACTTTAAATAAGTTTTAAATATGTTTTAAAAAATGACAATATTCTATATCGATTAAAAGTATAATTTATCTGAGACAACGGCAAAGCTGGAAACTGGGAAAGTTATAAGGTTTCGAAAGGACCATCCACTATATTGATTTTTGTTTGAACGTCAAAATTAAGATTATATGAACTCTACAATATTTGGTGTCCTATAGAAAATCTTTAGTCAGATATCACCTTAGAAAATTCTTCAAAATCATAGATCAAAATAACACGTAGTACATAAGGTACTGCTCTAAAATTTAACTTTAGTTTTTGTAGAGAAAATATCTTCTACTAATTCAATTTTCCCTTAGAATTACAGATAATGACAAAATGATTCAACTCCAATATACCATCGATGCGCGAAATCCAAATCCGCAATTAATTTTACTACGCTGGCTATTCGGCGATTCAGCCTCGAAAAACGAACTTTTAAAGCGTTCTCATACCTCTCGAACGACACAATCTACAACCAGTCTGATTACCTTTTATTTCTCCCTCTTCTACTCTCCTACAAGCGATGCCTGAAGGTAATAACGCTACTGTTTCCCCGCATGTTTCGATTTCTCGCACCCCCTCAGGCTGGGAATTTGAAAACGAGACGAAGTCATTCCGGAAACAAGCTGATATCCTCGGAAAAGTGTTCTACAAATGATATCGCGCGAACTTGCACGTGCGGTCGCCGACGAATTCATGGGGTGAGACTAGCTGAGACCTCGAACCGCTGAGTATAAGGCGTCTCACCGCCGGGGATAGTTCGGAGGAAAAAGGTTGGGGGAGAGAGAGCGAGAGAGAGAGAGAGAGGTAGAATGAGGAGGAGAAAGTGGAAATGGGCTGCGAAGGATAGTGTCGAGGTGGTGGCCAGAGGAGGACTATTGTATAATAGATGCGAGACAGCTCAGTGGACTATATACAACCTGCAAATGTTGATGTCTGTGTGAATTTGCTTTTAGAGCTTGTCCAATTTTAACGGAAGCGTAATGGAAAAGACAAAGAGAATTTTGAGAATGGGATATATACTGAGATTGGTAGCGAGTGCTTTCTAAATATTTTATTTTTTGTCGTCGTATAACAAATTTTTTTTAGGTATTATTTTAGTATAAAATTAAAATATCGCCTTTAAAAAAATTAATTCGTACGAAATATCAATGACGAAGATCTTTATGATCCAATATTGAATTATCATAAATCGCGAAACAAAATAAAACAAAAGTTCTTGCCCTATACTTTCTTCATTTCCTTCAATCGCTTAATTAAAGGAAATCATTCCAGGCGACCAACCATGAAATCGTTTTCCTCTCTTTCATTGTAGAAAAAGTGAGATCCGCAACTACCACATAGCCGGCAGATCAACGACAACAACTCTGACGGAAAATGACACACACACACATATATATATATATATAGGAATGCCGAAAAAAATGTGCGAATTGAGGGGCGCTGAGAAAGTGTGTTAGAGCGGCCGAACACATATATTAGCGGCGAGAATAGAAGGAAGGAACGAAAGAGGGAGCGACGCGTGGAACGAGGAGATAGAACAGGGGTTGTTACGTTATTAGGGCGATCTCTCTCTCTCTCTCTCTTCCCTCCATCGTCTCTCCCAGGCTGTAGGAGCACGCGCGAGTGCGTCACGGCGCGCCGGATTACAAGATTGGAAAGGGGACGTGTTCGGGATGAAAGACCGCGCGAGCGGGCGGCCATTCCTCTCGGGGAAACTTCATTACCAGCGAAGACGAAGAGTATAGTAGTAGGAAGGGAGAAAGAGGAGAAGGAGGAGGAGAAACTGTGTGCGCCTCGTGCCGGCCTCTACTTCATCTCGCTCGCAAAACCCCTTTTCCCCATCTTATGCACGTTCGCTCTTTCTCATCCCGCTCGCGCGCATCTCTGCTCTCTCTCTCTCTCTCTTTTCCTTTCCAATCCCGCGCGCGCGCGCGCGAACTTGACTTTCCATTCTTTATCGGCGATCGCGAACGTTCTCGTGTGCGCGCGAATAGCCGATTGCCTCTGGCCGGCTAAGTTACACGGTAAATTTCTGGATCGACGCTGAATTCGTTAAGGGGGAGGTTATTGTGCTGCAATCTATATTTCAAAAGTTACTTTTCTTATCAGCCTTTTTCGTAGTAAACTGTAAAGTATATATGCTACTTTATGATAAAAATAGGGGAAAAATTGTGTGTAAAGTTATAAGAAAGTTGGAAAAAAAATAACGTGGAATGCTGATGAAACTTTTTAGATTACTATTGAAAATGTGAATTTTACAAACGTTGGTTTTATAGAAGTCAACGTATACTAGTCAATTTACGTCACGTGTTTAATAAATATTTATAGATGGTGACGTTCCATAAATTTTGACAAATTTCCTATGAAAATCCAATATTACCATAATCTTTTTGATTGAAGAGATCCTGCCTCCGACATTATTGAACCGAAAATTGAGAGGTCGTAAGTTTTTTTACGGGTTTGCAAACGAAAAGAGGAGTTAGGTATTAGTCGTTGATTACATACACTGGTACCTTGAGATAATTGATAATATACTTATCATGGCTATACATCATTTAAAATTGTTTAAGATCTTTTTAATAGAATTCTTTATTTAGTAAGTTGTCCAAGGCTATACAGAATGGAAAACAATAAATTATTATGATGGTGACTATATT
Organism: Torymus tubicola; assembly: GCA_035583055.1. Classification (NCBI taxonomy): domain Eukaryota; kingdom Metazoa; phylum Arthropoda; class Insecta; order Hymenoptera; family Torymidae; genus Torymus; species Torymus tubicola. The sequence continues at coordinate 18,111,123 of JAWWEQ010000010.1, read as the reverse complement.
AATTAATACTTTTAATATATGGAATCCATTTCATATGAGGCATCAGGCAAGAAATTATAGAACCTGAATAAATTATTTTAATCACAAAATATTATATGACGGGTAAAATTTTTTAACTTTTGATACCTATCTTAAAATCTTCTAGTTATATGCCCATTACTCCTCATCTCATTTGATCTTTACCTGAAAGTAAAACCATTAGTCTTCATTTAAAGGACTGAGAATTCTGCTAAGTCTCTTCTAATGAGGAAAAAGTAGACCGTTGACTTTTCTCTATCCAATAAAATACCAGAACGACGTTATAACTAGTACTACGCCCATAGATAAAAATCATTGTCGAAAATCTTCTTTTGCATCTTTGGTTGCACTCCACTCGTAACGAGAAAATGGTTTCATGAGTTTATCCACCAAAAGAAAGCTTCAAAGTGGATTGCCCTGTTTTTCGTAAATACGTCCGAACCTTCTTTTTTTCCTTTGTTTGTATCACGAACCTAATATCTCGCAGCCCTAAATAAATATTATTTCCGATCGTGGGGTTAATCAATCTTTCTTTGTTAGTATCCCTGTACCCCATGCGCAGAAAAAATGTCGTAATAAAATTTGTACGAAGAAAATAGCTGGAAAATAATATAATTAATACAGTGGAATAAATACTTCGCTATAGAAATGTTTAATCAAGCGTTAAATAGAAACAGCGGATATACATTAGTTGAATTTTTTACGTCCGAATAGATTCGTTCACCAGACTACTATATTATTAGCTATTTATACCCGTAACCAATCCGAAGTTAATTTAATTCTCTGCTAATAATTCTATACTAATTTAATATTATCTATTAAGCGCCCAACAACGATAGAGATTTAAGCAGAAAATTTCGTTTTAATAATTCACAAAGCCGTATTGATTTCCATATATAATAAATCTATATACTTAGAGGAATAACATTTCAACCCAATTACTTTATATATCTGCTTTTATCCTCTACATCAATATCTCGTCATTTAATTTTAATTTGAACCTTGTACTCCCCCGATATTTTCCTTGCTATATACCACGCGCACGCAGGCGGCCAATAAACGTCCGTATACAGTATACTTCCTCCAAAATCTCATTCATAACGCATGGAAAAATTCGAAGCAACTATAGTAATTAACCACGCTGTGGCAATAAATATCACTGTATAGATACCCCTTATATGGACCACAGCACTCTTCTCTTCCATAAGGCCTCGTGCGCACGCGCTATCAATTTTTTACGACGTATATATATACGGCGCTTTGCTCCGGCAAGATTTCTACCGCGCTAGGTGAGAATATACGAGTGAGCGAGAAGGAGGAGAGGCGCGAAAATGCACGCGAGGTGCTGATATACAGAGGCGTTGAACGCTTTTTAGCCCCCAGCGCTAGCTTCTATATCCTCGTCTTTTCGCCCGCTGTGAGCATATGCCGAGGTGCGGCGACGCACGCGCGCGCGGTTTGTGGCGTGTGCCGGGAGAGCGCGGAGCAGCGGCTGAAGTGCGCGGTTTGTTCTACACCCTTTAATGTCGGCTGCACGTGTGGGAGAGAGGATGAGAAAGAAAGAGAGAGAGAGAGTGAGTGAGGGAGAAAAGGGCTGTCTCGTGAGTGTAGTTTCGCTTCTTTATCTCGATGTTTTGCAATCCCTTTAGACTATAATGTTTCGGGTAGGCTCTGCGTGAGTTAATATCATTTCAAACATTGTTGGATTTAGTATTTTCGTATAGGTACTTCGTATGGGTTCAAATTCATTATTATACGTGTACGATTTCGTAGCTATAAAATTAAGTTGCATATAGTTAGTGTTTAAACGAATGGCTTCTAGTTGTGAGTATTATCTTTGAGTTCAAATAAATGTATTTTGTCAGGCATGCCATACATATTATATTTTATATGATTTATTAAACTAAAATAAAAACATTTTCACCCTTATCGGCAAAAGTTACTTTCAAAAAAAGTATTTATTGGATATAAATATGAACATTATATAGAAACATGTTCAAAATGCAGACCACAATTATTTTCGAAAAAAATCCTACCTAAATTTTTCCAACTTAAAATGTTAAACTTTCTGGTGGTTATTATTAGAGATTAAAACTCAAGGATTTCACATTATACACAGACCAATATTCATACATGGTTTCATTTGATTAACTTTTATAATTTATTTACAAATAACCAAGGACTCGCCCCTTTCATAAATATTAACATAATGCTCGCATTTTATTCCAGCGAACTCAATTAGCATCCACTAGTTCAGACGAAACAATTCCATCGCCGGGCAAAAATGAATACACAGCACCTCGACACATTCGCCTTTGCCCGGGAGAATTTATCTCCACACTCGCGATACAACAGGCATTTTCGCGAAACAATTTTTCCGCTCCTCTCTCACTTGTTCCCTATCTCCCTCTCTTACCCCTCGCCTCGTCTCAGCTCACCTCCTCGCTCTTTCTTACCTCGCACTCCCACGAGACTCGTGGATTTCGCCAACTGCAAAAGTCATTCCTAGCGCTCGCTCTCCCGTCGTGATAAACTGCCCGGGACGCTCCCACTCTCTCACTCTCTCAGTCCACGGAATGTAGGTGAACACCCGCGCGCGCCTTTGTCGAGCGGAAAACTGCAAAGTGAAATTAGCCGTGTGCGAGCTAACTTCTGCGGATATTGCTTTTTATGCGCTTATACACTCGCGCGCGCTCTTTTCTCCCTCTATGTGGCTTCTCGCGCCTGCGTATGCTTCGCGTGATACGTATTATTATACATACTTTTGCGGTGGTACATGAAGCTTTCCGAGGTTTATACACACACACACATATATATATATATATATACCTTTGGTACCATGAGACGAGAGAGCATTCAAATTATAATATTGCTGATGTCAGGATCGGAGGAGAACGCTTTTAATATGCGTATTTTTTCGAGAGCACGACCAAGAGGTTTAACAGCGCGGCGGGAGCGAGCATGGATATTGAAGCATAAGGGATTATAGAAAGTCAAGCCGCCACGAGCGCGAACGAGCGCTTATATCGATTCGGTGTATCATATTGGTGTATATCAACGCACGGGTTCTGATATAAATAGAGCCGCAGGGATATAGCTCGATTCGTGCGCGCTCGCGAATTCGGGAAAGTGATTCAATCGTGAATTTCAGTGGAAACGCGGTATTACGCATGACGCGCCGTGAGATGGGATTGGAATAAGGAAAATATTATGCTTGGAAATAAATGAATGCGGATTACGTTAATCTACGGTATAATTTGATTTGCTCAATTTCAATACCGACGCTAACATGTTTATTTTAATCTCTCGCAATAATAAAGTTGCTTACCGTCGAAACAACGTGCCGCTGTACTTTCCAGTGAAAAATAACATAAAATTTTCAGTCGAAATATAACAGCGTTTATCGCGTTACACGATGCGCGTTGTAATCTCTGGAGAATTCGCGAATGGACATCACTCGAATTACGATAACTATTTTTTTTCCAAAAAATTGCAATTTCCATCGTAGACTACTCGAGCACTCGTTAAAATTTATTCCATGCATTTTTACCATTCTCCCCGGCGACAATCTGTAATTTACTTCTATATCCCTGCTATGTAACAAAAAGCCGAAGCAGTATTTCCGATCTGAAAATCAGCCCCTCGATAAGGGAAAACAAACGGCGTATCTTATATACACGGCGTGTAGAAAGCGTATAAGCATTAGGAAACAACGGCAACAGTTCCGAATGAAGACACAAATTCCGGTACCGGCGCAGATTTTCGTTCATCGGCCCACCTCGTCCCCTCATAAAACCAACCGTCCTCTTTTACCTTCTCCTCCTCTTCTTCTTCTTCTTATCCTCGTATATACACGCGACCCAAAACTCTCACCGACTCTAATTATCCCGAATTCCCACTTCTGTCGCGTGCGAGTATCAGGCGAAAGTTAGATGTGCGGGTAACGCACGAAGAGAAGGGCGAGAATGAAAAGGAAGCGATGTTATCCAACGCGGAGACAAAAGCAGAGTAGACTGGCGATACAAACGGAAATGAAGCTGAGGGAGCCTCGAACCGATATCACCGAACGTGCGTGTATGTATGTATACGTGTGTATGTGTGTATATATGTATGTAGACGTGATGCGCGAGGGGCGAGACGAAGACGTCGAGGACGTGTAATTGTGCGTGACTATGGAGGGGTGACGGGAGACGAGTTCGAGTAGGTGTGACATACCGAAAGATGAGATGAGATTGTTTGCGGCCGGTTCGCGCTGTGGGGTGTGAATAATTTGTGGATTTTCAGGCTGGATCTGGAGAAATGAATTCCGATAATAGGATGAAGGTATAATCTTCGTGAATCGTAATAATGATATTTTATGGTAGCTGTGATGTAGGGTATATTATATAAAGTCGCGAAAATCAAAAGAGTTAAGGGAAAATAAGAGATGAGAATTATAAATTTCTGAACTTGACGGAGTGGGAATTGAAAATTGCTATAATATAATGTATACTACGAGCAGATAAAAAAGGCACGATTACACTTAAAAGTTCAGAATAATTATTCGACAGGAATCGAAAAATTGTAGCAAAAAATTAATGTACTTGAAAAATTAAAATCGACTACTATTAATTACCGTAGGTATTCAGTTTCAGCAACAAAAAAGTTATTTTTGTATCGACATTTTTGTATTTCATAGATTAATTATTGTCTTAAAAAACAAAAAATAGTCACTTCACCAAAATAAAAGTCCACTCGTCAAAAAGTACATTGTTGTCAAAGTATTAATCAAGAACCTCCAATCCACTCAACTTTTACTCCCTCTGCGCATAGCAAAAACAACCCCAAAGCAGTCATTTCGTCACTCAAGGCGCGCCAAACTAGAAACAAGAGGAGACGCGAGACGCGCTCGCATTTTGCTTTATTCTGCCATTTTCTTTCTCTGATTTTTCTCCAGTGCGCTTAGCTCGTTTGTGTGCTTCCTTCCTCTTTCCCTCTCTCTCTCTGGCTGTCTTTCTCTCTTGTCTATGGTTTTCTTTGTCTCACTCCCAACTCTGCACTCTCCTTCCTCCAGGCAGAGACGTTGTGCTGCCTTATTTCATTAACCCCTTCCTTCATCGAGCGCCCAGTGTTTTCATTCCCCCCGCCTCCTTTATTTTTCCCCTTTCTTTCTCTTTTTACTTCGGTCTGCCGTACATTTTGCACCGGGAGAGTCTGTGTGTACATTTTCTCGCGGGGGCGCCTGGTCTATCTCGAGTGTATTTATCCTCTTGTTGCCTATTTCCTTGAATAATGCATTCTATTATGCTTTCTCTCTCACTCTCTCTCTCTCTCTCTCTTTCCCGATGCTTTTCTTTCGGGGCCGCGAGTTCTCATGCAACTATGATATCTCTATTCTTTTTCAAGTGAATTCTCGCGTCTCGGAGACATTAACTCGGCTTCTCTTGGATTCTTTTTTTCTTTCTTATTTCAAAAAAGCTTCGTGGGTACGCCGTTAATTAACGTTGTCATGCCGGAAAAGAGGAAATTTCTAATTTCATCACGTAACTTTCCATTATATAATGTTCAAATAAACGTCATTTTGTACTTCCTGCCACTTATATAATATCTCTTTGTTATCAATTATTAATTCAAACAATGAAAATGCTGAAAATATATCTGTACGTCATATTGCACAACGCCCGTTCTAAAAAATTTAAAAAAAACGTCAAATTAGATTTTATTATTTATGTTACAAAGTTTATACTTTATCTCGGAGCCACGTTTGTCCATTTAGCCTCGACAAGCAGAAATATAACCGGCTCTGAATTCTTATTTCCTCGCACTTGCTCTCTTCCTCTCTTTTTCTCTTCTCTTCTTCCTTCCATTAAATAGACCTCCTCACCAAGTACACAAGCTTTAATATACGAATTTGCTATTTTCCACCGCTTCGCCACCAGCGCTCTTTTTTTTTAACAATCCACTCATGACGGCTTCCGCTTCTTTATCACCATTCCATTTCTACCTCTCTCTCTCTCTCTCTTCTTTATATTCCCTCGCGCTTTATTTCACTTCTCGCCTCGGCGCTTTAGATTTCTCTACCCGACAATAAACACTACGCGCGCATTCGCTCACTTGTTGTTTACGCAATGTCAGGCGATAATTACGCAGGAAACGGTTTAGCGTGCAAACGCGAGAATTCATATACGTCGAGATTTTCGGTATATATGATGTTGCAGAATCCTGGTTTTATGCACGTTCATAGGAGGGGAATTGTGGGTTATATACGCGAGATGATGTTTGACGGGTATAGAAGGTTTTCTGGTCGACGAGAAGCGGAAACGCAACGTGCAGCGTTGCTTTATGTGAAATGTGCTTGAACTTTATTTGCGTCACAGACGCGAGAAGGTAATACATCAGAGACTGCGCGTGCAAGCGCTTCATTTTTCGCGTATAAGTTTTTATTGAAATACTTTTATGAATAGCGCTAGTCTTGGCTTTGCTTTGACAATAACAGCAAAAGCTTTGTATCGGTCGTCAAGCTACTGCGTCATAAAATAACTTTATGTGGATTTCCGAAGTAAGAGTGTCTCTTATGAGCCTAGCACTGTGAATATGCGCGCTCCTATAGTGCTACTTATATGAGTATATTGTGTACTTATGCTCGCGTTTCGCAAAATTCTTTAAGCTCTTGGGATATAATATTTACGTTGTACGTAGTATTTTTATATCTTGTTTGATTTTATTTTATTCGTATTATTATTGATTTAGTCAAATATTTATCATTCATTAAATAATTAATAACTGTGTCTAAATTAGCTATTCGAAGACATTTCTTTTTTTTTCTTATACTTTCTTAAAAACTATATAATAGCCTTTACCCAATCTATATCTTAATTGGGCCAAAAATAAAGTACGTCCAAATATAGTTATTATGAGAATTTGTATAAAAATATCCAATATACAAATGAACCTAGCCCGTTACCTTGAGAGCAAGTTCGCAGATAGCAAAAATCCTCGAATAGCCAAGGAATAGAAGAAGAATGCTACATTTTACCCTTAGTCCCGTTTGCTCTTTCTTTCGGTCACTCACTTGACGATAAGGGCATTATATTTAATCCGCCGACTGTCCAGCGTCACATCCACCTGCGCGTATCTTTCGTATTTACGCGTCGAGGCAAGGCGAGATAGTGAGAGAGAACAGGCGCGAAAGATATAGGAACAAACACACCGAGAGAAAGAGCGAAAGAGAATTGAGAAAAAAGAGTTGCAGAGAGAACAACGGAGTGTTTGTGAGAGAGGGACAGAGAAGAGGCGGGAGGCCGATAATGCGCTTTTTCCCTCACGGCCGGCAAAGAGAGAGAAAGAGAGGAGGCAATGATAAACGGCTTTATCATCTCCAATAAAAAGCGCTGGAGAGGGCGACTCTTGAAAATGGTCTTATATAGTACGGGCCGAGCCGTACGAAAGCCCTCATCATCAATACAAGTTACTATATGACCGGGCCGAGGAAGAAGAGAGAGAGAGAGAGAGAGAAAAAGAAAGAGGACCGAACTTTTTTCCTACGCCACGGGTAGCAACAGTTTCATACATTCATTTTCAGCTAGCATCTTTTTTATTTTAAATAGCGGTATAAATAGATATCGATTCCATTTATACATTCTGGCGTACCCAACCGCGGTAGAAGGCATCGGCTGTATTCAGCTTAAAATACGGCACTTCGAAATAGTTGGATTTGACATATTATTCCTTTTTTAAATTGAAAAAGTACAGTAAAAGTATATAATTTAATTATCATATTAAGATTCATAACAATAATTTATGAAGTGTATATTTTATTACTGTTTCATGAAGTTAACACCTTTATGGCGTTTTGGCGAAAACGAAAAAATGGAACTTATAAAATATTCCAATAACAAATTTTAATTATTCCAAATTTCTTTTTAACAATTTGATAAAATGATACGTGTGTGTGTGTGTATTGGTCATTTCAGTACAAAAATAATAATAATTGAAAATGTAAGTTATTCTATGTAAAACAAAAAAATTTAATTAAATTTCAATGAAATACATGAGTCGCAAAAAATAATAAAAACACATTGATTTGATAGGAAAGAATTATAACTTCAATAGAAAAAAATAATATATTTCATCTGTGAAATACCATTTACCAATCGAAATACAAAAGGTAGAATATCGAAAAGAGAGGATCATGCGGGAAACGCAGCCAAACCTCTGGAAAAAATGAATGAGCGAGCATGGAAGACTTCGAGCCCATTGAAGTTCATCACGCGAACTACGCGAGGGTTAGCATCATCAAAACAAAAGGCAAATTGGCGTAAAAAACCGATGCTCATAGCGTCGAAGTAGAGGAAAACACGAGGGCGCGTATCGTGATTTTCCGCGAATGGCCGCCGCAAATTGTTGGTAGAGAGATAAACAAGGCACACGCTGCGGCTAAAGTGGAAAATCGGCTTACCGCGACAGTGCATTCATTAAAAATATGTAGGAATAAAATAAAGCATCACTGGTAATAGGCGAGTTGGCGATTTTCAACGAAAAATGCGGTTCGACTGGGCGAGAGAAACGAGGGGAAAGAGAGAAGGGAATCGTTGATTTGTTTTTTCAATTCGTATGCGGAGTTTTTAGCTCGATTTCACTGGGGGAGAAATTGAATACCGCACGTGTCGGTTTAAAGGATTAACTTTTCGTAAAAAATTTTTTCCAGCGCAAAATGGAAACACTTGCCGAACGTGAATGGTTCGAATATTCCCAATAGATAAGCCATCAGTTCCTACATTTTCATAGCTTTTTTTAACTACTAATAGATTTATCACTATTATACGTTACCGAGCTGATGTCAAACATTTTTTAATTATCGTTTTGTCCCGTACCGAGAATGCTTAAAAATCGAAGACCCTCCATAAATTACTCTGACTAACAAGAAAACCAAGAAGCGTACCACTCGATTGCTAACCAACTCTAGTCGGAAGCAATTTTCCATTGATGGAAAACCGCTCTGGCCTTTTTACCTCTTCACCCTTTCCACCGCATCAATCGTTCAGCCCGGAATCTTTTAATTTAGCCCATTTCCGTGGCGCGGCATAGAAGAAGCGCAGTATATATACGTTGCAGGCGCGTGGTTCAGCGAACGATTAGACGGCTAGAAGAACAAGGCGGGATTAAAGGGGTTCGGTATCGTCGGTAACAAGATTAACCGGCTCGTACGAGGCTAGCGAGTATGTGTGTGTGTGTGTAAGTCTGTGTACTAGAAAGAAGACGAAGGAGGAAGCTTGCGAGTGTGCGAGCACCCGCGGCGGAGAACGCGAGAGTGACACTAATTTTTTTAATCCGCGCTGGCACGCGGTCGCGGTGAACTCGCGAGTAATCTGACGAACGTGAGTGCAATTGTTTAATGGGGTTTAGAGTGCGATTTTCTTTTTAAAAAGAAGGGAAAATTCTGTTTTTAAGGTTACTACATTACTATACGTGTATGAAGTTAGTGAAATCTTGGTAGAATAAGATGGAGAATTTTAAATGTTTTAGAATGAGAACAATAAAATAATTTAAAATATCTTGCAGAATCATTTAAAGTGTTTTTATAATAAGATATTCGAAAAACTTCGTTAAAACTTCAAACTATTCCTGTGTGATATACTTTTAACTTTCCTTAAGAGCTTTTAAATTCTTTCCTTTATAAATTGCTATAAAATATATTTTTCACCTTTATCGTATACTATTAATGTAAAATTTTACCGCTTAAAGGCTGTTTAATCATTTCTAACTCGTACGAAAAGAGCACAATCGATAATCAAGTTTAAAACTTTGCTAATCCGATAGCGAGATCTAAATACTTCCGCGAACGACCATAAAGATATCGCTAACAAGATTGCACCCTCCATAAAACACACACTCTCCTCCACTTGTCAACGCCACGACGAGCGCTAAAAGCACACATATACTCACATACACACGACAAACCTACTACTCTCTTTCTCTTTTTCTGGACACAGGCGAAAGCGGAAGAACGTATAGGTAGTGGCGCACGCTCGCCTCGACGGCGCTCCACTTGAAGCCCCAGACGTGCGGGATGCGTGCTGTGATCTCGTTACGCGTCCTCGGGAGTGCGAGCACGCGGAGAGAGAAAGAGAGAGAGAAAGAGAGAAAAAAAACACAAGAACGAAAAGAAGGAAATTCCAGGGGAGAGTGGAGTAGTCGCACGGCGCGTTGTTCATCAAGAGAGAGAGAGAGAGCGCGCGCAGAGGCTTTGTCCATTAAATTAAGGGATAATTCGATTTTCATTCGATCCCAGGAAGAAGAGGAGCGGGAGAGGATGGAGAAGAAGCTTACTCGCGCTTGGCTTGGGATGAATTTCGCTCGTTTTGCTTGGAATTTAGAGAGAAAGAGGAGATGCAAGCTCGAGCGTTGCACGAGAGAATATGCTTGGGAAAATTGGATGTATGACAGAGATGGAATCTCTTTATAAATGATTCCTTTGATGTGTGTTATGCGAATGATTTAGAAACGGAGAGATAGTTGAATGTTTATTTTGAATGAGGTATAAAAGGGTACGAATTCACGGCGAAACTGAGCTATTTTAGAGGAAAAATAATCAAACGTAAACATTAATAAACATTTTTTTTGTGAAATTGAACAGGATTTTTCTTTATTCAAGGTCTTGTTAAAATATTTACGTGTCTAAAGCAACGAAGTAAAGCACTATAATCTATTAGCTCCCTTACAGTCGTCACGACTAGATTCATCATCCTCGCGTATCCCATTTCTCAAGATAAACAGAAGACCGACGGTGAGATACCCGGGAAATGGACGAGCGGGGAGGTCAAAACACCGGCAATTTTCCGGGTAAACAGAATGAAAAAGAACACCCTTACTAGTAAAAGAGAGAGAGAGAACCTCGGTAAATCGCCATCGTCGTTTTTTACTCGACTGCGGCGACGTCTCTCTCGGACCTCCGCGCGCAATATTCCTTTCCGCACGTTCGGCTCGTATTGCTTAAGCGCTTTTTGGTTTTACCTCGCGCCGCGGTATCGACCGTATATATATGTGTGTGTACGCCTGTTCACTCGCCGCCAAAGAAAGTCCGTAAAACCGATATTGCAATGTTGACTCTCGGTCTTTCTTTTCTTCTCTCTTGCCCTCTCTTTCTCTCTCTACCTCTCTCTTTCTTTCTCTCTCACCCTCTCTCGCTCTCTCTTTCGCTTTCTCTCTCTCTCTTTCCCTCTCTTTTTCCCTCCCGACTTTATTTCTCTTTTCTCCGCACGAGAATGGAATTTCTCCGTATATACCCGGTCTTCGCTAGCTCGTTCTTTTTCTTCTCCTTCCTCTTCCTTCCCCCATCATTTTCCGGGGCGATAAATTTGAGCAAAGCAAACAAACGTAAAACTGATTAGCTTTAAATTTACATTTATTTTCCGCTAGTAAATCTTACTTCGACCAATGAATATAACGATGAAAAACATTCAATTGTATATAGGAACTTTCTATTGCATGAATTGGTTTGGATAAGATAATATAACGCAATATCGATTTACCGAATTTATATACGACGGGAAAACCAAATAATTTGAAAATCGATGGAAAATACACACACTCATATCTATATACACATACACACCCATATATACCAGGCAACCACACATCACGGTTAATCCACTTTCCTCCAAAGTAACTAACTCCAACATTTTTTCCTTGAAGTCAAACAACTTCGTCGTGCGCAGGGGGTCCACTGTGCACGCTGCTATTACATCGTATGTGTACTATATATACACACGCGGTAGCCGCACATACAACTTCGTCCGAAAAATATATATATATATATATATATATCCGGTATACAGCGCGTCGTCCGCAGCTTCGCGTCGGGTCGAAAGTTTCGCACTTACTCGCGCCCCTCGGTCTAATCCGGTTAACCGTCGCGACGTCGCGCGCTTTTACGAGGCGCACTTCGTCTTAGCGCGAGTCGCCGCTACTATGGACGTACCGTACACCGAACCTCGCCTCTATATATATATTACCCGCATACCCGTTCGCGCGGCTAAATCAACAGGGCGGTAGCGAATTTTCCCAAGCCGCGGCGCGTGCCTTTTTTCATACTACGCGTATGTGAAAGGCTTAGCGCGTGAGATTGGCAGGCTTTCGTTGTACGAGGGGACTGATGATAAAATGGAATAAAATATATATATGTATACGATTATCCTAGCGAGCCTGTGGGTTTACGGAGGGATAGATGGGGGAACGAGTGGCGTGGTCGATCAGATATATATGTAAAAGCGAATTTTTTATAACTTTTTGATGTATAGGCAGCGGTAAATTAGAGAGAACATGTACAAGCTGGTCGTTGTCGGGGATGCAAGGATATAACTGGCTGTATATGTGTGTGTGTGTATACTGCATGTCGCGAGGGTGCGCGGATTTATCTGGTATTGTGATTTATCGACGATAATTGTGCAGATTTTATAGTGACAAAAATAACGGGGGTTTGATGAATCGCGCGCGTACAAAGCTTTTAATAGAATGTATACACGGGAATGACTCGATTTGTCATCTTCTTGGCTTGCATTTTAAATAAACTCGGTTATGGCTTATTTTCTGATGGAGACGTATCTGATATTTTTAGTTTGCACTCGAATCAAATTTACTGTATATACATTTTCATACATATCAATAAAAGGCTATATCTAGCGCCGACTCTCCGTCAATTATATACAAAACTGTTGGCACTTTTCGCTTAAACTATCCATTTACACATATGAACTCTTGATAACCTCATATTCGCCGTCACCACACCTTCGACTATACTTATAACACCTTTGCAGCTCTATTGCCCCCGCAACTCGCATAAATCAAAAACGCTCGCAAAGCATAGCGCCAACCTCGCTCACCCACACACACACACAACTCTCACGACGAAGCACTATTTACGTTTACAGCTTGTTAGGCTGCTGGTGGTAGAGGCGTGTGGTAGGTATATACTACGTGGCGCGACTTTGTTTCCTCGTGCCGTCGACAGGTCGGCTCGCGTGAGTTATGGGCCGACTTATCGGCGGGCCGACGGGACTCAACTTGGGCCATTACGCCGTAGCGCTAATCTAAATGCGAATCTAACGAGGCCACGAGCGCCGAATCAGCCGCTCTCTCTCTCTCTCTCTCTCTACTGTGTACGCGGATACGCTCGGAAGTGTAGAACGCGCCAGCATGCGGCATAGGAACGCGAAGGGGGACTCATCAGGCACCAGCAGGCAGATAGCGGCAATCTCGAGCTGTCTCGAGAGCGAGTCGCGCGAGTGCATTCTCATGGTGCACGTGTCTCTTTAGTGGTACGGTGGTTTTATTTTGAGGGAAAAGGAGGGATGGCAAGGGTGAGGTGCAATCGGAAGGCCGTTGTTCGTTGATGATTGCGAAATGTAGGGAAGGGATGTAAAGGTGTTCAATGAATAGGTCGAGTCGGAGAAAATTAAAGGAAAGAGGTTAATGCTCCGATCGATGGGACACGAATGAAAGTCTTGAAATAGTGTAGTTTTGTTACTGTAATTTTAAAAATAAAGCTGAGAAAAATTTCGAGATATAACAGTTATATATATATATGCTCGGCTCTGCAACGTTGTTTGTAGAGTAAACAGTTTTTAATTGAGCCGTATGCCATGTACAGTAAATATTAAAGGATAACAAAAAAGCGTGTACGTGCTATTACAATGTTGATTGAAATTTTTTTCTTACTTATGTTGTACATACTACGGTATTGTTATACAAACAAAGCAGCAAAAAGACCCGCTGGAATCCTGGTTATTTCGCGCAAAAACGTCTCAGTTGAAACTATATTAGTATGTAATACTTTCTTCTGGAACATTTTAGCATGTATAAAATTAAAGTATTTCAAGTGTAAAATAACTCCATGATATTGTTATAACAATTTATACATTCAAAGTTTGTGAAAATTATTCCACTGTAATATTATGTTTGCTATTCATTAAAAAAGTTTGCGTATACTATACGATCATACTACGTTGGATATTTACGTAACGATGATATTTATATATATGCATACGTGTCTGTGTAACTACCTCGGAAACTATTATTTTTAACACTCTAACTGAAGAGCTAGTTGACAAGCATGCAGAGACAAAGTTTTATTAATAATCAAAAGGACACGATTATCTTGTCAAAAAATGGCTGTGGTAGCACACATTAATTCCGCTATTTCTGGCGTCTCTATTTAATCCGCAATTGTGTATCGATTGTTCAAGAAAAGAGAAGTGCGCACGCGGAACATGCAACCCATTCACCTCGTGAAATAAATAAACATCCTTCTATTAATATCAATCCATATCTCTTCAATTTTTTGTCGCTTCATTTTAAAAATATCAAGAACATTGATTAACTTTCATAATTCTATCCACGATGTATAACATTACACGTATTATAAAAAAAAAATTCACAATTTCACGTTATATTTTTTATCACAAAAGAGCTGCTCATCCATAAATATATAAATCTTTCTCAGTTCATTATTATATGAAAAATATCGATATTCAATAGGACGAAAAAAGGCAAAGAGGTCGCTAAATCGCGCGGGTCTGCAAACGTCTATTATATAGCAATATTATAAAATTGTGTTCGACTCGATCAAGCGTAGCGCGTGTTTTACGCCATGAAACGTTCGTTATTCATCGCGAGTCTCGAAAACGAGCAACGTACCTTATTACAAAAACTTTTTTCAATTCTCACCCACAGCCGCACATGCACAAGCCATGCGCACACTAGTATATATACGTAGCACGCGAAACTTTTGCCGTCAAGCAAAGTCTCGCTCACCACACGTATATATATATATATATATACGTTACATAACGTCGAACATACACAAGCGCGCGTGCGCGAGAACTCGAAATGCCCGAAGTTTTGCGTAAATATCCAAAAGTCGAGCGGGAAATCCATGATAGCCGAAAAACTCTCACGAACTATGCTTGCTGCATGCGTGCTGTGAAATCGGAAAAAATTCTCTCACCGCATTGGTCGATTCGGCAAGCACGAGTGTCCAAATGTCGATTCAGCGTTTCAACGATCGATGAAACTTTACACGTACCACTGTTCGTGCAGTATGTAGGTGATAGTGGCAGCGGCGACTACATATATAGCTATATATACGCACGCGCACGAATTTATGCCCCGTAATTAGCGGCCGCGCGCTGAATGGACATTGTCCGCCCACTCTAGAATTTATTTCGGTTTATCGGCAAACTGATTAACGCCGAGGTTGTAATGAAGTTAAAAGCCATTGGCGCGCGGCGCTTTTGTCCCCGTTGCGGAGGTGACCGAAAGTTACGCGAGAGTAGTGAGGGCGCGCGCGCGACACGGTTATCGAAAACTGATTAGCGATTTTCGAGTGTTTGTTCGTTGGCTCCTGCACCGAGCGTTCATATTCCGTGTTGAATCTGCGGATTTATAGCTAGTATGCCGGTAGTAGTAAATGTCGGACGATCGTGCGTGCGGCGTCTGCTGTTTCGTTATTTGCCTGATTGTTGTTCCGCTATGCCTTTGCCGTTCGCGATTTACGCTAAACCGTAATGAGGACATCCCGTTGTAATTAAAAAGATGGGAATTTCGTAAAATGATCAACTGACACATTTTAAATTTGCATATTTTTTTTAGATAATCTGAAGTTTAGGTGCTCCAAAAATTCATTGATTTAATGATAAAGAATTAACTTTGTTTAAAATATCAAAAGAATATATCTACGAATGCATAGCACAGAATTAACATACAAACCAATGACATTGTCAGATTGTATAAGATGACAAAAGGTTAAAATAAATAATACATGATTTAAAGAAACTGAAAGAAAATTAAAAAATTTAAGATTTTATTTGACACGTTGTATAAACATGAAAAAAGAATTAGTGTGCATAAGCATTTTGCTTTTCCGTATGGGTTTATATTTACTAGGAGAGGGTCAGACCTCCGGATCACGGATTTTGCTCAAACTTTGAAATATGTTTTTGGATACCAAAATATGATGAAAGATGAAATATTAGACCCTAACGCTTCGATAAGCTCGAGTTATCGATAGTTTTAGTTGTATTTTAAGAAAATATTGTAAAAATTTCTCGTTTTTATTTGTTTATTATTTAGTTTAGATAAAGCATACATACAATTATAAACAGCGAAATGAAAACTAGAGAGTGCCAGCTTTTTATTGCATTTTTCAGAATTGAAAAATATTGAATCTATCCAAATTTATGATAGTTTAAATTTAAACAATGAAAATACATTAAAATAACCATGCTCTAGTTTCCATCGATTTATAAGCGATTTTTTGACGCTTAACTTTAAACTATCACAACTTTGGATAGATTCAATATTTTTCAATTCTGAAAAAAGGAACAAAAAATTGGCACTCTCTAGTTTTAATTTCATTGTTTACAATTGTACGAGGTAAGTGTAACCATTTGTTTTAAGTATTTTACTATAATTCTTATTTTTGTTTCATTTCAAAAAACGTTTAAGACAAATGTTTAATGAGAGCGTAATTATTGCCATCATTACGATAAATAGAACTTTATTGCATGAATTATTCGACAACAAGGTACAAATTTTCCGAAATTTAAAAACCTTGTGTCTCTTCTCAAACTAGGCTGCAACAAAACTCCTAAACTCATCGTCCTTGAAACAAATTTAACGACTCGACATAAAACTCACGTGCGCGTCCTCCAGACGTTCTAATTAATACCGAAAAAAGCCGTACCTATATATACTCTTATACACCGATCTCCCTCTCCAAAAAAAAGTACACGCGTACACAACCCTTCCCCTTAGGCGCTCAGCACACCATTAATCCCCCATGCACATTCGCGCATACGTACACTCATCCCCCTATACACGCCTGGGCGTTCGCCACCCCCTTAATGAGTCGCCAGGCGCTCTTCCGCCGCCTAATAAGTGCAATTTTCATGCGGGCATGAGAGATCCCCGAGATTGCTCGAACGCGCCTAGCAGCCTTTTTTTTGTTATTGCTCGCGCGAGTCACGTTCTCTCTCTCTCTCTCTCCCTCTCGTTCTTTCTCCCAGCAGCAGTAGCGGACAATCGATGAATCGCGCGCACCACCGCGTGTCAATGTTTCATTTGCCCCGCGCGAACATGAGAAAGGCCCGCGCGCTCAGCGGACGCGACTACTATCCTTGAACTATCGATCAGAAGCTGCTGCGCGCGCCCGAGGAGAGACAGAAAGAGAGAGAGAGAAGTAGCCTAGCCTGCAGGCAAGCAAGCAAGCAAGCTTGAAAAGGACAAAGATAAATAGCGCACGGCGAAGATGCACGAAGTAGGTTAGAGGTGAGTTCGAGAGTAGAAGGAGGTAGAGGGGCAAATCGGATTGCAGGTCGCGTTGGAAAAGTAGTAGGTTTACACAGAGCGAGCGGCTCTTCGCGAATTTTACACCCACGCGCGCTCTGAGAATGCTCCTACGGGTTGCGAGCTTGCTGCTTCTGCTGTTGCTGCTAGAGTGCGGTGATAAGAAGATAAAAGGGGTGGGTTTATGCTGCTACGGACTTTTTTAGACCTATGCTTTTTACCTTTCTACTTGGTTCTTTTTTTCGGTATTGCCAAAGATGAAATACTGGGGAGTTCGATGTTTCGTAAGGCTTTAGTTTTTGTTCTGTATACTATACGGGAGTGCGAATTATTTATCAGCGCGTCGGGGAAATTCTATTTTGTAAATGGCCCATGAGTGTCGACGATTCTTTATATCGTATAGGTTGTTTTCAGATTTATATTTTTGACCTTATTTCGACCACAATGAAAGCTGGTTGTTGAGTTGAAGATAAATTTGAAGATACATAGATTAACGTTTTTCATGTACTTTTTTGTGATTCGCGTGTGCTCAAGAGAGTATTATATTTAGCAGAAAGCTAATATTGATATTGCCCAGGTATCAATACCAATCGTAAACGAAGCCCTTGGCTCTGTATACTACCGACATGTATTTTATGTGGATTTGAGTTTTAATCGACTATAACTGCTATACCCATGAATTCTGCTATGAACTCCCTGGGAACTAGTACCAAACCCCCTGCATTAAATTACTAGCTATTAGTTCCAGTTTTATCACTCATTCAACAGTCTCTGAAATGTCAATTTGTAAAATATAAAAGTTCTAATAAATGCACGGTGCTCGTGCACAGTGTCAAATCAACAAAAATCTAAACGGTAAAGAAATTTTAATTTATTATTCGTAAAGTCGGAACTCGAGTAGAACTATACAATTTGCAAATGATAAACTGGCACAAGTATTAATTGTTAATGTTTAAAAAAAGTAGACATATATAAATTTTTGATGAAAATATTGTGTTATTGTAATAAAAAAGTTTTATATGAATTGTGGAAACTTTTATTTCACGTATAAATTCTCAGTGCCCAGAGAAAATTTTCAATGAATAAAGTTTATGAGCATTGGTTCAAGTGTACAATTTATCAAAAGCATTTTGCTCGTTTTGAAACATTAAAAAATGATAAAAAATATACTTTTAATATAAACTTAAGAAACTTAACAAACAAAGCAAAATCCATTTTCTCAAAAAAGGAACTTTTACGTTCACCTTCTCCTTGTTTCTCTCGCTCGCACATGTACACACACACACGCTCGCTCTCTTTAATCAACCTTAATTAAAAAGAAAGCTGAAAACCGTCTTAAAAGCCCGCGGTCGCACCACGACGGCATCTCACCGACCTTTCAACCTGCCCGAGAAAACGTATAGGCGGCGATGCTGCCAACAAGAACAACAACAACGCCAGCATTTAGAAAATATATCAAGGAAACAAAGTGTACGCGAGCGACTCTTTGCGTTGGAAATTTTTTCTCTCTCCGAGGTCGTTTTCTTTGTTTCGCGGGTCAAACGTGGAGCACGTATAAACGGATTAACGCGCGACACACGGCAAGAGAAAAGAGAGAGAACGTGAAGCCGCAACCGAGCCGAGCTTAAGGAGATTTCCTTCGAGCCCGGCATCGTACGCCAGCGCGTTTCACGTGATATAAGAGAAATTAGAAAATGCGTTCGCAATCCGGTGTGTACGCGCACTATGTATGTGTGTGTATGTATCTACGTATACACGCGCGTTTGATTCAATTTTCATCAGAGTTAAGAGCGAAATGTAATTTCAGTAATGCGCGGCTAGGCATAAAGGCGTGAGGTGTCATATTTAATATATTAAAAAAATACTCGGATTTATAACTTGGTTTGGTTTATTTTACGTAAGGTAATGTAAAATGCACTGATTCTGCTTTCGGGATTTATAAAGCGAGAACCTTGTTAATAATAACCTTGTTATAAATAATTGTTATATAAGTATTTACTTTAGGGAACTTTGTCAATGCTATACACATCACATAAGTGCCGCTGAACAATGAAACAACCTTGAAATTCACATGGTTATACGCATTAACAACTATATTCAATGCTACCCTTTTCAATGTGCATTTTATACTTAGAAGTGAAATGGATGTGTCGCAAAGTAACTAAAAGTCTTTCTCGGCTATTAAGAATTTGTAAATCTACATGGAACAAACCGTCCTTAACACTTTCCAGCAACGTGAATGCGATAAAAAGACTATTTGCATGGCGATAAAAAAATTCGCTAAGTAAGTCCGCGCGTGCTATTCAAATTTCCAGCTCGCTCGCGTAATACAAGTCAGTGGCTCGCGCGCAACTTCGCCTCATTCATTTTTTTTTTCTTCTTCCGTACCCCCCTCCCCCCGTTCCGCATCTTTATCTCGCTCATTAAATTCGTCTTGAAAATGCAAAGAGTCCGCCCTTTCCCTACCGAGCGTGTGGATTATCCGCGAGCGAGCGAGGATAATTTCGATAACGACGCGAAAAAGGCTATATGCTGCATCGCGCGGTAACCGGGCGGAAGAGATTCCGCATGGAGATTAGGTGGGTCATACTTACGACTTCCGCGAGGCGCGGATGAGAGAGAAGAGAGAAAGAGAGAAAGGAGTAAGGCGGAAGAGGGGTAATAGGCTACGGGTGAAGAGGACGAGAGAAGGGCTGGGCTGGGAAATAAAAGGGTTGAGCCCGGGAGGACGGGAAAATAAAGCAATGGAGAATTATGAGTGGTTAAACGGATTTATCGCGAGTAATTAGTATTCGGGCTGCAATTAAGCTTGATTAATTTTATGTTAAGGTTTAGATTAAAATTTTTTATCTTTTTACGGCATTATTCTATATAATGATTATTATTTATGGTCAAGATTATCGTATATTATCGCCAGGGATACCCGTATTTTATACACAAGCGTACGTTTAAATATTTTATATAAACAAGTTGTAAAAAATAACGCACGATATTTCATGCTGCAAAAGAATTTGCATATTTTTAATTACAATTTTATTTGAGAGCCATTTAGTTTGAAAGAGAGAGAAAAGAGAACTGTATGAGTAATTTTTGACTTTATTCAAACAACCCGACAGTTGAAGTACGAAGTGTTTTATACCCATTATATTTAAATCCAAAAATATTCCAAGTAGAGGAAGAGAAGAACGTGGGAGAATAAAAACAGCAAGAATGCTCTCATAAACTCTTATCTATGTACCCGTTAAAACTAAAAGGTTTTATCTGTTGATTTAGAAAGTACTTACCTGTCCAATTTAACTCTGCCCGTTAAATTAAAAATTTCACTGACAAATACCAACTATTTCTCTACTTTTCATTTCGCGCTAAGAGCAAATCGAGAATTCAAGATTAATTAGGTACAGCATGTTGCGATAAAAATCATTTGAAATATGATCGAAAAAGGGGAAATCGTCTTAATCTCTTTAAAAGCATTTCTGCAAATGAATGAAGTAGATAACACTAGATGTGTAAATACTATTGCATACTGCTAATAAAGTAGAAAAAGCGAATTGTGGTCAGACGTACTTTATTGCCGCACAGTCTTCAAACTAACTTTCAGCGCTAATTAAAAATTTTAATTTTGAAAAACACCAGTCGTAAATTCTAATGGCACCTCATTAAATATACAATTTGAAAACTACCCGCTCTCGGAATAGTCGAAACAGTGGCGAAAAAAGGACCCTGAATTAGAGAACATTACCATTGGAGATCGCAATCAGTCCATCGCGGTATATAAATCCGGCGCCTAGACAGCCGGAGCAGGCGTCGTTGACGGAACAAAGCATAAAACCGCGTAGAACGTAAAAAGCCATACACGTAAGAAACGAGAGAAAGAAGCAAGCGCGGACGGAGGGGGAAGAAAAAACACGAGAAACATAAACTCAGTGCGCGCGCGCGCGAACAAAAGAGCCTGCAGGCATGACTCTCTCTTGTTCGCGACATATATATATATATATGTATATATCCGCTAAAGGGGTTTGCTACACCGCCGCCAACGACGACGAAAGATATATAACACGGCGGCGCGGTGCCCCGTTTAAGTCGTTGCGTGTGGCGCCTAGCGCGCACGGCGCCGCGACGTCTAAGCGCCGCCGCTGCCGCCAGTGCCGCCACCCCCGCTTGCACGATCTTTCGGCCCTGCATAATTCACCTCCTCGCGAGTTCAAACGCGAGCGAACGCGGGTTCATCGCCTTCTAAATAAGCGCGAACTGCTGCACCCAGAGAAAGCTAAAGGGAGAGGGGGGAGAAAGAGAGAGAGAGAGTTTCGCCCTACCTCGTCGACGATTAATAAGGGAAGGGAAGAATCGATCCGTCGTTGTAGCGGTGGTGACTTTATGCGATTTCGATGGTTACTGCCGGCCGTAAATATTTACGAGCAGGAAATTCTTTCCCTGTATGCGTATACCACGCGGCCCTTTAAAGCGTGCGCGCACGCCAAAACTTTGTCATCGAGCGCTTTCTATGTGGGGTGTGTGTGTGTGTGTGTGTGTGTATATATATAATTGTAGAGGAGGAGTTGTAGAAGGAGAAGGAGAGGAGATTGAGGTGTTCATTTGCTTTACATAAGGAAGTTCGAGATAATGGGGAAGTAGGGAGTATATGAAGCCCTCGCGCGTACTCGCTCTGTAACTGTCGCGAACTGTAATTCGCCGGAGTTGATGGCTTTAATATTTCGCGTGTATTTGATTCAATTTTGGCGGTGGGGGTGAGGGGGGGGGGTGAGACGGAAGGGATTAAATAAAGCGATTACAAGGAAGTGGGAGAGGATCTTGTACCGCAGTCTGCGGATATTACGACTGCTGGAAATTGCGCTTTCATATTGTAGGAGATCGGAGTTTATTGTAATGCGAGGAATGATAACTCTCTCTTACTCTCGTGTGAACCTCGGAATCGCGCTGAATATTAGGCATTACGTATGTATTATATCACTACTGATGGGTTCAGTAATAATAGATGTAATTATGGATATTCATTAATTCGGGTTTTGTAATGAGCTTTTAAAAGGTATTTTTTACAAATGCAGATAATTATTATTACCAAATAATTATCTGTAAAAATTTTGTATTGGTCTATAAAAGAAATGTATTTTTACAAATGAAAAAATTTGTAATAATCCTTATGAAGTTGTTGATAATATTCTTTTTTTGCGTTTTTATTATTTCAATAGGTTTCTGAGCGCATATTTCTCGCGCTATTTGCTTAAAACAACATTGCAGTCGTCAATACTGTTTCTGCCCCTCTTTAATGTAATGTAAGCCATACAGTATATCAGTGTTGGGCTTATCACCGTAATACCAGAATAGCAACACATACTACATGCGCTAAATCTCTATTACGTATTGCTATTGTCCATAGCACGAGAGCTACCCCATTGTTTGATAATATTTTTAAAACTTCTTATTTTAGACAATAAAATATATTGAAGATATTATTTTTTATTTTTTCTAGTCTAACATATACTGCAAATATAATAAGTACTCTTGAAACAAAATAAAAAGATATTGATTTAACCCAACGCGCTCTTTATCAATTCTCTTCAATGACACTAATTCTCGTAAAATACGGAATATTAATTACCCTCATTAATATTTGACTTAGGCACGTGTACGTGTATATACACACACAAAAAAAACAGAGCGAAAAATCAATGAGCCACTCGGCTGCGCCCCCTTCCCTAAACCGGAAAAGTCTCTCGTGTTTGCGCAACCGGCCCGCATGAGTTATGATTATTCGCCCAAATTGCCGTGTCTCTCCCCTCCTCATTCCTCCTCCTCCTCCTCCTCTGCCCTACGAGAAACTCGAAGAGAGCCGTGAAATTTCATATTCCAGAGAACGAGTCACGAGTAGGAGGAGGAGGCGGCAGCATTGTAACGGCGGAAAGTTTTCTCTCAGCTCTCTCGCGTGGCGCTGGCGCTGGCTCAAGCTCGCGCGCGCGCGCGCACCGGACGAATCGATAGGGGGTGACTCATCGGGGGCGATGACAGTACACAGACACTTTTCCTCTTTCTATTTTTCCCCTCCCTATATACCGACCTCTCGCTATAGTGTGCGCACCGCTTTTCTTATACGCACGGGCTAATACGCACGCGCGCTCGCTTGTACAGGTATATGACACAAACCCCGTTGTCTCTTGGTTAAAACTGTGTAGGGGGAGAGGGGGAAGAAATAATTTAGAGCTTTGCAATAGCTTCTTGGGGGATCTGAAATTTTAAGCGGATGGATTTGATTGTCCGGATAAATAAGTTAATAAGGGTGAATTTGAAATCGGTAGGGAAAGAAATAAAATTTTATATTGTTTGGTAGGAAAAAGTGAGAAAGGTTTAGTTGTCAGGATTTGATAAAAAAAAACAAGAAATTGGCAAATAAATTCTGAAATTACGCGGGTGCTCGGAAACTTCAATGTTTTGCAAACTTTCTCTTCATTTATCTTTATTTTATCTTACGAAATAGCTTTAAACTATAAGCATACATTTTTAAAAAAACAAAATTGTTACAAACAACTATTTCCGTAAATTACCTTACTCATTTCGTTTAATTAAGAGTTGAATACCAACTAAATTAATAAAATAAATACTTCTCGCGGGAACCTTTTTATGAAAGTGACTTTTTAGAAGAAGAAAAAACAATCCAGAATTTGAAGAAGAGTGCATATATAAACGATATACCAAACTGACCACTCCTTCACTCGGTTACTCTATTTTCCATCCGCTCTTCGCTCCTGCTCTTCTCTCTCACTCTCACTCAGCTCCTTCAGCCACTGCCGTCTTTTTTCTCTCATTCTCTCCTCTCTCGTAGAGAGGGAGAGGTAGAGAGAGAGAGAGAGAGAGAGAGAGAGAGCGAAGAGGACTTGTACTTGTTCTAACACAGAAAGCGTGTCCAAACTTTCAAACTCCTCTCGCGAGGTCTCTCCCTCGGGAGCACCGCCGCCATCGCGGCAGCTACAGCAGCAGCAGCAGCTTCTTTTTTCCCCACTCCTCCATTTTATTTTGCAGTTCTGCAGATTGCTCGGGCTTTCTTGCGCGGAAAAATGCAAAGTTTCGCGATGTGACCTGGTGTCTATGAACGTGCTATTCTTTTTTCCCTATTCACCGCCAACGATATATTTTCCAACTCGATTCTGGGGAGTTGTGTTCTGGTACGTTCTAAAGGTTAAAATAGGATTATCGATTAGACGTGGGTGATAATGGTATCGCTTAAACCTTTCGTGGTTCAAGGCAAATTGCTTATATAAACGAGCTTCGAATATATATATATGTATACGTTTTGAAAATCACTAAAAGTTTTCTTATTAATTTTTATGCGAAAAGCCTCGCTGTTCTCATGGTTTTCTTCCAAAAACTTTGCTGCTACTCGAGAATTTAATTCCACTTGGCGTATCCCCCTCATTTTTCGTTTACCTTTTAATTAGACTACTTCACTATGCTTGCAATATGAAAATTTCGAAAAATAAACAACTTTGGATTATTTTATCGAGGAATTTGAAGTTTACTAGTAAGGAACTTACTTAGGAAAATGGATTTTAAGAAGTAACAAAGTTAATCGTCTTATAAGTTTGTTATGCAAGAAGCAGCTTACATTTTACGAAATATCAGCTTTTCCTTGTGCACTTTTAAATGAAGAAAATAAAGAATTTAACAGTGCTAATCTTCTTGTTTAAAGAGAGGTACTTACGTAAAGTTATTACTTTGTACCTAAAAGCTTGTCTCGATAATACAGTATATTATCTCTTTTCGAATAATAATGTTGGTGTAAAGTCAAAATAAATTATTCTAATTTTATCATAAAATAAAAAATATCCTAATTATCTGGAGATTTACGTTTCAATAAACAAGTTACAGTCTCATTAATGAGCACGCCTCAAAGAATTAACTAACAAGTTATATAGGTCTCGCACTTTACACACTAAAGACTTCGTTAGAATATAAAAAAGTTCGGACGAATAATTTTCGTTCTGAGCAGTAAAATTGTATAATTTAAAAAGAAACTTCAACTTCATTACTGTATCAAAAAAGTTACAAAACCATATAACGAAAGTTGCTTAACTGTAACGCAGGAGAAAAACGTGGAATAAGTAGTAGCTTTCGGATTTAGTCCGCCACAAGTGTATACAAATTGAGTACAGAAACTGAATATAATTTAAAACTTTTCTATTTCCTTTTATAACTTGAATGAAGCTTTTCGTTTGTTTTATCGAATCACTTATTACCTCTCTGTTATTATTCTTCATAATTCTTTTTTATTTTACAAAAATAACAATATACAAAACCAAATACAAATAAAACATAAAAAACCATAAGATTAATCAACGAACGAATCCTTTCTCTTATCTTTTTGCAGAAAACGGGCTGCTCTCGTTCGAGAACCCGAACTACCACCTGGACCCGGCGCGACTCGATGACGCGCTGAACAGCAATGAGAACGGCAGTTCCCTGTACGACGAGCTCTATCAAGAGCTCGTCGGTAGTGGCGGGGGTGGCGGCAACGGTGGCAACAGTGAGATGACATCGAGCACACGAGTCCAAGCGCGACGAACCTACGCCGCTCTCGACATCGGCAGCATGGGCGTCGACGTCACTCAGGGTCCACTGACTCAAGATCCCGCAGTCGCCGACAACAGCGAGAATCACAATCATGGGTGAGTGTTGAGCTGTGCCCGGGAGATGTGAATGCGGTGGTGAGAGATTAAAAAGTGTCGGGAGCGGGTAGATTTTTATTCGTCAGAGTGGAATGGGCTCTGTCGTGGTGTACTAGGAATCATCTTGGTAGATGTATGAATAGGAAAGCTTACCACGAAGTGGAAGTAAATTAAGCAGAATGTACGTTTGTGGTTATTTGAGTAAAATGTTGTCAATGTGCCTGCTTTAGCTTTTCATGAGATTTGTGAATTGAGCAAAAGCATTTTTACCATATTATTTGAAATAAAACAAATGTATAGTTTTTATTTTTTAAATACGTTTGCCCTCGGCAAAAATGCATTTAACATGGGAATATTTTTGAAGTGGTATTATTTCTTCTTTATTAAAAATAATTTCATTAAAATACCAGAAACATATAAAAATACAGACATAAAAAAGCGTATTTATCCTCATTTTCTCTCTGTGGCAATTTTTCTGTTTGTCACTTTTTGCTCAGTTCCCGTCCACTCAGCCACATCTATATATATATATATATATATATATATATATGCACGAAACATTGAACAATGGCTCTGGCTTCCGGCTCATGAATATACAAGATGAGCGTTTCAAAGCATCGCCCCTGCGCGCGCACAGTCAAGTGCACGGCAGACAAAATTCAAATTACGCTCTTCATAAAATACGCAATTTGCCCGTCATTAAAACTTCTATAATTCCCCTGCACGCCCTCCTCGCAGCAAGTCCTCCACGCGACAACGAAAAGAAACAGCCGACGAATACGTTTAAGAAGCAATTTCCCTCCCTCTCTCCATTCCCCTTCAGTTGCTCTGGCTGCGAAACGAGCCTTCCGCGAAGGCATAAACATCTTATTTCTCCTCTTACAGCCTATATGCGCTACCCTCGCATATATAGTTTCAAGTTCCTTGACGGCGGCAGCGGAAAATCGCCGAGCGATCGCAGAAATCGAATTTTCATGAAAAGGCGCGCTTGCATTGTGGCAGGAGGAGAGAAGCCATTACCACGGCCGGCTTGCGGGGCCAACTTCGTTATAACATCCGCGCCCGCGCCTAAAGTCACGTCGTTTACCTCGTTTTCATAGTGTTTCTCACGGGTAGGCCGCGCGTCTGCCACAGGCGGCTGGATGATACGATTTCTCGAGCACAGTGGGATGTATAATGGGAGAGGTGGTGGGGGTGGAGGGACGAGAAGGACGGAAGGGTATGGGGACTCGGGCGTTTTGTTGGTAATCTTGCTTTACGGCGTGTAGCGCGCGCAGGATAAAAGCCGCGGTGGAGAGAATATTGTTGCTGAGTGATTTTTTAGGGTTACGTTTTTTTTCCTAGCCACGGTGAGCGTATTAAGTTAATCTTATCAGTTTTATCTTTTTGTGCGTTAATCTTACTTTTTAATTTGCAATGTAGATATTTGGACAACACAGATTGAAGTCTTCGGTAAAAAGACGTTCAATAAAAGATTATTAATTACAATAAGATGTCAATTTCAAACGAACTTTATATATTTTATATTCGTGAGATAAATAACTTATCAAATTCTTGATCCTTCGGAAAGTTAACTTTACCTCTAAGTTCTTTCTTGGGTACTATATACAAATACTTGGTGAGATATTGATGGTAATAAATTGACATATTTCAAAATATTCTATACTTTTTTCATAAATGACACTTGACTCCTTTTAAAACTCCTCAAACGAATCACCGATCTTATCCCCGCGCAAATACCATTCACTAACCCCTTCGCAATGTTCACCTATAACGAAAGACGTTCACCGACACGTAACGTATACACGCGAAGATAGCCGGTGAAATAGGATCGTGTCCTCGGCGCACGGTATTAGGATATAAATGTATAAAACCGCACGTTGGTAGAACTGGACGACGACGACGACAACGACGAGTACGAGGCGATTTCTTACCAGGAATGGGGGGTATCTTAACGATCGTGTCTGAGACGAAGGGGGAGGATACATTGGGCGTGAAAAGGGCCGCGGGAGAGCGACCGTTTTCGAGCTTGTTCTCGCTCTCACCCCCCCGCGGCACTTGTACGTCCGGCTTGTGGCTCTTCCTCCTCGCTTTTGCTACTCTCTCCCCCTCCTCTCTGTTACCCAAGTCGAAGAAGCGAGGGTACGAGCCTTGTGTCGAGTCGATCGATACTATACTTACTTGCTCACTTAAGTTATGAATTCCTTCTGGAATATTTCATAAGTTCGCGCTCGTCTCGCGCTGTAAATCAAAGCTACGCTTGAATCTCAAAGTGCGGTATAGGAAGTAGGAGGAGGAGGAGGGAGGGGGGTCAAAAGGAATTTTATATCGCTGTCGTATAGTGTATGGGCGCGTGGGAGAGTGGATGCGCGACGATGAATGGACGCTCAAGCGAGGAAGGAGGAAATTTATTTAATGGCCCGGTACTTGCGAGCCTATAAGTCTGTACGAAGGAAATATTGCGATTATACTATTAATTTTGAAAAAAATTTCAATTCGCCGGGGTTTTTTTTTGTCTACCACGGGTGAGTAATATGAATGATAATAGCTTTTTAGAAGCTTGAAAGTTGAGCTAGTGTATTACAATATTAATGGGAAGGGGCTGCCTCAAAAATCATCATCGCCGTATTAAAATACACTTTAGTACGTATGTTGATATACTAAAAGGTGTATAATATTCACTGGTTAATAATTGTTCAGAATAAAAATTGAATTTTAATGACTATCTAATGAAGCTAATTAGAATGTCTCCGTATAGATATAATGCTTATTTATTATTTATGAAACTAATTAGAATAATATAATGAGAACAGTCAGAATATCACTTTACACCATCCCCCTGAATTTCATCTTGACGAGCATTTGATTAAATAGTACCATTTCGAAATGACCTGTCACAAACTTGACGTAAACCCCCATTAGTATGAACCGCTCCGCGTTCCCGCAATTCACGAAACTCCGCCCAGCTCGTAAGCGTAATGCGCACAACACGCGTATCTTCTCTCTCTCTTTTCCCCTTTAGCCATGAACACACACGCATACACATACACACTCACATCTCAATTATGCGTGGCAAAGCGGTCAGTTGAATTTCGTTAAAAAGCTGTGCACCCTTCCTCTCTCTCTCCCTCTCTCTCTCTCTCAGTGCGCTTACTCGCAAAAAGACGAGGTCGAATTGCCTAATGAAATCCGTGCCTAAAAAAGTAACGACGAGTACGCGCGCGGGTCTCGAGCAAAAAAGCGCTACAAACAGCGGGCGCCGAGTAAATTGAAATCAACGAGAGCACGAGGATGAGAGGCAGCAGCAGCAACGTTTGAAAAAGCCCGCTCGCGGAAACTTCATCATCTTGTAATTGGACTCGCGATAATTAAGCGGGAGAGTGAGGGAGTCAGGATGTGCCGCGTTTAACGCGGCCGACTCGTGACGAGAATATCGCGACGCGACGGCAGCAGCGTGTAATTCGGACGGCGAATGAGAGCGCGAGAAGGAGAGCAGGAGAGGAAGAGTCTCGCGCGCGCCGAAAAGTCGCCGTTGCCGCTGCTCTTGCGTACGTTTATACCACTAGTGCAAGTAGGTAGTCTGCGGATACGTGGGTTTGACGACGTTTTTCTTTTTCGGTGCCAAAGCTACGTGTGCACGGCTCTGACTTCTTATTCGCGAACGTAGACGTGCTTGTTTACTGTGGAGAGAGAGAGAGAGAAGGAGAGAGATTCTCAGTGCTGCGGATACGTGTGGATTTTCAGTTTTTTGGACTGGGTTTCTTATGGTTCAAAGAGCGCGCGTAGAGGACTAATTTTTTTAAGTTCTAGAGCGGAGTTAGTGCAATATTTATAGTTGCAGAAACTTGTATGCAAGTATATCATCGTGTTTTTTTCTCAAAAGTTTTTTAGATAATTTTTTGAGGAGAAGAAGTCAAGGTTTGTCAGATGTTATCAAACATGATTTTAATGGAAATTTAAATGAAAAAAACTTTTGAAAATTGTATGCTTATGTTGTAATTCTACTCTTTAAATTATAATCAATAAAAAAATCATTGTTTCGTTGTAGGAAAACAGGTTACTGTGAAAAAAGTAAATTTATACTATAAAATTGTTCATATGCACTATTTTGGATAGTGTATATAAATTTTTTGAAATAGTAAAATTCTACTATTTTCAAACTGTTTTTTTTCTCTTTATTTCGCAGTTACCTATTTTTTATCGCACAACAATGACTTTTATTTACTGATTTTAATGTAAAGATTAATTTGTTTAACGTTAAGGTTCCACTAAATCACTACGTACAAAGCCCTACGTCATCGCTATTATTTGCAGTATAATAAGACTGTCAAATCCTACATTGACCGCGGCACAGAAACGCCAACAGAGGCTTCGTCGTCCCTTTAGCCAATCACCGACATTGTCATCGACAAATCCGCGTCCACCTATATACTTATTGTGGTCGCAGCTCCTATATACATATATACCTAGACAGTATTAGGTTACAGAGGCGTGCCACCCTCCTGCCCTCTGCCCCCCTCCCCGAGTTCACTTGGGCGCCACGTCCTTATTGCATCTGACAGCAATTAATGTTTAGGTGTTGGTACTGGTTGATTCATGCGTGAATAGGGCGGAAATGTTTGTAGAGATTAGCTTATAGCCTTTGTATAATAATACCATTGATATGTGAATTGAGAAAAGGTTGTTTTCGTTTAAAAATATTATGTCTCATAAACGTATACTTTACGTTCCTTTGCTGCAAACAGTAATTGCAAGTTTAAACTTTTATTGTTGAAATTTAAGACATTCGTGTGGTAATAGTTACAAGAATGCCATAAAAGAAACATTATTATAAATTATCCTTTCGTGCCAAACCTTGTAAGTCCATCTTAAATTTCAATTGCCACGAGTTTTTACGATAACCAGCAACTTTACAATTTCAAACAGTTTTAAAATACACGGAATTTTACGTCGCTGTACTTGTAAAATATAATATAATAATAAAAGCGGCATATATATATCAACTCTATCTCCGTAAATAGAAACACAGCTACGTTGAAAGGGTCTCTTTGCTTAATAAAAACAAACCTCCTGTAAGCACGACAAGCATCGCGTGCACTTCAGAAAGCCAGCCATAAAAAAGTATCAGTTAAAGCTCGCATCCGAGTAAAAGAAGGGAAAAAAACGATTGGCAATTAAAACGCTCGTGAGTGTAAGCGAGGACGGAGGCCGAGCGTGAATAATACGCGCTCGTAAAGCGACACGGCGCTGACGAGCATGAAATTCAGGTAGGCAATCGTTCTCCTTTCTCTTTCTCTCTCTTTCTCTCCCTCTCTTTCTCTCTCTCTCTCTCCCACGAGAGTGAAATGAAGAGGAAAAAAAAGTACGGAGAAGCACACGGACGTGCGTGTCGCGATTGTATAAAGCATCTACGCGTATATATAAACGGCAGTTTAAGCGTCTAGACGAGCGGGCGCGTAGGCACGGCGTCGCTACGACGTATCGCACCTCGTTATCTCGCTCGCGGCCGCTTATGTATCTCTCGATTTTACGAGAGTCGTTCACGACGTAGATGACGTAGGACGCAAGGTCTATGTGTATCTTGCGTATGTGTGTGTATATACGTAGGCAGGGTTTTGTATTTTGAGGTGAAAGGATCGTGTGGATGAAGAGGGGTCGACTGGTTAAGAGCAAAAGGCTTTATATATTGTCCGGAGATGGGGGTTAAGTAGCGGAGGCTAAAATTAGTCGGACACGGGTGCGTTGATCGATGGGTATAAAAAGATTCGAAACTTTTCGAAACTGTTGCTGTGTATATGTATGTGTATTGCTTGTGTAGGTATGGTTGAAGAACTTGGTAAACTCTGTTTTACTATATAGCTTGTTATTAGTAGTTTCTCTAAAATTTTAAATCAGAGCTTAAATTCCTAACGTTTCATGTATATGATAAGAGTTGATAAAGTTACAACATACTGTATTGAAATTTCGATATTGTAGAAGTTTGCCAGAACATAATATATAGAAGCAGCTGGTAAATTCTAGGAATACTTTTGCCAAGAATGCATATGATTAAATTAAATTTTATCGTATATATAGCCTGACTGACAGGTAACCATTTTTATTTTCATGCTCGTAAGTTAAATTTCATGTCAATGGTGAAAATTACAAACATTTTATATCAGTTTCAATTATCCACTTCTACATTGCATAATACGCTAATAATAAAATTTATGAAATAATTCTTTGAAATTACTGCATTGATACGCGTAATTATATTAATAAAATTATTATCGATAACTTTTATCGAATAAAATTAAAAAAAATTCCCTCGAATCATTAAAATACATCCCTAGAAAGTAACGTACGCGAGATATTCCGGAATATGTTATACAAATATAAAGTTGATTTACTATTCGAAAACAACTTCGCTCCAAGACATAATTCTTTCACACGCGCGCGAATTGCTCCCATACATCTTGATAAAGCGCGAACTTTTGTTTATAAATTACTATATAAATGTCAGATGCGCGCGCGGCGCGTGCTGGCGTTCACCTCCGGCGTGGGGCAACGCGTTCCCCCCGGTAACTGAAAAAAATTCTCCCGGCCCGCAGCCGTCCGACAGCTCTCACCAAAATAACTTTTCCAAAGTACCGTCCATAAAACCGTTTCTCACGGGGGCACAAGTAGATGCGATCTGCTCCCCGTCCTCCTCCTCGACGACGACGACGGCAACGACGACGCTAGTATATAGAGACGCGAAAAAAACGACGACGGGTTGAAGAAAGAAAAAAAAAGAAGAAGGTGAGAGAGAACGTTGACGTTTTTACTTAAAGATACGCCGGAGCACGTGTGTGTATCATGTGTGTGTCCCTTAACGTAAGTGTCGAAACGTCGAAGGTGCGCGAGAGCGCAGGCCCATAAATAATTCTAGACCTGCAAAATTCACGCACACATACACACATGATCGACGCCTCGGTTCGCCAGGCGAGCAACTCGCTCGAGGAAAAAGGGCGGAAAAGGGAGAGGGATAGAGAGAGAAGAGAGAGAGAGAACGAGAGGTGGCCTGAATTTGCAATTCGTTGCGGAACGTGCATGACAACGCGTGAGGATATTTTTCTACTGCGCTGAGCAAATTGTGTTTAATGATATGTATACAGCTTATTTTCTTATTATTTTCTTTTTGTACCGAAATATTGTTTTTTGTTTCCTTTTATTTGGAAAGGTTCGTGTGAAACGAAAGGTTCTAAATAATGAAGAATTTGTTAGCTGGAGCTTAGAAAAAGTAAATTGTTAAAATACTTACGCAGTTGATCAGAAATATAATATTATTTTAAAATCGTATGTTATGTAAATGTAAATATTTATAAAAAGACTCAGCTGGAAGGGTCCTTTAGATATATTCATTTTTTCTATGAACGCATTTTTTTTATATTCCTCAAATCCTAACTTTTTAACGAAAATAAAAATATTATTTACCATATAGGTAACATTAGAATTTTAAATCCTGTAATAACAATTCCCAATACAAACTTTATAATATCGAATAGAAATATAAAACCTGTATAAATGGTTTTGAGTCGATCATATAAAATCCACTATATTTTCAAAATTGTTCAATTTTAAATCATTTATTGACAAACGCGTAAAACGAAGTTTAAAAGCAAAACCGCAACCATAACGGCGGCAAACAACACTGCATATCGCGCCAGTCTCGTTAAAAGTCAATTTCACAGCCGCGTCGCAACCGCAAGCCATCGACCGGAAAAAAATATCCAAACCTCTCAGTCACAAAAAATCGTGTTCGATTCGCGAAAAAAAGCACACGCTCACGTCGCGAATTCCCAGAGTTGATCCATGGCCATCCGCGCGCGTCGCCGGAGAATCCGCTCTGCATCGCGAAGCAGGGAAATAAGTACGGGTATCAAGAGAGGTGCGGTTCCCCCCGAAAGCCTGTACGACGCTCGCATTACGAAGTGCTTCCGGAAGTACGACGGGGCCTCTCCCCACCATATGCAGAAGGGAGAAAGCCAGAGTGAGAATACCGCAGGAGGTCCTAAAGGGGGTCAGAGGCTACAACAGAGAGAGAGAGAGAGAGAACGCGCGTGCCCGCCTGCCACTACAACAGAGACAGACGGTGGCAGCAACAGCAGCAGCACACCGGCAGGCAGCTTTACATATATACGCGTGTGCTTTCTCTCTCTCTCTCTCTCTCGTACGCGTCGAGGTCGTTGGCCCGCCACTAGCTCTACGCGATTATTCAGCGATTCCGCGCCCTCGCTGCGGAACATTATTCGGGCGTGCTATGCGCGTACTCGATTCCTTGTGTGTGTACCTATAGGTATATATGTACACTAGCTAGCTCTCGCTTGCTCGGCCGCGAATTTCGAGGCTGATTGCCTCTGGGAGTACGCGCTACGCAGAGCCGGGACTTTGTTTCGCTAAGAGCGCGCCCGGGGCGACGCGCACGCGACGCAGCGGCGCGCTGATTTCACTGCTAAGCAGGATTACGGAGATGGAGTGAGAGGGAGAGAGAGGGGGGGGGAGATATAGAACGGGGCTTTGTTGACGTCGGAGAGAGAGAAAGACGAAGAGGGAGTGAGAGAGAGAGAGTTGGTGGTTGAGTAGGTGAAGATTGCTATCGTCGGATTGTTTTCGCTCGGATTTCGTGCGCGGGTTTGACGATTGAATTAGGTTATTTACTCCGTCAATTTCGATTGTTGCCTCGTTCTTGCTATTATCGTACCTACGATATTGTGTACGCTCTTGTAAACCGTATCATAAATAGCATTATAAAGTACAATACCGATGGATTAATTAAATGTTTTATTAATTTTAAAAATAAAAATCGTTGGTTATTTGACGGTTAAAATTAATGGTATATTACGAATATTTTAGCACTGCTATTCAGATTATGTGCAGTTCATATTTTATTCATTTTCCGTGAAATTCATGTTTTTAATTTTGCATTTTATTTGAAATCGATAAACTTCTCCACTTACAAGCCGGCTTGCATTTTGTGAAAAAGATTTGAATTTGTCCAACACAGCTGCTCTCTAGAATTATTCATAAACGCATTTAATCCGTACTATCTATTGAATCAAAAAAAATCTAAACTACAGTAGGAGAGAAATGGCAAAGACCTGTGAAATATAATTCTAATAAAAAAGCTTTTATTCCACATAAAGCAGGGACGACGAAAAAAATTGTCAAGTTGCCATTGATTTTCATGGAGGCAATATAACGCAGCCACCTCGTCAAGGCAATCCTCGGCCCGTGAGTCCCTCTCTCTCTCTCTCTCTCTCCCTCGGCTTTGAACCTTGCCAACTTCCGCTTCAGTGCTTTCACCTCACTCTATCTTCGCGTCTCTCCTGTCTCTCTCTCTCTCTCTCTCCCTCTAGCGTCATTTTCTTCTCTGACCCTATCCCTCGTTTCTGACTCTCTTCTCCTACGTACTCTTTTTTCCCCTTTGGCTTTACAGATGTGAAGAGAAAAATATTGTAATGATTTTCAGAAATTCATACAGATTTCCTCAAGGGATCTCGTGGTATTTGCATTATGCAACACATCATATATTTTTTTATTTCTGAGGTGAATATTCGTATTACAAGTTGAATGTATCCGTTTCAGAGCCTTTAGTTTTATTCTACAAAAAAGAGAAAATCACACAGCCGCACGAAAGTGACTAAATTCTGCGCTAGAAACCCACATTTGTGGCAAAGAAAAACTTTTGTACACATTATATAAAAGAATATGAAATACTGTTTTATTCTCATTCTGCCGTCTCTTTTAAAATTGTGTTAATAAATGTAACACGCAATTAATTAAAAAGGTACCGACTCGTTGCGGTTTAAAATTATAACTTGAGACATTCATAAAATTCACTGTTTCACTGTTACTTAAATACATTTTTAATATACCCACCGTGACTTTGATAAAGGTATCCCATTTCAAATCTACATTTCCACCCTGATTATAATACCCTTCTCTATACCCCAAACGAGCACAATAACCCGTCCATTTCGTGCAATTCAAACATTCCCCTGTGCTCTCTCTCTCTCTCTCTCTCTCTCTCTCTATGCAACCTTTGCACACGCACTCACATACACCCCCGGCGATCGGTCAGCCGCGCTGATGTAAATATAGCCACTCTCGAGCAACCACCCCGACCTGTCGAAATCAAAAGCTTGGTAAAATAACAGCGCTGAAGCAGCGTACTTTTCTTCGAAGGATTTCGAGTGGCTGATCATTCACGTGAATGCGAGTAATTAAAAAAAGAATGGAAAATTACGCGTTAGTCAGTCTGACAGCGGACCCACGCGTCATAAATTAATTAAATCACACGCACGATTCGCGAGAGTCTTTTCTACGGCTTTCGCGGTTAATTGAAATGCCGCGGTTCGAATGGAAATGCAGGCGAGTGCGTATGTGTGAATATATGTGAGAAAGAGAGATAAAATATATATCGAGGAGGTAGCAGACGCGTGTACACGTGTCAGAGGGCTGACGTTGCATTCGCTGATTAAATGTAAAAAATGTCGATTTAATGTATCACACGCAATGAGTGTCTGTTTTCTATTGATTAAAAATGTGCGGTGATCGGAAAAATGAATTTTTACAGCTGTTTCTGTATATATTTACAAGTACAAGGTTTAATAAAGTATATAATAAATAAATCTTGTTCTATAGCTGATTACTAAATTATAAGTGCTTTATTGAGTAAGCGAAGAAAAATTTTACTTCGAAAAACTTTATGTAGATATAGTAGGTGTTCTTAGCGGGGAGAAACTTTCGCAGGGTTGGAAAAAGTATTAGATTCTACAAAGTTTTATCTCTTTTAAAAAGTTGAAAAATTGTTAATCCAAAAATCGATTCAACTGACGTAAGAGAAGGTCAGAGAGTTGAAACTATATAACGTTTGAGGAGATAACGCTCGTTCCACTTTATTAATGTCCATCTGATTCGCGTTTAATAATACTTTTGATAATCCTTAAACCAACAATGGATTTAGAGAAAATTTCTAGCGTGAAATCGGGCCGGCGATTCATCTGTTACAAATTGAAAATAGCCAATAAAGTGTACAAAGATTGGAATCCTCGAACTGAAATGAAACTATTTCGAATGCCATGCACTTTTGACCTCTTGAAGAAATTGACAAAGGACGGAGAAAATTGGATTCGTATTCGTTATTGTGCTTGAAAAATACTCATATATATCCAATTACGTGTCGCTTCAACAGAATTGCTCGATCTCCTTACAAGTATTCTATAAAATCACTTCATCATTTGTTATATACTTCCACAACGTGTACAAAAACCTCCACATTCTTCCCGTTACAATCAACGACACAAAAAGCACAGATATAATTAGCAGAGAATCGAAGAAACAAGCTATTTCTTAGCTACAACGCGTCCCAAGAAAGTATCCTCAGCTGATCCTATCCTACCTTTCTTGTTCCCTTATCGATTCATTATCTTCCATATTCCCGTGTCGCACTAATAACTAGAGAGGCACCCGTGGCCTCCCTTTCTCTCCTTTCTTCCCACAGGTATATATAGAGAGAAAGACAACGTCGGTGCGGCCGCGATCTTCTGCAGCCACTGCTCCCGAACCCTCGTCCTCCTTTTCTTCCTCCTTGCTCCCTTATATATACCGCAGCGGGCTTTATTCGATTTCGGACGCCTCCGCCTTTCGCCGGGCCTCGAATAAAATAAAGGGACGACGAAGGAGAGAGAGAGAAAGAAAGAGAGAGAGAGAGAGAAGAGGGAAGAAGGGAGGGAGATTTATCTCCGGCGCACGAGGGCAACGGTGGAGGAGTCTTTGTTTTTCGGTCTCGCGAGCGATTTGTTCGTTTATTTAAACAGATTTTCCTATCCCTCCTATTTGTCGGAAGATCGATGTTCCGTTGCGCGCGTCGCTTCTCTCCCGGACCCTTCTCTCCCGTAACTCTTCGTTCTTTGATTCGATTCGAGAATTAATACACATCGTGAATAAGTGACTTTTGAGAGACTGAAGCGGTCCGATGTAAATTGTCTTTTCGGTATTGGATATCTTGTACCGGGAGTTTCTCAAAGAAACGTCTGCCCGTCCCATTGATTGAAATAAAGGAGTATCTTTCTTTTTCACTTAATATTTCGCAGCTACGGATTTTAGTCTGGTTTTACCTTACCGTCGAAAATGTTCGATATTGATTTTTTTGTTATTTTCAAGCATTGAAATGGGTCACCCTAATGCGGATATCACAAACGTCGACCTGTACTACTTAAATATTCCGATATTTAATTCAATATATAAATGGCAGAATGGAATTTCTGTTTTACAATCATAAAAACATTTTACTTGAAAAGAAAAATCATCGATAATCGATACTGAAGTAACATACGGACGAAAAGCATTTTCTCGTTTGTTCTTGATCCTATTCAACTATAGAAATTCCAATGAATTAGAAAAAGCACAATAATTGTACAAAATTTATTTCTCTACTATTCTGTTTCTATAATACTATTTATATTTCAAATTCTCGAACGCTCGAAATACAGTGAACAAGAACACAAAAAATCTCAGTTTTCATTCCTATTTGTACCTATATAGAAACCAAACCCAATCCTTGAAAAAAAATAAAAATTCCTTTGTCGAATTTTCCAACTCTCGTGGTAAAATTTTCTATACAAAAATATAGCCTCGGCAACTTCCTGTATACGTATACACACCGCAACAGCGCTAAACAGAGATTTGTTTTGTCTAGCAAAAAAAAGAGCTAGATACCGACCGCTAAACTCGAGATTTCGCCCAGCGCGGGCACAAAGCACAGCCCTAAGAATAGCCCGGGCGAAGGAAGTGACGTAAGGGAAAGAAAGAGAGAGAGCCAAGCTTTGCGCGTGCACACATACTCACACGTATACAGGCCGGTTCGAAGAAAGAGAGAGAGAGAGAGAAAGAGAGAGAGCAACGTCCGCCAAGAATGCCGGCCTTTCTCTCGGATATACCTCTGCCGTGCTGCCGCGAGAGAATGCACTCGATAAGGCCGCGCGTCGCGGCTTCTTCGCTGCCGCCTTCTTCTTCTTCTTCTTCTACTACTACTTCGTCCATCCCGCTGGTGGCGGGCGTCTCTATTGATTGGGCTGCGGCATTCTGTATTGGATGCCGTCTCGCTCGCTCACTCGCACGAATTCGAGCGTGCGGCCATTCAGCTATAGCAGCAGAAGCGGCCCTCCGCAATGATGCGCCGCATATCGGCTATTTTCACCGAACAAGGGTGGGAGATGTGGCTCTACATATATATATGCCGTATGTCATTATCATACATTCCGCGGTCGCGGATCCAGCCGATCGCGCGCTCGGTATGTATACGCCTGGGTGCGTTGGAAATATTAATTCGGCGCTCTGCGGCTTCTTTTATGGACGATTAGCTGGAGTTTGATGTGCTCTATATGGTCGATACGCTGTCCAATCGTGGTCTAATTAGCTGTTTCGTAATCATTATATACGGATTGAATAGACGTGAATGAGCTTGCTTTAGGATATATTGAAATCACCTCTCGTATTGTTTATGAATTTTTTCTAGTTACGGTGCAAATATGGGTTTTGTCGTGTTTATGGAAGGAACTGTAATTTCAGCAATAATAATAACGAAGGTATAATCTCGAGCAACTATATGCGTTTCGCGCACGCATCTAATTAAACTGTAACACCGGGCTCGCTTAACTATATCGATTAAACGATAAACACATAGTCTAATTACAGTCTCCAGACTGGCGCACGGCTTAATTAACCACAATAATCATTACACTAACCCTCGCGAGTGAAAAAAATATATATATCCTCAAAACATTAACCCACTTTCAGGCGAGCGTATAATAATATTCCGCGAAAACAGAAGCTCCCTGAAAAATCTCTGCACTGCGATCTCTGCGTATATTTCACGGCGCGCTGAAAACGCGACGGCGCGAATAAACACATAAATAACCCCACTGTGGCTGCGGCGACGGCGACGCCGTTCAACAAAACTTATCCTCGCCTCTTTTTGTCCTCGCGTTTATCAGCTCTCGAGTCCTTTCGCGTCGTTATCTCGCTCGCCTCGTTTTTTCGTCCCGAAAGGGCGCCGTGCAACTCTTCTCTCTTTCTCTCTCTCTCTCTCTTCTTTGTGAGCATGCGAGAGTAGCGTGGTTTTGGTCTCTGGCTTTTGTCGATCGCTCGCACGATGAGAGACGCCGGCGTCTGGGTCGCTTACCCCGGGCTCTCTTGTGTCTCTCTATCGCGAGTTTTTTGCGACTCGCGACACCAGCCGCGCTTGCGAATGGCGAATTTTGAATAACGGGGAACGAAGGGTTTGGTGCTTGGATTTACGGGAGGTAGCTTAATGGTTATCGTTATTCTTGGTTATTTTAATACGTTTTGAAGTGTAAACATTAAAAACACAAAAGTATAAAAAAAAATTCTCCTCCACAAGATACATGTTAACAAAGGTTTCAAGATAATATTGTTCTCCATTGGTGCTTCAGATACAACGAATTGTGTTTATAGGCAATATCCAAATAATTATTAGAGCGGTATACTAAAGTTTTTTTAGTAATTAATCGAAATACAAGGGATCAGAATTGATTATGTTTCATTTTTGTAATTATTATCAATATCTGTGGATTGATGTTGTTTGTAATTGATTTTTAAATTAATAAATAATAATATAAATATTTTAACTGAAATTGATTTAAATTAATAAATAAATAAACCTTTTTAAATTAATAAATAATAATATAAATATATTAACTGAAATGAAAAAGTAAACTGTGCAGTTTTCTAAAACTCACAAATTAAATTGATATGTTTGAAGTAAATTAAAACGTCATTAGTAAAATGTGCCGGTATACTTCAAAACAGCCTCCACGGTGGAAAAAAGTTATAAAGTCGTTATTCAGTATACATTTAAATAGATTACATCATCAATCAACATTTTAAAAGCTCGTTTTTCATTCTGGATAATGGCGCGTTACAAAGCTTTTTACGAAACAAATATAATTAATGTATCGAATCCGTAAATTAAAATGCATAATCCGGCACTATCTCATTTGCTATTTATCTTATGACGTTAAAACCAAGCAAGTTTTCGAACGGAATCTAATGCGATAAATTTATTTATTTATCATTATTGCAATATTAATCTAAATACTGCTTATGTTATAGAAAAATAAATAATACAATTTAAAACTTCAAGAATTAAACTATATTAGTAATAAAATATTTTTCTTTAATATACCATTTTTAATATATTGTAATTCGATATAAGATACGTGTTCGATATTACGTATTAAGAATAAATTTCGTTTAATATATTTAAAAATCCACAAAATCACAAATCCTCGTAGAAATTGCAAATATTACAGTTAATTGGAAAACGCGGCTTATCGATTCTCCACCCCGCAACTTCTACATCGGCGTTCAATTCATCGTCGCGCATTCATGCACCCCACACCATTGCCACAGAATATACACCAGCATGTACGACTACCCGAGCACAGACGATTCATTCCTATATACGGTCGTAGCTTACATTAGACGCCCCCATTCTCTCACTTTCTCGTTCTCTCTCTCTCTCCCACTCACTTTTAATACACGCCGTGAGATTCCAAAGTTTCGCGCGCGCGCGCTGGGGGGGGCGGCGACCCTTCGTCTCGGCTTTTAACGCCGACGGTAATCGCGTTCTGCGTCATGCTCGTATATATGTATGCGTGCGACTATCGGGAAAATTGTATCTCCGCAGGAATCATTATCGCACAGCTTTATTCGGCTTGGCAATGGTAGCTGAGTGGATTTTTCCCCAAATTGAATACTTTGCTTGAAGGGCGGTAACAGCGAGTGACGGTATTGGTATATTTTTTTACGCAGCTAAACGAGCGTCTGAATTATTGGTATGGTTATTATGTTAAACAGAAAAAATGCTTTAATTTTAGAGAAAAAGTTTAAGCTCTTACGCGGTAGAAAGTGGTAAGTTCGTTTTATGATGATTCAATTTGATCAAGAGCAGTAAATGTACTTAACAATGATATAAAGCTACAGTAAGTATATATTACCTCCCGTTATACATATAATACGGTGAAAAAGTAATAATTAAGTGTGAAATAATCACAGTTTTTTAATATATCGAAAATATAAAAAAATATAGTAGAGGCTTTTAAATTGTAAAAACGTTGTAACAAGTTATAAAACCACCCAGCCACCATCTAACATAAAGTAAAATTTTTTATTTCATAACATATTTACTATTTCTTCTTTTTTTTTTTGTAAGCCGAAAACAAATATAGAGAATATATCAATATTATTGGCAAATATGCCAAATACAATATCACATGTATTGCATATATAAACATTTTACAACGTAAAATAACTTCGGTGATCATCTAATTTAGTCATCATTATACTGATCAAATATTATGATATGTATATCGAATTTTATTATTTTAATACTATAGTTACAAGATATTATAAGGTTTGAATGAGAAAATAGTTTTTTTAGCTGAACTGTGAAGTGTACATTAATATTGATCTAAATTTTTTTAGAGTATTAAAGAAATTTTATGACACCTTCTTTATTCAATTTCCGAACAAGGGATTTAACGAAAGTGAAATGGAAGAGTAAACAATACAATGGTAGTGGAGAATTATGAAATGTCTAAAGCAGATGTCCTTTTCAATGCCTCTCGGGATTCAAATGCTTCCATTGTCGCTCTCACCATTGTTAGATCTTTTTTACGACCGTTGAAATTTTGCAAATAATGTTCGCAGAGTTTTGTATACAAAATAAATCAACAAAGGGCATGCAGTTTCCATAAATATGAAGCAGTCTGGTTTGTTATCTGCCAAAAAAAAAGAGAATGCTGACGACAATAACTCCCGGAATGCATTTTTCTTTCCTCGAAATC
Source organism: Torymus tubicola (assembly GCA_035583055.1). Classification (NCBI taxonomy): domain Eukaryota; kingdom Metazoa; phylum Arthropoda; class Insecta; order Hymenoptera; family Torymidae; genus Torymus; species Torymus tubicola. Next base: position 18,068,216 of record JAWWEQ010000010.1, on the reverse strand, counting down.
TTTAAATTGATCTTTCTCATCTCGAAATTCTTATACTCAAATATTTTAATTAATTCCAGTAAAATTTGATTAAATCTTTTACAATATCGAGAACAATTTAATATGAAATAATGCTCAATAGAATATTAATATACTTAAATATAACAGTTATCGTAGGAATATTATTTTTACACTAATTAAAATTTTAGCATGAAATTCTCGAACTCTACAAACTTACAGCGTTTAATCAAACTTATACGCTTGTTACAAGTAGTTGCGTCTCAGATTAGTCAGACATGAATTTACTATCAAACTTACTGCTGCAGTTTCGTTTTAATTAAAAGAATTTCCAGCACAGTAACGCTTCAACCGGCATCTCAGGTACACCCAATTCGAATCGTAAATCATCCGAGGCTCTCACATCTAGCCTCCTCTGTTTCCCTAATACAGCCCCACTGCTCCAAAACCAAACGTGCAGCGAATCCCAAAATCCCCTTCAAATTATCGAAATCGCGTTGCATATCTCGCAACTCATATACTCTCTCTACTGTACACACGTATATATAGATCTTTTCACGTCACGCGAAAACCATCGAAAAATCCTTCGCCCTTAGGGTGGAAATTCCCGAAATTTACAATTCAAAATGCCTCGCGTCGCGTGTAATACACCGCGCATCTCTCTCTTTTCCCCCTATATATACTGTATACGCTTTCGCCCTCCCGAAATTTGACGTCGACGTCGGCATGGTAGAAAGAGAGCACACGGTAGACTATAACACGAGGGTGGGTTGGCTGGCTGGCGCACATAATCTCCCCCGAATCATCCGCACGGCAGTCGGCTGCATCGTCGGCCCGCAAGGCGCCAGAGCGAGACAGCGACAGCGAAGGCTCGCACGCGCTTCTGCCTACACCCCCGAGTGTGAGAGAGAGAGCGAGAGAGAGAGAGAGGGAAAGATATAGAGAGGGAGATGACGTAAGCAGGCTGGTACGCGCGGGCGAAAGAGAGAGCGAGTGAGAGAATGTGCGAGGGAGAGACACACAGCGAGAAAGGGAGCGCGACGGGAGCAGCCGAAAAACACCGAGGCCAGCCGAGTAGCGAGGAGCGGTTAGGGTAGCAGCTCTCGCGCGCGGCCGGCTATCCAGTTCACCGCGACGCGACTCTCTCGTACGGAGGCTTGCGCACGCGAAAGCTTTCCCCGCACTCTCGCTCTCGCTGTATTATCTCACCGTTCGCTCTTATACGCGTACGTATCGTACGTGCATACGTAAATATTTATACATATGCAGGTTGTTAAGCGTGCACCACGGTAGACGAGGTGAGCGCGCGAGCGCGCTGTGCAGCGAGTATAATCACCAGTATAAAGCGAGCACGCGGTGCGATCTCCATCCGCGTCAGCCGCCCGCACCCGTCCTTCACCTCTCGCCCCCTCATTCTCTCCCTTTCTCTCCCCCTCCTCCTACTCCTTGCGCCCCTCCTCCGCGAGAGTGCGCGCGATACCGCGTTATTTTTTCGCGCGCGCATGCCACCGCTGCTGCTACTGCTGCTGCAGCACCACCAGATGTTTCTCGAAGGCGCGGTGATATGAGATAGAGAGAAAGAAAAGAAAAAAGAGCGGCCAGCAACGGCCCTTGGATTCAAGATTATCGAGCGTCACTGCCAGAAGGGTTGCGTTGTCGTCGTCGTCGCGTGCGGACGGACACACACGGAGCGCCACACGCGAGAGTGAGGGCGTACACGCGCCTGTGTGTGGGTGCGAGAGTGCGCGTGCAAAAGGGGAGAGACACGACGAGAGAGAAGAGAAAGAGCGAGCACACCGTTCTGGCTTTTTTTCTCTACACCCCCGAGGTTCGATGAACAATAATCCGGGCGGTGTGGTGGTGGAGGTTGAGTTGGTGGCGCGACGTTGTCTACCCGTGCCGCCGCACCTGAAATCCGCCGGCAGCTGACTGTGAGTCTTATCTTCTTTTGCTCTTCCTCTACTTCTTCTTCTTATTCTTTCTTTTCTTTTTTTCCTCCTCCTTCTCTATACTACGCTTCTCGCTTTCGCCACTTCTATATACTTCTTCGAAACCGCGCACCCGCGCACGGTGTATATAACGAGCGGCTCGAGTGCGCTGCACGAGCGCATTATGCGGAGCTTGCGCGCGCTCTCGTTCCCGGAGAACCTCGCGTGTGCGTAATGTACGGCTGCATGCTCTCCACTAACAGGCGGGTGGGGGGGGGGATGGATGTACGTGTATATATGTGTGTGTGTGTGTGTGTGTGTGCGCGCTGTGATCGATCGTTTCTCTCTCGCGCTCATGGGAATGTTGTGTAACCGTTCGAGCGCGCTCGGGTTTCCGTCTGGACTGCGATGGCATTTTTCTCTTTCTCTCTCTCTCCTTCTCTGTCTTTCGTGACTCTTCTTATTTGTTTTGTCGACACTGTAGTGGTGGTGTCTATTTTCGGCGACCCTATTGTTATGTAAATGGGACAAAGTCGGGCCGATGTTTGGGAGGGATAAGAAGGATTGTGGATTACTACTGTATACATCGTTTGTAATGAGGAAGTCACTGAACGTTTAAATATATACGTGGTGAGTCCTTGTACCATTATGGATTGTAAACATTATCTTTACATTTATAAACCCGGTGACAACACACTACAACTCTTCATTAACATTTTACAATGGAAACATCAGTCCCCCCCCTCTTTGCGAAAAAGTATCCTTTTAATAAAACTTTCTTCATTACACGCGTATCACCCGTGCACCACTCAAAAATGCATAAAGAGCTCACCCACGCGTGATCCACGCGGCCGCATTCCATCGCGAGGGCACATCCTCATTCTACCATTAAAAAGCTTTCAGCTAGTTAATTTCATTTTCTTGCGCAGCCTAAAAAAAGAAGAAGAAGAAAATAACCGCAAGCTTGGAGTATACGCGAAAAAGCTCACTACGCGCGTATTCCCACGAAACCCTTCGTATAGGAAATAAGAGCCTTTCGCGTAGTCCTTCTTCGCGTGTGCACCTTGCAATATAGTGCACTGATGCACGCGCGCGCATAGAGAGAGAGACAGAACGAGAGAAAGAAGGAAAAATTGAGGTTAGGTGCACTACTACTTCCAACGCCGCCGCCGCGCTGCCGCTGCTGCAGGCGATTCTCGAAATCCCGTAATTGCTTGGCTGAACGCAAGAGCGAGAGAGAGAGAGAGAGAGAACGAAAAAGAGAACGGACGAGCGAACGCTATAAACGAGATCGTTAAAGGTAGTAGCGAGAAACGCAGATCGATAAAAGCCAGCAGCAGCAGTAGCAGTAGTCGTAGCGCGGTGCGCTTTCTGTCTCTCTCACTCGCTCTTTGTATATATGTACATATATAACCCGCGAACGTGTATAGAGAGAGAGAGAGAGAGAGAGAGAGAGAGAGAGAGAGAGAAAATTCGCACGCGTTCGATGTGGTATATACACACGCCGCGACGCGAAATGCAAAGGGCTATAGAACAACGAACGCGCAAGAGCGGCGATCGATTCGTGCCGATAAAAAAGAGAGAGACTATATACATGTATAGTAGTGGTGGTACACGACAATGTGAAATGCACGCGCGCGCCGCCAGCTTGCCGGCTTGTTCCTCTGAGTGTAAGTACACGTGTAGACTCGATGTTAGCCTCTATCTCTCTCTCTCTCTCTTGCTCTCGTTGACTCTCCCTCAATTCGCGGGTTTCCGCTGTGGTTTATGGGCCCGGTAGACTCGAGTCGCTCTGAATGTTTCATCGACATGCCGTATGTCGGATGTGAGGGAGAGAAAGCCAACCAGGGAGATTATTTAAGCGACGAGGTATTATAACGGACTCCGGGGGATATCAGAGGCTGGCATTTTTTAGAAACCCGTGATATGGTTTACGAGCTTGGCGTGAAAGCTGTGGGTGTGTGTATATCATTTTTTTTTGGAGGAGGAGGGGATAAAACGTGGAAGCGAGAGTGCCGAACGATCGACGGGTAAGCTGATGGATCCGAGGGGTCGTTAATTTTTGAGCGGTTTCTGGGTGATTAATGATTCAGAGCGGTATAGAGAGTGAGAAATTGTGGCGTATGGCCGAAATCGTAAAGAAAAATATTAGTGAAAAAATAATACGAAATTTAGCTGGTAATAGCTAGGGAATAGAAGGTGATGTATGTTATATATTGTTCTGAAATATTTAATAATTCGAGAAAAGTGAGACAGTTTACGACAGTGTTGTAAATTTATCGATTGTTGGGGGTAAAGTTTTAGATTGAAAATTGGATCGATACTTGTACGTGTAGTTAGTTGCTTCTTTTCTTTTTTGAAATTCAGATCTCGCACTGTCGTTGAATAAACGTTATGTGTATTAAATTACACTAGTAAAATAAATTGCAAGTGTATTAAATTATACGGCTCTGTCAAGCTTTATTCACGTCCTAATTCGCTACTACTGTTTACTATCGAATAAAGGTTCAGTGAAAACGTAATAAAGAAAGTACGTGGAATCAGAAGAAATAAAATTCAATTATTCTTTAATATAGCACAGCGAAATAATGCAATAAACAACCATATAACTCATTTTATGCAATTAAGAAACTCTCCGGCAGTCGTATAATTTATTCACCAAGCTTCATACTTTTCCTCATTGTTTTACTACCTTCGCAATCTTCAGCCGAAAGGACATCGTACAATTGTATACATATTGTCGTTTCATGCGACCCCTCAATTGTTTCATCAAGGTCAGTTCATTTTCCGGGCAGTAAACGTCGCCGAGGAAACCATGCAATAAGGTCTTGAAGCACGCTAGCGGCATAATCATAAAAATTTTCCTTTACGATTATTAAGCACGCGGCAAATCCAAAAATGTTTCGAAAAACGTCCTTTATCCTACAATGATTTTCTTTTTTTTAATTAGAATTACAAAACTGCTTTGAATAGAGAAAAAATTTACAAAACTTGGGACATTTAGTTTAATAGATACACGTATCGACCGAGAATTAAAAAATCATATTCGATGCTCTTATTGTTAACAAAAATTATGCACAATACATTCGAAGGTTATTGAATAACGACGATGTAGCTGCTACTTGCACATTAAGTAGATGAAGTCAGGGCAGTGTAAGACAAACGGACGAAGCTATAACTTCGTCGCTGCTTATAATCAGTCCCTCCGTTATGTCTGTCTTTACATTCTCATCTACCACCAACACCCCGTATCATCAAAACATCATTTTCCACTCTCTTCAGGGCTACACAATACACCTACACACTCTCAATACTTTCTTGAGTAGAGTATATGCCTGTTCCTTCGCAAACCTCGACTGAGAAACAAACGAGGGACAATTTGAAAAACTCGCCCTCGCTATACGGTACCGCGAGACGTCTACCCTAATCCGAATTAATCAAAATCCATTTGTCGGTAGAGGGGAAGACGAGAGAAAGAGCGAAGCGAGAAAGAGAACACAGCACGAGGGATACAACAGCTAATGGAATATTCAGAGAGAGAGAGAGAGAGAGAGAGAGAGAGAAGGAGAGTAGGCTCGCAAACAGTTCGCGAACTCGCGGAGTTTCGGGGCACATGGATATATACATATATACACATATACGCGTATATACACGTGTCTACACATTCCCCGAGCACCGGGTATAATCTCGTTTCTCCGCGTGCGTTTCTAAACTCGGGTATACGCGCCCACTTTGCGCCTCTACCGCGATCCTTTCCACCTCCTGCAAGGAGCATCCCGCGCACTCACATTCACAAGTGTATAGGACACGTAGAATACGCAAGGGCGCGAGTTGTGCCCTACTATACTCCTTTTGCGAAAACTCGAGTCCTTCTCCGACTGCTATATAAGCACCTCTCGTACAATCTCTTTCGACTATACAGTACTTCACGCTCTCCCTTTGAGTTCCCTTTCCAGCTCCTATCCTCTAGCTCTCTGCTTACTACCTTCAGTTTGTCGTTGGAGAGAATTGCGTAAAAGAAAAGACGCGAAACTCACGACAAAGCGGCGACTTTGTGAATCTCAGTTTCATTATATGCGTGAATTTGACGACTAGAGAGCCTGCTAATGGATTGACGCGCGGTTCGAGGTTTTTGTAAGGGAGGTAATTCTTCATGGTGGTAGAGCATCGTGTCGCATAAAGAAACGTCGAGCTATACATCGAGTATATTATAGATGCAGACGTCGGGAACAGTCTTATTGTCGCAGACGATCGCGCGGCATTGACAAAGCGAGACTGTGCGTTGGAAAGGGTATATAGAAATAATGAGAGGCACATGCGTTTCCAGTAGTATGCGATTGTGATGAAATGACACGAGATGAGAAATTGAACTAATATCAAAGGAAATGCGTGTGTTTATTGGCTGGTTGAATATTTATGTAGAATGACCGAGTTCCGGTAAATAAAGTATATTTCAAGACAATAAATAGGTGTTATTACCCACGTACACGCATGCTTAGCTCGTGTATCCACAACAGTACAGAAACCTTCTTATTCCTTGGTCATATTGGCATATACACTCAATACCTTAAGATCTCTTTGAACTCCCACAATGTAGACGCAATAAATAACACTTAAGAAATATCTCTTCTACTCGTCCTTCTCTTTCTATTTCTCTTTTTCTCCTCATCACCTAGCAACGTCGACTTTTCGCTTTCCGAAATAAAGAAAAACAGGAGGTACGATCGCTCAGAAGGAAAATCGATTAGGCGAAGGTAAGAGTTTTCGGGCACACCAGAGAAAGAGAGAGAGAGAGAGAGAGAGAATGAGGCGAGTCTATTTTTCAGGTCGAGCGCCTAGTGCGCGCGGGGGCGACACCGGGAGAGCGTAACGGTAATACCGCGTGACACGTGCCGCGTTACGCGCGCGCATGGCAGAACGTTGAGAAATTACGGGAGCTTTTAGGGTGCACGTACGGCTTGCCAGGTCACATGTATGCAGGCCGATCGCCATAAATCCTCGGAATGGAATCCTCTTTCCCGCTAGCTGCTACTCGTCCTCCCACACGACCCGACGTGATCTTATGCCATTTTCTTCGTTTCTTCTCGCTGCTGTTGCTGCTACGTCGCTGTTAAATCTGAATTTTCCAAAGACTATTTTTCAGGCTTAATTGGAGATGACACAATAGTACTGAGGGTTTATATAGATTTTTTAAAATTGGTAATGAAAGATTTACTTTAGAATAATTTTCAAGGCAATTTTTGTTTAAATTTTTTAAAACTAGAATATTAAAAACAAAATTACGTTATGTTTATAGATGTAGGGCAGAGAAATCGCAAAAAGAAAATTAAAGTAAGTTTTTTTTTAAACCAATATAACGAAAGAGCTTTTCCATGCAAATCACTGATAAATCTAAAATCAATATAGTCGCGGAAAAGAATTTCATTACCATATTATAGAAATCCCATGTCTTTTCTTATTTCGCATATAAACAGTTATTCAATAGACCTATACTGCAGCTTTCCTCTAATTCCCATTTGGAGGCGTATTCAATCACGTTTACCCTCGTATTGTACTCTGCCCAGTCATTGCGATTCGATTCAATTTTTAATGCGCCTTCCCGTTATTGTACAACTCACTTTATTATCCGGACCTTCCGCACTTGCGCATCGTCTCCCTGAATCGTATACACGCGTATAATACAAGCGTCTCTCTCTCTACTCACTCTCTTTCTTGCCTCTTTTCTTGGCCGCTTCCGTTTGGGGAGGGGGGGGGGGGGTGAACGTCGAATCCGGAAATCGAACTGCTCGATAAGTTTCCTTGTCAGTGGAGAATAAGAAAACAGCGCGACGAGGCGGAGGAGAACGAACGGGAGAGAAAGAGAGAGAGAAAGAAAGTGGGGAAAGGAGCGAATTTTGCGGAGGAAAATGAAAAAGCGAAGCAATTTAAAACTGTTCTTGGGACGGGATCCTTGCGCAGGAGTGCATGTAGATACTCGTATTATAGAGATGAGATTCGCGAAAATGGAAGTTATTCAGTCAGTTCCATCGAAAAAAATATATTATGGTTTTTAGGTTATATTAATTTGAACAATGATTTTTATATATTTTGAATGATAAATATTAGTTTATTGTGAAAATAAAGTAGTAGTTTTTATTTTTTTCATTGCGGTATTTATTATAATAATTAAGCATAGAGCCATTCAAAGCACTTGTGAACAAAGCACATACTACATATATATTTGCAATGGTGCTTGTGTCACCGTCAGAGACCAGTACTTGATTCTGGAACACTAGATTAGTAATCCTTTTTTCAACCGATTCACCTCGACGGTTTCCGATGTATAATTTTAATATATAATTTCAATGATTTAAATAATACACTTCCCTATAATAACTATAGCATTAAAAGAAAAATTATTCGAAAGCATTTTATAAAAATACTCTAGAAAAAAAAATAATAATAAGATCCATAAAAATGATAATAAAATCATCTTTATACGGGTCCATTTAAAATAAAATGTTTACGCCAGGATATTACAAAAAATATCAGAGCTCACCGTAATCCGAGGAGCCTTGAGCGTAACGGGCCATACCGCGCCCCCGCAGGCGCTCGCGTAACATAGAAACGGTGTATGCAAAGCAGCGTCCTCGCGCGCATGGGCAAAAATACGAGGAGGCAACACATGTCGGACGAATAAAATCACAGCGATAGAGGAGGAGGAGGAGAAAGGGGAGCGGGACGCTCTTTCCTTCGTAGGATAAAAATACGAAACGGAAAGATCAGGAACGAAGGGAAACGAGCTCCGCAGACGTGGAACAGGCAAATGTAGAGGAGACGCTCGCGAAATTCGAGAGAGAGAGAGAGGACGAGAGAAGCTTTGAACTATATAGCGTTCGCACGCGCGCTCGCTCGCTCGTTCGCAGATAATCGCATTTTATCGCACAAGTTAGATGAAAATCTCTCTCTCTCTCTCTCTCTCTCTTGCTCTGGGAAGGGCGCGCGCGAGTGGATGCACGACCGGAGCATAACGAGAGAGCGGGGGCGCTCAAGCAAAGTAGGCAAAAAGAGGAGCACGGGGACAGGTATGGAAGAGGAGAGTGAGTGAGAGTGGGAAAGAGAGGGAGAAGAATGACGGGCTTTACGAGGCTCGTAAAATCTGGCCGACAGAGAGAAAGAGAGAGAGAGAGAGTTCATTTGAAACGCATGACTATATTTTTTCATTTTATTGGCCAAGTTTATTTTGTACTTTTCGGCGCGGGAGAGAGGGAGAAAAAAGGGCACGATAGCCTCGGTACCGAGCTGGGCCGCGCATTTTTATTCCCGACGATTACATCGGGATTAAAAATCTTTCTTCGTTCCGCCAGCACACGCTCGTTCGAGAGTGAGAGAGAAAGAGAGAAAGAGAATGAAACGCAGATGGAAAGAGGAAAGAGAAAGAGAGGAATAGAGGTAACTCGGGACTGTCGGCTGAATGCTTTTTTTAAGTTTCCTCGGATATGAGAAATGAAAAAGGAAATTGAGGGAAAGGGGAACTGCAGCGTTTGCACGGTAATTTCGTCGAATAATTTTATTACTTTGTTTGAAATGTGACAAATTTCCCGTGTGCGCAATGTAATTGCACAGAGTCAAAAACGTATTTCCAGGAAAATTTTGATTGTACGCTGAAAATTGCTATAATTTCATGCTGTCGCTTTGTAGATTGTACTTTGTTATTTTTGGATTTGATAAAGGGCTTTGCAAATGTAAAACAAGTAACAATGTGTAATTGAAATCGTATCGTATTATTAGCCAATAAAATGACAGACGCGTTAGCTATTGAATGAAAATAAATTGCAGTACCGTGAAATGCAAAATGTTATAAAAAAATCGTTGCAACAACCTTTTTAATGAAAAAACAATACACAACCGTTCCCCTCTTCAGCTGCTGTTACAATAAAGTTGCCTTCGTGTCTAATTATATATCCAGCCAGATGAGTAGCAAGATAAAGCATCGATTGCCATCCCGCAGACCTAAATTGAGAGGATGGGGGGCAATCGAATTTAAAATAAACCGCACACGTCCGGCAAATCAACCCACGCCCCTTGAAGCGTGCCTCGAGAGGTTTGCGCAATGTTACGACACACTATAAGTGACGAAAAAGGAGCAAACAAAAACTGGGTGTCCTCGAATTACGCCGTTCACACTTAATATTCTCAATTATTATTCAGCTTCTGTCTTACTCCACGTGTACATTACCTTGCCTCGTTATATACAAGAGAAAACTAGAATAAACCGGTGTGACTAAAGGAGCAGCAGCAAGAGGGGGTGAGAAAAATGCGGAAAACCGGTGTGAGCGAGCAGGGCTGCAGTGAAAAAGGGTAAAGGCGGACAAAACGAGCGGAGGTTAGACACACCTATATACACGTGAGCAGGGTCGAGAAAGAGAGCGAGTGCGGAACAGCACGCGCGCACTCGGGGCTGTGTGTATAGGGCGCTGGTGTGTATTGATCAGACTCTTTCTCCGACCTTCTCTCTCTCTCTCTCTCTGTTTCTCCCCCGGTGTGTATAGCCGCGAGGCGCCGCTGCCGGCATGCGCCTCCGTTCTTTCACTCTCTCTCACTCCCATGTACATCGTCGCCTGGTGGATGTCTGTGAGCGCACGCGTTCTTTCTCTATCTCTCTCTCTCTCTCTCTCGCTTGCTCCTTCGGTCGTCGAACGGAGAGGAACTCGAAGATAAGGGAAGAGGCAAGAGAAGAATCGAACTAAATGCCTTATGATCATTTATCGGGTAATTTCGATGGTATTCTTTTTTTTTCTTCTACCATCGCGTGCGGCTCTTTCTCGTGTTTTCTTCAATTTCCGCTGCTTTTTGCCCAGAGGACTTTCGTTCTTTGGTAATTATTTATGGTGCAGCTATATCCTGCGCGCGAGCAAAGAGAATCTAATTGTAATTGGATTACTCGGGAATAGTTACATCTTTTATGTTTGAACAAAGCAGAATAAGACGGAAGTAACAGATAGAGAATGGCAGTGATGAGGGTTCTTAATTTTGATAAAACGTTGACATTCACTATTTACTTAAAAAAAAGAGAGAGAGAGAATTGACAGGTTATTTTGAGACAGCATTTGTACTTATGAAAATAATTAATACAATTAAAAATTGATAAAAACATGATAGACGCAACTGTATATTTATAACGTAATATGGACATCCACCATAAATTATAATTATTGTTATCAACAGAAATAATGTTATTGTAGTGGAAGAAATTTCCACATGCAGGAGCAAAATTAGCGTTATCTAACCATCGGCTAATTTAGTATTATCTTGATATAACCTTCGAATAATTTCTCCATCGCTTAAATATTTCTTCTGCAATTCAGGCCTGACTAGGTAATATATTAATAAAATATCTTTATCGCAGACTACATTTCTCCAGTGTTCTTCATCACCGATCCTAGATTGAAATCGACCAATGTACAAACTCCAATTTGCATCCACGATTCTGACGTTCTCTGCCATCACTCATTTCTCTCCCGTTTATTCTTGTGTCTGGCAAAATTAAAAGGGTACAAGATATAGGGAAAATTATTCGTAAACGAGGTCAATAGAACGTCGTCGTCAGATCCCGGACGCTCGGAGGCGAGTCGTTAAGTCGCGGCGGATTTCGCCGGTAATTGAGTTCAGGCCGAGAGCGCGCACGCGCGCGTGCGTCCCTTTCTCTCTCCCCCGGGGAGATAACGCGTCGATAAGACGTGATTTATTCATAAGGTGATGCCGCCGCCGGCTTTGTGTCCGAGAGAGAGAGAGAGAGAGAGAGAGAGCTCAAGTTTCCCTAGCAGTGCACGCTCTCTCGACTTTTACCACGCCGCCCGCTTGTCGCCATTCGTCGATGTCTCGCCGGCCGAGATGCACCCGACGCGAGCCGTTTTATACATCTATGTCTCTGTCTCTGTATATATATATATACGTATTGACATGGGATACGTGGGGTGTACGATTGAAAAAGGGTTGGAAAGAGAGTTTTACCTGTCTCGCACGGCTCACTGGAGATGAATGGTTTCGCGAATTTTCCGATTGCGGTGCTTGCTGGGGTTCGTCGAAACAATTCAATACCTTCGTTTTTTTTGCTGTATCAACAGGAGAAGTTTCTGATTTCACAGCTTATTTTGCGATAATAACAATGGCGAAAATTTGTACAGCTGATTTTTATCTGGTGATTTGTGTTGTTTCGGCGAACTCGGATTAAAATGAAAGATAATTTTGTATATACGTATATAATTTTTAATAAGATTTATTGTCGTTGAAAAATTCGCGTCCGTTTGGCAAGAGATTAAACATGCTGTATACACTTAATAGCCTCTGGTATGGATGTTCATTGCGTGCGCGAATATTGTCGTTTAATCAATATTCGTCAGTATTAACAAGCGATAAATTCGTCAATTCGACGCAGGCTTATTTATTATATGTATATGTTTGAATAAGAACATTTATGCATATTTAAAGGCAGTAAATTCACGGTTGACGCAGAAGTTTTCAAATTTACCGGCAAAATATTTATAGATATCCGACGTTTGAAATTGCACTAACATACATTATCCGACAAGTCATACATAAATTAAATCTTAATTGTAACGTTATCTTTATAACTTATATTGGAGCCCGTAACATATATATCACGAGCCATAATACGTGTTTTAGTACAAAACTACTTTACTTGCAATTAATTTCAAATTAACTTTCCAACTAACCCAATTACCGTGTTATATATATACATCTCCTCTCCAAGACGCCGAAGCTCGCCCAAGTCGTCGCGTATCATTTCACATGCGGCATCTAATATTGAACATACCCGACGTCGAATTACGCGCGCGCGCCCACTTCTAAATATTCGCGACTGACCTTGCCCGACATTAGCCTCGACATCCTACGTAAGCCAATGTGCACAGTTCTCGTTTCATCCCTCGCGGAAACTTCCAAAAACATCTTCAAAATAACCGCCTTCTCTCTCTCTCTCTTTCTCCCTTCCTCTCTTACAAAAAACCACTCGAAACGCGCGTAAATTGGACTCGTGCCGACCAACGACTACGACGACGACGACGACTCTGTCTCTCCAGTGGCACGCGAAGAATATCTGCCTTCGGAGAGCCGTTTGCGCAGCTCGGCAAAAACGCCACGCGCAGTTTTCCTCTCGGAGCTAGGGGGATATTCTCTTCTCTCGACAGACCGTTCTCACCTCGAGAGAAAGCGAGAGAGAGAGAGAGAGGTGGAGAGTTCGTGAGTGGAATTCGCCACGGGAACGCGAGAAACTCCACCATCACCCCTCCTACCCGCACAGTGCGAGACGCCAGAGTCGGCCTCTGGAATTAGGTGCAGCAAGACGATACCGGCCGCAATTAAAGCCCCGTGTAACCGCGCGAGTGCCGTGAATTGAGGAGAGAGAGAGAGAGAGAGAGGAAAGGGTGAGGAGGAAGTGCTCTTGCGGCGAGAACGATTGTGCTGATTTCCCATCCAGCAAACTTTTGTATCGAGAGAGAGAGAGAGAGAGAGCGAGAGAGACAGAGGGTGGAAGGATGCTGCGCGATTGCACACTAATGTGAAAATAATTTTTCCGACGCGTGCTGTACATACGATAAAATATGGAGCTTTATAAATTACACCACTTAATGGCAAAATGTAAAGCTTATTTTCCTTATTCAGTATATTTATATTGGTATTTCGAAATTTAAAATATATTCTTTAATTAAGAGATCGTAAAATTCTGTTCATGTTATATAAGAGCTACTGGTGCGGGAATAAAACGATTACTTAGGGGACACCTTAAGAAAAATTAATGCCCGTTGTTAAATGTATGCGCATCTCAAGTATGCAACGGAAAGGTTGTTAATTTATGCGTCGCACGTATTGTGAATTCGCATAGCTGGAAATTCACGAGCACACGTACGTTAATATCAAACGTACTCTCAGATACATGCTCTCTACGTATGGATATTAAATATGCATTAGAGCACGTATGCGTAATTTTTTTTATAAAGCTTTTCAAATATTTCGGTATCGAATAAAATACGTCGACCTTATATATGTATAGTGAGCACGTATATATTCTTGAATTTATATTGATACTTTTCAAACGTATATGCACGTATCATTAGCTTTATGCTGATTTATGAGAGTTTAATTTTATTTTAAACGCCTACAGTAAAATACAAAACCGATCGCATAATTCTTTATGCACTTAAGTAATTGTCCAGCGGGAAATTAATGGCTTCGTTCTAGATAAAGTTCGTTAACTAAACTTAAATCGATTAGTTTGCAATTATTTACTAAGAATGCATCTAAACTATTTAATAAAAAAAAAATAAAATATATAAACAGTAAATCGTTAAAGTGGCCTGTAAAACTCTAGATATACGACAAGACATAAAAGCCCAATTATGAAAAAAGTAAGCTATTTTTCATTAAATTTTTTATGTACAATAAAATATGGTAGCAGTATAGCAGAAATAGTATAAATCACAATTGTTTATTGCGATAGAATTCGTGGTCGAAAGTCACAGATGTTAACTGAGAAAAGAAGTCTCGTGAGAGTCATTCTATAATTTATATTGGCGTTGTCAGCGTGATAAATGCAGTCTTGGCCAATCAAAGAACTCTTCTGGAAAAAGTATCGCGTGACAGCGGCAATATAAATTGTGAACTGACCCCGGAGAGCACAAGTCAAGGTTCTTGGTATAAAAAAATTGAAAGGAAAAAGTTCCTAGTACTATTACTACAACTACTATAGAAACTAAGAAGAATATTATAAATAAATAATACATTTTTGTTAACTAGTTTCATTTACTTTTTGTTGCTCCAAATGTTTGGTACAATTTTTTAACCAAATTCATAAAAAGCTTTCAGTATATATCTAGATACATGCAGTTTTTAAGGCTAGTTTGAAGTAAAAAATCGCGGAAAATTACTTTAACAATCAATTGTAATGTCAAGCTTAAAGTGTTCTAATTAATACAGATGGATATTTTTCATTAATAAATTAGAAATTCGGAATTAATAATTTATTATTAGTAATTTTACTACAATATATAGTAAATTAGAGACTACTTCAAGTATATCTCACCTTATTCCAGGGAGGATCGCAAGCTCGCTCTAATCATAAATACGACACGCGCAAGACACGTTTAAGCGCGACTTTGGCCGCCGTGGACTCGTAAACTCGGCCTCAGGGTTAATCGCGCACGGGCACAGCGTGCGTATATATAGTATATATCCACTACTCTCTCTCTCTCTCTCTCTCTCTCTGTGAGAGGGACACTTATTAACTTTACATCGACGCACGAGCATTACACTGTACAAGAGGGTTGCGGCCACGGGAAAGCGTCGTTTGATGTTTCCCGCGAGTGAGATCGCTAATCGCCATAAACGTAAATTCGCCCGACGCCCTATTTATCTCGTTAGCTCTCGGTCTCCGCCCTTCTTGTGCCACCTCCCAGCAGACGTTCCCGATACATTATGTACTACGCGTCCTCGGGAATAATGAAGGCATGCGCACGCGCGTGGCCCTAATGTCCCTACGACACTCCTGAGATGCGTTCTATACCTCTATATACGCGTGTGCGAGCGCACGTGACATTCGCTGTGTAAGGAAAACGAGGCGAAGAAGAAGGAAGATTGATCGATTCTGGTTTATTTTGTCGAAGGGTGTCGATTTGGTGCTGATTGTGTTACGTGTGGATGGGAGGAGGAGGAAGTACGAAGAGAACCGAAACTTTCGGAGATTCGAAAGAGAGATTATATTTACGCGGCGGGTGAAAGTTGCCGGGCCGCGAGTGCTGTAAAGTTTGATTCCACCAACGGGAGGTGGAGGAACCGAAGTTGCACCGGGAATTCTTCGCTTTCGAGCGAACCTGATTATTCGAAACTCCCGGTTTATGTAAAGGAGAGGAGGCCACGTGCTCGCGGCGCGATAAAGATTGAGTGTATACTCGAGTTTTACATCTTTTACGATGAAATTAATTCTAATGAGAATCAATTGGATCGAGGAAGATTCAAATTGAAGTTGTATTTTACTGGTATGCAAATAAATAGAATTATTATAATTGTCGGAAGAATATAGTGGAAGTAGAAAATGTTTGGCTTTAGTCAGACTGCCGCGTATTTCTTTTTGATGTACAATTATTAAAAACTAAATTTAACAAAAGATATACATATTCGACGTGAAATACTTTCTTAATGGAATATGTATATTTGCGAAACTTTAAAAGACCATTCGCGTGTTCAAACACCGAGAAAAGCTTAAAATTACTAGCTCGCGCGTATGCATGTCAAAGGCGACGCACAAACGAATGAGAATACAGTTGACTATACGCGCGGAAAAGCAAGAAAAGCAAGGCAAACAGCTAGTTAAAACGATCATGAAAAAGGCGAAGGTAAAAAGGAAAGGAAAACAACTGGAGTGGGGAGGGGGAGGGAAATATCAAAGAAAATATGAGTGAGAACGAGAGGACAAAAAACAAGCACGCAACGAGCGACTCAAAGTGAGAGAGAGAGAGAGAGAGATGGAGAGAGAGATTCTCGGTAAGCTCGTAAAAGCGAGTGCTCGACGGCTGGTTGAACCTCGGAGGATGACAGAGAGGAAGAGAGAGAGAGACAGACAGAGAGTTAATCCTCTAATTACATCGATGCGCTTAGCGCAGGTCTGCGCGTACCAACTCCTTGATGCGCGAGAGCTGCTCCGATCGTTAATTAAAACAGCTGCGAGCTCAGCTCCGTCCCAAACTCTGTCTCCGCGACAGCGCGCGAGCGAGCCTTTAATTTTATGAACTCGGGAATAACAGAGCACGAGAAGCCGCGGACCGCGCCGAAAAGACGAGGGAAAATTGCGGATTTTCATTGCGGCGATTAAGCCGCGGGAAACGCGTTTTTCTCTCTCTCTCTTTTTAACGGGGTTTACGTAAGGGCTTTCTACGATCGATCTTTCGCGCGCTGTGGGGGTTTCAGCTGCACGATGGTGTGCTCGCAAACGATCGGCTGGGATTGAGGCAATTGTTTGCGTCCCTGTGACGATTAGTAGAAAGAAGTCTAAGAGTGTTATTCTGGTTCGTAAAGATTCTAGATGATCGTAGCTATGAGAAGAAACAGTGATATTAAAGTTTTACGAACATTCAAAGCACTTGAAGTTATTTTCATACAGCGTTAATATTTCTTCTCATTTCGATCAAATATATTTAGGTCAATTTTATTTATTCAATCCGCATACAAGTCAATAGAAACTTCAAGTCGTTAAACTTTAATCTGTAAAAGGTTACTGGAGCGATTAGATCTTTAATCTTTGTGGGACAGCTTTATAGAACTTTGTAGTTATGTATAGGTGTATACATTGCAGGCTTGAAATTGCAGGACAAAAACCCTAGCAATATATACTCAAAAGGTTGCGCTCTATCGAAGGAAAATCTCGTTTATACGTAAAGTCGTTTGCCACTCCCCCCCCTCCTCCTTTACGCATTTCGCAACTCCAATTATTTTTTCACTCAAGAATATTTTCAAAACTTTTGAAATTATTCTACGAATCTGGGTTAAAAGTGCTAGAAGAAAATTTGCAAAACGCAGCTGCTGGGAAAAGTCTTTTGATTTTTCAGTCGCAGTGCATTCAATATCTTTTGAAAGCCCTCTCCTCGTAATGGGAATTCTGCTCACGTGTACTTTAAGACTCGTACAACGCTCAAAAGCGTGAGAGAGAGGGAGAGAGTGGCGATTTCAAATTAAAATAGCGAAATAAAACTGAAAAATGATTATTTCGGTATAGCTCTCAGCTGTATTCTGAGTGTCGCGCGCTTTGCCTTGTTTTCCTTTTTCCCCTCTTTTGATTTTAATTATTTTCGACCTTTTTATAAGCATCTTACCGTGAAATCTCTACCTCTAAAAATAAATATGAACATAAATTGAGCGAGCTACATCTGAAATGAGTAGTCCTTTTTTTTAATTCAAATGTATGTATTTAACGACGGTTCACGTTAAAACGAACGCCGCTTTCCAATTAACTTCCAATTAAAGTGAAGTGGCTGGTACCGAAAATAAAACGCGTCAGTAATAGCCTATATACCTATATGTATATACGTAGCACAGGCTCATCAAAAAACAATTATTCCTCGAACCCCCCGCACCCCGAGTGAGTCATCGTTAAGCACGCGCGCCTCGCGTACATATATATAACCGCGAAAATTCCCCGGAACAGTTCGGCACGAGGGCCATGACGCGTCAACTTTCATTAGACCCCCGATGCGCGCGGGAAACTTCCGGCCATTCCTCGCAATCGAATTCACCCGAATTCCCAAGCGCGCGTGGCGGCGTCTAACAGCTGCAGAGCTGGTCCCTGTATGTATGTCTGTGGGAGATTCAGGTGCGGCAATGGCGAGGGTGGGAGCTTCGCCGAGTCGAGCTTGATCGACGACACCCTCAACGGGAATCCCCGGACGGAGGCCGAGGACTTGGCTTGTTCCGTGGTGGCTGACGTCCTACCTGAGGGCGTGGACGACAACGTGGATGACGACGGTGACGGCGGCGACGACGACGATGAGAACGAAGTCGATGTCGGCAACTCGGATGCTATTATCAGAAAGTACGTGCGCATATATTTGATTATATGCGGAGTCGTCCGTCTATACAGTATATAGCACATCCCAGCTCCCACTATAGCTGTATATTATATATTTATATATCTATATATCTGTGTGCGCGTCTGCATTCGTATAGTATATATACATGTATATTACGCGCTATACTGTTGCGCATTGTGGGCGTTACTGCGTACTTCGTGCGTATATATATATGCATATATATAGAGACCAGTGTACATGCATCGCTTGTTATGCTTTCGTAATTTTTGGGAGGTGTGTCTGTGAAAGTTGATTATTTCATGTATGCTTGTACTGCTTTTATTATACTATATAAATTTATAAATATGTATATCAACCGATATTTCAACAACGGTGTTTTGAGAAATAATAAATTTAAAATATTGGCTTAATTAATTGTACTGAAAAAATGGTTGAGTTTTCAATAATCAAACAACTTTATATTTATCTTAAAAGTACTTAGTTTAAATATCTAATCTAATCTTTGTTTTTTTTTAATAATAATTACGGGGCTTTATATTATTATTCTACTTTAAAAACTTTAATTTAACAGATTATGAGGGTTAAACCTTATACTAATTGTCACTGATAGTATTTAAGAAATACAGATATAGTAATTTTTGCATACTCTCAATATCAAAAATAGTTATAAATTTATTCAACTTCTGTGAGATTATTTTTAAACCACCTACTCACATTGACACGCGTTTTTATGTTCTTGATGCATTAACACATGTAAAGCAAACACTTTTTTCCGTACATTGATGTTTACCAAGTATAAGCAATAAAAGTATAAAAATAAAATACAATATTGTAAAATAAATTATATCTTGAGCTTCTAAAAATACAAAATGCAGATTCATGACACTTTTCAGGTCTGCTAATCCATGGAATATGACTACATAAAACTGAAGTTCTCTGTTCTTTCTGTCTCTCTTTCCCTCTTGCTTCGTACATATATATATATATGCTTATAGCGCTTGTTCACGCTTCGGTAGCATTTGGCTTTCGTTGTACGAGAAATCCGGCCGACTAGAACGCGACTTTAACTACTGTCCGCTCGACGTGCAATATGTAGGTTTTCTCTTCGTAGTATGTAATAAGTTATCGCTGAATCTTCTATATTGTACTATTTTACAATAAGATCTTGGAATAGATTTTGTTGTAAATTTATTTATTATTTAAATAATAATGAAATTTTCTAATGACAAGGAATAAAATAATGAAGATTTAAAAGTTAAAAATACAACAGACTCTTAGCTTCTTCATGTAAAAAAAGTAATTGCAGATAATTTACCCTTCAACTTCTTTTCTAAAATATCCTCAGTTTAATGAAGTTTTTTTGCTTTAAACTGTTTTTCTTTACATGATATAAGAGTACTCTTAATAAATAAAATAGTTAAATAAACTATTTAAAATACTTGTTTGAAACAACATTAACGAAAAGCTAGTTTTGAAGCATTTAAATTCTCCTTTTTCTTTTTATGTACTGGATTGGATTTACTATTGTACAGATCAAAATGCTTATTTTAGATTCATATCTGTGACCCAAATACCCCTCGAAGATAAAAAAGAGTTACAGTTATATTTAAAGAAAAAACGTAATATTTCCTGGAATAATGAAAAAGGAGCATTAGGATGATTATAATGAATGCATCATTTTTTTTAAAACTTTAGAATTTATTCTTGGTTCAGTAACACTTATAAAATTAACTTCTGAACATTTTTGTTGTTCATTTCTCACGTAGTAGTATAAAGCATTCGACACATTGAACACATTAGTTCTTCACCCTCCTACACACTGGAAAAAATCAATAGCGATGTCAGCTTCTGCAGAGTTCGGCACATCGTGCAAGCTAGCGTCGCATGCACTCTCACGATGCAAAGTACCAACATCGAATCCTGCATTTACAAACACTGCTTTACTTACGTCACTCGCTTTCTACGTCACGTCTCTTTCTTTCACTCACTCGACATTGTCCTCCGTGTTTTGTGTCCTTGCACTATCATTTCCGTTTTATATACACTGCTCACATTGTTGATCTTTCCTCTCAAGGTGCTTTCGCCGGTGAAATGAGAAATTTTTTTCATTACAAGTACAAATCGATGCTGCGGCGTATGATTCATAAATGCATTTAATAACTCTGATTTCTCAAGGGAACAAAATCCTTCATATTTCGTATTTTATGATACGGTTCTTAACTTGTATGCAGTATCTCGAATGCTACTCTCCATCGAATACCATTACTCTAACAAATAAAATTCTTCACCAAAATTACGCGAATAAACCATTTTTCCAAACATAAAGAATAATGTACTCTTTAAAAAACACGAGTTACCATACTTCTGACAATGCCAATGAAAAAATTCACGAATATAGTCTCATCTTCATCACGCAATTCATCTTATATTCGAACTCCGGGAGAATATTGAAGCATAAAATATCCCTTGCACTTTTCGTCAGTAAATTTCTAAAGCGCCCTCTCAAAGAAACTCTTCTCCCTCGCGTGCGCGCTCGGCTCGTACTTTTCATCGAAAACTCCTCGACTCTCCTTACTGGTACGCGTGTATGCAGCAGCAGCTTTACAGGCCTGCTCTTATATAGTTGGTTTACATACGGGCGCTCGCTCGCTCGCTCGCTCGTGCATCGACCCCTTAATTAGAAGCCTTTCATCACGAGACAGAGAGCGAACGCGCTTACGTATATATACCTGCAGCGCTTTGAACCGCCTACGCGTGCAAAGTGAAAAGGGAGTCGCGCGCGAATTTCCGAGGAAGCGGGCAGCTAGGTACGTTGCTGCTGCTCCTGCTACAGGAACGGATTACCCCGCGGGCGATAGTTTCTTAATTGCGGCGCACGCTTGGTTACAACGAGGGCCGCCTACCTATGCGCGCAGAGCCTCTCGTTTATGTGAAAAGCAGCGCGCGAAGAGCTATTAGACGAGCTTATATATTATTATGGATAAAATGCAGTTACAAGTTGATGAAGTGTTTTATTGGATTTTCTGCGGGGAAAGAAGAAGGAATTTCAGTGGTTTGCGAGGGCCTGACATCGTCCACGGGGTTGGCAAGTTTTGCATTTTGGAATGTCGAGAGTGTGTGGGCTTGCAAATGTCGGCGAGGTTGCGATGTATATGCTGAAATATATATATATAGTGGTTGCGCAACTTTTGAGGAATGAGCGTGTGTGTGTATGCGCGTGTGCGGAAGTATATATCAAGCTAAGTAGTTAGAGCGGTATATTTATTGAAAAAATTGTGAGTGTACTTTTGAATGGCGAGCTTTTAATGCATTACCTGTAAGAGTAAGTTTCTGTTGTAAAAAAGCTTAATTAAAGCTAGTGAAAATCTTATATAGGTAATATATTCTATTGATTGATGCGCCTAAGTTAATAATTTAGAAGAAATTATAAAAAAAAAACTATTGAACCTTACTTGGCAACACAAAACCCGAAACGCTGAACAAAGAACCAAATAAGGCAGTCCCGCCCATTAAGAACCGTGCAAAATCTCACGAAGGAGGCGCATAAAGTACACGGTTCATAACAAGCAACGCGTAAGAGCCTCGGGAATCCTTCGCCGACAGGTGAAAAGTACTGTGAGTAACCACGTCCAATAGCCAAGGGTTGCTTGCACCTTGCAATAAAAATCCCCAGGTCGCCCCCTCCCGACTCGCGGCCACACTTAATCCTCCGCCACTTAATTTGGCGCGCAACGATGTAATAACTCGGCAAGGAGAGGAAAAAAAGTCTGTTCGCACACGCGCGTGCACACATATACACATACATACGTATCTATATAGATATATACGCACAGGCATTAAAAAACCCTTTTCCCTTATTTCTGTCTGCAGTTACTGCGAGAAACCCGAGAGCGTGACGACAGAGATGGGCGGCGTGCCACACGTGGAAGGGGTGAGCAATGACCTGTACGCGAATGTGCCGGTGAAGAGGCGTCAGCCGAAGGAGAAGCAGCTGCAGCAGGAGCAACTGCAGCAATTGCAGCAGCAGCTGCAGAACAACGTCGATAATCCAGAGAAGACGGTGGACGAGAACTCGGTCGACTCTGAGGACAAGGACGAGAATCTGCCATCGGGCTGGGAGAAGCACGAAGGTATGGAAAGGAGAGACACGTTTAATATATACGTATATAGTTCCAATGGAGCTTTGCGCAGGGGTATTCGCTTATTAGAAATTCCAGTGGCTTTGCGTTAACAATGGTAAATGAAAATATATCAATAATTAAGGAAAACAAGGATTGTCTTTATAGTGTTAACGACAGAAGAACAAATAATAGTTGATATCTGTAATTTCAATTGTAAAATATATAGACGTAATACAATATTCTTATTTAATTAATAGGATTTGAAAATTTTAGCCTGTAAAACCTGTTCGAATTCATTACTTTTGAAGTGTTGAGAACTTTATTTGAATTTCAGACAAAGATGGCCCATACTACTGGCACATCAAAAGTGGCACAATCCAGCGAGAGCCGCCAGAGGCTCGTCTTTCAAAGGTAGAATCGCGCAGAAGCTTCGTCAAAGATAACGATAGCGTAAGTCGTTATGCAAAATACTAGAAAATAAATAAACAGTGTCTTTGTTACCCCGCTTCTACTCCCCGCATTTCGAGTATTCCCATGAGCCATCTATACTCCAATTTCCGTGTATCTCCACACGTCAAACGGATTCCTTTCCTCTCTGCGAAGCAAATCGCGGATTTCGAATCTGCATGCAAATTTTACCAATCGCTCGCAAATTTATTCACTCTCCTGAAAAGTTTATCAAGCTCGACGCCGCTTCACATAATCGCATTCCCCTCGCTCAAACTCTGTTTCTCGGCTAATCTCTGGTTCTGTACTTCTACATCTACAGATAAACAATTTCAACTCACTGGGCGGTCTGGTTAACACGGTGACCCGCAGCAATACGAGTTCCGCCTTGGACCAGGAGCTCGAAAACAAGAGGAAAGAGGAACTCGCGCTAAAGTGAGTATATATATATATATACATATCGTTAAATATTTCCCTTTGAGACTATATACGAGCTGCTCGCTAGCTCGTGCACTTAGCTCTCCAAATGATCCGAGACTTTGAGCTATGTAGAGAGGAGAAAATCAGGCGCAGAATCTGTATGAAGGAATTTTCGTGATTGCAGGAGAAGGAGTTACCCAGCGCGTGCCGACTCCGACGACAGGAACAAGCCGATCAGATTCGCGGTACGATCGCTCGGTTGGACGGAAATCGCAGAGGAGGACCTCACGCCCGAGAGGAGCAGCAAAGCCGTGAACAAGTGCATTGTGGACCTGTCGCTCGGCAGGAACGATTTACTTGACGTTGTCGGACGCTGGGGCGATGTGAGTTTGATTGATGGCACAGTCTCGATGGATGTAAAACTCTTTTGTGAAAGGGAGATGGGTGATGAAAAATGTGGTTGTAAAGATATTGCCTAGAAATTCATGTGTCAGTCAACTTTAAAGTAACGTTTTTTCAAGTAAAAATACATGAATGGAATACAGGAAGATCAAATTAAAATCCAATTAATGTTTATTAAGTATAGCTAAAGTTTTAAAAATGTTTTTAACTTATCTCTTCAAGGTATCAATAACTTAATTCTTAAGTCACCATGAGGATTGTTTATTAAAAAAATTCCTTAAAACAGAGGTTCCGTAATACAAGATCCTCATGGCGATTGGAAAAGTTATCAACGCCCTGAAGAGAAGAATAAAAATATTCGAAACGCTGATCACACAATAAATTTTAGTTGGTTTTTAGTATAATTATACATCTAGAATTCATTTTTTTTCTTCAAAATCTTTTACAACACGAAAATTTAAATACATTCTTCTATATAATTTTCTTCTTAATAAAATTATATTTTAATGGAAAAAATCTACTGTGAGTAGAAATAACCGTAATTCCTTACACTAACGTTAAATTATTTTTGCAGGGCAAAGACTTGTTTATGGATTTAGATGAAGGAGCTTTAAAATTAATCGATCCAGAAAATCTTACAGTACTTAATACTCAACCTATTCATACTCTGCGAGTTTGGGGTGTCGGAAGAGATCACGGAAGGTAAAAAATTGAATTAAAAATGTATATATTTGAATTATAAATGATTTAAAAATAGATAAAATTCCACTTAGTTAACTCGTAATATGTATTAATTACTAATCTTTTTTTATCCTTATGCTCTTTCCACTGGGTTTATTCATCGTTGCAGAGAAAGGTAAAATAATAATATATTTGAAATTTTAAAATTATCCTATATCATTCGGAAGACTATAATGTTTCATGATAAATTATTTAATGACGATATTAAAAGCTTTACGAATAGTTACGAAATAGCATATAACAACATCTTGCAACTCCTTTATAGACTCTATAAAAATTGATCATTCGTTCTTCGTAACATAAAACAATGCATTAATATAGCATATAATATGCTGTAAGATCTTTGGACCTCAACTACCATTACCATCCAAAAAGATAACAAAACGAATCATTATACTAAAAGATTAGCCCCCAAAGAACCCACCATCAATCAGTCTTCCGAATGATTAATTCCCACGCACGCATATCCGCACTGCCCTCCTTTACCACTGGCCAATGAATAAACCATCAATCGACGCTCGGCAGGGACTTCGCTTACGTTGCGCGGGACCGTACCACGCGGAAGCATATGTGCCACGTGTTCCGGTGCGACATACCGGCCCGCACGATCGCCAACACGCTCCGCGACATCTGCAAGAAAATCATGATCGAACGCTCGCTGCACCAGAACCTGGCCAAGCCAGTCGACGTCAACGGCCGGACGAGCCTAGCGGCCCGGCCTACGAATCTGCCCACCGAGCACCGGCGCTTCCACAGAAACGGACAGGCCCTCGTCAGTAAGTATATGTCATTTGGGAAGTCTTGTGGTGTAGCTAAGAAAATACCGATACGAACGAGGATTCTCTCTGTGAAGTATGCATTCGTGTGAAATTTAACGATTGGATATATGTCGAATTCTTCGGAAACTTTGCCCTAAACTGGTTCCAAAAACAACCAAAATTAAATTTGGAGGCACGTCTCTAAAGTAATTTTTTTCTTGTTCTATGGGTTATAAAACAAACGATAAGAACTTGGTGCCAAAGAAAAAACGCTCATTTTCGTCATTTTTGACGATTTTCAAATACATGTAACTTTGCACTGAATTGTCCGATTTTAACCATTTTTAGCTTAAATGAAAGCTCTATCCTTGTAATATAACTAGTAAAATGTACAAATCGTTGACATATTTGGAATATTATTATTGGTTGATGATTGATGACTACTTTTCGTCAATTTTTTTCCCATGTTAAATTCCCATAAGAAAAATTGATTTGACGATAAAAGGGTGTCACAAGGCTGTTTTCTTTGGCACCAAGTTCTTATCGTCTCTTCTATGACCCATAGAACAAGAAAAAAATTACGTTAGAGGCGTGCCTCCAAATTTAATTTTGGTCGTTTTTGGAACCAGTTTAGGGCAAAGTTTCCGAAGAATTCGACATATATCAGAATGGATATAATATGAATTCAGTGGGACATTCATTTTGTATTGTTTTTTTTCCATAATTTTATGTTGTTAAAATATTTTTCATACCTATAGTGAGAATTATAGTAAATCGTAAATAATAAATTACACATTGTTTTTATTTCATAAAAATACTTGTTAGTGTTATATTTATTTATAAAACGTATACAAAAAATGCATAATAAAGAAAAATGTAAATGAACATCTGCATAATATGATATGGCTATTAATTTATTGTATTTATTAACGGTATCATCAATATAACAAATAGGTACTAGTCTATAAATGAATTATTTAATAATACGAGTAACATGACACCATTTTACATTGGACACCATGAGCTCTACCTTATTTAGGAAACTTCTTTGGGCAATATAAACCCTATTATTAAATGTTTCCGAGCTTTCGTTACAAAATGTAATAATTCATCTCGAAATTCACAATAAGCATATACTCATTGTTCATAAACACAATACACACGAATATTGCCCGCGTAATTGAGATAATCGTAAATATTAAATTATGACTGAAAATATGGAGAATACAATATACCTACCTTTTGCAAGGTATTTCCGTTTTGATTGATAATTTTACATTTTATATAATCATCAACTGCGTACTTGTGCCCTATTTACATTTTCATCATTATTGAATTTATTTAACCTACTTTTTGTCAGTATGTACTTCTGAAAATATACTTCATATGCTGTTCTCATTATAGATGTTATGATTATATTCATTTGATAAAAGTGGTAATACACACAATTAGAATCGTTAATGAGTATAAATCATTCTTCACCTTTACACTGCAACATACGATGAGAACCAAAAAGGAGTAAAATGTTTACCTCTCTATCTCTGTATAATAGCATTAAATTCCGTTTGATTCTACTGCGCAAAGAGCTGGTCGCAAATATTTGCAAAAGCACAGACAGATACGAGATAGAAAGAGATAGAACTCTGGGCTCTAAGAGCAAAATTAACGCGTTTTCCTCCCTACTCCCAGCCGTATAATTATACGCAGAGCTCAGAAGTGCGAGGTAGAGTAGGGAACCGCGCTGGCGCAGTTTCTCTAATGCGCCATTAATTTTTCAGCGCAATCCTTCCCGACGCCGATGGAGGAGCCGAAAAAGGTGTTGCGCGCCCAGTACCTCGGATCGATGCAAGTCACCCAGGCAACGGGCATGGAAGTGCTGAACGACGCAATCGACCAGATCGTAGGGAACACCCCGATCAACCAGTGGCGCAACGTCAACGTCGCCGTAGCGCCCAGCATGATCTCCATTCTCACGCCAAACGTAATTTGTCCGACTATCCCATCGCCAAGTCATTAGGCTAATGGCCAAGTTCGACGTGGACTTGACAGGCGCGTCGCGAACTCCATTGAATGTATTATAGATTCGGGTGTCGGAAATTTTCCGAGAATACAATATGTACTTGTATTAAACTTTGACACTTTAGCCACGGTAGCGCTTTTAGAGTATTCAGTGACATTTAAATTTTATCGATTTATTTTTTAAAAAATTCCAATTCAAAAGATAAAAATCGTCAATTTTATTTGAAATAAATTAAATTACTCGAAATATTCCAAATGAAATAACTGCCCATCCATCTCAATGCAAAAACCGTGCGGTTCGTCGTTTTAGAACAATTTTTTTACGAACCAATAGCCCATATTACACCAACGTCATTCGTTTTCAATATATATTGAAACGCGCGCAAAGAAAAAAAAAACACGGCAGCCTACTTTTGCACTATGGTGTGTGCATAGGAGAAAATTTCAGTTGAAACAATTTTCGTGTTCCAGGACGACAAGCTAATAACCGAGTGCCGGGTACGCTACCTATCGTTCCTCGGCATCGGCCAGAACGTCAAGCAGTGCGCCTTCATAATGCACACAGCCCAGGACCTCTTCATCGCCCACGTATTTAACTGCGAGCCAAGCAGCGGCGCCCTCTGCAAAACGATCGAAGCTGCCTGCAAGGTACAGAGTCGTCCGACTGTATACTTTATACATACATATATATTTATACCGTGCACGTCTTACCCTCTCCGATAAGTATGTTAATGTTTATACATATTCGCCGTAGCGCGGAAGAGATAACACTACCGGCTACTTTCTTCATGTTTATTCTAAAAGTAGCGCTTCCTAGAGACGTAGATAATCTTGTCTTCTTTATTGATTTTTTAATTTGAAATTAGGTCGGTGCAGTATGTTACATATAACGTACTTGAACGTTTCTACGAAAATTTCATCGATTTTCAAGCTATAACTATTTCAAAATACTAATAATTTTGAACTTCGACGTGAATTATTAAATGTAAAATTAATATATTGTTTTTTTTCTCTTTCTTAAAATAAAAATGAGAACAACAAAAATAAAGATAATCGATGTGTCGTCGAGTGAGGCAGCATTATGGCATGTTACGTAACTTGATGATTTTTTAGCTGAGGTACCAGAAGTGTTTGGACGCGCATCCACCGGGCTTCAGAAACGCGAGCAGCGTGAACACGCCGAGCGGCCGAGGTCTCGGCGCTACTCTCAAGTCCTTCGTCGGCTCGCTCACTGGCCGGAAAAACAAGGCGAACGAGTCCTGAGACGAGGCTCTCTCGCTGCAGGTGTGTAGTAAGAGCGCTACCGCTACTACTTCTACTACTACTACTACTTCTACTACTACTACTACTACTACTTTGCGTGATGGATGTGCGAATGCTAAGTATAAGGCGAGCATCGTAGGACGTTACATCAAGCCATGACGACGGGACGGCCGGTGCGTCGCGATTTTCCGCTAGGTTAGAGCTAAAGCTAAAAGCTAAGAACCTGCAAAAAAAAAATTATAATAATAATAAAGATGAATTTTTGTAAACACGGCCGACGTGAGGTTTGCACTTTATTAAACAGGGCCTGCAGTCTTCTTGCAAGCTCGATTTTATTATATTCAGGGTTTATCAAAATTATTACCGAGATAATATTATATGTATATGGTCGTTTTCAATTGGTTTATCTGTGTGTCTATTGTTGTTGTGGTTATATTATATTATATTTAGCTTCAGAGAAACAAAAGCATACTTTGTGATCTGACTGGAGCTGTCTAGACTTACCTGTATATTATTCTGTCGTGAGTTGTTGTAATTGTTTATTGATTGCCCGGGGTATGTTTTTTATGTCGTATTATTATTTGAATTATTCAAAAAGCATCGGTGCACACCGATGACTTATTGACGTAGCGATATATAAATGTATTTTTGTTTTTAATCTATATATAAAACCTATGCATGCGATTAACTCGAGCAGATGAAATATTTCAAATACATTCCGTAGCGAGTATTTCAATTCAATGCTCGCGAATCGATACCGCGGCGGTAAGTGCTTCTGCGCCGGGGCAGCTTTTAGCAGTTTGATTAGTTACATGAGTACGGTTCGTTCCGAGGCAAACATTTCACGAAAATTAACTTCGTTACTACATTGTCATTACGGAAATTGATTTAAAGTGAACTTTAGCCGAACATTATATGCACCGGACCTACAAGTACAAAGTCTAATGCAACCTGCATTATTCAACTTATCGGATTAATACGAAATTAGACTGCGAAGGAATGGAATTTTCAATTTCCTGTCATTTTATTCATTTCGAATGGATCTCAATGTGAGATTCAAAACTAGTTTTAACTATTTTCAGAGCATGCATATTAAAATTGTCATTTTATCAGTAAATTATCAGCAACTTTCGACTTCATTAAAAAAAAACCTTTACTCATTGATCATTGCTAATTTCAATATTAGAGTGCAAACTCGCTTAGCCTCGACTATACACGTTGAAAATATCACATATGTAAAAAAAATGACCGCATTATCAACCATGTTGATATGGTCATACAGCACTAATAATTTTAATACTTCTAACTGTTTTTATCACTTTTTTCATTATTTTTATTTGCACTTCACTAATTATTTAATCATGAACTGAAAATGATATAGTGTGACGATTTTTATAATAATTAAGAGAGTACATTAATATCATTGCTCTTAAGTTACAAGAAAAAAAAAACTTTTTTTGGAGTTTGAATTACAGAACTGAACATGTAATATTTTCTTCGTGGTTTCACTTACACTATCCGTCACATTCAGACATCACGAAATTTTGTAAATTGAACGTTAAGCAGTTGGTATGTTATGTTTAAAAATGTTTTTTCTTTTGTTTTTTCTTTATTTTTACTCAATTTGCTTTCATTCTAATCCCATATAAATTTACAAAATTTCTTTGCAAAAGCACATCACAATGGTAATCACAATTGGAACAAAAAGTAACAAAAAAATCTGAAATAATGGAAAAATAAACTCTGTTCTCATAATCGACATGTCATCGTGCACAGGAACTGTGGCCACTACCTGCCGAGCGAGAGGTCATCAGACACAGACACTTGCAGTCGCCCTTGACCCTCAAGTACTTCGGAGGATCACCGCCGAGTGCCTCGCTCAAGTCGCTGCTCTCGCCCTCCCTGGACACGAGGCGCATCCAGCTCGCCCGCTGGGAGAGCAGCAACTCCTAAGCGCGACCCCGAAGATGGCCCGACGCAGGGGACGACGACGAAGAAGACAACGGCGACGACCCGCTCACATACGCGCGCACGCGCCGTGCGATAGAATGAGAGTGAGAGAGAGAGAGAGAGAAAGAGCGAGTGGAAGGCTGCGCATTTTTTTAGCTAAATTATAAAAGGTGGACTACGCTTACGTGTCTCGTGTTGATGTATTTACAAGGAAATAAAGGGCAAGGAGGCAATGTTACGTGTTTATAATACCGTAGAGAAGAAGAGACGGAGTGCGGCGCGCGCACGCCTTCGCTTCCTACGCGTCCCCTAGGAAAGAGAAAAATAGAGAGAGAGAGGGTGAGTGGGAGAGAAGAATAGACGAGTGTAACTGAGAGCGCTATACGCGCGAGGGTTAGGGGGAGCTAGTTTCTGTACATATTCGAGACTATATAAGAGAGAATCTTCGATTATATGCGCTTTCAAGGACAAGTCCAACTGGCAGAGTCGACGCAGACGCGCGAGAGAAAGAGAAAAATAGAAAACAATACGACACGTTGCATATTCGAATTGACCTGTAGTAGGACTAATTAATAAAATGAGATGAGAAGGTGAAACAAAATAGAGTCCCACCGGTGTTTGAAACAAACGCGTTTAGCTAATAGGGAATTTATTTTTTATGCCGATAAAATAAAAAAAATAATAAGAAAATAATAATGAGTGAAATAGATGTGGAGATGAAGGAGTCTAAAAAAAGTATTTAAGAAAATTGAAATAAGTGGTGAAAAAAATGGATGAGGCGAGCAAATAGCGATGAGCGAAATTTTCGTGCGCGCGTCCGGAATGAGATGGAAGAAAGAGCACGAAGCTATGAGTGGATAATGTAGAAGTGTGAGCGCGCGAGGAGGTGGACAAAATAAAGAGAGAAAATAGGACTACGATTATAATACGACAAATATACCAGAGTGCGCGATCCCTGACGTTATCTCGTTTCAAAGTTGTGCGCGCTATACGGATAACAAACAAAAAAAATTATTAATATATATATAAATATTATATGAATAAAAAAAACAAATACAAATAATATGGAGTATTATAACATACACACACGACGAAATAAGAGATGTATAACGCGCGAAGCGACGCGGAAAAAAAACTGTCCCTTGCGCGCGCGGTTACAGAAAAACTTGAGGTTCGCGCGAGTCTATAATATAATATATAAAGAGACGCGTGTGAAAGAAAAAAAAACCCGTAGAAATTTCTTTTCCTCTTTCTCTCACTCTATCTTTAAAATACGTAAATGTAAGAAGCTTGAGCGCTGTATAGGACAAATGAAAAAAAATATTACTGATCGTAGGCCGAAAGAGAGGAGAGCCTTGAGTTTTTCCTTCCGCGCGCGCGCACAACCGGCCGCCCGTGTATTGTTGGACACGGCGTAATATACAACAAGACGCGCGATCACTTCTCACCGCATATGGCACACATATACACACTTCTATACACACTTTGTACTCGAAACGAAGAGCAAATCAGAAGAAATCGAAGAGAGAACGATTAAACACAACCACACGTATAATATACGGGAGCACGCGGTGACGAGTGACCCTTATAATAGAAGATAACACAAACACATCGTACTAAAAAAAGCAAAATGAAGATTTAAATGTAGGCATAGAGCGCCGTCTGATGAGTCAACTCACGACGTGTTGTATATGCCATTTTCGAGTTGCGTTAAAAAAAATCTATATGCTTGGTTCAACTGTTGAAGATCAAACGTTTTCGCGAAAAGTCAAGAACTCCAAGGACGAAAATCTCGGAAATGTTATATTATATTGTTTCACATTGTTTTTACAGTGATGAATTACGCATATGAAGTGCAATATGATGGAAAAAAAATTGTTATTGTATGTGTATACTTACTCGATAGGATAGTAATTTTGTTAAGTGAATGATTTGCACAGTCAACGCGAGTGAAAACTTTTGATATATTGACGTTGAATCGGTTCGCGAGCGTTCCTATAGTTTTTTTTGCAAATTCTAAGCGCAATGATGAAAAAAAAGAAACTTATAGAGAGGAATAATAAATAAACCTGTCGAAAAAAAATAATTAATTAAAAAAAAATTGCATAGTCTGCGCAGGACGTCGAATTTACGGTGAAGAATGACAAACTTACGCGGGACCCAGGATGACGATTCCACAGTAGGATAGGGTTAAGAAAAAAAAAAATAATAACAGACACAAACAGAGGAGAATCCGAGTGCGAGAGACTGACGATGAATGAAAGAGAATCGAGTGAAAGATAACTGCGAAGTGCAAGGTTGATCCTCGAAGGATATAGATTGATGTAATTGTTTTTACCGATTTTTTTCTATATATCCTTTGTTTGAAGATACGAATCGACACACTCGCGAAAACTGAGAAAGAAAGAAAATATGTTAGAATTTAAGAAAGAAAGAAAAATTAATAATGTCCCGGGTTAACCAGATAAACGTGCGTAATGAAAGAAAGGTAATAAAAAGGAGAGAAAGAGACGTATAAGAGATGGCGTAAAATGGAGCGAAGGTTGCTAATAGTGTTGTAAATAATTGACGTTTTGCCGGATCCAGCTTCAGCGACTTGAATGTAAATACGTATATCTAAAAGAAACGCTATGAAAAAAAAACTAATACAGCCACGTAAACACATTCACGCATACAAAAACACACATACAACACACTCCCGCACTTGCTAATCCAAGTCCCGTGTGAAATAAACGACAATTTTCGTAGAAGACATTTGCAAGAGTTAACCAAAAAAAGAAAAGAAAATACTTTATGCACCTCTGCTCAATGATCGCGCCAAGCATCAACACGCGCGTACACACTATTTATATATAGTTTCCAGCTGCGCACGCATGCACTCGCAGGCTGCACTATTACACGAACGCGCGCGCGTATTATATACACGTAAATGGGCATTTTCGTCGTGCGAGTTATAGCTTTGAAACAATGAAAGGAGACGCGAACGCGCGCGCGCGCTCGATATTATACAATAATTCAATCCGGTTGCGTTCGTTTCTTCCATTCTCGTGTGGTACAACTTTGTGCGTGTATACACGCCAGTTGTATACATTCGGGCAAGCAAGCGAGATGGAAAATTCGTTTGAGGAAGGAAAAAAAGAGGTCGACGAAACGACGCGTTCTCGTGGAAATTGTGCCGCCGGATCAGAATCATCCGGAAAATTGAAAATTCGTCAGTTCTTTCCCACGCGACGGCGCGGGCCACTATATATTTCCAAAAAAGGGGGCAACACACGGTACTAAAGAAAATACTTTTAGCGAATGATTTTTTCTCAGCGCAGCGTAGGCCGTATTTTTGACTCATTTACATATAATAATATAATAACACACCCGAACGAGATGATGGATGCTAATGTGTCGAAAAGGGAATGTGTAAGGACGACGAGGGAAAGAGAGTACAAGTGTTTTATTATGTTGTTTTTGAAAAGCCGCTATTTTCTTAAATGATGTAAAAAAGAAAAAAAAACTAAGGGGGATGCTTGTCATCGCCAAGCGTATCAACACCCAAGTGCAAAGAGTGGGGAACTTTTTTTACTACTTTCTGTTAGTGTGAGTATAATATTAAACATGTTGTAGTCATGATTTTTTTTTTATAAAAAACTTTATATAATAGTTGATATGATTGTATAACGGATAAACGATACTTTTCATTGTTTAATGTAAATACCAAATGCATCTGTACGTTGATTTCCAACATTTCGTAGAATTAGCGCTTAGTCTTTGAATAGAGAGTACACTAATACATGTATTTTCCGTTCGAACGCGAATAAAACGAACGCGAAGGGCAAATTTTTGAAGGTGCAAGACGAAAATCCACATTATATAAGAGCCAGCAAGGAACACGCAATCGAATCGTGAACGCATAATCACATAAACACACACTCACAGAATCACCTGTATACCTATTATACAACTTTCTCTAATGGCGTTCACCCGAGAGAAGGAATAAATATAAACACACAAACTATACACGTCGACGCGCGAATACTTACACACAAGCATAGCTTTAAAGGAATAAAAGAAAAAATTCTGTCTCTTCGTAAGCGTTGAGGTTACAGACCGCCGACACTAAAAGATAAAAAAAAAGAGAAAAAAAACAACGCGAGGAGCTGACGTTTCTCCGTGCGGAGATCGATAATTATATCTCTCGGAGCAGGAACGAACTCCTCGCGTCGCGCTGAAAACTAGCTTATAGCGACCTACTGTATTTAATGTGAGATGTATTACGTACCCTAATTGAAAAAAAAAATGGAAACAAAGCTGATACGATAGTGAAGAGTTGTTCTGCACAAAAAATGCGATGCTTTATGGTATTATAATCTTTCGAAAAAAAAAATGAAAATACTGTATCCCCTAAGATCTTTATCATTAAACCTCGTAAACTGGTTGCAGAATCGAGCGTGTATTTCGAGGAAAGAGTCCTCAGTTCTTCGCTGTTTATATATCGATGTTTAATTGTACAATTGAATGACAATGAGAATCGAGAGGAAAAAAAAGAGGTCGACTGAGGGCTGAGAATTTTGGGTCGCCGAAATACACACTTGGTTCAACCTTGCGTTCGCTATATGATTGTCAACTCTCACGGTCGTTTGTACAATTATAATTGTCATGGTACATTTACCTACCATCGCGCCCAGACAGCCGCTATTTACGAAGTTAAGAGATATATCAATATATCATCTGTCATCGTTGAAATGCTGTTGTAATTGTTAAATACTTATCATCTTCGTCATTGTCGCGTTAAATAACAATTGATAATGTGTCGCGCCGCACCGTTGCTTTTCTCATCTTTATATCCCGCCATTACGTCATAACACATACACACATACACGACAAAGGATCTCACAATAAAAAAAAATTTTCGTTCGTCCTTTATCCTCTTTCGTTGTTTCGATCATTATTTAATCAATATATTATATATAATACATATATTATATTCGTCGACTCACCGCTAAGTAAGACGATAATTAAAATGAAGAAAAAAACCGAATCAATGCGTCAAGCTGAAAAATCTCGCGAGTAGGTGAGCTTTTTTCTTTGTTAATATTTATTGCGATCGTTATTGTCGACGATCTATGATAAATAAGTGGTTTTGCAGTAAAAACTGAGGGTACTGCGAATGTTACCAGAAAAAAAGAGAAAAAAAAAATAAATAAATTTCCACTCGTCGATGTAGACATTCGAGTGGACTCTTGTATTGACGAGAGAAATTATTGAGATTTGCTAAATGACGATGTAAGGCAGGAAAATGTTTGCGAGTTTACGTTTTGACGCGCACCAGTACACGAATACTATATTCGAGAGTAAATAACATCTTTATTAATGAAAAAAAAATAAAATAAAAAATAACAGAGCTTGCACGCTCATTTATATGCGTAGTCAAGACGATTGATGATTATCATAAGTTCATAAGAGATCAAGTATTATTGTATGAAGCAACCGAATGACATAACACAATGTAACTACACCCGCCTCTTGTGAATAAAAGTCTATTTGTTTCTTTTCAATATTCAAATAGTATGTTCCATTTCCTTACCTTCCATAAAAAAAATTTTACTATCGTTATTACACTCATTACTTTTGCAGATTAAAAAAAATAAACGAATGAAGTAACTTATACCACTATTAAATTTATTCTTTTAAGATATTGGTTAAAGACAAAAAATAAAATGATATAAAGAATATAATAAAATTGATATTTTTAAATTCTTTTCTTTTGTCACTAGAATATATTTTCATGGTAATAAAATTGGATCGATTGAAAATTTATTTTTTTTTTATTTGAAACTAAAAAGAATTATCATTTAAATATCTATACATTCGTTTTCACTGTAATACGGAAATGACAGATATACCTGGTTAATATAAATGCAAATTCATCAAGCCGAAAATTATACTTACCGATTCATTTACTGTCTATATGAATGTACATTTCAATATCAGTAATTCTAAAATATGCAAAATGTAAAAATATGGAAATAATTTTTAATGTAATAAATGAATTCGAGCAAACGTATGAAGATAATTTTGTATTTAGAATAAAAGTACACAAGTTTCTAGTGCTCTGAATTCATCGTTTTATTTTATTTTGAAAATATTAAATGTAATGTTGGGATTTATTTTTAAGAACAAATGCAAATTTAAAATAATATTTATATTTCAATTTAAAATCGTTATTCAAATATTCAGGTATAGGATTTTATCGAATAAATAAATATCAATTAAAATAGAAAGTTAGAATTTAATCGCCGGAAATTACGAAGTGACAATAAAATTAAACGATTTCAGTTTCTGATAAATAAAGTACTTTACTAACAATATTGTAATAATTTTTTTTGTCATTTAAATGTTCTAAATTTGCACAATGTCTGTTTCGTCCTTAAAGCGAAGTCGTTAAAATTGTGAAAAGTGAAGTAACGAGCAGGATCGTCGAATAAAGTACTTTATCCCTATATTTTAATAATATTAATTTTATATTATAATATATATATATTAACTATTACAATGATAAACTGCAATTATCATATCGCTCAATAATACAATCATTATCGTTATGTATGATAGTACTCCATAGGGTTTTTAATTTTCTTTTCGCTTTGTGTTCTGTGTACATACAATGTATTTTGTCGCTCATGGTGTATTTGTGTATACATTTGTCGCATGTATTCTTTTCTTTCAAATTTCTCGCGTTTTATATATAGTTTTTCTCTTTAATTGATTGGCGTGCAAACATGCAACGAGAAAAATGACACGCATCTCAAGTGCCTTTCATTATCTCATTATAAAATTTTCTCCCCTGGAGGACTAATTGAAAATAAAATCGCTGAAATAAATTCATTAAACCCTTTATATAAAAACAATTTCTAACGACGATCCATAAAAGCCATCTCATATAATACAAATTAATTGCAGCTGTCGAATTTTAAAACGAAAAATCTCGTTTGATTGCGACAAAATAATTTTAAATATTAAAAAAATCAATAAAATAGCACGCTAACAACACAAATGTTTTACGATCTGTCGATCGATTACGATATAAAACGAAAGGCACTCGCAGCGAATAAAATTTTTTAAGGGAGGAAGAGCGTAAATTCCACCCACGCACTTAATAAATCATTTACTTCATCTTTTTCTCTGTACAAAGAAAGTTAAGACGTTTACATCGTACATTCGCACTTCGTCCGTCCTAAGTCGTTAATTTAATATCAATGATATCGATAAAAGCTAAACGACAGAACAATAAAAAATAAAATATATCGTCAATAAACGAACAGCGACAAGTCACATGAGTTCTAATCTTCAGCATTTACCCTATCGTTTCGCTTTTTCTTATTTACCCTCTCTGTTCAGTTAAAAATTCGCTGCGTTCTCTGACTGACTCTTTGCTTTATAACCGCTGGACCCTCTCTCTAGCGTATTGTTCCAGGCAACGGAAGTCACGAGAGAGAAAGAGTAAAGTAATTAAAGACAATAGACGTAGAGGTTGAAGATAAAACGCGTTAAAAGCACTCTCACGGTTTCAATTTGCAAGCACAAGCATTCAAAAGCCGAATCGATCGAATTACACTAATGTCACTACGACCGTTGCTCTTTCGACACACATAGCGCGGTTTACATTTTTTTTCTTTGTTTTTTTTTTCTTTTATCAATATTACTTCTCATATAATATGCACAATTGATCTCTTTTCTTGAATTGATTCGTAGGTGAAACTCAAAGTTGAGTTCCGCCGTGTCGAGAATATCGTGGCTTTCCAAGCCTCTCGGCATTCACTTTTTCCGTAGGCCGTTTCGGAGAAGAAAGCGGAGTAGAAGGAAAGGACGATAGCTGTTTATTTATTCTCTTCGTGCTCGTCGTAGTCGCTTTGCATTAAAAGATTAAAAAGCTCGCGAGAAATTAGTCTTCTCCCGT
The DNA here is from genome assembly GCA_035583055.1 of Torymus tubicola. Lineage (NCBI taxonomy): Eukaryota > Metazoa > Arthropoda > Insecta > Hymenoptera > Torymidae > Torymus > Torymus tubicola. The sequence goes on along the minus strand of JAWWEQ010000010.1, from coordinate 18,029,645 downwards.
TTGTCGGTATTACATCTATACGTGGCAGCTATTTACGGCATTTTTCCACACAAATCTCATCGTGACATTTAATAAATGACAATTACATGATGCCTAATGGATTATATAGTTTTAAAATCTTGTATCGTTAATGAAAGAGATGCTTTGTAATAGAAAAAAATGATAACATAAAAATCGCTAGATCGCAGTGGTTATGGAGTGGCAGTCTTGAGTTCCGGAAAAATGCCGCATCGCACCCCGTTGTCCCTTTTGAATCTCCTAACGCTGATTTCTTCTCCTCCAGACTTTGCAATTTTAGCGCTTCACATTTCGGTTGCTGCTGATTGTTCTTCCTTCATTTGAAATAAGCTTTTTTTCTTTGTGGCAGTGGCTAAAAGACACATGAAAAATTAGTATGTACTTTTTGTTAATAGACTACATTAACTGTTATTATATTAACACGTGATACGTATCAAGAAGGATAATGTGAATATTGTATTAAATATCAATTCTATTATTTAACTTGTTTAAAAACTTGGTATAATTAATTGATGTCAATGATTCTACTTGATATAATTAAAATAATTTCTCATGAATCTACAAGTATTTGTATGTAAGGTGAAAATTGAAATCTAAATCAATACCTTTAAGTCGATAAATAAGACTTTACAAGCAAACTATAAGACTTATCTATTAATTATGCAAAAACTGCGAATTAATGGTAGCACAGCGAATGCTCTAGTCTAATATCAAGGTCTGCTTATTCACTTATTTTTCAATACTCTATATCTAATAATTTTTGCTAGAGTGGGTCGATTCCATTTTTCCATACGCGAATTCTTTAAATATGTTCAAGATTTAAAATGAGTTTTCGCAATTTGATATTAAAAATTGTTCGGTCCACTCTACTCTACGCACTCATTTGTAACTATCTATGAAAGTAACTCATCAGCAGTATAAACAAGCAAAACTTTTATTATCAATATAATCGAAAAATTTTCATTCGTTCATTTCCTTCCTCATTGTGGATTCCGACGACGATCGATTTGGTGATGCAAAGTTAAATGTGTACGCACCTGGGCTTGAACTACCTACGCCTCGACCGGCTTCTTCTTTTCCTTCTTCTTCTTGAGGAAGGACGGCGTTCGCAGACCCTTCTTTTTCTTCTTCTCCTTCTTGGGGGACTCCTCGCTAACACTCACGTCCTGCGACATGGAACCCTTAACATGGAAGGTCCCAACCGTAACCATAAACCTCTGTCCATGCACATGCAAATGTTGCTTCTCCTTCATTTTTTAGACGAGCCAACGAATAATACTTTCATTAAGAAGTTTAATTTTTTTTTACTATTGATGATATAATTTTCATTGAGAGTACAAAATATAATAATACGATTAATAGCTAAACACAAACTAGATATGTTTTTTAGTTGAAACTTTAACCAATCCTTATTAGATTTATTCAATCTGTAAATTATTTCTATAGAATTACTAGAATTTTTAAACGCTTTAAGTACAATTTGTTGGCTCTTCTTAACTGTTAATTGAAAAATTTCATGCAAGCAGCGTATCAGCAAGAAAGCTTAGCTTTATTCAAATAAAACAGCAATTCTAATGAATAAATCAATAGCTTTCTATGATACAATTATTAATGAATGAAATTTTAAGTAAATTATTGTATGAAATACTTCAATCTTGAGATTGTGATGACTGTAGATGTTTCAAGAATAGAATATCCATGGCATTTTTCAACATTTATGAATTTGACTATACTAAATTTTATCTTTTTTACAATAAATAATAATATTATTAGAACAAATAAATGGATTAAAAAAAATGAGTATGTTTTGAAAAACATTTATAAATTTGAAAACTATTTACATATAGGCTGTATGTGAATTAAAGTGAAATAAAATACATAATAAAAATATATAACACCGATAAAATCGTTAAATATTAAGATCCTTGAAAGAATTGTAAAATGACATTTTAAGTATTATACAACATTGAAAATTTAAATTTAGTATAGTTTACTTTTAAAAAGATATAAACGATAAAAATTATGTAAAAATGCTGTACCTCTTTGCTACTGTGCGAGAAAGTGCTGTGGTGGGCATCCGAATGGTCACCATTGACGGTATTTTCTCCTGCAACAAATTATGGACGTTAAAGCGAATTAAATCGTCATTAAATTTATATTTTGTGTTAGTTTGATGTATTAATGTGTGATAACGCGTCTTTGAATTGTTGTGAGTGCCAAAAGAATGAAACCAAGCTTACCTGTTAGTTAAAGTACCGATTTTCTTCTATTATGATGAAGAGTATCTTGGAGTATTAGCATGCTCTTATAAATATCAAACACCATAATGCCATAATAAACTTATGAAGAAGAAAGTTTAGTTTTAATTTTTTTCGAAATAAAAAGCGTATCGTCTCATGGTAAAAAGTAAAAATATTTATTTAATTTTGTATCAGAAACATTTTTAGATAAAAAACTTTCTTCCATCAAAAGTTAAGTGCCAAAAAGCTTATTGTACATGGTTACTGCAAGAATATTTGTATAAGGGTAGAGTATGAAGATAAAAATTATACAATGGAACAAATTTATATCTTGTTAAGTAATGATTTAAATAAATACAAAATTCTATTATTTTATAATTTATGAGAATACAACGGATTTTTTAATATATAAAGTTATTATTCTTCTAAACTTTACCCTTAAACAACAAAAGCAGTGAACAGTGAAAATGAAAACAAATGCTTATTAATCAAAATAATATGAAAACTTTATTACGATTGGAATGCGATTTATAAGAGATTTTATATTAATCAGAAATTTATGTAAAACGAATATTACATATAAGAATTATTCATTATACTAAAATTTAAGTAGCTTTTAATACAATTGAATTTGTATTTACTAGAAAAAATTAAGATCTATACCTATATATTTTGTAAGTACTCTTTGGCTATCACAAATAACTAAATTTCTTATAATTATTAAGTACTGTATCTTTCTTCGACTAAAGTTTGGAACTTAAACCATAACCAATTTATAAATACAACAACTATCAACTTTATATTCGATCCGTACATTTCCGTAAAACCTATTTTCTTATAAGACTAAAAATTATTCCTTGCAATCCTGCTGCAGGAAAGGTTTATTACGTTTTTCTGAATCAATATTAATTTATAATTGTTTCAGGAATTATAATTTATAATTATATTATAAGTAATATAATATCGTTTTTAACGACTAGGGTAATTTGCAACAGACACGGTTAGTCGTCACTACTATTCGAGCAAGCCATTTCCAATTTTAAAAATTCAGTTGTTTCGTATGAATAAGTCATGACTTCCAATGCAACTACATCATTATCGTTTGAATTCGCAGTAGACTCATCACCGACATTGTCAGCTTCACTATCATTTTGGCAGGTTGCATTCATATGTTCAGAAATCGTAGAGTCCGATCGATAAACTTCATTGCACGTAGAAATGTCAGCACTATCGATTCCACCACTACACTCACTCCACTCGTCGGTAAATGCAGTATGCGTAGTTGAAGTTATTTCATCGCACGATTTCATTGATGCAGAATTATGGCACGAATAAAATTCCACTGTTTTGGTTTCATATGATGAATCTAGATCAGGTTCTTCAAATATTGGTGGTAGTGTTTCAAAAGAATTATCACTTCCTGCGCCAGACTTAGCTAATTCTATGTTTTCTAATTCTGGTTCCTCTAATATCGGTGGTAATGATTGACTTGTTAAATCTGTCTCTATTGGAAAAGTTTTATCAAGATCTCCACAACAAGTACAGCATTCGTCAACTTTTTCGTACTGCAAATGCGTTGTTGCCGTTGCTTCCTCAGGATCATCTTCATTACAAATAAAGGAAGTTGACTGTTCTTCTATCACAGGAAAATCGTTTAATGATTCTGATCCAGCTTCTTGACTTAACTGTTTTATTTTCTCTTCACAGTTTAGAAGTTCTTGTTGTAGGTCAGTTATGTCATTAAGACGCTGTACGGTGTACATCTGTTCGGATTTAGCTTCGTTAATCTGCCACATATTATTTATTTCTTCTGCACGATCCATAAAACTCTCCATAAATTCTTGAATACTTTCGTCTGAATCGTTATCTCCATTTTCTTTTGCTTCGTCAGTTTTCAATGATAATTCGCCTGTATATTCAATCAAACAAAAACTTGGCTTATTGATTTGTATTAGATTACAATGTTCACTCTGATCTGTTACTGTAGCATCTTTATAATCTGAGAAATTCAGTTGATTATTAGGAGAAATTGGTTCAATTTTTATATTTTTACCAGAATCTATCTGCTTTTCTTTACTACTGTCAGATTTCGTATCATTATCCGTTGATTCAGAGGTAACTTCTTGCTCTGCAAAATTTTGAGATTCTGCTGATGGAGAAGAATTCGACGACCCAACCGTGTCTGAACTTTGAGGACTTTTTGAATTGGCAATTGCCATTTCTTCAACATCAAAATTTTCACCATCATTAATAACAGTCGTTTTACTCGGTTCTTCTGATAAACTATTATTTCTGCTTCTATTTGGAGATAAAGAATTCTTTGGCGTTGAACATTTTAAACTTATTTCATCGGTTGCATCATATTCATCTTTAAGACCTTTTAACTCTATATTCATAGATTCCTTTACTTTTTTATCAGTAACAATCCTTTTGGATTTATAATCCCACTTACCTAAACTATCCTTATCTACTACATGATAAATGAGTTCTTTAATAACATATACACCATCCTCTAATGATTCTACCATGCTTGATTCTTCACTGTTATTACTAACCTTTGAATTTATATTGTTGCCAGTATCTTTATAAGGTAGATTTCCAATAAGTTTCTTAGCTGTTTTCCTGGCGTAGTTCACTGAGATAACTTTTTCTTTTATGAAATCGCGTAACTCCGATTTAGAATAATTACTAATATCTCGAGTTAATGTTAAACAATTAACGTCAAATATTAATTCATCGATAAAGTTCTCAGCACTTGCATAAATTTCAGCATCATCTATCTCTGCAAGTAGCTGATTTACCGATGAGCTCATGTTTTTGTGAAATAGTTCATCACTAGATTTTTGCACTTCAAGATATGTAGAAGTAGGCAATTCCAAAATATCAGATCCTTGATTAGAAATGACTGACAATTGACATGATGCATTTGACACAAAAGAAGTTTCAGATAATTCAACAGTTTTATTTAAATTAATATTTTCTTTCACATCAATGTTCGAATGATTAATCCAGATATTTTCACTACCCTCTAAAATACCATCCTCGGAATTTCTTTCACTGTCTTCAAAAATATCTTCTGCTATAGTTGTGTCTTTACTAGAGTTAGCAATATCATAAGGTGGTGTAATACTATACAGAAGACTCATATTTTGTGAATCCAAATTGTATTTTACTGAATTTTCAGTATCTGCCAATGTATCAAATATTAATTTATTGGTAGGCTTGAAGTCAACATTAATACTACTCACGACTTCTGCAATGCTGTCCCGACGTGAGAATCGCCTCATTACTAAATCATCATCGCTAAAGAAACTTGTATTACAAGTTGAATTAAAATCACTATTTCTATCAATTTCGGAAAATGTAAAGTCTAAACAACTTGGTCGTCTTCTGGAAAATTTATCTGCTGATAGAATATCGTCGTCAAAGAAGTTAGTATTATCGCTAGTTATGGTTAACCATTGCAACTCGGAAGTATCAGACTTATGGGAATTTATATTCACATCTTGTGATTCAGTATTATCTTTGATTGTAGAATTGCTATCTTCAAAATTTTCTATATCTTTCTCATTCTCTAAAAACATTTTCAAACTAGCTTCAAGAGGATTATTTTCTGCATCTGTTGTGACTGGGGTTGAGTGGTTATATATATAAGAATTATTTTTACTTTGATTATTACCAGTTGGTACACTGGTACTATTGGAAATTTGTTTTTCATTATGCAATGAAATATCTAGGGGGTCTTTTACTGAATTTTCGTCTTCACTATCGTTATCATGAATATTGCTATGACAAAATACTATTTCATTCATATAATTAGTGAATTCTTCTTTATCAATTTGATCATTAAAATTTTGTACATCTTCCGACGTGTACATTTCTAGTTTTGGAACATCTTTTTTAATAATGTCAGCAACTGAATCTATACTTCCATGTAGACCAATATCTTGTTCTTCAGGACTATTAGAACAGAATTCTACTTCACTAATATAATTGTTGAATTCTTCTTTGGTTTTACCATTAAAATGTACAGTAGATATTTCATTATTTCTATTTTGTACTCCTCTTATTGAATTCTGTTGATATTGACGATTATCAGTGTGACAAAATTCTGTTTTATTTATATTATTAATATCACTTTCTGAAAATCCTTTTAAAGTATTATTTAAAGAACTTTCTGCACTACTGTGTACATAATTAACTGGTTCAGCATTACAAATATTATTTTCACTATCCGTTTCATTGGGGTTTGGAGAAAGAGTTTTTGCAATTATTTCCTTCTCTGATAAAATTGTAGATTCCTCATAAATATGTTTTTCTTCCGCAATTTCGCTGTCTTGTTGAAAAGAATTATTACAAACGAAAAATTCTACTTCATTGACATAATTAGTTATATCACTATTAACATCCGTTTGTATTTCTATCTTACTGAATGAGTTTTTATCTATTAGATTATTAGCTTTGTATTCTTTGGAACATTTAACAGAATTATTGTTTAAAGTTTCATCAGAACAAACTTCAAATTCAATTTCATTTATGTATGTATTTGCACATTTGAAATCACTAATATCTTTTTTGAACTCAACATTTTGTTTTTTATTGTTATTAATCTCATTGGATGAAAAGTTTTTGATGTTATTACTTAGTACATTTTCAACCTTATTTATTTGATAATTTCTGTTTTCAGTAAAATTGTCTTCTTTATTCGTGTCATTGTAGTTATTAATATTATTTTCACTAGTAACACTGTCGTTAGACAAGTTGATTGTTTCAGCAAAATGCATATGAGCATTTTTTCCAAATTGAATTTCATTAATTTCAGTTTTCATTTCCTTGCCTAGTTGTCTTCTCAGAGTTGAGTTTTCATTTTGATTGAATTTGGCTCGATTGTTTTTTAATTTTGATTCCACATTTGGAGAACTTGAATTTGCCACCTTTTCTATTTCTTCGTAAACCTTGTTGTTCATTCTATTCTCATAATTGTCGAAAAATTCACGACGTTTTAACTTGCGTTTTATGTTAGACATATCACGAACATTAGTGATCACTGCTCTCTTAGGTCGAGCTAATTTTTCAGTTCGTACAGTTTCAAGATAACAATCATGATACTGTTCATTCCACATAGAAAGATCTTCCCAACTGCTGTTGCTTCTACTGCTACTCAGTCTTGATACTCCAGACATTCCTGCAACCATACATTCAGCAAACACACACACATAGCTAATGTATAAATTGCAATAGAAGAAAATAAACAGTCAAGTTGGACAAGACGCAGTACGGAGAGCTCCACGCACCCCCTGATTATCAATCATTTCTTCATTAAATATCTTCAATTACAATTGTAAAAGGCTTCTGATAAACTAAGTAATATGTACAGTTATTTTATAAAAATATCTAAGAACTATAACTTTGTTCAAGTCAAAACTACATTTAATGTGAAATTAATATTTAAAATAGTATTTGTTAACAATATCAAATAAAAAATATATATTCCTTACTTTTGAAAACAAATTTAAAGATTTTATCGATAAATTTATTTTCAAAACTTACAAATTTCTATGAAAATTATTTTATCTTTTTACCATTAATATATCCAAATTGTCTACTAAATACTAAAACAAGCATACCAATGTCACACATAATTTAATTGTAATAATAAATCATAAAAAAGTATATGTAAATACTTTTAGTAATACTTAAACCTATATACATCTGACTGTTACAATAATAAACAGAATCAATCTGTTTATAAAAGATTGGTTCAGATGTTTAAGAACATAAAAACATAATATCAACCGAGAAACTAATACACAAGTGTAAAATAAAAAAATACATAATCTTTTAGCGATAATGAAATGTACTCTTAATAAGTATTATTTTATATGATACTAAATGATTTAATATTAATTTATAAGGTTCAATATAAATATTAAAATCGTAAACAGAATAATTAAGTGTAATATTGACTTAAGGTTGTATTGGCTATACAATCCCTGCTAAAAGTGACGTAAATATGAAACGTATTTTACACACTTTTTAAACAGTGAAACTATTTATAAAGTAGTGTACTAAAATTAACAATTTATAAAGTTTTAACAATCAAATTAATTTTTTTTATATTATTATTAGCTATTATGTTGTCTTAAACTTTTGGATGTGAATTCCGCAGGCTTTTAACATAAGATGATAAAATAATTAATTTTTTACTGTTTAAATTGCAAATATTTAACAATTTATGTTTCAAAATATAAATAAAATTATTTAAAAGATAGAAAATGCACTTCGTAAATCGCTTTACTTAATTATACAATAATTAAGAGCTCGAGATACTAAAACCAGTGTTGCTTTTTTACTGATATTTTCTATATTATCCCGCTTCAAGATCTTCTTAATGTATATTATATATCTATCTTTGATTAGAATGTGGTAAGAGGCTGTGATGTGCGAGTCTCCCATAAGAATACGTGTTAAATGAAAGCTATAACTTCTTTAAAAGTCTATGAATCGCTCTGAAATTTTGCATGAGTCTTTCTATTAACAAAATATACTTAGTTACAAATTTTGTAATAGATGGTATTATTTTGACTTATAGCCCATACAACCTTAATCTCTATGTATAGAAGTATACATTTTTTATAGATATTGTTACTAAATTTAATAAAAATACAGAAATGTATTGAGTTATAGCAGTATTAAAGAGCTTGAAATCAAGGCATGTTAGAAAACTTATCAACTTTAAGATAAATATAAAATTTAGTTTAACAAAAATGTACATGATGTCAAAATAGTATTAAGCCAACGATGTATGATAAATGCACAAGGATTTTAAGGATAGATGTTTAATAGCAAGAGGGTGCGAGTGCTGGAATAAAAAAAATATTTCAAGCAAATTTCAAAATAAAAAGCTTAATAAGTTAAATAAAAAGCTCAGCACATTGGGAGGAGAAAATATAGCACAAAAAGCGTATGCAAAATTAAACTGATTGTTAGTTCTGCAGAATGAAATCCCACAGAACTTACCTCGTCCATTGGCATTCCTACGAGTCATCATCTCCGAGCGGCGTTGCTCGTTGAGAAAATCAGCATTCACTGTATCACATCAATTGAATTTAAATTTACAAATGCTTAGTGACAAAAAATTTCCATTCATAGATAACCTTTATTGTGATATCAAATCAATATTATATATGACTATCAGCATTACTTTTGTGCTATGTTTAATCTATAAACTTAATTAAATTCACATAAAATTGAGAAACTGTTGACAAAAGGTAAAATAAAATTGATAACTTGACTTGTGACTTTTAAAAAAAAAATAACATTATTTCCCATAACTAATACATTCAATAACACTAATAATTACACATAAATCTGTAAACTTTTACTTTGGTTGTAATATGACATAATTTTGTTAATTAAAATTTGTATCTATGAATGTTAAAAGAACAAGTGCTAACTTAAAATTGATTAAAAAAATATTTGTGTAACGAATCTTACAGTGAAAATGTTTTTAAATAATCCGAAAAGAATATAATTTTTTTAATGTCCTTACAATAAAAAATGTGTGAAGCACGAATAAATGATAAGTAACAAATATTTATGCGTTATTGTACATATTGCGTACTTATTAGACATATTTAAACGTGTCTGGGCATTACGTATAAAAGGGAATATAAAAATGTAAGATTTTTTACATACTGACAATGCAGACAGTGGTGGCTTGAACATAGTCTCACCTGTTTTAATATTTTGTCCACACTGAGCATTTAAGTGCTCAGATGTGATATCCTCCCGCCGTGCCACTGAATTTTCCACCACCGAAGATTCTACTGACCGTTCTGCGTCACAAATGTTCATGCTCATGCATCAAATTCATGCAATGTGTAATTTTTATATTCAAATTTTTTGATATTTCAAATGAACAACGACATGAGTTGAATTTCTACATTATCTACTCTTATTTTACAACACTCATAGTAATACTCACCATCGCTAAGCACGACTTCTGGTTGACTTGGTGCAGGCACTTGTTTGGTTTCTATCCGTAATACTTTTGGCTCTGTAAAAATAAATGTAACAAAATTAGATGTAAATTCAGGCGTATTGAAAATTATTGAAAAAATTCAAAAACACGCAATTTTGCTTACCATCTCTGCTTTCTTCTTCTGTTTCTGATGGTACAGAAACTGGAGACTGAATTGGGCTTTTGGCAGTGCTTGATTCATGAGTCGCGCGACTGATGTTAAAGGACGAAAGCGCTTCGGACTCCGATTGTGATTCGTCATCTATGAATATGATAGAAAATTTATATGATATTTAAAAAAGAGCATATAAACAAAATTTATTTAAATCAATGTATATGAAATTTCGGTGTCTGATTTACTAAAAGTACGTAACAACATTTATTATTTATATACATACAAGGATCTCCTTTAGTTTTACGTTCAATTTCCTTTTTGTATTGGTCTAATTCCTGATCTGTGACGGCATCAAATGGATTCTTTGCATACGGAGTCTTGTATACCATAGCATTGTGTTGGAATCCTCGCTGAATAATACCCTTACTTGCGGCTCCGACAAGGACTACTTGTTCTCCAGTACCACTTATTGTCGCATCCTTTTAAAAGTTTATAGAAAAATTATCTTTCAATGTCGTCTCTGTTTTTTAATAGTTGTTTTATAAGTATATTTACGAACCTGCATTTTCTTTGCTTCTTCCCACGTGACACCTTCAAGAATGTGTGACTGAGGACCAGCCGAAATTTTATCAGCTCTTCGGTAATCCTTTATCTGTCAATATAAAAATATTGAAGTTAAAACAACAACGTTCAAATTATACTTGCAAGTCTTTATATCAGATACGCACCTGTTGTTGGAGTTGTTTAAATTCCTTCGGGTTTGTGTTTTTCGGTACGAACTGTAAGGCTCCCTCGATCTTGACTGGTGTGCTGCTGTGCGTCGGCGAGCCATCGGACACCCACTGCGCACAAAACCAGAAAATTACAGTCGGCCCGACCCCGCAAAAGAATTAATGTTTTAAATCAAATTTTGCTTCGTTTCCTCAAAAAACTCTTCGAATTTCACCGCAATACAATCACAATCAATTTTTGGCCACTCTATCACGCGAGCTGTGTGCCTGCTAGTCCTAAATAAAGCTTGCGGAGTCGTTTCATCGACGTTATCGTTTATGTTATAATTGCTTTACCTTCTCACATTGCGTTCCACGAGTTAAAAAAATGTAGTTATACTTTATTATTTTCATCGACAAATCTGGTTTTGTGGATGCAGTGGATGTTTCATGCCGAGGCCACCGAAAGCTTTGATGATGACCAACAGGCACACATTCGTTTAAAGAAAAGTATTTTTAGAGGTACAGATAGAGGCTATTTCATGCTTGATCGAGTACTCTAAGAAGCTACTTTCTAATAAGTGATTGTATGGGGATATTTAAGTAGTTTTGTTGTAATTAAGATTGAGCAATATTTATTTTTATTGAAACATTGAAAAGCTACAATAGATATTACTTTTCACGTTTTATACCTAAAAACAATATATACGAGTTGGTTAACAGCGCTGTGCTGAGGAACTAGACTATATAATGAGTTTTACCGTTTTGTTCGGTCACGGCATTGTCGAATTGCACAACATTTAAAAAACATCGAATCTACTTAACAAATAAGGCGACAAGATAGATTAATAAAAAATGGAATGCATTGCTTGGAATGCTCGAAGAGTTTCTACAAAATTCGAAGCAAGCTCGAAGAGCATTGAAGCAGCGAACAATGATTATAATTGATTAATATTATTTCATATCACTGAACATCATTTCATCATAGCAACGTTGATATATATATTTATATATTTGATCTTTTTAAATTCATTCATAAATTCTATATTAAAAGCGACGCCGATAAACATGTTTAACGACTTTTTAAGCGTCATGATAGTTGAGTTATTTTTTGTTTAAAATACGTCTATGTGAGTTAAAATATTAAAAAGTATTTTTGATTAAAAAAATTATTCTGTTTTATCTTCGAAAGTTATGACTTCTACCTTAGTAATCTTCTTTGGGTCTGGTGTACCAGTTTCCAGAATTTCTACTTTCTGGTAAACATTTGGTGAGTTCAACCAACGTGATCTGTCAGTTCCTTTACGTCCACCTTTCCACAAGCTTGAAAAATAATTTATAATATTAAATAGAAGTTGAGAAAAATGTGTTTAAATAATGTTAATATGAAACGAGGAAGATAATGGTTTATATAAATATTAATCTCACCCTTGCTTGTACAACTCTTCCTCCTCTAACAAGTATCCAAGAGAAGAAACAGCTGGAGGTACTTCAACATCGTTACGTGGCCTAGGAGGTTCACTTTTGACCAAAGGATGTCTGTAAATGTATCCCGTACGGAAGCCCTAAAAAATATTTTATCGTTATAGATTCATTGCTAAATGAAAATGATAAATCTATGACAACAATAACAAGTTTTATTTTTTGCTAAGTATTGTAATTATCAACTATTAATGGCAATTAATAATACTAAACAAGCACGCGATATTATTAGTAAGATTATTTGATTTTCTCTAATGTATAACCTCCATAATTGCATTCGATATAAGTGTAAGCAAACTGCCAGTAATCGCAAGTTCTGATAGCTGCTAGAGTGCTGCTGCTACTACTGCTACCGCTACTCCTGATACTCACTGCATTATCGAGCATGCGCATAAGGGCCTCGAATTCCGTGCCGCCGATGCGCCAGCGCTTTTCAAGCTTCTCAGCGAGTGGTGAGGGCTCGGCCACACTGCTGTGCTGCGGCACCGGAGCCTTTCGTGACGCTTCGTAGATGGCTTTCCTCGTTTCGTCCGTGATCAAGGCGATATTGTCAAGACCCAGGGGCATCAGTTTCAGCTGCGTCTCACATGCCAGTACCGTGTTGTAGACGTTGAAGAAGGCCTCTTCAACCGACTCGCCACAGCACAACGCACCTCGATTCGTCAGCAGCATGACTTTGTTGATAGGGCCAAAGTTACGTGCCAGCTTCTCACGCTCCTCCGAGTCCAAATTGCCAGTGTAATGATGGGTGCTAACTTCGCCTATAACAATACTCTCCTGACCAATGGGCAGAAGACCGTTTTTCGTCGACGAGATCTGAAAATAAAATATTTAATGAATAATGATTGAATTATTTAATTTACTCAACAACTTTATCACATAATTTTAATATAATAACAAAAGATAAATAAATCATTTTAACATATAAGAAAACTTTGTATGTTTAAAGGTAAATATACACGAGAGAAGCAAAAGCTATACAATTGAACACTTTCATAGAAATGCCTATTAACTTTTATCAAGTAAATATAAAATAGTTGTACGTCTGCACTTACAGCTGTGACGGATGGTGTCGCGATATGCACGATGACCTTGATGTCAGGTCTCGCCGCGTGGATCGTCGAGTGCAGCTGATAGCTGGTGATATGGACGCCGAAGTTCGTTGTGCCCTGCTCGACGACGCCGCCCTGCATGTCAGCCTTGACGAGGCTCGAGGCTGTCACCTCGTGGTAGAGAAGACCGTAAGGATTGACGAGGAAGTGCTCCTGGTCCTGATTCAGGCGGGCGGTTATCATGCCGCCGACGCCCTGCGTCCAGCCGTAAAGGTCAAGCAGCCGGAAGACTGCGGCGAGCTTGCAGCGCAGCAGCTTCTCGCCCTTCGCGTAGCCCATGCTCTCAACTCCGCGTATGTCGTTTATCGGGACGACGCAGTTCGAGTCTGAAAAGTGTTATTATAGATAATGAGTGAGCAATGCACATTAGGGAATAGATACTCGAAGTAATAAAGCTTATACTTCGTTCATCAATTATACTCACTTCTGAACACATTGCCATTAAAACGAGCTCCTTGTGGGCCCATCATTTCAGAGATCTGCTGCAGCAGTCCAGAAGGACCGGCGCCATCCTTCATTTGGGTTTCTATGATACGTTCGAGTTCCTCTCTAAATAGACGCGAGTTCATCATCATCTCCACTCGCTTTCTCCTCTCCATTTCTCTCATGTCCTGGAAAAAAATATCATAATTTTATTTCACATGTCATCTTCGTCTTACCTTAATTGGCTGCATAGCGTTAACACACACCCGGTTATACATTTATTTTTCTATTAACACATTTCCAATACCTTTTTTTTTAATTTATAAAATCCATTAAAAATCTAATATAAACACACCGATTATACTAATTTAGACTGCAGTTACTTCACTTTTGGCTAGTCTCCAATATTAAAGCTAGTTTAAGTTCAAAGTTTTATTGAGTAGCTATAAGTTTTTGATCGAATTCGAAATATATCAAAGCACAACAAACGTTTTTCCAAGAAATTCGAGCAACAGGGCTGAACTAAAAATAACGCCTGTCCGTAAAAATGAAAACATCACGAGGGCGAGAGGTTATGTTTGCGTTCGTAAGACGTTGAACACATTTCCATACCCAAATAATACAGAACTAAACAGTTTATATACAAAAAGCTATGGTAGAGATTTTGTAAATTCTACATATTATGTCAATAATAACGAAAAATTTACTAAGAAGGAAAAGTAAATAGGAGAATTTTTTACGTTACGCAAAAATGCATCGCGCCCGCACTATCAGAAAGTCAAACAAGTAAATATGCGATTTTATACGTATACCTACCTTGTGTAAACTAGATTAGCTCCTTTGCAGGACGAAAGGAAAACCGAACGAACTCTGTCCAAATCGATACTCGTATTTGTCAAACACGCCCGATATAGCCGGGTTCGCGCGCGTACACCGGTCTGTCTCGTGTGCGGGCAACAGGTAGGGAGAACTCTCGACGCGAGTGATGAGAGAAAAAAAAGCAACCGGCGCGTATCATAGACTAGTCTGTGTGTACTTACGGCGTCAATGTCCGCGGGCCTCATTTTGCTCTTCTCCTCCTCGGTGAGTCCGTCAACGGCGCCGTTCGTCTGCGGCGGTTCCGTCGCCTCCTGCTGGGGCTGTTGCTCCTGCTGCTGATTCGTGTCGGCCATTTTGTCGTCGTCGTCGTCCACTAGAACCGTCTGCAAGAATACAAAAACGAGGGCGACGAGAGTTAGAAGAGGTATACTTATAGAGAGTCACGCTCGAAAAGGCTAGGTCTGATAAACGTATAACGTCTTATCTCGCCAAGAGGAGAAAGAGAGAGAGAGAGAGAAAGAGATAAGGTTGGGACACGGAATTTGTGCATTCGATTGAGCGCGCACGCGCGCGCTTGTGTTATTGTAAGGAGAGAGAGAGAGAGAGAGAGAGAGAGAGGGGAAGGAAATTATGTAATTCGCTGGAACAACACGCACCTTGCATTATTGTGTGCGGTTATTACGGGAAATCGATTTATTTTTAGCGCTCGCTCGTCTGAATTCAAATCGTTGGATTATGACGGAGGAGATAATTCCAATGAGGAAAAACTTATTAATGCATGTACCGTAGTAATCATGTATTCATTATGATAATCATCGGACTTATATTGAAGATATAATAGACAAATGAAAAATGTCATTTTCGAAAAATAAATTTTTCAACTGAAATGTCATCGGTATAACAGTTGATTTTTGAAGAACTACTAGTCAGCATTTTTAAGCGTACTTTTGTCTCGGTTACATAAAAGGTGACTTAAGAAATCCTGCTTTTGTAAAATTACAGTTTTAAGAATATATAAACAAAAATCAATTGCCGATAAGATATAGGTACCTGCGTGAGTCCAAATAATAATCTTTATCTATGAAGATAAAATATGTTGAGTCAAAGAAATAAAAATTATACATTGTATTCAAAATGACGTTCTAATCTTATGTACAGTGATTCACTAATGCATTTCGCTTATTTATAGCTTATAGTAAGACACATGTCTGTCGCTCTAGTTGACCTCAGATCAATTTCTGTCACCATCCGTCAATGACTTTTTTTTGAGTTTCTCATATCACTCGACACGTAATTGCATAAAAATATGAGAAACGTCAAAATTATTATGCATTTGCATGATAATAGCGTGACAATGATTAGCGAGCTCGCGCTAATTGAATTACTGAAATTGAATTCACTGATTAGATCGCCTATGAACATAGACAGTGGATTCTCATTGACTAGATTAAAAGTAGCAGTAATAATATCACAATTAATTACTTATTCCATAAAAATTCCAAATTAGTAAATTAGGTAAACAATCATTTCTCAAAATTAACTTATTTTATTAAAAAAAAAAAGAAAAAAGTTTTATCAACACTCACCAAATCTATCCTACTGGATATAGTACTGATCAGTGTCCTATTTATAACGTTCGCGACCACAGCCAAATGTAGCATAGCCATTATTCTTACGCATCAATTAACGGTATTAAGCACAAACCCCAGTTTTAACTTACTACAGAAACGACTCTATTATATAATGTAACGATAGCAATAACAATAACAACAACAAACAATTAACGAATAAATAAACTTAAATAAATAAATTACATTAAAAGGAATCTATACAACAAAAACTCGACCCAAAACGAAGTAATCAACTATTCAAAAGAAAAATCATCCTCGTAGTCGTCAAAGCAAACAGCCGGCTAGCAAGAGTATCGTTGCAGGGGCTGCACATCTGGATACA
This sequence comes from Torymus tubicola, assembly GCA_035583055.1. Classification (NCBI taxonomy): domain Eukaryota; kingdom Metazoa; phylum Arthropoda; class Insecta; order Hymenoptera; family Torymidae; genus Torymus; species Torymus tubicola. The sequence continues at coordinate 18,012,750 of JAWWEQ010000010.1, read as the reverse complement.
ATATAGCGACGATTCGTCGGCTACGACGACAGAGCGACGGTAAAACTTCGATGTCTCTCCTCACAACACCTGGGTCCCATTTACTCCGGCACGTTAATCGAACTCACACGGGCTCACGCGCGCACTGTGTGTTTTACGAGCGTTTATATGCACTGCACTGCGCCGACGCTATCTTCGGGTTCGCGATGCACACGCGGCAAAAGTTACGTAAAAGAGAGGAGCCGCCGACACCGTCGCCGCGTGCAATTGACATGCGCGCGCTCGTTTTCCAGTGGCTCTCCTCACCGACGTCGTTGGACTTTGGCCCCCGATTCGTCTAGTACGTTTTTTCCGCCACTGCCTCCGTCTATTTTTCGCACTCTGTCTGTCATTAGCACTTGTGTATCTATACCGTTACTACTGTCTCCCCAATTTTTCTTTACTTATTGGCGCCTCGGAACCCTCGAAGCTAACGGGGAGACTTGTGATGCGATCTAGATACACAACGATTTTCCGCCCGCACTCTCTTCTAGACCACTGAATTACTAGGTTAGCGCGCGTCGTCGTCGTGAACTGGCCGCTTTTATATGTCCTCGCGTGTGAAAAAGCCCAGCGGCCCTTGGTAGTAGTAGTCTCACGCACATGCGCGCGGCGTATATCTCGCGGAAAAATATAGAACGCTCTTTAATATTCGTTTCTTTTTTTCTTCTTTTATTTTCGTAAACCTAGATACAAATCACACACACACGCGCGCGCACGATGGAAAGCTCCACCCGGCCTCGAGAAAAAAGCCTCTGCCACGCGCGACTCGAGACACTGTGCTGCTGGGAGGCCACCCGCGAGATAAGCGTGCCAGCGCCGCCGGTTTTGTCTATAAAGCGCGCGCAGTGCGGAAAGAACACACCGAGAAATCGCGCGAGGAGCGCCGTTACATCATCGGCACCGGCGGCGTGTATGTGCATTCGTCTGACCCACTGATGGTTATATAGAGAAGCGGTTCGCTTGGGAATTCACCGGCAACAGTCCGGCGCGCGCCGGTAATCAATTTGAATAGGCGAATATGAGAGAACGACTCATGTATATATAATAACAAGGAGGTGGTATAAGGTGAAGTAAAGGTGGACGAAGGGGAGAGAAGTGATCGCGTGTTTGCAGTACGGGAAACGATCTGACTTTCTAATTGACAACCCCTACTCATGGTTCATTTCGTGTGGATGTGATGTCTGCGTGTATAACTTCGATATAGTTTCAGCATTCGTGTTTCTTGTCATAATTTTTTTTTACTGTTGCCTTGTCACACATAAACGATAGTTTATAAATATTTGGAAGCTCAAGCGTGACCTTGAACTATAATCCTCGATATATTTTTGTGGTTTGGTAGAGCCTAAACAATGTCAAAATCGAACTTTTTTAATTATATTCATTCGAAATCAATCTATTCTAGAATGTACGGTTTCGGCAACGTCTCTGATGTTTATTCAAACGTCTTCAGGTATGAATAAAGAAAATGTTTAATATTAGGCATTAAATTTTCACCGACTATTTATTATAAGTTTTACGACAACGCGTTACGAAATTTCAAAGTACCTCTTTGAAACATGTTAATGTGATTACATTATTCATTAACAACTCACTATAGGTTAAATTTTTAAAGACTTAAATTATTTATGGGTTTAACTTGACCTATACATTTCAATTTCGCTTGCTAATGATATTTTACAGAATGCATGCAACGAAGTAAATATTTATAATTAAATTTACAAGAATCAATATAAAATTCCTGGCAATCATCATCATCGGGTGACTAATAATAAGACGCTAAAACGCCTGACTAATTGTATCAAAAATAACCTCAATCATATATATATCTTTCTTTGATCCGTAATAAATTCCGGCACGAACTGATTAATTAAATCATTAGTATCCGATCGGAGCTGTTGGTGGCGGAGCGAATTACAGTGCGCGCTTCTGTTTATTCATTGCATGGAAAAAAATCAAGTCCTAAAATTAACTCTGTGCTCCGCCTCTCTCCCTCGAGATCCGAACTCATTGACTCGATTCATGTAATTCAGAGCAATTCCAGAGTCTGCGATGCCGAGAGAGAGACAGAGAGAGACAGACAGAGAAGAGAAGGAGGCCGTTCACGATTTGCCATTCAGCTCTCAATCGTTGTAATTCGCGTGACTCCCAGAGTTATCTCGACCCTCCACTCCTTTCTCGTTTCTCGCTCTCGTGCGCGCACCGCTAGACTGCAGTTGCGTGCATATCACGCATTCGAGTTTCTCCGACTGCAACAACAGCACTACGCGACACTGTTTTTAAATTGTCGTATTTGCATTTTGAAACGAATTTGCCATGCAAATGGGAACATAACTTACTCAAGTTTTGGATGTAATTTAGGCGACGAATTTTGATTTTAAATAGTATATCCACTACTTTCGTTTTAGTCATTAATATTATGGAACTTGTAAGTTATCCTTCTTGTAGAGCGAATTGTTCATTTAATTATTTATAATTTATATTTAATGTATAATTAAAATTTGATTATACAACATAAATAGAAGTTTCTAATTATCGTAATTAGTTGTCCAAAATGATTTCAACTCGAGAAAGACCACTTCACACGTGAAATGACGTGAAACCACGGAATATGTTTCGAGAAAAACAATTTTAATTTTTTTTTCTACGCGATCATCTCGGCTCTATTTTTATGTACTTGACGATTCGTGGATATGATGTCAGCTTTTCCGTTGCGACGACGCGGCACCAAGCAAAGGTCGATTGTGCCATTGCACTTGAACCCTTGATCTCTCTCTCTCTCTTTCTCTTTCCCTCTCTCCTCTCTCTCTCATCTCGTTTCGCAAAACCAACGGGCTTGCTGGCAGACTGTCAATCTCTCGAGAGGGATTTCACCCCAGGCGCGCGCGCATGAGAACCAACGACCGGAGTCGCTGACTATAAATTGCATTAATTAAGAAAGTTTTATCCGCGTTGAAAACTTAAGGCTCGCAGCTCAATGAGCGCACTTGAAACAACATAGGGAATAAAGAGCCCGTACTTGTTTCGATGTCTCGATATGCATTAGTGCAGTATTGATTTGCAGCTTTGTTGATTTTTTTTAACAACCATTTAATATGTTACACACGATACATTTCAATTTCGTAAGCAAATTTATTCAGCTATAATGTTAATTTTGATAATATTTAGTTGGCTGGCTATCCAACAGGAATTTTAAAAGAATAAATTTGACGTATATATAACGGCTTGTACAATATAATTTCAAACTTAGCAGATTGAAAAATCCTGCTTAAAAATAACACTGTCTACTTTCAGTGTAACGTAATGTATATAAATAGAATTTCATTTAACGAGTCTCTTCCTCGTTCAGTACTGTATACGTACGTGAGCTCAACGTTCGCTAATAATTTATATAACCCGAAACAATTAAAACAAAATTCAAGCCCGAAAGCCGTTCGACCATTCGATCAACGCCGCCCATCAGTTGCTTTACATAATTCAATATCATCATGATCATCATCATCGCCACATCGTCGTCACCTACATACACGATTTGTCCCTCGTGTCTTACCATCGTGTCTCCCCCTTCTTTCACGGCATTATCGCCGCCAACCTTGCGTAAACAAAAAAAAAGTAATGTCATCGTTACAATTTCGCACGTAATTGCAACGCACGCCGCGTGCACGCATGCATGTATACAGTATATATACACCAAGAGAGGCAGAAGGCGGATATATATACGTATACGGTCTGTACCGTACGTGCGGCTGTGCACTTACCCGTGTAAACAGCGTATATGAAAAGTTCTCTGTGCGCCGCGCTGAGCTGCTCTTATTCTCGCGCGCGCGCGTGTATTATATACACATGCGCCCCCGAGTCAGCGGCCTACGTAGGCGTGGCATCGTACGAGCGAGCGGTTTATTATTAGCCCAGACGGATAATTTCCCGCGCGATACTGTGTGCGCGCGCGCATGTATGTGTGTGTGTTGTGTGGCAAGAGAGCGCGGAAAGCATAAACGAGCTCAGAGCTCTTCTTCCTACACACGAGCGTTTCTCTCTTTCGTATATACTACTGCTTTTACGCGCATATACTATGCCACGCCACCTCCTTCGGCGGTTGTAGGCCAGAGAACTGACTGCTTACTTGAGTCTGTAATATAGACCGGTGATGCCGGTGCCTGCCGTTATTGTGGCAATCGCGTCATTCTTACGACGGGCTCTTTGATTTCGATGGAAAAATAACGAGGGGCCCCGGAAGGCTTTATTTGTCTTTCGAAAAGGTTGCGCGAACAGTGGGCGCTTTCTGTGTGGCGGATAAGTGGAGAATACTGCAACAAACGAAACTAATATCTTTTTATTCGGTTTGACGAATGTCGCCGATGAGTCTAGGATTTATTATTCTAGCATACAGCATTGACTCTGGTTCGAAGTCTAATTTTCCTTATTTATTTTCGGTGCATTATGGGTGGCTGCCTGTTTGGAAATTCAAACAATTATAGCAATTATTTATTAATATTAGCTTTATAATGACTTTAGTATAGATTATTTTCTTTATCAAAAGAAAACTAAGTATATCTTCATCAAACAATCAATATATATAGGTCAATAATCTTTGATAAATTATATTTTCCTAGATTTATAAATTTAAGACGACCGAATGAAATGTAAATTATTAATAAAGTGTTTAAATATCTAACGTTGTTTATTGCTTCCTCTGTAGTTATAAACGCCGAGCATTCAGTATATAGAGAATGATGACGATGGAACAGGGTCACCTGATTAATAACACGAGCGTGCGAATTTTTCCGATTAATCAGCAAAGAAAATAACAGCACACGATAAGTATATTAAAAAAAATTAAACTTACAAAAGCCTAGTTTGTTCCCATGTAAATTAACAATTGCATATTATCTATTGTTATTATTAACATTATTTATAAAAAGATCTCACCATAAATAATATTCATATTAAATTTTCACATGATTTACAGCCATTTCGAATTATTTAATTTAAGTGAAAGGAGTGTGATACAAAAGAATTAATTCTCACCTAGCTTGAAAAATGAAAGTCTACTTTCTTTTTAAAAGTATACTGACATAAATTCTATAATAAGTAGATCAGTATTTACAATAGAAAGGAGAGCTATAAGTTTAAAAATTTTAGAAGCAAACAAAAATAGTTTTACCAATATACTCTGCTAATATATACAATAAAAACCCGGAGAGACTAATGTATCCTATACTCGTTTAAAAATCAATTATACCTCTGTGAATATATTAAAATTATTGCTCCACAGGGCAACATATATATTGAGATATTTCAATAACGATCCACTATCCGCATATACATCATTGAAAATGAATACCGGTTTCATCCTCGACGCTTCAATCAATCACCCTTTAATTACAGTCGGAATCTTCGCAGGAAACCACACACACACACACATATATATATATATATATATATATAGTCAAAGCCCGTTACCGGTTCGTCTGTTGGCTTATCCCAGACCTAAGTGGCCTCTACTGGATAACATAGCTATAGTAACAAACAATCAAACAACTACACGGACTATATAACCAAGGAGAAGATATACATGCACGCACCGTGCAGCAGCGAGCGCGAAGAAATATAAGAGATATAGATACGGAAGAGAGCGTAAAACGGAAGGAGCGAAGGGCACGCGCGCTGCATGAGGCAGAAGTGTAGGTCTCGCGCAATACGCGGAAGGAAAACGCGAGACGAGCCGCAGAACGAGTGAGAGAGAGAGAGAGAGAAAGAGAAACACGAAAGTGCATGAACAGCAGTAGAAAGACGCAAGAGAGAGAGCCTCAGGTTAGCGACCCCGCGAGGCGTACTACTACACACCTATAGAGTACACGGTGTGGCTTCGTTTCAATGCCGGCTCGCTTCGTTACACCGTTTCCACTTGCGCGCGAGCGTCGAGCTCTATTTTCGTTTTCGCGCGCGCACGCGCTCGTAATACTTCGCAGTCGAAATTCTTCGGGCGTTGAGCGAGGACGAGAGGGGTATACGGATTCGACGATGGGAGCGTGCGCAGAGCTGTTCGTGAGAGGCGTATTGGAGGAATTTATCGTTTATGCTAATCCGTAAATAATGGAGCGTGTAAAAATGCGTGGATGATGGATAGTTTTCGAGCTGCTTTTGTTTGGTAAACTGTTTGACGAGGCGTTTATAGCGACTCTTTGGTATATTTAACAACGCAAATTTCGTTTTTTTATTATACTTTTTCCATTTCACGTCGTGTATCGTAACTTTTTATGGGAAATATCAGTGGTCGATTTCGCATGTAAATTAGCGATACAAATCTCAGTGTTCAACTATTCGAATTTCACTTAAATGCCGTAACAATATTACTTACATCAATCGGCACTTAATCCTCCTTATTCTCACAACAAAGCCGTAGCGTTCCGGCCGTGCTATAGTACATATATACGTATATAATCGGCTTCCCAGTATTACGCCCAATAATTGTGTAATAATTTTCCGAGTAGCAGAGCCCCATTACACATGGTATTTGTACGTATTATACATTTGTTTCTTTCCGGCTCTACAAGTGCGGCATTCGCGTGGTCGGGAAAGTTCACGCCATCGTCGACGACGACCGGAATCGTGCCCCCGCGAATATGAGGCACTTTTCCGGTTTCACCGTGCGATGGCTGGCGACACGAGCGCTGTGGTATAGAGGGAAGAGTACCGCAAGGTCACGCTTGAAAAATGCCCGACGACGAGGACGATGGATGGACGACGAGAGGAAAACAGTATAAGCGACAATGCCTCACTCGTTTCCGTCGGCGAGAGAGAAGCTTTTTCTAATCTCGCACCTCGATCGCTGTGCGCGGAAGTACGCGCATGCGCGCATGAGCGGCTTTTATCCGGGAGGTGAGATTCTCTCGCTGTTAATGATGTGGGTATATTGTGCGAGCGAATTCGGGTTAGTGGAAGAATCGGGAGAGTGATTAATGGGCGAGCGTGTGATCAAGTGAAAGTCGTATATGTGGATTGTGAGAAATTGTTTTGGTTTTCATTAGGCGTGAAAAAAAAGAAGTTACTCAGTCATGAATCGACGGTTGGATTCACTTTCACAAAATGAACGTTCTTTTCAAAGAATATACATTAATTACTTTGACGGTAATAGCATTGATAAATAATTTTGAGTAGATGAAAAAGACAAATCTTTATAGCTTGTAATACTTTCATTTATCATCTTGATTCTTTGTACGCTTATTCAATTCGTAAGATTTAATAGAGTGAAATTTTTGCTTATCATTGATACAGATGAAAGTAATTAAAGCAATATATTTCTGAAAGTGCACAGAACCCCCATTTTACATCTAACTTTACAGGTCAGACGGGTGACAATAAAGGCGGAGTATAGTAGGCATCAATTCGAACGGCTAAAGCAATTGCCGTAATGGTACCCATTGTTGCCTTATATGCAGGCGTTATATGCTGCTACTATTACAATGTCAAATTTTTCTCACAATTTCTTCTACCGTGAAAATATAATAATATAATTCTCCGACATATTAAAGATAATAAATCTTTTGGCCCAGTGCTTCAAAACAACCTTCAATGTCAGATTCAAGTTTTAATTTGTTTTTTATGGCATTACTTTCAAATTTTATATAACTAAACTTTATAATTATAATTTAACATAATTTCTATGTATGAAGTTACACTAACTTTGAATAATATCAAGATTTGAAGTAAATAATATGAAAAAAGTTTTTAAAACATTTCGAATTTAGTTGGAAAACATTGTAAAAGTAGATCGAAATTTGCGTTTAAATTGTTAATCTTTGCAAAGCTAAAAATTTATTAACCATAAAATACTGTAAAAAGAAAAGTACTTTGGAGAAAACTTTTATTTTCTCTCTTAGACTGAATACGATATTTAATTTAATTAGTGTGTCAATATATTAAAATTCTTTCTTTACAATTCTAATATTACTGATTAAAATGACTTCACAAAAAGCTTAGAATGAAAATTAATTTTTTGCTGTAGTAGTATACTAACTGCACCGTACCGCGCGAAATCGGTGCAAAAATGGTACATGCCGAACTTATAGCGGATTACAGCACCGTTACGAAAACCTCGTCTACCGCGTATACCGACAAAACAAACATCTTCGCATAACAACTAGCTTTCTAACCGAGGCAAGAAAATTGCCGAAAAACCAAACGCCGAGAAAATCAACGAGCGAAAGACTCGTTTCCCCCCCAATAATCTCCCCCTTCGTCGCATGACTCAGTCGCGCAATATTCTCTTTCCCCCCTTATCCGTCTTCGTAGAAACGCGCGCGATCAAGCAGCTTAGCCTCGATTTCCACACGTATAGATCAGTCCCTCGACACCGCGATCGCTTTTCTAGTCTCGCGTTCTTCGTCCGTCGCACGGTTTAGCGCCTCTGCGTTTATATGTGCGCGCGAAAATGCATTTCGCAATGCGCATTTCACATGGTTCTAACGACTCTCTCTCACTCGCACGCGAGCCACATGGCGTAACGCTAGGTAGGAAAACGAGACTCGAACGACGAGAGTGGCTCGCCGAGAGTGCAATGTTCATCCCGCTGTTCTCTCACTCGTTGGTATTATAGGTGAGGAGTTAGAGACGACGAGAGTATATACATGCGAGTGAAAATCGTGGGCGGATACCGGCCTTTTCTTATATACTCTGCAGGTGGAGAGCGCATATATATATACGTGCGTCTGCCTGCGGGTTACCGTGTATGAGAGGCTCAACCCGTATATAGCTTATCGTTCTCTCAATGGCTCTGGAATGCAGACTTTAGTATTTTGTAGTTTTACGCTCGGTATAAAGTATTAAAGTTTTAGAGCTGATATTTCAGTATTAGAGCGGGTAAATGACAGTACTGTTAATGTTCGTCAAGCTGTAAACGTAAATTTCAACATGTATGTAACATTTTTATATTTCTAACAATTTTCACTTTTAATCTATTTCCTCGCTTTATATGTACAAAACTGTTGGTATATATTTTATATTTTTTTAATTAAAAAGGTACAATGCATCTGTGCCACCTTTTACTCACGTGAACCTTTATTATTGATCTCCACTTTCAGTATCACTGAAAAACTTTTCTACTAAAAATTATCTTGAAATTCACGTTGAATGAAAACGATACTAAGAATTTTTAGACCTATATATACATCTTAAATGCATCTCATAAATTTTTACTGTTATTACAAGTAAAAAAACCGTCCCGGTAGCGGTATTTGTTCTCTGATATCCACAAAGTATTTTTTGTTCACTCTGACTTCACGAAGTCTTTTTCAAGAAAACCTCTCTTCCTGTATATAGAGGTGCATCGAGAGAGCTATAGGACAGACTATCGGCGTCTCTCGTCGCGTCTCTCTCCCTCTTTGCGCTGACTCATCCCTTGAAAAAAGTGAGACCAACAATGGCCTCTCGACGCTCGTGCACATCTTATAGCACACGAATGAAGAGGCGTCGCCGCAAGCGCGATCTCTCTTTCCCTCTTCTTTGCTCGAGTTTTTCTTTCTCGCGGGCGCATGCATGCACACACGAGACAAGATTGCGAGCGTGCTAAGTCTTTGTTTCCAAGGTCAATCGATTCGCGCGCTAGCGACTTTATACATCGCGACCAAATGCCGAATAACCCAAAGAAGATGTGTCTTGCGAGTGCATCGGTTAAAGAGACGGTTATTTGATTTCGTAAGGTATAGTTGCGCAGACGTTTGTATCGAGGAAAACTTTTTTTATAACTATATAATAAATACTCTTTAAGTATAGCTCGAAATTTTTATGGCCAGCTCTTTCCAAGAACTATAATTTACATGAAAAAATATATTGCACTCATGATTTACTAGAAGAAATTTACAAATACACGTTAACATAAATTTCGAATACTGCAGAGGCCGTCAGTTATGGGATTTTTATTTTTAAAACGACATTTTGAAAAGTCGATTTTCTACCTCTTGGTAAACTTGATAGAGAGTTGAACTGCGAAAGTACTTGGAACAACTCGCAAACTAAATGCAAATCCTTCAGTGACGTGAAAACAAAAATTTTACCATTGTCTGTAACATTTCAAAGCCAGAACATTACAACTTCTCTGTCTATAAATATATATTAGCAAGCCAAAGAAGACGAGCAAGTATAGCGTGTGCGCACTAACGAAACTACTGCACGCGCTTTTGCCGCAACTGAAGCGCGCGTGAACGCGAATAAAGGGGGATAAGGGAAGGAGCGAAAAGTTACGGTGCCTTATAATTGACGCCTGGCCATTGTTCGTCGGAATCGACAGCCGGATGTTGTTGACGGAGTTATCGACGCGGCGGCAGCAGCAGCAGCGAGCAAAGGAGGCTCTACGTATACACGTGCGCGCGCGATAAAAAAGCCGAACGAAGAAAGCAAGCGCACTTCAGTAAAAAAAAAAAGGGAAAAAAACGAGAAGCGCCGTTGATCGTCATGTCGCTTTGCGACTATAAATGTTGTCTGTGTGTGTATATATATTGTTATAATAAACGGCCGAGAGAGTAAGGAGGTCAGCCAATATTTTCTCCATTATCTTCCGGCGTTTCGCGGTGGACTTTATTATCCGGGAGAGAGGATTCACGGCGCTCGCGCGCGCCGCAGTGACATCGGTTTTTCAGCCGCGATCGTTATCGCTTGCGGTGCAAGCATACGCCTGCGTACCCACAGTGTCAATAAACGGAAGTTCGTTCATTTACGATGGTGGATGGGTTCCTGCGAATTTCAAGGTTCAATTAATCGATTCACAGTTATTTCACTTTACGGACTGCATAAATCTCATCCTTTAACTGATCGGAGTGAAAAATACCGAGGAACTGTTGTACAATATTGAAAATATATATGTATACATTTTCTTTCAGATTGTTTTATAATCGAATGATTTTACATTACCTATGGAGTTGCTTAATAATTAAATATAATTAAGATACCCAGGCAAGCATAAAAATCGTCATTTTACAGCGTATCAATGGAAATTAACTTTACGATATACACACTACGCGCATAATCGTTAGCCTACTTGTATGATGCAATGCGCGCACGCGCGCGTGCACATTATCGAATTAATGCCGGAGTAAGAAAATCGAGATTGATTAAAAATGAGGACGCGTTAAGGGCGTTCATAAATATTGTGACAAACAATGGAGAGAGAGAGAGAGAGAAAGAGAGAGAGAGAGGGCCTGCGAGGGTTATTGCACGAAGGCTGCGACCGTCACAGGTCAAGTCGTTGATCCGATTTGCCACGTATATAAAGGCTATTACTTTCCGCGCGCCAAACTAAGCCGCTTCTCCCTCTCTTTCCCTCTCGCTCTCTTTCTCCTCGTTCAGCCTCATCGTATTCTTTTTTAATTCCCGATAAAAGGGCTCTCCTCGCGGAACTAATCTCACCTCGCGACTATTGCAAAAACTTTCGCGGTTTTCGCTCTTATCTCCGCCGATAAAACGCGCGTGATTTCGTAAATAGGCAGCGATGCATTAGGCGATCATGATTTCTTCATCGAAATTTATACATGTTTATATATATGAACGATAGCAGAGGTAAATTAACTATTTAACTGCCGATTTATAACGAGCGATATGTATTGCGAGCCTCTCACACCTTTCAAATAACCGCAACTATATTTATAAATTAACGTATCGGAATTTATGTGTACGAAGAATGGAAGGCTCGTTATTACCACGAGACTCGTAATGGCTCTTAATCACGTAAAATTCGATACACGATTTAATATAAAAAAGAAACTCGGGAAATAACAATATATATACCGCGCATGGCAACCAGGATATTACGTGCCCTGCAGGCTTTTACGAATGCGCCACCTTTCTTCCCAAAATGGAAGCCACTTTCATCGACGACGACCCGTTATATACACTGCCTATATATACGCTGCACTCGACAACGACAAAAAACCCCCACCTATCAACAATAACTTCATAATAAATTAAAACTCCATCGCTCGCGCGGACACTATTCGCGTTAATTAATATAAGAAAAAGGAAAAGTTAAAAGACGTATTCCCGTACTCCAGACGCACGTACGTTTCGTTGAGAGATAAATAATAGCTTAATAATAAGCGTGGAAGATTGCGAACGTCGCGCGAAGTAACGAATGATTATTGCTTCTAAGTCGAGGCGGTGAGATGAAGAAGGAAAAAAAAAAGAATCAACGCTTCGTCGTAGTAGAGACACCACGTGCTCGCGTGCACGAGAAAGAGAGATCGAATGATTCGACACTCGAGGGTTTATATATATCTATACGTGCTGTAATCCGCGTCGGAGAATGTTTAAAGAGGAACGGAGAGAGGCACAAGCGCGAGAGAAGAGAGAATAAGCCAGACGACAGCGCGCACAGCAAGTAGACTACGTCAGTCATTACGGCGAATTATGACGTTGTAAAGCCTCCGCCGCGACGATGGATTCGCATCGAATTTCGCAAACCCTCGCCCGAAGTCGAGAGGCACGTCTCTTTCACTCTCTGCCTCCTATTTGTCTCGCTCGCTTTTCTCTCTTTCATTCGTTCTTCATTCTCTGCTTTTTGCTTATCTTTTAAATCGATAGAGAGACAGAGAGCCTTCCGCATTACACAGAGTGCCTTGTTTTCACGGTCTAGGGAATCGTGGCTTAGCTGAATGAAAAATATCAGAAAGTTGATTATTCATGTGGAATTTTTTATTTGAATTGACTTTCTTTGCTGTGTTTGCTAAAGATGGTTTTGCTGCTAATTTTTGTAACGATTGAAGCTTTAACCGTATATCAGGTAAATGAAAGGTAAACACGATAACGAAATATCTCCGTAGAAGGATATCTGATAGAAAATTTAGCTTTCAATGATATGAGTCATTGTTAACTGTGACCTACACGTTTATCATTATTGGCAATTTTTGAGAAGAAAAACGTGTTTTGGCTAGGTCTCGCATGTATCAACACACTCTTAGCCAGCAGTGATATATAGCAAATGAGTCATTGAACCCACTCTCTGAGAATATAGGCGATTCGCCAGAAATAGAAATCAATAAATAGATAGAAATCAGCTTCCATGAAGAAAAAAAAAGAATCTAGCTGATACACAATCTCTGTATATGAAATAGCCATAAAAATTGGATTATGGTCTTGTTGTTCATTAAATCGATATATCCAGAGAACACTGATTAATTTTCTTTGCAACAAGCATATAGAGCTGCTGAAAAAACAATCGATTGATATCTGCCGGTTACAAAGTACATTCAACCATACGGGCATATTACTCGGACAACAAAAACTCCCTAACATCCATTAAACGACTGATTAAGATTTCTATCGGTCAATTCTCCTTGCTTTTTGTCGACTTTTAAATCTCCACTCGGAGAACGCCCTCAAACGATTACGAATCAACACACCTCCTCTATGGACTCTCTCGAACTCATCGCTTTAATTCTCGGAAGCGCAATTTTTCTTTTTTTTACTTTTCGATGCAGTCTCTACCAACATAATATAATGCCATAAAGTCGTCCGTATATCTACGCATCAATCTCCTCTTAACACGCCTTCTCTCTTTCTCTATACTTCGGTATTCTGTTTTTCCTCGCTCCTCACTGACCAACGGCTCGCTCTTCGCTCTCTTATTCTCCCATCGCGCGTGTAGGGCGAGTTTTTACGTGGACGGGTGCGAGTCGGCTGACCTCGGGCTGGTTAGCCAATTAGAGACGCGAGCCAAGGCGTAATTCAAAGCTTTGGAGGGAGGGAGACAGAAAGAATACAGTCGATAAAGACAGAGCTATAGTCTATCGTCTCTCCCTTTCGCGGGTGCGCGTTTTTTTTTTGTTCTCCAAGCGTCGATGCACCTTCGATCCACATCCTGTCTGCAACAGTGTGCACACACAACAAACACACGCTTTAGCCCAGTGCGTGTGTCGAGAATATAGGAAGCACTCCGTGCCAAATGGAAAGGTCAAACATTTTAAATCGTTGAAACTTTGTTAAAGTCTCGACCACTCGACAGATAAAATGTGTAAATAGAAAGGGGGATTGACTTCAGGTGTTTGAAGTACGTGTACACGAATGGAAACACATAGTAAATATTGCAAGTGAAATTCAAGTTTGAATACGTTTTCGTGTAGCTTTAACGGTACAAATATTCTTATCATGTATATCGTTGAAAGAATAATTGAAAGCAGCTTTAGAGAGAGATGATTAAGCTTACACCTACCTTTGATTTATGAAACTGCGCACGTGTGTACGTCTGAAGATTTAACATCTCTACACTATGATTTACAGATCGGCATTGTTCGTGAAAAGCGGAATATTCTAGATAATCATAGGAATCGCACGGTGAAGAAAAAGGAGAAAAGCATGATTGACCGGACCCCACGCATGATTAGGTCGGGCGCGTGGGCCACGCACGATTTGCTTGGAATATCCGCTCTATACCATCCTTATTAAGACCCTATAACGGATACGGAACTCGATAGTGAACGAGCGGCGGACGAGAGAGAGAGAGAAAGAGAGAGCAGTACCTTCGTTAATGTAGTTACACTGACAGAGTATCTTCGATAATCAATATTGAAAGGGTTTGATAGGCTAACATTTCGTTTTTTTTTTGGTAAATATTTTAATTGAGAAGATACTAAAATATCTTTAAAATTATTGTCTATACAATTGCCATCTATTAAAAATTCTTTTTTAAGTAAGTGTTCATTAAAAAAACTAGTATTTTCATTATTACAGGCTATTGTTTTTCTTGGAGTTGTCAAGACTCTTACACATTCTAGTCTTTTGTAAATTTTTTTTTTTAAAAATACTACCACAACAAAACAATATAATTATTTAAAAATTATTGAATATAAAAAAAAAATTGCAGTAATTCCACAAAATTTTCTGAATTGCATCATCATCATTAGTAACCCGACTCTATACCTCCCAAACGGTCAATAACGACTCTCAATGTACTTTATTACCCTAGTCCACTCCATCCCTGTAATTAAAAAAAAAAATTCGCATTCACAGGGCGCGCTGCTGTTGCTGCTCGCTCGCCTCTTTATTAAAAATTTCATTATCCCGCAAAGCACACGCGCTAAACCGCACGCAGACGAGTAGTCACGCACACGCCTCGACCGAAACTTTCGCAGCATCGCAGTTCCGCTCGAGTGCAATTAAAAATGTACGTCTGCGAATCAGCTCAATTAAGCAGTGCAAATATATATATATACGAAAAATTAAGCATCCGTTACCACACGATGCGTGCGCGAGCTCTGCAGACAAAACTTTCTCTTATTAGTCATCGTCGTCACCGTTGAACGCCAGAGGAAACGCCACTGCCGGCGACTCTCTTTCTCGCAAAAAATAAAGAAGGAAGAAAGAAAGAGACTGGACTTCGTTTTCAACGTCCATTAAGCCGCGTATAACGTTTTATACACGCGTGTATACTGGATTATAGAGCAAGAGAAGAGCCCCGTTGGCTTGCGGGGGATCAATTTATGGGTTTCGCGTGTGCGCGCGCATGCATTCATGCTCCACGCTCGGCTGGCCAATGTAAACGACGACGCTTCGTTAGAGAGCGCATGACGCGTGCAAGATACTATAATACACACGCGTGTACCGCCAACTCTAACTGTGCTCTGTTGTACACCTGCGTGCACTGTCTGTTGTACGATATGGAGCAGAAATGTGGGCGTGCGCGAGCTCTTGCGGGGTGGCGCGTAAAAGCGTGTGATATTTTTTCGAAACGTTCGCACGATCCGTGAATGAAAGAGTGAGAGAGAGAGAGAGAGAGAGAGAAACAATGCGAGTGGGTCGCGCACTCTCTTTTGCTCTGTGTCAACAAGTTTAACGGGGTGGTGTAATTGCAAGCGAGCGCGTACAGTCATGTGTATGTGTGTGTGTGCGTGTGCATGTGTTGACTCTTTTTACTTTCAAGAACGAGAATGATAGTGTTTACGTGGAATTGCGAATCGCGAGGCGTGTAATGATATGTCACGAGATGCCATTTAAAAAGTCTTCGTTTTTATCGCAAAGGAATCCTCGTTGTTTTTACAAGACGCGCGCACACGCGGAGAACAATGCCACGAGCAATTAATATATAAATGAGAAGTGCGCTGTGTTTATGTTGGCTAATAGAGTTAAATGGATTATTGTTGAATGTGTTTAATTTTACAAACGACGAGTATTTGTTATTCACGTGAGATTGATGTTTTGTAATTAACCTGCAACTAAATGTAGCTAATTACAAATTTTTTTCATCGACCAATGTTGGTATCCTAACAATTTTATAATTGCTTAGGATTCGAATTGAGTACAATAGTTAAAATGAATTCTATAGTTGATATATTTCATGATGCATATTATTGCCCATTTCTACTTTCTACAATTAAGTACGATATGATATTTTTTATTCTCTATTCTGAAGTGCAGTACAAAAAGTAACTTTCTCTCGTCAATTATTGTTATAAACTTTTTGATTTAAAAAATTTAATGTGATTGTTAGAGCTGGGCGGTGATAAAGTCGCAAAAAATTGTTTACTGTTATTTTAACGCACGTTTAAATTGAGTTGAATGCTTACTATAAATACCACTTATTACTTTAAACAGATTTAAAATTTTCGATTTGCAAAAAATACATTTAGCACTTATACAATTCACTGCAATCATAATTCTTTGCTTACAATAATAAACATGGAAACAGTTGTTTCAATTTTTTTTCAAAGATTTATGCGAAAGTGATGCAATAAAAAGTAAAACTCGAATCATTAATATTTTTTACTCTGGACAAACTAGTAATTATATGTAATTAACGATATAAATATACATTTGCTTTACAATACGTTATTTTATGTAATACCATTAATAAAAACCCAATAAAACTGTAGTATTAACAACCTTATCAAGTTAGAAATTTTTTGTGAAGCTTATTGACATTTTTAATCTTAGTATAGTCAACAGTAAATATCACCCTATTCGACATTTTTTTTTGAGCATTAATAACTCAAACCCTCCCACCCAAATCTTTTCACCCAATACACGCGCACGTCTTTCATCTCGTGACGCTGATCGACGCGCGTGCACACACATCACATCACGCGAAATGATCGATGCGCGCACGCGGGGACGGGCGACGGCGACGACTACGCACAGGCGTTCTGTTGCCGGAAGCGCACACTTAACCCGAATACGCGGCTTCCGGGTCATATGGGCCTCGGCTGATCCTCATCGCCACCACCGCCGATGTCGCTGCCGACGACGACGACCAGCTGGGCGCCCGTCGCGCCGACGCATCGCACCGCAATTATGCAACTCTATATAGCGAGCCCGCGATAGAGAGGACCGGCGCGAAACCGACGCGCGCGCCTCTCCCACCGGCAGCGCTTCGCTTCTGCGCAGCTCGACTTCTCCCAGGGGGGCTTTTCGTTTGAAAAAAAAAAACGGAGTGTTGTTTGCTTTTTGTTCTTTTGAAGCTAGAAGACGGACTTTTGAATTGCAATTCAATTTTTTTTTTTTTAACTGAGAAAATGATCTCTGACTTTTATTATAAGAATAGCATTGAAGAAAAATGTTTAGGAAAATTTTTCTTAAAAATCGTAAAATAATTTTTCATTAACATTAATATTTTATTGGTAGCTATTTAAAATTCGAATACGTTATTTTACGAACATCGAACGATTGATTTATTGGTATTTCCACATTTTTATAGGCCTTTTTATTGCATTATTTTATGTAGTTTAGGAAACTGCTCAACCAAAATATCCCTGCCAGTGATAAAATATTAAAACTTTGATGTGTACGGTATGTCAAAGGCTAAATGCAAATTCATCCACGCCATAAAATCGTCGGTACCCCAGCTTACATAAGCCTAGCGCGTTTACTCACGTCGTACATCAGATCCGTTGCAGCTAAGACTAATTCGGCTTTAAAAGCCCATAACTTCAATTCCCACTTCCATTCAACGGCGCACCTACAAACCCAACACGCGCGCGATAATAAACCCATTCCCACGAATAACATCGAGAGAAAAAGAGAGAGAGAGAGAGAGAGAGATGTCGACGAAATCTTCTCCTCCTCCTCTCTCGCGCCTCTCGATTCCGTCCACGAAACTCGAACAAAGAGCCGAAACCCTGCGTGCAGCCTAGCTCAGCAGCAAATAAAAAAGTAATTAAAACACTCGCTCGCGTCGGTTACGTGTATAGGACACAGCCAGACGCGCGTGCGTGTGCACATGTGTGTGTGTGTGTATGTGTGCTTCTCCTTTTTATCCTGCGAATGCACCTACGCGTGCACCGGCGATGGGGAAACAAAGCACGCGGCTGGGCGCCTAGGGAAAAAGGATTCGCCTCGCGGGCGACGAGGGTCCGCCAATCGTAGGGCGGACGAGAGCGCATGTATATATATACGTGTACACTCACACGCATCGTCGGGGCGTCGCGACGTCCTGTGTGCGCGTCGACTGCGAGAGCGAGCGAGGAGAGAGAGATTCGATCAATACCGAAACTCGCTCTCTCTCTCTCTCGTTCGGTGCCGAGGCTCACTGTATACGAGAAAGAGAGAGGTATATGGTATAGGAGAGAGAGCGACACGGAGGCGGCGAGGGGACGGCTGCCCCTGTGCGCACACATGCAAAGATCGTATACGTGCGTGTTGGTGTGGAGAGGATTTGGGTAATAAAAACGAGCAAGTTTTTTTTCCTCCCTATAACATTTCCTCGTGTTTTACTTTAACGATTTATTTTTAGGACTTTCGTTACAAGTTTCCTTATAGTTATGGAGGCTGTCGAGATATTCGGTCGACTCGTTTGTTTAAACAATGTAACATGTGGAGGTGATGGTGCGAAGAGGTTTCGTTTAATGAGGCTGGCGCATGATAATGTCCTCTGCTATGACATCACGGTATGTTACGCATGCTAACGGCATGATGTCACGGTGTCATCATTTTTGTAAAGCTATTTTTTTACGATTCGCATATTTTAATTTTCTGACAAACAATCTCGGAGTAACGTAACAAGATTATTTTTAATATTCAGACATTTTTACAGACTAGTAATCAATATAAATAATTGCAGTAGTATTGTTATATGTTTTCAAAAGAATTTCATTACTTTTGTGACAAACGTCAAATAAAAAAAAATGCAATTCTTAATTATACAGCATATTAACTATTGGTATATATCGCTCGGTCATCAATTATTATTTATTACACCCCAGTAATTGGAAGGTCCAATTAAAATTTTCATAAATTAATTACTCTTGAAATACGCTCGTAAAAAAGTAGTGAGCTCTCAAAAAGCAATAAAAATGACCTCGTCAGAAAAAGCTGCAGAGGAGCGCAGATTTAGATGGAGAGAAAAAAACCCTATACGCACGCGTGTGCTACATACTGCAAGTATGCGCGTGTACGTATATATACACATATGCCTTTACGATTGTTACCGCGTCGGCTTGTCGCACGAGTTACGCGAGATGCCCGCAAGGACGGACAGGGGGCAGTAGACCTTTCAATTATTCTTTTTTTCACCTTATGCCAATGTCATTAAACAGATGAAGTTTTTGTTTTCCTCGGACGGGTGCTGGGGTCTGAAGAACTGACTGCATATAACAGGGAGTGGGTGTTTGTTATTCATTAGCCTCATGGATTACTACTTATTTTTAGCCAATGATCTGGTAAAGTAGTTGTTGCGTACACGCTTTGACTTTTTGAGTAATCCCGATAATTACGTAATTGACAACAGTTCAGTCGTGGTTTTGGTATGTTTTGGTAACAATTTAAATTTATTATTCGTAATGATTTTAAATTTTTATTTATCATCTTTTGTATACATTTTTTTTTGTTTCAAAAGCGAGATATATATAATTAATAAAATAGAACTTAAATAAGGTTTTAAAAGAAAAAGTAAAATCGCTTGGCCTGATTTCTATTCAATACATCAGAAACTTCTCGTGATACGAGCGAAGAAGGGAACAACCGCACGATGCCGAAGAAGAACCACGCGAAAAATGCTCGGGGCCTTGAACTGACCCAATACAAAACACGTGCGGGCGCGCGCTTCCGGCACTTCAGTTCTCCACATACATATACACACACCCATAAATACACACAAACTACATCCATCACAGCTTCGACGCAAAGCTTTCGAATCATCCGACGCGCTCGATAATGAAAATCGCACGCACTCGGTGCCGAGTGCTATTGCTACTGCTGCACTGACCTTGCCCTCTTTACCCGTGACTATACAGCATGCTCGAGAACAAAAAGGTGCGACGTCGCGACGCATCGAGTCGATTAGTTCTTGTTCTCTCTCTCTCTCTCTCTCTCCCTGCCGTTCTTCAATTCAGTTTCACGCGCAATTTCACTCTCAGACTATTCACGCGCGATTTTTCTCTCTGCCAAATGCTACTACACATTTGATCGGCATTGGCTTTACAGGTACGCAATAGCGTGCGATTTTAAAGCCGATGGCGTCGCCGTCGTAGTGGCGGCAACGCGGCGAGTAGTGGCGAGAGAGAGAGTCGTTTCAGAGAGTGCGGAGCGAGGTCAGGCAAACGTAGCCTAGTTTTTTTCACCGCAGCAGCAGCAGCAGTGGCGGCGGTGCGCGTACACGGCTCTCTGCTATACGCGAGATGAGCTTGGCGTGCTTGCCTCTCTTTGATGGACGGGGCAAAAAAGGCTATACGGTTTTTTTTACACGGTGAAAATCGTCGGGAGGGCTGCCGCCGGCCGAATATACTGCGCGCGTTATACTGAATCCGGAAGTGCCCCCCGTGTTGCTGTGCTCCGCGACGCGCGGCGCACTCTGGCATCAAAAAATCAGGAAAGCTCTCTCTTTCTCTTTGGCCTACTGGGCTTATTATAGAAGAACGACTATTAACTTTTTGGTATATGAACGGTAACAGAGATTTTTTTTATTTACGGATTGAAAGGTGATGTGTTTCGGTAGGTTCATATGGTTGTTCATTAATTATAAATCGTTTGTTAATAAGAATTATTTGTTTAAGGTTAGTATAAGCAATTGTATAAATAATTTACAGACAAAGATCAGTGTATTTTTTCAGAATTTCTATAAAGATTAATTTAAAATTAAATATCAATTTTCTTAAATATATATATAGACATTACAATTCAATCGAAGAGGATAACAAGTCAATTGAAACTCGCGCAGACACCCAATATAGTTTCAGCCTTGAGTAAAAAGTAAACAAGCTCTCGATCCCAAGTGACAACAACGAAAAATACCGAAGCCCTATAGAGAGCCGAAGAGAGACAGAGAGCCGGCACGGACGCGCGCGCGCGCACACACACACACAATTGGCCAGGCGTCATCATGTTGTTATACACAGTTAGAGAGTTAACGACGATTCTGTCTGCCGTCGTAGTCGTTGTCAGTCGTTGCTGCATATATAGGCAGGCATGAGCACGGTGTGCTCGCACCGCGCGACGTCGGGTGCATCGACCCAAACGCGCCGCCGTCGTGCGTTCCAAAGTTCGCCTATACAGTAGTCGTCGTCCTCAAACCTGAGACAGCAGCGGTGGCGGCGACGAACGACTGCGAGAGGCCGTCTATTTCCGGCACGGGAATGCCCGAAATGCCCAAGAGAGCAACGAGAAGAGAAGCATCGCTAGCAACCGGAATTCTTCCTCCCTCTGCGACTCGCGGCGACAATTTGAAAATGTATATACTAAGAGGCGCGCGCGTGTGCGGACAATTTGTACGAATGCGGCGCGCGTTGTGCGCACTTAAAAATTCTTTTACCCCCGCGCTTGTGTCTATATTTAGATAACGCGACCCTCGGGCGCCTTGATTTCCCCTCCGCGGATCCAATGTGCGTTGTGGATATAAATATATATGTATAGAGGGAAGTGTAGGGGAACGGAAGAGAGGAAAGAGAGAGAAAGAGAGAGAGATGAATTCATTTGAAGTTGATTTACTCACCTATGCGAGGTTAGGCTTCGAGCTCCCGTGGCAACCTGAAACGAGAAGAAACAGATGCGTTAGTTCAGAGTTCGTTGCTATACTGAATGAATGAAAGCTGAGTATTTTGTATTTATTAATGCTTGGAAGCTATCTATAGAAGATGGAAGGATATAAATGTCATGTGGCCATGTCTCTGATCCTACTGGATTTATGCTTAAGCAAGGAGTTTATAGTAAATCCATAGTTCGGTTTACAGTCGAATAAAGAATCCAAGTTGTTTGATTAATGAATAGTACTGAACGCAGAACTATTTTAACGTACAAATCATACGAATATCTTCGTATTTTCGAAATTAGTAAATTATACACAAATACTATTAAATAAAATAATGTACGTTAACCTAACTTAAAGTATCTTTAATTCATCATCTACAATAATACGGGATATATTTGGATACTATATACTAATCAAGACGTGAACATAATTCTTTTTCCAATTATATGCCCAGCACGAGTCGTCCACGAATTACGAATACGAAATTAAGCACGTGCATAACGCACGCATTCACTGGAAATTAGCGACCGAATTTTATTGCCTCGCGTTGGGGACTATGCACACACATACACATACATATTGCGCGCCACTGGCGTTCCGTTCGTTCGCGACCGGAAGCGGGGGCGTGTCCCATTGTGCCTTCAAGCAGGTGGCGAGAAAATAAAATGCACATAATAACTTTGTCGTGACAAAAGAGGGCCCCGGCGTTTCAATTTATTCATATGGAAACAAATATACATAACATATACACACAAAAATACATAGCGGACGCTGGTAGTACGAGCTGGGAAACAAGATTGTCGCGTACTGATAGATGCTCTTTTGATTTTTGCCCATTCTTCGCGGTTTCCACTGTAACGATAAGGTATTTGAAGCGCAACATGAAATGCGATTCTTACGTGAATGAATAATAAAAGAATGAATTTAATAATCGTTGAAAAATCGTTTATTTATTATGTCATGTTTCATAAATAATTGATGAGTTTAATATTTAAAAATAATTTTAAATTAAAGAACACAATGAATGCAAATATATTTATAACACAGATGTTTCTAAATGATTACGTACACCTTATTATAAATAATTATTGAATTATATAAATTTATTTTAACACGTTTTTTGATGAAAAACAAATTAATGCGATCATTAAATTGCAAGTTACATTTATAATACAAAATTTCCAGATTGAATATCAATCTCCATTCATATCCAATCGATATCCTCGTACTGGCCAAAGACGCCACTCTCGGAATGGAAAACGCTTGAAAGTCTTGCCCGAAACCACAACCTTTATATGCTAACGCTTCGATAAGTAACCGATCCCTCAACAGAGGGACCGACTGTACTCCAGTTATCGGTTCGATAAATAACTAAAGTAGCCAGGCAAACACACGCTTCGTTCACGAACGACTCCCTTCGGGGTCAAAGAGAGAGGATATTTCTCTTTTCTGTAAGCCACCTTCGAAAGGGAAAAATCTTTTCACGGGGCGACGTACGTGTGAGTATTATACGCGCGATCAATAGTTTCCCGCGTGTGTCACCCACTTTCCATTTTCACCGGCCGCCCCTTTGCCACTGCAGTAGTGGCTCGCACGAGGCAAGAATAAGGAGAACGCGTATAGGTAATATAAACCACGAGCGCACGCGCGAGTCCTTCGATAACGTATAGTCGAGGACGACTACAACCCCCGTATACGTGTATATGTACGTACATATCGATCCTCCGCTGGTATTTCGCGGAAAAAGCCCTTAGGGTCGTTTCCACGGTTCTCCCCCGCACCATCGAGCGGCTTGTTCCCACTTTTTCTGTATTCGGCCGAGGGAAGCAGGTGTCCCACACACCTTTCATTACACTCCGTTTTCTAGATTAGGTATAGTATAGAACTAGGAGAGTCGAGAAATATCATTTTTAGAAATGACGAATATGAACGTTGAAATTTAGTCAATTTGAAAATAAAGGCAGCGACCGATGAAAAAAATAAACAAAATGGATTGAAAATATTTACACGATGAGACAAATGTTTTCAAAGGTAATTTAAAAGACAAACTTGAGTATAAATAGTAATAACCTTTACGCGAACGTAAGCACTATTTTTTTAAACATAAATATTCACGTATGCTGTACATATTCAACACAACAAACAACAGCAGAGTTCAAACGTTAGTCAAGTCAGACCTCATTAAAAACTTCATTATACTACACCCGTTTTTCAATCCCCTCTGTATACATACAAACACAATATACCAATGTCAAGAAAAAAAAAAAGAAGAAAAAAATTATCACCAACCCAAACATCTCGAGAATTCATCGACCGTTGGTATACGAGCAACAATGTCATAATCCCCTTGAGCGCGCACGATTCTCGCTGATACACATATTATACATATACACATCCAAGAATCACCTTATCACGAAAACGAAGCCGGAGAAAAAGCGGCCATTTCGCCCACGCGTTCGGGATTACTCGTGCGCACGCGACAGAGACGCCGCAGGCTTTTTCTATATATGCATATCGAACCCTTCCCACTTTTCGAGTCCTGCGCGCCTTCTCTCGCACGAGTAAAAAGAGGGGGCGCGAACGTGTCGGTCGGTCGCTCGTGCGCCCGCACGAGCGCGTGCAGTGACCCCGCGACGTGCCACGCACGTGCCGCCAGCAAAGACGGCGGTGTATACACGTATATATATATATCTATCTATATGGATATAACGTCGTGATGAAATAGAGTATATATATGCTTGTACAAGTTTTTGAAAAATTGCGAGGAACTCTTGCGTTCAATAACATTTGCGCGAATTTTGACTCTCACTGTGAACCAATTTCTTTATGGTAGGACGAAAGTATATATGTGAATATGTAAGGTTAGCAGTCTGAGTGGTCTAACTTTATGAGAGTCAAGCCTATGATAGGAAGAGACATCACCATATTAGGCGTGGATTGTCAACGAATCTAATCGGAGGATTCAGCAAAACGTATAGATTGTATCAAATCGAAGTTTTATGGTATCAATAAAGTAGAGAGTTATAGACGACCGATAGCGTAAGGAAAGATAGGGATTACAGTATAAGGAAGATACAGCAGAGAGAGAGAGAGAGAGAGAGAGAGAGGAGACGAATACAACAGTACATTCTCACATACGCATGCATTACACGTCGACGTCGTCAGATCCTGTTGTATGCGCGTACGAGTGTCTCCGTTGCGCGGTAGAACCGGAGGTACACCGCAGACGGTGCGCGCGAGAGAGTGCGGTCTCCCCTGTGAATTTTTCTCGCGATGAATTCTTCGGTGTGCGATTTCTGCTGAGTGCTGGTCTATAGTTGGTCACTCAGTTTACGGAAAATGTAACGTAGTATTGAATTGTAGTTTGTTGGAGTTAATGACGGTAATAAGGGAATTTAGTTTGTTACTAATGTGAAAGATTAAATATGAGTTTGCACGTTGCTCGTTAAATAAATTAAATATGATATTTGCTAGAGTAATAATAATAATAAAGTATATATCATAGCTTATTCTAAGCCTACGACTGTCTACTTTTACTAATTTTGCACTGACCGGAAATCATAACGAACTACCTCAGAATAAAATTTCCCATCATCCTGTGCGTTCACTTTTTATACACGATGCTTACATGAATGATAAATTGTAGACCAGTTAAGATTATGAATAATGCATGAAATCACCTTTTCACGCACACAAAAAAAACTGATTAATAGTTATTATTAAATTAACTTAATCAATACTCGTTTTAATAGTTTATAACATTTTTAATCTCAAAACAAACATTAAAGTTTTTTTTTGTTACGTATAAAAAATTTATAGAAATATTTTCATAATAAGTGTAATAATAATTAATTTATTATTTATTATGTTTCATTCAATGTCAAGAATGTATGACCGAATAACTTTTCTATGAGTAACTCAGCCTTGAACATTGATACTCACGTTTTAGATCTCTATTACAAGTCAACCTACACATATAGCTATAGTTCATTGTACATAGAATATATGCGAGGAATCTCCAAGCTCAGATCTTTAATGCTGACAATGGATTCCGGTTCTTAAGCCTCTCATTCTCTATTTCTTAGCAGGTAGAATTAAGACTTGGAAAATATTATTTTTTTTATTGACAATGCGTTTTTGTAAATTCTAATTTCGGTTTTTTAGAAACTTATAATATATAATTATTGTCTATTTCCAATAAATACTTCATAATTAACAGTTAATTTTACTATTGTATTTACAAGAATACACTTCACTTTTTATCTCCTAAGACGTTTTTTTTACTCCGTAGTTATGCTTCTTTTAAGAGCGATTAAGAATTATTCGGTTATAAAGCGAAGAGGTTTCACAGAAAAAAATATTGGAAACGTTCTCTTTTCATCTTTCTCGAGACTTTTTTTACGATTATCATTGCTAACTCACTACTTCGTATAAGATAATAGTATGTATAACGAAAAGAATTTTCAACACGGCAAATTATACTGCAAATACAACGGATTTTTCCACTCCCATAAGTTACCTAACCCCTACAGTTAAAATCTCAAACAAAGTCTTCTCTTCCTTTTTTCATAGATTATACAGCTTTCGTAATCCAAAACCATTAGTCCCTTTATCCATTCTTCCACCAGATCGTTAAAACAATTTCTCCCTTGCGCCCTTCTTCTCCAATCAACTGGGAAAGCGTCGACGTCGTCGCCGTTGTCGTGCCGCAGGCAAACAGACTGAGACAATCAATTAAGAAAAACAAACTTTCGTCCGTCTGCAGCCATCGTCGTCGTCGCAGTCGTGGGCTTGGCTTATGCGTATATCTCTATATATACTATTCCACGCTGAGTCGTCGCCTATATACCCGCGACTGCTTGTATTCTCGCGTCTTCGGTTACGTGAGCGCAAATATAGTCCCGGCGGTACGGGGCCGCTGCGAATGAAGGGAGTGTGTGACAGGTGACCGCAGCCGTCGATCGTCGTCGTCCCCCCGCCGCGTTTCTCTGCGTGGTACGCGCATAGGCGCGCACTCGCGTACGTATGCTGCTGCTGCTGCTGTTCAACCGAGGAAATAGAAGATGTCTATAGGCCTTATAGGTGCATACGTGACGTATAAGCCTGGAGGCGCGCATGCTGCTTGTGAAAACGAGGAAGAGAAAGACAGAGGAGGAGGAATGGATTGATGATGCGAATCGAATTTCTTCGGGCACAAAGTCTCTTTTGGATGCTTCACGTTTGTGGGAAGAGAGAGAGAGAGAGGAGCAAGAGAGCGCACATATACGCATGCTGGAGGGGAAGAGATGTACAGCATACGTGCGCCCATTTGAAGTTAAAAATAGAAGTACCGGTGCGGGAAGAGTGATGAATATGAAGCGCTGAAAGGTTTGAAAATTTATAGGGAGTATATTTTGACATTAAAAAAAAATTGAAATCATGTTGATGTTATAAATAGCTTTAAATTGTAATATTCAAGAGGTGACAACTTTATGTGCATAGGAAAATTGTTGTTAAAATCATAAAAATCTTTTCAATAAATCCATTTTTAATTTGTAATTTTTATTTAAATACAAAGAAGTTGTTTACTGAAATTTAAATAGAAATTCTTCCAGAGGTAAAAGAATAATTCACCGATAGAATGAGCAGACACAAAAAATGAAACGTCTTCTATCTCAAGTCAATGTTGGGCATCGGATGAAAAAGGCAACTCAGCTACCAAGATTAGATTTCACGTTTCGTGCGATAAAAAAAAGTCGATCGTCGACTTTAATCGACTTGGAGTTCGAATTCGATCGCTGCTCACCGTCTCCACGTACGTTTTCGGCTTTGTATTGCAGGGGGTATTTGCAGGGAGAGGGGGGAGGGGGAAGAAGGCTTATTGATCGACGAGCAGCCACTGCCCACGAAACACCACACCGCAAGCTCGCGCTCGCTCTCTTCTGTATACGAGAACGCGTACACACACACACATATATATACACGCGCGTGGTGCGCGCGCACACGCCTGTATATCGTGACTCTTATCAACTCGTAAAAGGCCCCGTCGTAAAGAAATACAAGGCTCGTCTAGTTAAGGCAATTTCGACGTTGAAAAGCTCGACGACGCGCACGTATGTGTGTACGCACGAACGAGACGTGCGCGCCGCGCGTGACCTAATTTTTCGGGCGTGCGTGAAGTGAGAGAGAGAGAGAGCTTCATTGTGAGAGTGAGAGAGTGCTCGGCTCAGCTGACGAGAGATGCGAAATTGACGGTGTTAAGCAATTCCTTTGGATGCATTAAAGGTGTTACGCTCATCTGAATACCAAAGGAGAATAACTTTATATATGAATGTGCAGTGCGTACTTATATATATATTTGTTGATAAGTTATTATTGGCTATAATAGTGTGTGTAATGGAAAAGTATACGCGCTTGGCAAGATTGTTCTGAATGGTCAGAGTTGCAATTTCAACCATGACATTACAAATTAGGACTGTGATAAGAACAATTAAGATTTTCTTAATGAGAAGTTCTGCACAGAGACGAAAATTGTAATTTTAGTAAAGTAACAATTATATTATATTTAAAATGTGTTAATTTTTTAAATTAAGTTAAACAATTTTGAATTTCGTATTACGTAGGTCAAATGTACTTTAATTAGTAATAAAGTTAATCTTTATGGTGGCTGCAATATAGATATCGTTTAGATTCACGTATGAGGGCTGGCAGCATAGGGTGAAAGAGACGTTTGATTATCCTAAAATACTGCGATAAAAGAAGAATCTTTAGGTACAAAATCAGCGTGACGTCATTTTATAAATGACGCTTGACCAAATTAGTAACTTGTAGCGATTCGGAGAAATAAAAGTGTAAAAATGGGTAATCTTGATCCTTCCATGATATCTGCTTATATGTACAAATCTGTACACAATCACACAAAGTTACAAAAGTAAAAAACAACAAATATGTATTTCACTCACACACAGTCTCACCAGGTATATATATAAATATTTCATCACTCAACAACTGCCAGAGATAAAACTGGTGAATCAGGCCATAGTATCCGCGTTATAATAAAAAAAAGTATAAAATAAAAGAGCCTGCACGAAAGATTACACGCGAGGGAGCATCGAAAGTGCATCGGTGGCGTCGACTAACGAACTCGCAGAGCTTACACATACGCGCGCGCAGGGGGCGACGAAATCTCGTTTTCCCGAGTGAACCGTACACGCCCGGAATTTCGGGTGTCGCGGGGGCGCGAGGGGAGCGCGCGCTTGCTTGTCGACCGTGACTCATTCCCATTACCCGAAGCGCGCGCGCGGTCGCCGTCGGCAGGAAGAATGACTCCGACCCCGCCCTCATCGGCGTCTCTATATACGTGCCTAGCGAGATGTACGTGTATATATACTTGAGGGCTTATACTCACACATACGGTGCTGCTGCTGCTGTACACGTATAGAGAAAAGGGGAAGTAAGACGCTTAGTCTAATTAGAGCTAATTGACGCTGGATTGCCGATCGATCGGCTACGGCGTCAAGACACCGAGAGCATGAGCCGTCGCCGCCGCGCAAGGCAAGGAATAACACGACGGCAAAGACGACGAGGAAGATAAGCATGCTCGTTTGTCGGCAGATACCGAGACGAGAGTGTGTATAGAACGTTGCGGAATGGTTTTGATTTATCGGGCTGGGGAGGTATAGGGGAGAGAAGTTTTTGCTTGGAACGCTTGCGTTGTTTAATCGATGACGAATTTTTCTTCTTCTTTCGTCGGTATATCCAGATAAGCAAATATGCTGTTTGTCTTGAAGAATGATGCTGTATTTGCTTATGTATGCTGAGTTTACAGATATACGCGAATGCCTAGATGAATAATAGAAATAAAATAAAGGATTTTTAATGAATTTAGCGAGGCAAGAAGTCTTTTTCAATAAGCTGTAAATAGTCGATATTCACGTTGAGAAAAAAGTTAACTGTCAATGTCGTCACGCATCAACAAGTGTCGAGGTTATTCTGATGGATTACGTGAGAAACCGGTGTGTGTGTGTGTCTCTACTGTTAATTTGCTATAGGCGTAGGTATAATGCCTGTGATTCAAGCTCCGTAAGTGTGAGTCTCCGGTAATTTATAAATCAACATAAATTATTCAATAATAAGTGTAGCAATTTTTGTTTTATGTTGGTTATAGTGGTTTTTAAAATTTATCTTCATTAAAAGGAAATAAAAGTTGATGGCGTTCTAGGAATAATCCAATACAGTTGGTAAATATACAGACAAAGCGCGTAAACTGATCAATACTAATGCTGTTCTCTGCTTTAAACCCAAATAGACACGATAATTTATTGGTTTACTACTACTCCTTACTACGCAGACCAGTGTTGTACCTCGTTACTTATTCTAACGCGAACAAAGTGTTCTTTCATTCAGTTAAACCTATACACGACTTGACTTACTTTTGAACGATCGAAATAGATCGAATCGTTACGTTGTCTCACGCGTAAAATCGGTTTTGTAAATTCATTCGGGAAAGGTATGCTTATCGGATCATATCAAATTCTTGTCTTATGTAAATAGGAACATTTTCCACTAAATACACATTATGTGTATTTTCCGCTGTTCGCACACTTTTGACACGACAACACAAACAGAAATATAAAAACTGATAATAATTCTCTAGATAAAATTCAAGGCACTTATCGAACGTTGACTAACGTTTCATTGAAAATCCTCATCGACAATTGATATACAAACACGAGGATAAGCCGATAAGCGAATCAACGTGAAATAGTTGTACGTCGATAATATACCATCGAGTCGGACATGTACGCGAAGTATCCTGCAAACAATGAACCCCAACGACGATGTCGTTGGGCATCTCGATAACCATAAGAGAGAAGAGGGGATGAGAGAAAGGCAAGCGTATTCGTGTTGTACGGTGATAAGCGAAAACACACTTTCGTGTTTTGCAAATTCGCGCTGGCCGCGTTCCAAGGCGCGGGAAGCGCGCTTAGCTCTCGCGTGCGCCTCGTTTTCGCTGGACGAAAATAATTGAATCCACTCGCCACCATTTTCCGAAATAGAACGATTCAATTCTTCGTGGAAATGAATCGGGGATCCGCTGAGTATATGTGTATGTGTGTATTCTTATGCAAAGCGGGCACGAATTTCGCTCGTACGTGCGCGCGTACAGGTTATAGAGCTAACGCGATCGATTTTTTTTTTAAAGACCATTCATAACGCGATGCGGCACGAAGTTTTTAAATATAGCTTTTATTTTTACGTAGATTGTTTTTTTAATATTCGCTCTCGTGTGTCTTTTGTTCATTTTTACGAAAGAATAATTAAAATTCTATGGATAGTAGTAGTAGTAGTATAGTTTTGGATTAATCATGCATTCAGTCGTAGCTGGTAAAATTATAATACAATGTTGCGATAAAATTTGACTTGTACATATACAACATGACTGCCAATCCGGCGCCGCGTGCGCAGAAATTTATCAACAATGCACACTGCATGCAATCTATCACTGTCAATAGTTGAAAAAATATCAACGGACATACATGTAAGTAAACTCTCGTTCACGTTTGTAAATTATACGAGATTGATCAATTTACAAGTCCGAGAGAGGCATATAGAAACGAATGCAAATAGGTGTACACACGGTATACGCCGCAGGAGATGGCTATACGCAAGAGCGGCGAGTCTCGAATAAAAGTGTAAATACGGACGTGAACTCATGCTTTTTCAGGTACATGTTCTACGTGTGAGTATATATACGTACACATATATAGACGTGGCGACGATTGAATAATCGCGACGCTTGCATCACGCCCGATTTTAGAAGATGAAAAAAGGAGGGCATAGACTGTATTTATACGAAAAAGGAGGAAATTTTTCGAGCTGCGTGAACACTCGTCGTCGCGGTCTGTACAATGGTGAGAAAAACAAGTATAAAGTGCCTGTTTCTCTCTCTCTCTCCTCAACGTAGCGGTGCGCGCGCACCGGTGATGTTTTGCGTAATCGTGCGTATACGCGTGCGCCTCCGTGTACAAGCTACGATATACAGCGCTTGTGCGGCAGCGGCCGGTTCGGGGCGTGTCGAAGCTTTCATTAATGTGGGGAGCGTTGCCGGTCGAAAATTACGAAAATTGCGGTTCGAACTTCTTTTTTTCCTCTCTTCGTCTTCCAGGAAAAAGGATCCTTTTAGGACAGCTGAGCTATATAACGAGTAGTTTGAAAGAGGCGTTGTTTTGTAACTAGTTTGAAAAACCACGGAGTCTACACATCACGAATAGATTGGTAGCGATGAGAAGCTACAATCTGAACGATTTCTGCTTTTTAATTAATTAAATCTGAATCTTAAAATTTTTTATATTACGAAAGTGCGCGATAATGCGAAAATGAGATTGTAATTAGTTATCGAATCGCTTTTAATGTTTATTTCAAAGTTTATCGCAATGAATAATGTGTCAAACAGATAAAATTTTCATTAACTGCTTCGTGCGGTGTATCTCGACACAATAAAAAAAAATTATCACTATTAAATAAACCATCAGCTTAATAAACACTGCACAAATACTTAACAATCCTTTTTAACTTCATTCAATTGTAGCCAGGCCGTACAGCATCGATATAACCAAACAGAGCCGAAAATTTAAGCTCGTTAAATTATCCAAGAGAGAACGCCTTTTACCACTCCCCGTATATGCGTGCACACGCACAGGTACATATACCGCTATATGCTCTTCCTGCGTCATCAATAATAAGTAGCTCCGACGAATCGAAAGCTACAGCGCGTTATAAACGACCGCCCACCCGAAAAAAAAGAGTGGAGAGAACGTCCGCGTATATACAGTTCGGCCATTAAGACCAAACGACCCACACTCCCATCATATATAACCCTTTTTTTTCTCTCTTTCTTGCTTCTGCCTCTTGGATGAAAAATAACAATGCAGCAGCACGGCATCAGCATCTTTCAGAAAGAAAGAAGAACAGCAGCAGCAGCAGCGTGATTCAAAATTTCTAAGCGTTGTCGTTGTCGTCGTCGCTGGTATCCCGATGATGTCACGGTTTAAACATAGATTATCGCGCGCGTGAGCGCGAGAGAGCCGCGCATCGTATATATACGCCAGAGCTGGCCTGAACTGCTGCTGTTGCCTTTCGTATATATCTGTTGCGAGAGAATATCGCGTGGCGGCTCTCAGTGTTTCTCTCTCTTTTTTTACAACGAGCAGGGAGAGAAGGGAAAGGCGAATTAAACGAAATTATCGCCCACTCGAAAACGGAGCCGCATTTTACGAGATCCTATTGTTGCTGCTGCTGCTGATTCGTGGACACCGTCTTGGGCATGTTCGTTTTTTTTGTTATTTTAAAAGAGACGATAAGGGAAGTTTATGGAAGGATAAGAAGAGAGATTTTAATGATTCTCGTGTGGGCGACGAGGATCTAGATAGATCGCAAGCTGTACGAGAGTTCGCCAAGATAAATTTTAATTAATGTTAACCATTAGTTTTTGCCACTGTCATAAATTCCATAGGCATCGTATTTTTAAGTCTTGAATAATTTCAGAAGCTTTTTTATTTTATTAATTTTTTTCTTGAAATGTTTATTACTGCAAAGGTGTTATCTGATTGAACGCAAACGTTTTTTCCACGTCGTAACTTCTTTATTATGCGTACGCACAATTTCTTTCACTGTATACACGTTTGTTGCAGCAACAAGCCGTTGTTCGGGAAACAAAAAAAGAATCAAATTTAAAACATTTAAATATACTAGTTTTGTTTGTATTTATATAAAGTAGCATCGCTCACAATCCAGTTTAATGAAAACAAATGGGGATTTAAATTTGCGAATTTCACGTTTATTCAAAGGTACGTCAACCTCTTAAACAGTTAATTAAACGTAATTAATTGCTAACAGAGATGATTATCCAAAGACTTTCGTTCTCAGCGATTTAATTAACGCGCTCACTCGCGCACGTGTACCTCTTGACGCACTCTCGCAAAGGGGTTAATTAAAAATGCAAATCAGCCGACAGACAAAAACTTTCTCCTCTACTCACCGATTCGAATTCTTTCGCTTCAGCGCGAAACCAAACACCGTGCACCGAGAACATTTGTCATTGTAGCACACAGCACTCTCTGCCTCCTCTCAAACGAAAATCCTCCCCTCTCACTTACATGTTATCGCCCCCCTTTGGTACAATAAAAATTTCATTTATCACCGAGAGAGAGAGAGAGAGAGAGTAGAGGCAGGCGCGTCAAATCGCCCACAATTATTAATAGTCCCAAGGTCACTTCGCGGAGAATCGCACACGCGCACTATATACTCCCGGCACTCCCGTCGTCTTCTTCTCGCTTTCACCTAACCTCAAATCGTGCAACGATAAGTATCAAAGTACGAAAGCGAAACACACTCTTATATACATGCGCGTCGTCGTTGTCGTCAGCCCTGTCGAATATCGTCGCCCCCTTTTTTTCCTTCGAAACACAGGCAACCCTCGTCGCTTTCTTTTGTCTTAACGAACGACGAAGGGAGTAGATATATACCGCTTGCTTGCTTGCTTACTAGTTGTACGCGCGCTCACTCGCGGTGCGTGTCTCGAAGCACTCGACGCCCTTCCGCGAGGAAAGAGTCAAGCCGCCCCCCACCGGCTCCACACAG
This sequence comes from Torymus tubicola, assembly GCA_035583055.1. Classification (NCBI taxonomy): domain Eukaryota; kingdom Metazoa; phylum Arthropoda; class Insecta; order Hymenoptera; family Torymidae; genus Torymus; species Torymus tubicola. The sequence continues at coordinate 17,978,171 of JAWWEQ010000010.1, read as the reverse complement.
TGTATACATGCGCGCACACACAATGAAGAAAGTTACGCCTGTGAGTATACATATACCAGGTGTATACATATATATATATATACACAAGTGAGAGTATGAGCCGGCTGAAATGAAGCGTAAGCCGCACCAATCGGAAGCCAGATGCCGGTTTTTGTAGCCGCGAGCTGGAGAAATGGTCACGATCGGCCGACGTCGTTCGCCGATATTGTTCCTCAACCGAAACGCTTCTGTCTTAAAACGATGCAGGCGCTGTAGTAAAGTATGTTGGTTTATGAAAGAGAAGCGAATGCGAGCACAAAGGATGATGATGATTTAAACGTAATGATTTTATATAGCGTATTGTTCCTCTCTCTTTAGCTCCTTTTCTTCTATATACAGCGACGGTTGGTGATTAAGCAGTATATACGCCGTGAGCTCCGATTTCGCTGAAAGCCCACGACTTCGCGGCCGTTCGCGGAAAATTGCTCCGGAGGCGACGAGAAAGCGTTTTTATCGCGCGAGACCGACGTTGGCTAAAAATAACTCGCGTAAGCGTAACTTTCGAGCTATTCACACGAGCACCGCCCGTGTTTACTACGAAAATCGTCCGAGTGATCAATCGAGCCAAACTTACCTATATTTTTCAGCAAGTATACAATAAAATCCTCTCATCTCACCATTTGACTTGAACTAATATGTATACCGCACCAATCGACTTCTCACTCAAAACTATATAATATCTCGCGTTCCCGATAACTGTCTCCGGCGCTCGCGCAAGGTGTGCGTGCGTGCGTGTGTAATACACACTCTCACTCCCTCTCTCTCTTTCTCCTTCGATCTTCCTTCCGATCGAGAAAATGGCGGCGAATTTCGAGAGACAGAGATATCACTCGCACATCCACGTACACACATACATACATATACACACACGCGATACGCATACAAGTATAAGGAAGAGGGAGAAAGATAAAGAGCGCATGCACGTACAATATACACGAGGAGAGACGGAAGGAGAGGGCGACGCCGCCGGGCCCGGCGCGCGAACGTAATCAATCGCCGTGGCAACGAGCAAGCATCCTAACCTCTCAACCCTTTGAGCACAGTCAGAGTTTACTCTAGGTCGAGGCACTTATCTCTTCTTTTTTTCGGAGGATAGACAGGGTTAGCCCGGGGCTATTTTTTCGGGGCTGCTGAAGGCTCGTGAAGAGCGGCGGTGCGAGAGAGCGACACACCCCTAGCTTCGACGTCACGGTGCCGAGAGAGCGCTCGCGGCGGCCAGCGGTGATAGTGTGTGGGTTTTCTCTCTCTCTCTCACTCACTCTTTCTCGTATATATACGCGATCCGCACTGGCGTAGCGAATGAGTGAGAGGGGCAATGATGATTTCCAGGAAAAGTAAAAACCGATCGTCGTTCGCTCTCTCCGTACAAGTAGCGCGATACGTAGGCGTCAAGACGGCGATAGGTTACAGAAGGGGAGAGATAAGGCAAGTGTATGAGAGAGAGAGAGAGAGGGAGAGTGAGAGAAAAGATGGACTCACCAGAAAGCCGTTGGACTCGGCTCGCGTGTGTGTGTGCGCTGCGGCTCCGCGCGGCGAACAGCCTCCCTCTCTCCTCCTCCTCCTCTCGGTATTTCGGCGCGCGCGCTTCCCTCTCACGCCGCTCCGTAACTCCGCTCCTTTGCTTCTTTCTCCTCTGCTTTAGGCGTCGTCTGGACGCTCTCTCTTTCTCTGCGCGCACTCTCTTTCTCTCTGCGGATCCGTGTCACCTTCCTCAGGAGCTGCTCGTGACTCGAATTTGGCGACTCGTCGTTCGGCGAGGTAATGGCATTATAGCCGTGGCGGCCCGCCTCAGGTTGCTGGAGAGCTCCTGGCTCCTGGGGGAGGACGACATGCACGGCGCCAGACAACACACGGCCTCGCACTCACGCGCACACGTCCGAGATCAATCGCCGCTCGCGGAGCACTGCCTGCCTGTCTGGCTACGCTAGTAAAGTACGCTACGCCCGCGCGCCTGCTGCCGCGGTCGGTCGAGTCGACGGGTGTAGTGTGCGTTTGTGTGCGTGTGTAGAGCGACCGACGGGCGCGCGGGGGCGCCAGAGATCAGCGCCGTGTTCGGTGCACTTGCACGGGGGCGATTCGGGAGAGGCTCCCGCGATCCGTTAATAAAAGCAAATTCACGAACGGAATGTGACTTTGGATTAGATTCGACTTGCGGGATGTTTGTTTCGGCATAATTCATTCATTTTTTTGATAGAACAATTAAGTCCATGTTATAAAATCCAAATTGTTCTGCCGTGACCGGCAGACGATAAAAAGAAGCGTCCCGTCTCTTTTGCACTGTGCCAGAATAGGCGCGACAGCCGACAATCAAGACCATCTTCGCCTTCGGGGATGATCGGTGCAGTTCGGTCACCTGGTATGTGTCTGCAAGACAGGTTCTTTCGGGTAGGCCGGGAAATGGGCGTCATCTATCCGGGGCGCGAGGAACCGAGTAGGTGGGAGCAGGTGGCGCTTGTCCGTGGCGCGGCTTTTCAGCGGAAAATTCTATATTGATGGCCTTTCGAACAGGTGTTACTGAAAAGGGAAAACGCCTTAGAATAGAGAAAGGCGTTGTTCAAAGTTGAACAAAGTGTTGACTGATACTTATTAGATTTAGTATAAACCCTTGAAAGTATCAGAGTATATAAATACAGTCAAATAGCTAATTATTATTCAATATTTCTAACTAATTGAAAAAGAGCAGTTAGGTATCTATATTATTGTTTATTTCTTACCTAGCGGGCCAAAAATACTACTTTTACTCCCGGCGCCCGATCGTAAAAATTGTACTTTTGGCCTTGCTAGGCAAAAAATCGTATATGCACCACAGGTATATACGATTCTTTTGAAAATTTTTGTTCTTTTTTTATTGCTCATAATGGAATCCCAAATTCACCTTCATTTTGTCAAATTAATTCATCTGGTCGAGAAGTTCGTATAACAATATTTTGGACTTCTTGAACCTAAAATTATGCCGCAATAGTGTGTGTGTGTATGTCTGTGTGTAATACAATACAATAGTCTACTATTTAACACTATACTTTATATAAATACCTAGAAATGTGAAAATTTATAAATATAGAAACTGGTTTTATTATACTAATTAAGTATATCATACATGTTAAACTTACATGTAATGCAACTATTTTTTCCACACACATTCTATGAGTTACATTATGTATAAGTAAAAACTTGTGTTTTTACTTAAACATTTGTACGGAATTTCAAAATATGTATTCTAAGGCTTTTAGTCATGTACGCTCAAAGAATAAGAATTTTTTCTAATTTCATGAAAAAAAACAACTACACAATCTATAAAATAAATTGATAAAGTGAGACTATTCCTGTTATCTTAACATATTGTATTTAAAAATATATAGCTTAGAAAATTCTAAACATAAACAAATTTATATAACAAAAAACGCTTTGAAAATATCTATAAAACAGTTTTCATTATCATTGCTAAAATTCTATTAAGTTAATATAATTCATCACTAAATGTTTATTTGCAATACAAATTTAATTAATTTTAAAATTCACGTTATTAACAAAAAGGATGTATTTGTTTATATATAAGCTTTCAAGAAATTTATTAATGTTAACACATTAAAAATATAATTTTTTCAGATTAATGTTAAATTTATATAATACTTCAAATACTTCTAGTTTAATATTGTTATTGTACGAAAGTTGTAATAATCGTTTAGACATCTGTTAAATAAATCATTGGTACTATAAAAGTATATATTTTCTTTATTGTTAAATTTATCAAATATCGAAAAAAGATTGTGCACATTTCTACATTAAAGCAATTTCAAATAAGATATTTGAAGTTTTTTAATATTCCCGCGTCTTGCGATCCACCAGCATCCGCTAGGCGGCGACGAACGTTAAAATTTACTCTCGCAAGCAAAAATACTTTCTTCAGGTTATATAAGATCAAACAGAACGGCTGAAAGCATACTTACCTGGCGCAGAGGTTACCGTGATCAAAAAGGCGGTTCCTCCAGGGCGAGGCTCTTCCATTGCACTACGGTCGAGCTGACCCTTGCGAATATCCCTAATGTGGATATCTCGGGCGTATAATTTTTGTTAGCCGGGACTGCGTTCGCGCTATCCCGATATAAACGATTCAAAAAACAAATATTTCCTTAATAATATTGCTAATATTCAGTGACACAATACAACTTGATAACATGAACAATCAAAATCATTATTCCTCCAAATGAGCGCGTCTTTAAATGATCATAGAAACAACAAACAATATCCTGCAAATATTTATACAGTATCTGTAATAATTTATAATATATCTCTATAGAAAGTATTTTGGTATCTCCAATATATTATGAATCTGTAGATTACGATTACTTGTATTTGTCTTTTTATTAAATAATAAATAAATGAATTTTGAGAATCGGAAGAATTAGAAGTCGATAAAATATTTGAAAATTTGAAATGCTAAAAATGACATTAATTCGTTCAAAGTATGTTACCCTCATTTATATATAATATATATTTTAAAATTCATATCTTAGTATTTTTGTATTATACCTATGTTGTATTAAATTTACAATTGATAATTTGACATTTCCGATGTTTTTGATAGGCTTCTGATTGTTGATTTTCTTAATTTATTTATCTTGCATGTATATTGGTTTAGCATTTAAAGCTATATTTTAGAAAAATTCATTTATTTTTATTTACTTCCTCCTTTAGTTGTACACTTATTTATTAATTTCAGCTTTTTAAATTGTTTTTAAAGGAACCCTGGTAACATATAGATAAGTTTGTATGCAATATAGAACATCTCAGAAAAGCTTATAATATAATAAATGAATCATTAGCAATATCAATAAAAAACTAAAATTAGCATGCAAACATTTATTTATTTTGTATGCCTTCTAATGTACAAAAATAACCAATCAGAATATGTCTATATCAGCGATCATTTTGCTTACACGAAAATTTTATCCTGTTTTTAGTGCTTAAAATTTCATTTACCAAACTCTAACTTTGAAATTATTTTAAACTTTATTTTTCAATATCTTCAACCTGTTACACATATGTTAATTTTTTAAGCTTCTTAGTAAACGATGCATTATATTCAAACAGTTAGTGACCAATGCATACAAGAAAACATATGCAGTTATTGTGTGCAGTAGTTTATGTATATCTAATATTGATTTCAGTGACTGAAAGTTTTATATAAACTTTATCAGTATTTAGTGCACTTTTTGATTCTCGGAATTGTTATTTTTGTGTTTTTTTTTTAAAGATCTTTATTTTTAAAATTTTGTATGAGAAATTCGTGCAATTCGCTAACATACGTTATAACACAGCAATGAAAATAAAAATCACGATTAAACTATTGAAAAAATTAGATATTGTAGTTTTACTATACTATTTAATTTTTCTTTTTCATTGTCAGTCGTTAGTATAATTGTTAACTCAAACCATTTATACAAATTTTGTACCGGTTACCTTCCTTCACTAGGCCAAATGTTTGTTACAGCGATTAATATACGGTATGTTTTGAGCTATATTCCATTTTTTCGTAAAAATAGTTTTTAAAGAATTTCTTTAAAGTATCTTACCTATATCTATTGCATAATACTTGATTCCATTCTAATTAATCTCATTTTTTATAGAATCTGTGTGTAGTAACGTACTATAGTAAAAATAGTATATTTAGTAAGATGGAATTTTTTTCAGACTGAATATTTCATTTTTTCAAAGAATCACAAACATGAGCTGACCACAGTAAACCTTTATTAATTAATATATGTTCCGTTATAAAAAGTGGTTGAAGTTGCAATGTTGCATGTCTAACGGAATTCTAAAAAAATTATTTCCGTTGAGGAACGATTTTACAGCAACAACAATTATATAAACAGAAGATAAAAGTGGAAGAACACAAAAAGACAACAAGAACTTATCCTAACATGCTAAATAACACTCCAAGTACCGCGGAATACTGTTAACCATTCCTATTAACCTCAAAAAAATTTTGTTATGCTCTAAGAAAGGCATTCAGAATCTATTGTAAATTATCCATACTTTCTTCTTTTTTTAATATTTAAATTTTCTCTAGCTATCTAATGAAAATTTGAACCATTAATCTACTTGTTATCCTTATTGAACACAATATTTTTAAAAAATTCGAAAATTTGGTAAGGAAATAGCTTTTTATACTTTCAAACCAAGTTTGTTGTCCAATCAAGTTCAATATTACGAGCAATAATTCGAGGTCAAACATTTTTTTTCACATAAATGTTTTTCAGTTAATGTAATTAATGTATTATCTTAATTATTCTATTAACATAAGCACACAATTCTATTTAAATATATATAGTTTGGCAAAGAAAATGCACTATATGGTGCAATGATAATGAAAATCTTGCATAATTATCTCACTAAGGATTAATCTCTATTTAATTATTGTTTGTGTAGATATACAAAAGTTATAAAATGCCACTTTAATAATTAATATCAAAAGGAAAACAAATTTTTAATGTAAAAAAATTAATCTTAATTTTGTAAACTCATTTTGAAAAAGTAAAATATGAACAGCCTGTAATAACCTCATTCATACGGTAAGAATTTAAAAATAATTTAAATAAATATATATCAATAATAATAAAGGTTAATAAGACACGACTTTTTTCAAAAAATCATTTGTTTATTTCATTAATTTTCAATTTCGAGTCGATCCTTATCTAACACTTGTGCGCATTGTGCGCTATATACTTTACAAAAATCCACAACATGATTAGGTAATTCTATATATTCGCAATAGGAACTGAACATTGATTTTCCGTTTGATATAAAAAAAATCTGTTGTTTTTAAATAACGGTAATACATATTTGCATTGAAAAATTTAATTCTTTTATATAATTAATGAGAAAATATTTTTATATAAATAAACAGCTTTATATTTTAGAGCAAAAACGCTCATCAATGGTTTTGAGTTGGATTATAATACGTAATGTTACAATCATCATTTCAAAACTTACAATGTCAATTGTTTAAACGTATACATCAATACTTAAGTATTTACAAATTACTTCTAAGATCGAAAAGGAGAATTTCTATGGTTCAATCCATTATTTGGCACAGAAAGATTTTCTTATTTCAAGGGAAAATGTGAATATCATCATATTTCATATAAAACTATGAAACTCATCAGTAAGTATAAAAGATACGTTTTTATAGTAGAAAAAGACAATTTTCAAAATTTAGTACCTGTTCTCATCACTTCCCTTTGAATAAGAAAATCTAAATTCATTAGAATTTTTTTTTATAATGTTTATAAGTTGGAAGATTAATTAGAGTAACATTCATTGTTTCGGAAAAAAAATTATGGCCACAAATATTCTCCTTTTAAACAGTCCATTTCCATTGTAGAGTATAGCTTTTCAGCTGCATTAGACTTAAACGTCTAAACATTTTTTTACATATTTTTCTAGAGAAATACGTTAACTTTACACTATGACGCAACTCCAAAGTTTTAGGTAGATATTTCTCAGGAAATACACCGTATATACATAAACATATACAAATATAAGTCTAAAAGTTTAAACATTAGGTATATCTTAAGATTTTTCCAGAAAGATATATTATTCTTGACATGACGAGTGGAACAAGAGTAGTCTCGTTACAGAAAAGTAGAAAATATTTATTGTGTTAAAAATATCAATATTTAAAACATCAACATCGATTCCATATAATCCTAGTAAAAAAGATTATACAGCATTTTTTCACTTTTTTACTAGGATAATTTAATTTACCTTGAAGGGAAGGTATACTGAAATTTCAAGTTAAAAATCAATATAATTAATTCCTTTATCACAGCTTATAAAATATCTTTCTATGATATAACTATCTATTTCAACAATACAGTAAATATGACTATATGTGCTATATTATTTAGAAATTATAAAAGAAAACAATTGATAGTGGATTTCTTATTATAATAACTGTTTCGATTTTAATTTATATATAAATAATAAACTTTAAAAACCTATTATAAATTTACAATAAACTTAACTCATACAAAAATATTTATAAAATATAAAATTAAAATTATACTTTCAGTATGATTTCAGTCTTTTAAAAAAGAATCATAATTCGGAAGATTAGGTTTTTTCAGTAATCCTTGCCTTTAAGATTTGGAAAGTAACAATTGAACATATTACGGTTGGCACTTGGGTTGTTGAGATAAAATTTTTTTGAAAGATTAATCAAGTTCAAGTCTCCTTCGATTGTTTCTTGGATGGCCGACATCAACGTTGAGTAGTATTGCATTTGGCGAAGGGGGTAGTGAAGAATCACAATGAAACTGACACACAGTACTTGAATTACTTAGAGTCGATTCAGAGGGCATTCCCCTAGGTTTTTCTCTTTTTTTATTAATAGACTTATGACTTTCACCTTCATTTGGATTGTCTTCCATTCTACTATTTAAATTAAATAACGATCTTCGAAATCTTGGATATCTAAATTGTGCAAAATGAGATGATGGACCCGCTATAGCAAGGAGTGGACAGAGAAAGAAAGTTGCATAAATCCAACTTACTCCCATGATTATTACAAGAAAAATACCAATTTGTATATATGCTAGGACACGTGAAGGTAACATAAGAGCACCGGCAGCCCCTGTTGTTAGTGCTGCCATTAGTGTAGGACCTCCCATTTGCTCTAATGCTTCTTTTACTCGTTCTAATCGACTTTCTGCCGTACTGGCACGGTAACTTACTCCGTAATGTAAACTAAAATCCATGGCAAGGCCTATAGCAGTAGAAACAGCTACACTTTCTAAAACATTTAATTTCCATCCAATCAAAATAAGTACTGCTACAGTGATAATAATAGCAGAGCCAACAGCTAAAATTGCATAAAAACTAACGAATGGATTTAATGTAACGAGAGCTAAAACAGATAAAGCTAAGCCCATCGAAACAACTATTGCCCATATTGTACCATCATATAGTGTTCTTTGTAATTCGTAAAATTCTAAATGACTAACAAACCAGCCGTTTTTCATTCCTGGAGGTGCAGTCAATAATTGAGTTTGCATCCAAGTTTCAACTTGATTAAAGAAATTATTCATTTCTGCAAAGGATAAAGAAAATGCAAAATTACTGTCATATTCAACGATTACGGCTTGGATTTCAGAAACAACTTTATCTAATGAAAAATTCCCATTTTCATTTTCTATCATTTTTATCAAACTTGTATCATTTTGTTTGTGAAATTTGAGGCCTGCAGTTTGAGTAGCTCTAAAATTCCAAAGATGCGATGGTGTTCGATGAATTTCAGCAATCGCTTCAGCTGCACAATGTTTAAGTACTTTAGGCTCGTAGGGAAAAGCATTACGTTCGCAACAAGGTGAACGGTCAACTTTGGGGTCGATTGGATCCTCACAGCGGCGTTCCATCCAAGGTTGAAGTGACTCGATAAAACAATTAGGTAGAAGTGGTCCAAGAGTACTGCGATAGAAGGGCTGAAGTCGTAAGTTTTTACAAAAATTCTGTAACCAAATTTGAGATTTTTTATCGGTGATGTTAAAACTTTCATCAATCACTAAATTTCCACGAGATTCGGGATTTAAATAGTTTCCGTTATCCACTGGTAAAACACCCCAAACAAATCGTAGAGGAAGAACCTCGCCACCGTCGCCTTGTTCAATTTTTTCAAACCAGAAGTGTTTTGCATAAATTAAATCATATTGCTCAAACAAATGTGAACTGTCAAAGAGTTGAAAATTTGGCGAGTCCGGTAATTGAAGACCTGGATATCGAAAAACTATGAAACAACTTCCAATTCCAAGAGAAAAAAGAAAGAGAAACCAAAACCATTTTATTGAAAGTACAACTTTAACAAGAAATTCTGTAAATGTATGTGCAATTTTGTCAACAAATTTCCGTAAGGGTCGAATCACTTTCCTTACGATAAAATTTGCAGGTGATATTAAATTAGCACCACAGCGTTCAGCTACTATTACAGTTGCGGGTAACCAAGTTACCATAAGTAAAAAATTAGCAATCACAGTCATTCCGGAAAAAAGACTGAAACAATTAATTGCAGTAACATTGCTAACAATTGATGCAAAAAATGCAACTGCAGTCGTTAATGTCGTTACAAACATTGAAGGTACAGCGTGTTTCATTGTTTCATGAACTAGTCGTGTCAATCCGCTAGTAACGTTTAACGATTTTTGACGTTTATTACATTCCCAGACTTTGCAAAAAATAAAAGCATCGTCAGATCCAATTCCAACTGCTACAACAATGGCTAATAAATTCATGAAAGGGAAATGAGTGATTCTTAAGATTAAAGTATAAATTGCATAAGAAATTCCTAAACTAAAAATAACAGCAAGAATTGTTGATAAAGTTATCAAAAATGAACAAGTGTAGGACCATATACATATGGTTACAAAACTAAATCCAAATAAAAGAAGAAAAGAATCTGAAATAAGAAGTTTATCAAATAGTGTACTTTTTAATCCAAATTCAATTGCTGATACCTCGATGTCTTTATATGCTAAATTAACCATACTTATTTCATTATAGTAGTTCAGACTTGCCGAGCTTGCTGCTATCGGCAGTATAATCATAGCTGATTGTAGTACTGAACTTGTAGAATTTTTGCCATTAGTAAGAAATTCAATGTCCAAAAGATAATGTATTAAATGATAAGCTGCATTATAGGTGTAGCAGACTGTAGGTACTCTTCGTTGGCATCTCAAATCTTCTGCACAATCAGGTGTTAACTCCAGATTTCGGTAATAATAAGAGCACTTTTGTAAAATATTTTCCACTTTTTGTAAATCTGATTCTGTTACAGCCAAACAAGATGTCCTATTTGATAACAGAGCCACATAATTTGCCGGAGACCAGCTACGACAACATTTTTGCTTGTGATCTAATTGTCGTTGACAGAGATCGGAAAATTGTGGATTTGCGCGCAAAGCATCATCAATATGACATTGTGCTAAAACGCCCTCTAAAGACCATAAATTTTGTCGCTTATTTTTAGAACTAATAACAACTCTAGCATATGCTGAACTTGGCACGTTACAGAAGAATCCATCAGTTTCACTTTCAAAATGTCCATCGGGTATTTCTAATTCGTCTTTATCATTATCATTTTTATTATCATCATTCCTATGATGGCCTTTGCTTTTTATTTTTAACAATTCTTCCCATTTGTTATTTTCTTCTATTTCATCATGTTTGTCTCCTATTGATTTTTCTTTTATATTTTGTTTCTTTTTCTTTTTAACTTTGTTTTTCTTGCCTTTATTTTTTGTACAAGATGGTGAATCTGGATCACAAGAAACTTTATTCTCTTGCGCACCTTTACTTTTACGATTAATATCTTGAAGATAGTAATAGTATTCTAAAGGATTGTCGGTTAGATGTCCTCTAGGGTTTGATGCATCAATTAAATTATTCCACGTTGTTATTCTTTGTGCTAAAGGTGTTCCTCGAGCTTCGAATCCAAGCTGTGGATCAGAAAAATCAGGAAATTTTTTGGTGGTTAGTGGTACAATCAGACATGTAGAAGAGAATACGAAAACTGCTATTATAATGGCACACGGATGATGAGCGAGGACACGTGAATACCAAGATACCTCCATTTTTATTTAAAAGTAATTTTAATAACTTTATGTAGATAGATGAGCGTCAAATTATTGCACGTTCAATTTTGATAAATCTAATAGCGCCATGAGCCTGCTTCCTCTTCAACCTGAAACAATTATAATCTCATTATTTTCTAGAAAAATTATTAAAAAATTATTATAATCATATAATAAAAGTCTCTCATTTTAAAGATAATAAATATTTAAATGGTAAGAGGACTAAATAAAATTATTATTAAAGTTTTATTTATTAATAATTGAGGCCTAAAACAAAAACTGATATGTGCTAGAGACTAAGCTACCATATTTTCATATTTTTCTTAAATACGCATCCGTAGCCGGAATCACTCTATCACGTACAGATTGTTAGTTATTTAAAATATCATATATTTATAATGTTTAAAAAAAAAGTTTAATCATTTTTTATTAAATTTGAGAATCAAATAAGTTAGATATTTTTGTCTTTTTTAAAAAATCATTTTAATACTTGACACAGATATATCTTGAGAAAATAGTTGAAGAATACTTTAAAATGAAATTTGAAGAAAGTGAACAGCTTAAAATACTTAAAATGATATTTAGTTGAGGCACGACAAACCATTAGTAATGTCAACAGAAATGAAGAACTTAGTAAAAGTATCATAAATTACTACATCGTTGTTCTTTTCTATTTATTCAACTAAATCATAATAAAATTAAAAATATGTACAACCAATTGACATAAATATTTAATTAAATATAAATAAAAAAAAGAACTAAAATGATATAAAGTTAGAAGTATTTCAATGCAAAAGAAATCGGACATGCATTAGGGCTATTGCACACTGAATAAATATAAGGCAGTCTTATTTTAACTTTAAATATTTGTTGGTTACAAAAAGATCAGTATGCCATAAAAGTAACAGTTTCTAATATACTAACTTATAAATAATTAAAATTAAGCTATTAATTGTAAAACACAAATGATAAATGAAAAATAAAATTAATACGTTTTTATTACAAATAACAAATTATAAAATAATTAATCTAATTGGAAAACAATCTGTGCTTATATTCTTTTTCTCTTAGCTTATAAATTTTCAATACAATTCTTCATTTCTGATACAGTACAGGTAATTGTAATATAATTTTCATGAGAAATTATACCTGGTTTAAACTGACCTGAACTCAAAGGTTCATGCTTTCAAAGCTACGCGTCCCTCCTCATAGAAACTTTCGTTTTAAATTTCACACTATGCTAGAATTTCTTAGTAATGTATAAAGTTTATACAATAACTAAAACTAATCGTACTTCATTAAATATATTAAAATCGCGTTTCATATGCGATTCGATACTGAATGATTGTGGTCATTTTTATGATAAATGCTTCATTTGATATCATTTTTATAATAATGTAATACTTATAATGTTATTAGAACAAAATTATCAATTCATCAATGAAACATTTGACAATACTGTATGTTAAAATATGCCATAATTAAATAGTGAGTTTCTTAGAGAATATAGATTAACTAGTTTGTCGAATTATATTTGTAAAATAGTATAATTCTTATAAATGTTTAGGAAATGTTTGAATGAATGTTTACGTTTATAGTCTAATGGAATACACCTTCGATACTCGCCATCTTTGTTAATGACGTCAAACACGAAAGACCTAACAGGTGTATTGACACCCTATCGTTCATCCCTAGCAGGCATAATACTACAAGCAGTGGAAGGAAAGAAATTTTAGGTTAGAATGAGCTAATAGAAAAAGATCAAAATAATGTGAAAACAAGAAAACGAAAAATATAATTACCTTAAATGTTTTACTTAAGTCGCATCATAGGGGTGCAAGTACCTTAAGCTTCAGATGATTTTCAATGTGCTCCTGCTTTTCTTTTACGTGAGTAAAAGTGTTCGACACTTGTATAGTAGAGACGCCGTCCTTCTCTTGGATGGTAGAATATTCTGAGCGTCGCGATGGTTTTCACTTTTCCTTCTATTCATCTGCCACGAAAGGTGCTTGTAATACTGTATTGAAGACTCGTTCGGCGAGTTGAGGGCATCATTGGCCCGGCGACCCGCCTAGCTTTTGACAGCTTGTTAGAGGAGGACATGCACGATCGACGCACCAAGTCGGAGATCAATCGCCGGTCTGAGAACGTCGTATTATGCAGGCGTGTTTGTGTGCGTTGGAGGCGATGCGCATGCGGAGGCGCTAGTGTATCTGAAGCATTCTTGTATTACTATATATATTGTTTTAATTCATCTTTCTAGTGTGGGATATATATTTCCTGTTCATGCCACATATTATAAAATAAATATAAAAATAATTAATAATTGTTCAACATTTTTTTAAGTGAAAATTCTTCATTAAAGCCACATGTATTAAAATGACTTACTGTACTCCTGTCGAAGAAATTCGGTATTTATTTCATTTTAAATTAGATAAACTGGACATTATAAATGTTTACAAAAACAATTTATAAATATAATATATTAAAAATTTGTAAATAAATAGCTAATATGATATTTCTTAATTAAAAATATAGGAAAATATTAAATTATTGCAACGATGCCTACATACGATTCATTAAATCTACTTAATATTACTGGTGATTTACTGGCAGCAAAATCTTATATTTATTTTACTGACAGTCGGTAATGTAGATTCCATATTATCCATCAACCATTAACTTTATCTTCGAATGGTTACACCAAATTAGTTTGAATGTATTTCAATAGGTGGTGATATACGATACACGAAAATTTAAATTTATAAATGTTGTCAACTGTGTGTATAAAAATCAATTATCTATCAAAGTACATTTATAATTTGAAAATTTAATTTAATTTACAGGAGCGCAAAATTAATGTATAATTCACTTGTAGAAAAAAAATCATACAATAACATAAGTTATAAATTGAATTCTAAAGCATTAGTAAATTTATATTTTTCAGCTGATTGATCAATATTTTGCCAAAGAATATGCAGTTTGTTTTTAAATGTTAAATTAACTTTTTAGTTAAATAATAAAGAACATCAAAACTTCATCTTTTATTACACGAATTTTTTCATTTCGGTACTCTAATTTTTATAAAAAATTAATTATAAATGTTATTTAGAAATAAATTTGTTAAAGAGACAAAAGTAATTGGAAAATTTTGGAAACTTAATAATATTCCAAATAATAATTTTCAAAAAATTTTAATTTTTATATCATTAAACAAATTTTTGTGGAATATTTAATTTTTTTTTAATTGTTAAAATTATGAGATCTTCATACGGGAGATCCAGAGGAATGAATATTTATGTAAATAAAATAAAATATCTATCTCATTTTTTTCCTAAATATTTGAAAATAAGTTTTTCACTAACATAATTGATAATTTCTACGTCATTTTTCTCACATAAATGAAAGTCGATTGAAGTAATTATACATCATCACAATGGTACTCGATGATACTCCGCTAGAATGCATTACTGACTCAGTAATAAAAGGAAAGTCTGTACGTATAACAGACGCGCGCGCGTAGGTCGCGTGTGTCGCTCTGCGCGCTGGAACGGATGGACGACTAAGGGGAAAAAGCCGGCGCCCATGGCAAAGTGCAAAAGACACTCGTCGACTCGACAAGCGGCACTTGAGTCATTGCAGACTGCGTCGCTGCAACGTGGTGCCATCGCCCACGCCTGCCTAACCACCGCACTACCTGCTATTATCGCGCTCGCGGCTTGGATTAAGCACTCGAAAAAAGCTTTCACCCACTTAACAATGAATAAGGTTGTGCGCATTTTTTTGCGCCGCATTGAGTCTGGAGTAGTGCAAAAAGTAGGTGTCGGTCGTCGAGAGCGGCGTCCGCTCAAAGGTGGATGCCAATGAGCGCGAGCTCTACACGGGAAATGAATATTCGTAGGTTGTCATTTTGTTCAACAAATTGTTTTATGTGTTCAACTCCAAATCCCTAGTATCAGTGTTATTTTCGGTCAAAAGTTAAAAAGTTCGGCGATGTAGGCTAATATATTTCATAATTTTATAACTTTTTAATAATCTGTATTTTTACATGAAGAAACATTTCTTTTGTCTGTATACGCAAAGTATTCAATATTCACAATTACAGTTTTAAAGGATGCTTTTTGAAGTACCAAATTTAAATAACTCAAGACGACGCTATAAAAGTGAAATAGGCTTAAAATCGATATCGGCAGACTTGTCGAAACGTCTCACGTTTCTTACAAAAGACTAAAGAGATGGGGCTAAATGTGTTTCTCGCGTAAGCGCGGGGGAAGAATAAGACGCTCAATATATAGGTAAAGTAGTGGCGGAGCAACAGCGAAACAGCGAAAACGGGGGGATGGAGACAGGGGAGAAAAGAGAGGAGGGCTGAGAAGAGCAAGGAAAAAAATTGCGAGAAATAAGGAGTGCGAAAGGAGAGTAGAAACACAGTGAAATAAAGAGAAGAATTGCCGGGAGCGCGCCTTGCCGCAATTTATGCTAACGCGCGAACGTAATTCGCCTAGCCGCTTGTGCAGTGTGCGCGCGCGCCATGGCAGCGATCGCAAGCGGGTAACGAGAATAACGAGGATATTCTTTTCTCGACTTTCGAACGAGCGCACGGAAAACCTGCCTTGCATAATGTTACGTATTTTTTTCCGTTGCAGTCGTATTGTATATTATACGTTTTGTTGCCACCGCCCGAAGCGACTGCAAATATATGCTTGCGGCATTATATACTTTACATTCTAGGAACTAAAATGCTGGATATTTCCAATCTTCTTGTACTATTTTTGTAGAAAAAAATTGACGAAAATTCGATTTAAAGTGTTACAAGTGATGTCAAAAGAAAATGTAAAACATACAAAATTTAAACATGAATAAATAAATAAAGAAAAGTAGAAACTATTATTATTTTATAGTGTAAAAAGTATAGTACAGTGAATCTGGGCAACAAAATATTAATGATGTATCGATAATATACAATCCATTTTTTGAACGTTACATGAGTATTATATGAGTGAAATATAATATTACGGTATACTGTAGAATCATATATATTACATAGTATAACGGATAAAATATTTTCGATATTCGACGAACGAACGTTGTTCTCGTCAATATAGATTACCAAAATATCGGTAACGCTATATTATTTTAACACGGGATGTTTAATTTATGCTGACATTTCGTATGCTGTTTCTAAAATATTCAATAGATCAGTTAATGTAATACACTAGATTTATAACTTAGCGACGTTTATCGATAGCGACTATAATTGAATTTCCAATTTGCAAAATTGATCTGTGAAAATGATATATAAGTTGTGCATTATTTCTGATCTCCTTGCAGCTGTTGAAGAATTAGATTTTGCATACGAGCAACCGGACTACCTGCATACGGCCACCTGGTTTCTCTGCCAGCCAGGCGGCCACGCATGCCAGTTCAGAAGCATAATATATATATATATAGAGAGAGAGAGAACGACGAGAGCGCTCGTGCGCAGGGAAACAAGAAAGATGCGGCAGCAGTCGCGCGAGCACGAAGATGAAGAAGCAATTATTCTAATGGAGGCTTTGGGAGGATTGTGGCCGAGACAAGTGAGGTAATCCATGAATAATACCTTGGCGCTCTAGCGCGTTGTGCTCATACCCTAGTCTGCCCTTCCTCGTTCCTCGTGCTGCTGCTGCTCCTGCTGCTGAATTCCTGCCTCCTGCTGTATAATACGTATACCTGCTAATATTATGCTAAACTCCCATAATCCTTAAATGCTGGCCTCGGCGCGCCCTCTAAGGTCTCTCCCGCGTCTTTGAATAACGGCTCCGAGGACGACGTCGTAGAGTCTCTTCTACGGTGTGCTCAGGAGCTATGCATGTCCGTATACCCAATGTGTGTATAAATGCGTATATTCCGAGTGGTCTGAGTTAGTTACCGTCATTGCTGCTGTTGTTCGACTCGTATAGCTTGCTGAAGTATCATAGCTTCGCGAGGAGTGAGCTCGACGCCGCGGTGACGAGAGCTTTGAGAAATCGCAATATTCAATAGCGTGCATGATCATTACCTAGAGGATCACTACTGGAGTTTCGCACAGTATATTAGGCTTTTCAAGTTTTGATTGTTTACTGTGGCGAATAAGCCTTTCGGCTTTTCGAGTTCTGCAGTCCTTTTCACCTAAGTTTGTTGTATTTCCACATAGATCTTTGTTCAAACTGTGAGTTTATTTGTGGAATGAATTAAAATTTTGTTGTGAGTAGGAATTGTTTAAAATTGCGTGTTATCACGGCGTGTTATTTAATTATCACATTCATGGTTATCAAATCATTGAAATCGAGAAAGCAAAGCTTATCTTAAGACAAAGTTCACGGAATCGAATTCATAAAAGTATTAGATCAATGAAATATTCACTATATAATAGTTCTATCATTATATTGTAAATTACGTTAGTACCTAATTCTGTATATTTTCTACTAATAATATGTTAAAATATTATAAATTATTATAAAAAAAACTAGATTTTTTATTATTTTTATTGTCTGTAACAAAATATAAATGTCACAAAACTTCATAAAAAAATTTTATTTGTGGATTTCAAAATCAAGGATTTTTTATTTAAGCAAAATATTTATTTTAAATTATTTGGCTATAGTTTATTTCTTCATTACAACTTAATTCAAAGTAAAATATTTATTGGTAAAGTATTATTGTATTAAAAATATGTTATCAATTTAATGGAATCGATTTATTAGTCTGTATAATTTAAAAAACGAATACTAATTCAATAATTTTACTTAAAAATTATGTCAGATGAATTGAAATATTTGAATGTTCGCGCGTCATCGTAGTGTATAGTACATAGTATGTCTACTAGGTGGATGCAGAGAAACTCGCTCCCGCAAATAAAAATACAGGGTCCAGGCTATATACGAGGGGGCAAACCGGCCCAAAGCATACTTACCTGGCGCAGAGGCTACCGTGATCAATACGGCGGTTCCTCCAGGACGAGGCTCTTCCATTGCACTAAGGTCGAGCTGACCCTTGCGAATATCCCTAATGTGGATATCTCGGGCGTATAATTTTTGTTAGCCGGGACTGCGTTCGCGCTATCCCGAATTAATCAATCCAAAATTAAATATTCTATATAAACTGTATTATAAATATTTTTAAATATTTAAAACTTTAATTATTTTTTTTTGTTTGTTAAAGAATGTAGTAGGTTAGGACTTATTTTATAATTAGTCTACTAATAGTAAATAAAAACAAGACGAAATAAGGTGACTTTTAATGATGTTAATTTAAAATGTTTTCATAAGAAATACCTATATATATCGAATCTAGAAGTACTAGTCTTTATTTTTAGCTAAAATCCGTTTCCCGTACTTTGAATACTCAGCTTACTGATGTGGATATTTTCTAAAATAGTGTATTTTGCTAAAAAATGTGCAATGGTTATGTAATAGATCTTCTAAAAATTTTTTTTTGCTATCACCATTCATTCTCTAAAAGGAATAGAAGAATCATTTGTACTGTGAGGCTAATGGCCAATCTAATTTCTTGGTCGGACGTCATCGATTAGAAGTAGTTTTTGTTTTATATACCATACTTGCTAAACTGAAAATGTTTTTTTGGATCAGGTATTTCGCTTATATATACTATCGCGTTTCATAAAAGATAGCTGACGTTAGCGTAGTTAGAGAATTTATTTATATATCTTGTCTAAAACACAAGCCATTTCATGAAATATAAATTATCATATATAATAAATAAATAAAATAATTAATAAAAATAATGCATGGCTTCAACGTATAATATAAAATAAATATACAAACAGTAAATTACTTTATTAATATAATAATCTTGGAATAGATCATTTATATTTTAATGTGAGCAGTTGAACTCTCATTTAGATCATACCCTGTTGAAAATTGACAATTAAAATCTATTAAACCTATAGGTTAAATTATAAAACCTATAGGTTTTAAATTATAAAACCTATAGGTTTTATAATTTGGATAAATTCATGTCCAGACTGAATAATGTTAATTTTTAATTAATGCGGATATGCCAGATAGAGTTTATAATAAAGAACTCAGTGAATAATATATAATATCCTTTTAATAACTTCTTAGTGATTATTTACTTTTAAATGAGATTTACAAACACCGTACCATATTAGAATACTAAAAGAAAATTAATAACGCTCTTTCTTTCGAATCCTCAAACAGTTTTCCTCGTTACTATTTAACACGTTAATAATAAAATATTTTCATTTTGGAGCGTTTACATTAGACACGGGCCTGTGGATCCAGCCCCACTTTCTTTGTAGCGTTTTCAATTTTTCACCAGACGATTTCACGTGGGGATCGCCCATATACAAATACAAACGCGGCGCGCTTCTCATCCTCCTCCCGAGTATATACATAGCCTCCTGCGCATAGATGGAAGAGCAGGAACGCGCCTGGCCTGCTGCGGACTCTCACGTTGCAGACAGCCAATTTGACGAGAGCCAGACGGTAGCATAGGCGGTAGCCTGGCGGCGGCCTTCGAGCCCCCGAAAACCAGTGGCATGAATGAAGTGCAACGGGGGATGGGGGGGAAGGAGGAAAAAATAGAAACAGAAATTGCGAGCTGCGTCCAGCGTACATCCGGATCGTTTCTCCCTTTCCCTCTGCCTTTCTCCCTCTGTGAGTATACGAACGTGTGCACGAACTCGCCACGTTCTATAGGCTTTACTAATATTGCTAAGTGCTTCGTCAGCCGCTTGGCGCGTTGCGCTCCGCTCTATACCTATCTCTGTCACTCTGATACGATGAGCCTCTTTCTCCGCGTGGGCGTGTGTATATATACACACACAATCTCACTCGCTCGCTCTATCTCATTCCCTCTGGTGTCTTTTTTCTCCCTCCGTCTCGACTTTTTTTCCTATGCCTCTCGTTTCTCTCTATATCTTTTCCAGAATCGGCGGCCTTCTTCTCTAGCTTCGTTTTGTCTTCTCTCTCTCTCTCTCCCTCACACACGTACACTCTTTAGGGCTGGTTTCTGCCTTCTGGTATATGTAAGTTTTTTGCGAATGCGCTCGCACGCTCGTTCGTGCAACAGACTGAGGGAGAGAGATAGAGAGAGAGAGAGAGGGAGCGCGCCGGAACCCCCACTTCTCGTGATTACTTCCGATTTCAAGCGTTCACCCCCGTTTTCTCTTTCTGCATTTTTTTTCCTTCCATCGCGGATACAGAAATTGTGGTGGTCCCACTCCCTTCTGCCTATCTCGCGCGCGGTTTTTTATTTTTTTCAATCTTTCCCCTTAAGTGAGCCTGTGTGTCTCTCATTTTTATGTCGGCAGTTGTCGTTGCTTCCTTCGCTCTGTGTATACTGGGCTCTTCTTCTCGTTTCTCTTTTCTTTTGCACTTTTTAGTTGATTCACCGCGCGCTGGAGGAAAAAGGCGTCTTGAGAGCTTGTGCGAGCGCGCGCGCGATGTTTCGTTTCGAAGGAATATATACTGTCTGTCATTTATTTTTTAAGAGATAATAGTCCTGAATCTGCACTTTTTAAATTAAAAACGGAAATACTTCGTGACATCGTGTAAATTTAATGTTTGAAGTACTGCTTTATTTTGTAATTTAGTAATTTTAAAGTATTATTCTAATCTAAAACATTGTATGATTGATTAAAGAATAAAATATATATTTTTAATAGTTACTATCATTTTCATTTTTGTGACAAATATTTTTAAATTCACAAAACTTGAATATTGGTAATAAATGATTTATTGATTAATAAACGTTTAGCATAAAACGTTATGCAATAGAAATATGAATTTCTCTTTTATTAAAAAATAATTGGGAAAAATATTCTAAATGATAAAAAATCTGATAAAAAATAAAGCAGAGCACTTAACATCATTTGTAACAAGTATGTCGAGTAAAAATAGGACCATTCTTTTTATCTGAATCGCAAATCTTTTTCAAAATGAAACAATAAGATTTCTATAATCGTTACGGATTTCCGAAGACGAATCTACTGTGATTTGTAAGCTAAGGATTGAACGCAAAAAATGCGAGCCTCTGTTAAATGCCACCGTTCCTCGTAATTTACTGTTTTCAGATTTTGGAGCCGCTCTATTTATTTGACGTACAAGTTGCGGTATAGAATAATTCCATGCATGTTGTACCTATTATTGGTATGCAAGGTATTTTTCCTGTTGAGATGTAGAGATTATTTATACAAGAGTTTCTATACGTGGCTTTGCACTATTTAAATATATAAGATATGAGCTAGGTAGAAATAGTATAACAACTGCGAAGCAAAACAAAGGAAGAAGAGAAGAAGGGCGAAATAGTAGGCGGTCTCTGTCGTGTGTGACTTATGTTTTACCCCAAGCTTACATCTGCTTCAATATTGTCGTTTCTCTTCGCACCTCTTCTTCTCTCGATCCCTTCTCTTCCTCTATTTTCACGCTCTTCTCTTTTTTTTTTGTATACGCAGAAGTGTAAGAGGGGTTGAGAAAGGGAGCCGGATAGAAACAACCAGTAAGGCCGTCTTGCCTCAAAGCGTCGAAGATGTCCCTGAGGAGCGATTCAATCTTTCCCGGCGTAAAATAAAGTCGCTCCCGGCTCCGTTTGAGGTTATGCCTGCTCGATTCCTGTTTTACGACGAATTGACACTTTCCACTGTTTCGCAAGATGAACGTGCCACTTACAAAGATACATAAAAGCATTTGCGGAATTAACTATATGAAGAAAAAGGCAGGGAAAGTGAGGAAAGCAGTCTAAAGTATGTTAGATAGGTAAGTGTATATTATGTGAATGATATTTTCTAATGGAAATATGAGAGAATCCATAGTTTTTTTACTCTATGAAAGTTTAACATACACATGACTTTGATAAAATTGAAATAAGTTATATATAATTATGTGTGAAATTTCAAGGTAGGTTAACGAAGAAATACACGATTGTGCAAAAATGGAGTTTTGTTGTGATCAATAAATGTATAAAAATAACTCTAAAAGCTGTCCAGCAGAAATGGTTATTTTTTAGAGTATGAAAAACTAAAAATTTGAATTGCATAACATTATGAACGTGAGGTAACACCTTTTCAACCACTCTCAAATAACGTATTTTCCGGATAAACATATTTTTTTCGGCTTCCGCGGCGTAACGCCTCTTTGACCGGCTTCTCAGACAAAATCTTTTATTATCAACTTTTGGGTTGTACAAAATAAATATAGAATAAATATGCAATTTGTAGAAAATTTAAGATAAACATATTATAAAAATTAGTTTTCATACTCCACTTTTACCAATATTTTCATTACCCGATTCTAAGATACTTATCTAGTCTATAATACGTACACAAACAGTTCATACGGGCATATACAAACTCAAACATACGTATTTTACTTATCAATCAAGAGCTTAGAAATATTTTAAAATGCTAAAAACAACAGTTCAGAGTTTGATATAAAAGGATGATCCTATATTGCAAAATGCAGTGAACTCAATAATGATTTATATTTCTGCTTGCACGTGCATGATTTACAATAGATTAAATTACATCTTCACCATAGAGTAATTATTTAGTTAAAGTACATAGAAAACGGCAATGCGCATCGATTAAAGTGTGCGGAAAAGCAATTTTCCACGTCCTGACCTACTTTGGCTCATAGTTTCACGATAAATTGAAATTCATCCTATCCTTCTTTCCTCCTTCTTGTCGTGGAAAGAAAAAAAAATTCGAGCGAATAAGGGAAGGACTGCGCTAGTGGAAAAAAACTGCAAATCCTTATATTATACATTCGCGGGCGTAATTTGAAATTTAAGGTTATGTTTGTCCGTAAGTCTCACGAAAGTATAGGAGGAGGGGGTTGGGTATAGGGAAAGCCGCGTTTCAGCGAAGATATTATAAAGAAGCTGCTACCGCCCCCATCCACCCGCTTCCCAACCGACCGAGGTTATTGCGAATAATCGTCGAAGCCGCGGCTTATTGGCTACTCGAGAGTCTCGAGCTTGTTGACCGATACTCTCGGCGCGCCCTCGCGAATGCGCTCCGGCGAAAAGCTCGAAGGCGCCCTGGTACACACAAAGTCTCCTCGAAAGACCACTCCGTATAAAAGATATTGGCCGCACGCGTGCGCGCCGTCTTTTCCGCCGTCGCGAGTTTGGGTCGCATTATCTTCGCGCGATGCCATCAAGCTATGCATTTGTTTATCGTGACTGCCTGCCTTTGTGAACCTGCCAATATTCAAGTAAAAGAAAAAAGAAAAGGTGCTTCATTAGGTATTTTTAGCTTTTATTTTATTTTAAATGTGCTATAATAATTGATCTATAAAAGTAAACTTTTAAAATATTATGACTATAAATTCGCTTGATCTAATTTTTCAAAATACGAGGTCTTTTAAAATGTTTTTTATTTCTCATTTGAATCCCGAATTATAAAATTCGACGAATATGGAATTAAACTGCATAGAGATATTTGGGACACTGTCAACTTGGTTCGATATACGACCACACATTCTTCAATTTGGCAATCCTTCAATTCAAAGGACTTTGCCCTTCGCACGCCACTTTCGTAACTATGTACGCTCACTTCAGAGGCCTTTAAGGAATAATAATTAGAGAACGCAGCGTGCGGGCGAAATTTCGCGCACAGAGGAAATTACAGGTACCGCTCGGATTTCTAGTATGTGGTGTGTGTGTGCGTGTGTGTATGTGTGTGTATGAGAGAGAGAGAGAGAGGGAGATAGGGAGAGAAGGGAGAGAGGAGAGAGACAGAGAACGCCGGTGCGATTAGCCCGATGACTTGATTGCTGATTAGCTATACGACACCGTTAATTAGCTGGCCGGAAATACAAGGGAGCAGCAGCTCTGGGTTCCCTCACGCGAGACTGAAGAGCCGAATGAGGCGGACCCCGTGCACAACGTCTTGCGCGATCGGTAATTAGAGCGACTGGCGCGTGCGGATTTGTAAGTACAAGAATGTACGGAGACCGAGATAATGCTATCTCCCGATCGCGAATTTACGTTTAACAGAATATGGCATGTCCAACCGTGTACAGTAGCAGGCACTAGAGATTAACAGCTGCGCCGTGATTTTGTTACGCTAATCGGTTTATTTGACTTTCGTTACAATATATTGTATTACACTCTTTTTGTAAAGCGGACCATAATGAATAAGTTTCAATGTAAATTTCTAATGACAAAAATTATGAATTTTTCTATTTAGATAAATACCTGCCGAATATATCTCTAATACTTTAAAAATATTATTGCTTCCTTAAAATACTTTTTAATATATATGTTTTTCACATAATATTAATATTTGATCAATAGATTAACAATATTGACCATTTATTAAACTTATTTCAGACAACACAAGATTAAATATTCAAGAGATTATCTGTATTTATTTTTGGGGAATAAATTATTTTAGAAAAAATTATTTATTAACTAGAATCTGTCGTCATGACCCAGGATATTAGAGGATAAAAAATAAAAAAAAAAACCGCTGCCAATTCATTGGCCCGTAGCTTCCTCAAATTTAATTTTCTGATTCCTTTAATTAATTTTTAATAACAAAATTTATTTACAAAATTTATATACACACACACACATCCATACAGACATTTTAAAAAAATCATGTATTTTAATTCCTAATACCTCCGGAAACAATTATAACATGTTTTTACAACAACTCTAAAAATTACTATCACAAAGCTTCCTCTAGGAGGAAGCAATATGTTTGAATAGTGTTAATTGAATTCAAAATTTAAATAATAAATTTACTTGAGAAAGATGCAGAAAATTAAATTTATTTTCTTTTCTGATTTAACATTTTCTTAAACTTTTGTGAAAATCCATAAGTAAGATTTTGTTGTGAAAAATTAAGTTTTGACATTCTTTAACAGAAGAAATCAATAAATTGGTTTAAGGAAGTTGCTCGCCACTGTAACGACCAGGGTTTTTTTTAATATTATTTATATAATTATTATACGTTTATAAAACTATTATACTTACTAGGAGAGAATTAAACTTCAGAATCACGGGTTCGGCTCAAATTTTAGAATGGTTTTTGGGTATAGAAAAAAACTGCAATATTAAATTATAATGCTCAAAAAACTGAAGTTCTGTATATTTATAGCTTTATTTTTAAAAAAGTATTGAATAAAACCTCTTATTGAAATAGAAATAAACTTTGGTAATTCTTAAATATCATTTAAAAAATAGAAAATAATATAAGAAAACGATAATCTTCTATTTGCATCGTTAAGAATTAAAAACTGTCAATTCCTTCGAAAGTTATGAAAGTTTAAAAGCATCACAGTGCACCAAATATGCAAGCACTCGCACTGTCAATTTTTGGAATTCAATCGTGCATTTTCGATGCTCCATTTTAAACTTCTGTAACTTTGGAAGAAATCAATATTTTTCAATTCTTATAGAAAAGCAAATAAAAGCTTATTTTCTTTTTCTTTATTCAAATGATATCATATGTAGCTCTTTGGAAAATTAAATAATTATCGTTTATTGAAATTTTCTTTATATTTGTAGATACATAAATCGAATCTCTGATTAGGAAGTTTGACCCTCTTCTAGTTAGTGCTTTACTTGGTATATTTACTAAATTTTTAGAAAAACTAAGTTTTGTTACATGAAATCATTACAAAATTTTATTTAAAGAAATCATCTTTATATATTAAAGAGAAGTTTCCATTTAGTAAACTTGACTAATTTTGTTTTCAGATCACATAGTTTTTCCTTCCATATATATATATATATATATATATATATATATATATCTTTCTTCAAAGTGCATGAGCTTTGAAAAATAATGTGTACATCTTGGTGAAATCATTCTATATTTTAAAGCGCTTATTATTATATGGATTTTTTCTAGCCATGTTCATGAGGATCACATGGGGGACTTTGTCAGCAATATTCATTATTTAGTAAGGTGGCATAAATCATTTGCAAATATTATCGAAAAAGAACATTAGATCCACACCGCAAGCCTATTTACGTATTTTGGAGCCACCGCAAACGCGACCTCAAGCGTTCACTGTCGCTTTTTGCTCACATTCTGTCTCCCTCCGCGCACACTTACGCAAGCCTAGCAATCTCCTTCGATCTTTCTCCAAGTTATGTTTATGCGCGAACGTCTTGCGGCACGCCAGTTCTATATACGCTTTCGTAGAGTAAAGTTTTAATTATATTCCCCGGTCCGAAGATAGGCGACGTTCCGTAACCGATGCCCGCGCGCTCCTGAAATAAAACAGACTACCGCGAAGACGAAGCGAAGCGACGCGAGGTCGCGAAAATGAAATTTGTTCGCGTGCGGTGCGGTTTCTCCGCTACTGCTCTGCTTCTCTCCCTCTCTCTCTCTCTCTCTCTCTTGGCTTCCGTGAGATGCCTATATGTATTGGAAGCGCGAGCCCGTCGATATTAATCTCCCGGGCCGCAGGCGAACGGAATTCGAAAAAGGACCGGGCGCCTTCACCAGGCAAAGTGTGCAAGGGTATGCATATATAGGCCGAGAGAGGGAGAGAGAGAGACGCATTCGCGAGGCCGGAAGTTTTGCGAACGAGCGATGCCGGCGAAAGGGAACCGTGATAATATGCATGAGGGATAGTTTTGTTTCAGCTGAATTTTCAGATTCTAGGGGTACTTTTGTGTCAGTGAAAGTGTATTTTTCGATTAAGAATTCCATTTGTTTCTTTCGATACGTGATCGTAGTTTTTTTACGAAAGTTTTACATGGTAATATGTTTGTGATAGGCGAATTACGAGTGATTCCTTTTCCAACATAAAGTGATTTTTCGTGAGTCTGTATTAACAATTATATTATAGTTTATCAAAGTAGAACAATTATTCTTACGATTAAAGTTGTTTTGTATTATTTTATTCTTATTAAAATATTCTTAAAACATTGTATTCTTTATTATTTTATATTAATGTTAATCAGTGTGAAAAGCATATGTTGTGTTTATCATAAAAACAGATGTAATTATTTACTGTTACCCGTACGTCAACAGAAAATATATGCGTCAACGTCAACGGAAAATATTATAAGCGCCAAATCCTATATATCAATTTCTGGTAAACTACATAATACAAATTTTTAAGACTGAAAATAAACATTGAAATACTTAAAAGGTTAATAAAAAAATTATTTATAATTTAATTTTATAACTATTAAATTCTTGAAAACTTGAAAAATTTGTTTTTAATATAGTAGATATATCAACGTGTTTTAATACTCTGCATCTTCATTTTTCTTATATATAAATTTTGTATAAAAAAATATTTACGCAGTATCGACAAATTTATAAAAATATGAAATAATTTTTAATCTTAAATATCTATTTTGTTACTGAAAAAGTACAAAATCTACCCTTATGAAAATTTCATATTTATCAAAAGTAATGCCTTCTTTTGTAAGCAAATTAAATATTTAATTACATTAAATACAATCAATGCCATGAGATTAATCCATAAGAGTATAAACATATCTGTTCTTTCACAATAAATAACGGACAGTTGATATTTGAATTTATGAAGAATAAATACATTATAGGTATCCAAGCTTTTTCAAAGATACATAACGCGATTGAAAAATATCAATATATGATACAAGTCAGCTCAAGCATTAGAAGCTTGAAAAGTCCGTCTGCATTGTATGTGAAGTCGGAAGATTACTTGATAATTCCGAATTCACGATCTCCTTTTTTCGTCCAGCAGTTCTGCTTTCCTGTTTGTCATGTTTTATAAAGCCAAAGGAGAAGAAAAGGAAGCAATGCGCACGGGATAACCCGCGAAGGAAGAAACGATCGCAAGGGCTGAAAAATAGAAAACCTAAGGTGAAACGCTCGCTTTCGCTGAGTCGTCAATCGAATTTCAAGAGAGCGGATATTCCGCAGCCTCTTTCTCTCTCTCGCGCGCGCTATTTCTCTCTCCATTTCTCTTCGGTTCATCTTATTCGTTTTTGGATCGAGTCGCTTGCGGTCAAAAAGTCAGCGGCAGCGTGTATGTGTGTGTGTGTGCAGAAGAGAGTGAGAGGGAAAGAGAAAGAGAGAAACGCGCGCGCGAGCGTCCGAATGAATAGGAAAAGAGAGCGAGTCGTCTCGTCGACACGAAAGGGGCGGACAAGGAACACGGCGGGCCCCTCGCGACTTTCGGAGTGCGGGAGAGAGAAAGAGAGGGAAACTCACCCTCGCTCCTACTCCTCCTCCTCCTCTCCACCCAGCCGAGTATATGCGCGGCGCTAATATGCAAATTTCATCGGGCAATTTATTCGGCTCGTTCTACAGGAGCAATTCCGGCGGTGCACAGCCCCGTTCCTTTCTTTCTTTTCGCGGCCCGTCGTCGGAGAAGGCTAACGAGGTTAACCCCCCGTGTGCACGCACGCGCGCCCAGGGTCTAAAAAGAGTACACGTGACTTATCTGTTTAAAAATTTGAATTTCTATGCGCTAAGTACAATTGCTCGCGCGGAGCGCTTGCGAGCTGAAACTTTTTTGCGCGTGTCCATGAACTGCTGCGCGGGGATTCGTAGCTGTTGCTTTCTCTTGAACGTAAACAGGTGCTGCTAAGATGGGTTCATGTTTATTGAGTTGAGCTTCGACGGAGCGGAATCGACGTTTCGAATGAATTTAATTACCTACAGACATTCTAAAATTTTATAAAAAAAAAGCTAGTAGTGAGCAAATAATCATTAATTCTAACATACTAATTAATCTCCAAAATCGTATAATTAATCTTGTAGACATTGGATAAATCATTATGTGCACAATAGTAAAATAAATTTTAGATATCTCTCGTTATCGTAAATTTATTTTAACTACCATTTTAATGAATGCTTAGAGTAAGTTTTTCTTTCGCAGCGGATTATAAAATCAAGTTAATTTTATAAAAACTTTGTATTTTGGTTATATTATATTATATATACAAGAGAGATTACGCAGGCAACTGAAATTGAAATATGTATTTGTATATCAATTATGAAATGTAAAACGTTTTTTAATTTAGTCTAATGAAAAAGGCCGTGTTATTAATACCTATATAACATTAATACTTATTCAACTATAAGAGCTTTTATTATTATAAATGTTCAAAATAAATTTTTTGGCAAATTTTGTATTTCCAGCGACTGACAATATCAATTTACTCAATTTAATTTTGTCATATATTTTTTTAACCATCAGAACATTAGATCGTACTGTCTGTTGTCACCTTCAGCATGAAACATTTATTCATTACCCCAGTTTCAATTCCCTGTACCAAACGTTAACATTATTCTACCGGCCTTGCGCTCAATCGAAACTATTTTTTCCCCCAAAATAAACAAAGCTGGTTATCCAAGCAGCCTATAGAGTAGAGTAGGGCTATTGAGTTCAATAGAGTACGATATATATTTTCGCACCCTCTCACTCACGGGGTGTACAATAAATAATCCGGGTACCAATATCGATACGTACGTTTTCGATTCTCGAATAAAATACACGACTGTAAAAAGAAATAACCGTATGAACGCGCATCGGAATAGCTTTTCACCCGCGATGCGTTTGGCAATGACTTAATTGAATTAAAGCCAAATTAAGCTCTCGCGCGCACTCTTTACTATCTCTCCTTCTCTCTCTCTCTCTCTCTCTCTCTCTCTCTCACCTCTTCGTGTGTCGCCTTTACGAGGCGAAATTCCTCGAATTCTCCGTTCTCGCCACCTTGCAGGCTGCTCGGTTCCTCGCTTCCTTACGTATAAATCGACGGTCCCATAAATGTTGATGCCACCGCCGTCGTGCAATTACCCGCGGAAAAGCCATCGGACTCTTCGTCTTTTCTTCTGTGCGCTCAGCGTCTTTAAGAATTAAAGTAACATGGCCCCCTACAAAAGACTTGCGATGCCCGTTTGTCATGCAAATACGTATCTCTTTCTCACTCAGTTTCTCTCTCTCTCTCTCTTCTGCGGAGGGCAAATGTAGAATGGTAATTCAGGGAAGATAGGACGGACCGAGGAATGCGAGACAGAGAAAGAAAGCGCAAGATAAAAATGATGAAAAGGAGAGATTGGTCTCCTCTCTGCTCTCCTCTCTTTTCTAATTTATCCGAAACGGGAGAGAAAGAGACAGAGAGGATGGAAAGCCTTACACGTATACATACATGCATCTACACACGTATATAGACGAGAGGAGGGCAAAGTGTATAGCGCGCCCGCGCGCTTGGCAATATCCATTAACGAGTGGCAAATGCTCGGCCGAGCCGCAGCGTACGCGGTCAGAGAGAGCGAGATAGAGAGAAAGAGAGAGAGAGAGAGAGAGAGAGAGAGAGAGAGAGAGAGAGAGAGGAAGTGAGGGGCCAAAGGGGTAGAGCGACGAGAGAGGGGACGTGGGGGAAGGGCGCTTCAGTGTAAGCGCTCCGAGCTCTCGAATTCACGTATTACAGCGGCGGTGCCCTTGTCAAGCGGATTAAAAGCGGGAATTTATATTAATTTTTGCGAGCGTTCGAGCGAGTCTACTTGTCCGCACCACGGATATACGGCTTTTTTCATCGATTTCGTATAGCTAGGCTTTTGTTCTGTTTCCGCTTGCCAGGAGTACCGCGTATATTGTCCTTTTGGAGAGCTGCTTGTTATTTTCTACGATCGTAGGACGATCACTTGCGTTCCTGGGAACGACAGATTTTAATGAAGTTTTGAATTAAATCGCATGAGGTTTTAATAGTTTTGTGTCAATTTAATTAACGGAGAAACAACAAAATTTTGTATGTGCGATCGTTAAAAGAAAATATTTATGTAAGAGCCATATGTTAACTGTTCTTAATTTGGTTCACCAATTAATTTAAGCTAATTTAATATTTGTATAATTAAATTTAATCACACTCATTAAATTAGACTAGATAAATCTTTATTTGC
The DNA here is from genome assembly GCA_035583055.1 of Torymus tubicola. Taxonomy (NCBI): domain Eukaryota; kingdom Metazoa; phylum Arthropoda; class Insecta; order Hymenoptera; family Torymidae; genus Torymus; species Torymus tubicola. The sequence goes on along the minus strand of JAWWEQ010000010.1, from coordinate 17,946,638 downwards.
AAACTCGACTTCAAGATTATAAATTTTATTATTGTACATAGTGAATCTTATTATAAAATCGACGGCTACGGTGAGATAGCACAGCGTTAGTCTTATAAATTATGTATTACTGAATAGTAAGTCATGAATAAAATAAAATAAAATAAAAATAATACCAAAGATAATATATAAATGGAAAATACAAAATACACTTAGGTTAAAAATTCAACATGAAGCTAAAATCAATGATCATGAAAATATTATTAAAGGGAACATGGATTATAAATATATATATAGACCGTTATCTTACAACCTCCTAAATTTTTTATTTTTTACATTGAAAATTTTTTGAAAAAGTGAAACAGATAGGTTTGATATATTTAATATTCCATTAAATGTAAATAAGAGAACTCAAAATTGTGGATAAAATAAGTAGAATGATTTAAGAAGTAAATACAATCATCGATGGATAAATGGGTCGTAAAGAAGCAACACTTTTTGTCAGTTGATGATCATCATCTAATCTTCTGACTTCGATAGTGATCAAGAAAAACATTATTTTAGTTTTCGACCATACTAAGCCGTCAAGAGATTTTAACGGTGGTTGGAACTGGAAAAATTTTTCTAGTTTAAAATAAAAAAATACTATGAAATGTTATGATTAATATAATTGCGTTCAAGATTATTGGCTAAAATAAAAGTAATATAGGAGATACTGGGATATATCGGAATTCTGTGACCACTTCTAAATCTTACATGAGCATTTCTATTATTATTTTACATGCACAGAGAAACAATATAATAAATATAAATATAATTTGTAATAAAAATGACTATATTATATAGGAAAAGTGGGACATATTCAAATTATGGAAAGTTTTATTATGATTATAACAAATATTACTATAAGCATAATAATATTGGCAACACTGCTTAAGAAATAAAACTATAT